>WOFM01000325.1:983871-2183871 GCA_011428145.1 Ericerus pela
GCTGAAATTGATGCTATTTTCATTGATCATGAACATCAATTCCGTCTTATTTTATGACAGAAATTTTCAATTAGCTCCAATTTCAACAATTCCAGTCTCTAAATCTTGCTGAAGAAACTTTAAAATGATTAAGTTACCTTTCTCCTTTCAACACATTTTATTATTGTTTTTATCAAGTTTGATCTTTTTTGATGAAAAATTTTTTAAATGCTTTTTTTTTTTTTTTTTTTTCCAAAACATTATTGTTAATAAAAATCTTTTATAAAACAAACGATCAATTTTAGAAACAATATGAGACTAACTCATAATTCAGGAAAAAGTTCATCAAAATCTGGCCACTAGTTTTTCAGAAATTCGTGTACACACACAAACACGCGCATATATACTACATACATACATACATACATACATACATACATACATGTTAAGCATACAGTATACGTACATACATACAGGGTGAATTAAGAACCTCCTTTTTCAAGTTAGCCAAAAAAATAATTTGCGTTAATCTATGCTTCACAATCAATTATCAAATGAACGTTTCAGTTCAAAATAATCAGTAATTGTTTCAATAACTAAATTAAAAAGGTGGACTGTCATTAAAAACCCAAGGAAGTCGGCTGAAAACTCGAATTAGATAACTGCATCTTAGTATAAACAATTTATATTCTGTAAATACTAGCGAAACGATTTTCTGGCCAGACTTTTTAAATTTCACAGAAAACTGGCATATTTTTTCATTTTTGAAGCAATTGAATTGTCTCATAAAAAAGTGATATGGAGACCACAAATCGGAAATTAATATCTCATCAAAAATGAGTTTTTGAAAGTCAAACTCGTTTGTTGGAACAAGAAAACAACAATATTCGTTTGAAGACTGAGAAAAATATGTTCCTAGAAGTACCGTAAAGCATAAGAAGGAACAGAATCATAATTTCCACCAAGTTCCCAACAAACACATTTTTTGGACAAACTTCCTTCCTTTAACAGCCTATTGAATAAGTATAAAATCTTCGAACACTCAACAATTTTCATAGACTTTGATGGAAAAATGATTAATAAACTGGAACAATCAATTTTTTATCATCAATTAACAAAATCGTATCATTTCGCTTGTTTAGACTCAGTATTCTCAATCGAAAATATGTATTTGTTTTGAAAGGAAAAGGAAAAATGTTTTCAAAATCAAATATTCAACGCCGATCTCAAATGATCGCAGAATCAGAATGTGTATGATTAAAGAAATTACTTGTCTTTTTTGGCAGTTTAGTGACATCTTCATCGGAACTTTCGTCACCATTGGTCATCTTCTGTTGCACGTTTTTACTTTTAGCAACAGCAGATTTTATCACCGTTGGCTGTTCGGTTTCATCATCTACACAAAAATAGGTATTGTAAAATAATCACAATGCCATATTCAATTTTTCGAAAATAATTGTATTACGTGCACAAAATAAGTTTAAATAAAAGTAGTGAGCATCAAATACCGGTTGAATCTTCGTCACTACTGTCTTCCTTGGCAGGGGCCGATTTATTCTTTTTGAATGACGCTGGGGCAGGAGTACCTTTAATAGCTTTCTTCGCACTGCTCTGGGGCGTTGTTTTAGGCTTCTCTTCTTCGGAACTATCTTCTTCGCTACTACTTTCCGATTTCTTGGCTGCGACCTTTGCGTCTTTAACCTGACCCGGTTTTTTTACAGCTTTGGACGCTGCTGGAGTTTTACTGTCATCTTCGGAGCTATCGTCATCGCTGCTGCTTTGTTTCGCGGCAGGTTTCTTAGCAGGAGCGCCTTTAGAAATTGGAACCGCTTTCTTGGATGCTGATTTCTTTATCTCCTCGTCGGAACTATCGGAATCGCTACTTTCTTCAGCATTTTTCGGTACCGGTTTGATGACTTTAACTGCAATAGATTTAGTAGCGGGCGGTTTGGAAACCTCCTCATCAGAAGAGTCATCACTGCTCGACTCTGCTTTTTTTGGAATAGTTGCTTTAGTTTTGCTTGGAGCAGCAGCAGCAACTTTACTCGGGGTCTGCGCAGATTTCGCAACGGCTGGTTTCTTTTTCGCCTTTTCGTCGGAGCTGTCACTATCTTCACTACTGCTTTCTTTTTTCTTAGCTACATTCTTGATTACCACCGGAGCGGTTTTACCAGTAATTGCAACAGTCTTCTTTGGAGCTTCGTCTTCAGAACTGTCCGAGTCTTCACTACTTTCAGCTTTCTTACCTGCGTTCTTCGCAGCAATTGGCATAGCCTTAGACACAGCTGGCCTAGATGCAGCGGGTGTAACAGCTTTCTTGGGAGCTTCATCTTCAGAACTATCAGTGTCCTCACTACTTTCTGATTTCTTCGCGACGTTCTTGGGAGTAGCAGGAGCAGAAACAACAGGTTTAGCTGGGGTTTGGGTTTTAGCTGGGGTCTGAGTTTTTGATGGGGCAGTTTTTTTAGCAGGAGGTTCATCATCGGAGCTAGTATCTTCGGAACTGCTTTCTTTAGTAGATTTTTGAGATGGAGTAGGTACTTTCTTGACTTGATTTTTTGGAACATAAGGCGTTTTTACAACAGTTTCTTCATCAGAACTGGAATCATCTTCACTACTGGCAGCTTTTTTTTGAACAGTAAGCACTGGTTTAGCCTGACCATTGACTTTTTTCACAGGTGAAGCTTGACCCTTGGGAGCATCGGCAGCTTCATCATCAGATTCTTCACTAAAATTAGGAACATGAATTGACGGATAGAGGTAGAAAGTAATAATAGATTTGAGAAAGAAGAGAAACCATGCATACCTAGATTCCGCTTGTTTCTTTTGAGGTGTTTTGGAAGTGGCACTGCCATTTAACAAAGGTTTCAGAGAAGATTTGTTACTTTTCACAGCAGGTACCTCGGTTTCGGATTCTGAACAAAATAAATACAGAACATTAATTTTTGGTTTCTCAATAATCACGTAAAAGGTATGATTAAAACTTGAATGTGCGAGATTCATACTGCTGATATATCAGAGTTGAAAAAATATTAGCCCTGTAATCTCATAATAATGTAGCACGAGTTCATACAATATGTGGAATTCCTGTAGGCCACATTTTCATAAATAATGTAAACTCGTGCTGGAGAACATGATTGTGCAACGTGATTATGAGAATAATTTACCTGAACTTGAATCAGATGAAGAAGCTTTCTTTGCCTGATTGGATTTTATGATCAATTTTTTCTGCGAAGTTCTAGAAAATAAAAATTATCAATAATAATAATAATTATCAATAATAATAATAATTATCAAAATCGTTAATAAGATGTACGAAAAAATATAAAGATAGACTCACTTTTGATAGTGTGAGACAACATCAACGATGGTAGGAGAACCTTTTGGAAGAGTTACCTAAGCACATGTTAACAGCAAAATCAGTATCATGGAATACCGGTGTCAGATATCAACTTTTAATATTATTTACATTACAAACGCGAAATTGAACAAAACAAACAACTTATTCTTCATAAGCAATTATCAGTAATACATTTTAAACGTAGAACATAATAAAACATCAGGCTTACCGCATTCGTCTTCTTCTGAAAAATCTGAGCAAGAGACACATCCTTTTTAGTCAAATAATCTAATATCAACGATGTTACGCAAACATCACTATTCAACGAAGCCATTTTCAATAAAAAAGAAAATTAATAAATGGCAATTAAAAATATTAAAATTCAATAGAGCATGGTATAACTACCAAAATTTATAAAATGATTGTACGCAGTATTTCGGCAATACAACTCGCACGAACCACGATTTGATTCGATTAACAATTTTTCAATTCACATTTCACATGCATCTACGGCTGAAAATCTGTGAGGTCTCAAGTGATTACGCAGTCTGTCGAAATTCATCGATGAGTTTTTGAAAATTCATTCGACACCAGAGTGCTCTAGTTGTAACGACGTTCTAATAAAGGCCTACAGATACGAGTCTAGCAATACGCCATTTTGTATCCTAAGCTAATAAGTAAATTCATTGATATTTATGTTAAATTTGAGAAATTTTATGATTTTAGATTTTTTATTACTTTTATGAATTTTTCATTACTTCACTTGAAATCTACTTTCGCCCAACCAACTGATGGGCCAAAGACACAAGCCTTTTATCATTCCCAATTTTATGGGATAAAACTATCCGATCAAACTTATTGAATGCAATTGCAAGGGAACCATTGCTTATAGAAAGTTGAAATTTTGAGGAAACATTAACATATGTTTTCTTAAGATTCTGTGAATATTGCGCTGAAATCGTACCATTGGTTCTTGAGATAAAACTGAAATTCTGAATGGGTTACGCGAATTTATTTGTAGATACAAATGGTGTATTGCCGTACTTGTATCTATAAGGCTCTAGTTCTAGTCGTTCTGACTGAAGTTATGACTGTGGAATTTTTGTTTACACAGTCGTCCAGTCTATCAGAAGAGAAGCTGTCAGTCAACAAAAAAAAATGTGTTGTTTTGATTTTTATTTTACTTGTAACACATAATTGGCATTATACAGTAAAAAGTTATATATTCGTTAAAATTTTTGAACAATTGATCAAATATAATGATCGTTGTTCTATTAATTTTCGAATGTTTTCTGTAAGTGTCAGTTATTAAAATATTTGTTCGTTTTGAATCCCTTCGAGTTCATTTTTTGTCGTTAAACGAAAGTACCCTCTGAATGTGATCATCGGCTAACATATTTTGTTAAAATTGGAGGTGAGTATTTACATTTTACGGTGATCTTGTATTTTTAATTCGTTATAAAAAACGAAAATAACTTTTATTAGTTTTTTAAATTACTCTCACCCTTTTTGAATGGAAATTTCTGAACTATAATAATTAGAATGATTACCGTTTAGAATGATTACGTTCTCAGATTTAGTCGTTACTGATGAACCGGTCCCGCAGATTGATGTTGGGGACAGAGAAAGGTTCTAGTTACTATTCTATGAATTGTGAGGACTGAAAAGAGAAAAATTGGAAGAATATCCTGCAATCGTTTCAATTTCATTTGAACACATTACTTGTGTTATTCGCAGGGTATATTTAGTTTTCTACATGGAATCTTAAATGACTAAATTTGATCGCAGATCAAGTTAATCGACTTCGACTTCTACTTGAATTCATTTATTATTGATTGCTCCAATTTTTTAATCTCGTTTGAATGTTCTCAGGACTTGGAGGTCAGAAAGTGCAATTTTATTTTTTCAATCGTATAATTTACGTTCAATCAGCCTACTTTTTTTTCCAACAGTTATCACCGAGCCTATTAAAACACCATTCTGTTATCTCTGCTCTTGAACTTATACTCCTCATGGAAGATGTCTTTGGTGATTAATAAGTAATAAAGTTGAAAGCTAAAAATTTGAATGAATTCCTCTCCTCTAGCGTTCAATTTGTTGGCTTCAATTCAGAAATTAGTTTACAAATGATTAGAAAGTATAATTTTATTGTATTATTATTTTACCATCTATAAGATTCATAAATTTTCCTTGAAAACCTTATTTCAACTTATTTCGATCATTAAAAGACTTCTTTACTTCTTTCATCCAAGTGCTTACATAGCTGAAAATTCCATTGCAAGTTAATCAATCGATTTTTTCCGTGCATTTTGCTTGATGTATTGCGAAGAAGTGATATTTTATTGATGTCTTTCTTTCATTTTCGAATTGCAAGTTTTTAAATGATTTAACATATTAAAATTGTAATAGTTATTGTTGAAAACAGAAATTATCTATACAAAAGTCTCACGTAATTCATTTATTACTTCTCATTCTTTTTTTGTTGAATAATATTTTCTGAATGAATGTAGCACTTCGTTTGATATTTTTGCCAGCATCTTTTATGTCTTCCTTTACTGAATTACTTATATAGTAATTCTCAACGATATTGTTTAGTGTCTGCTTTTTTTAAGGAATAAGTTCCTGTACAGAAATTTTTGTGACATGTATTTTTCTTCTTTTTATGCCTCTTTGAATTGGTTTATGTAAATCCGGGTAGGAATTTATTCATCATTAATTTGCTGATGCTGGATATTGTGTAAACTTTTGTGGTAGTCTAGAAAATGATTGCTTATTTCTCGAACTCAACATGTCGGAGTAAATTAAATTTTCACCTTGATTGAGCGTTACTGAAGAATTGAGTGATCCTAATTAAAAATTTTATGTTGCTCAACTTTTCAGAATTAAAGTAATTTAAGTTGATTGTTAAGAGCTAATCGGTACACTTCACCTGAAATATATAGCGATATGAACTTAATAACTGTCAGTTACCCCACCTCTTAATTCTTCCATCACTTCTCATTCTTCCATAGTAAAAGTCACAAAACTTCTTAAGTGAGTGTGCGGAACTTCTTGCTACTCGTACAAAACCAATTTAAAAATAGAAAATTCTCTAAAAAACCAAATAGGAAATTGAACTAACCTGTAAATTACAAATTTTCACATTTTCCTATGAAAGCTGTTTTAAAATTTTTTAAAATTAATCCTGATAATACACAAAGAAACCTTCTGGAATTTTTCTGCTTTAGAATTATTGGGCGGAGTCTGAAAGGTGAAGCCCTCTTTCTCAGCTTTTTGGAAAATCTTGAAAATACTACTCCTCCAAAACTAAAGAACCAATTTCAATAAAATTTTGTATGCACATTCTACATAATTGCAAGAGCGTTTGCTTAAATGTTAATTCAACATTATTCCAAAAATATTAATTATCAATGGTTCTCTCTCATTTCACCTGAAATCCTATTAACAGTAAGCAGTATATTGTGAACTTTTTACATTTAATGGCTAGAATTAGTCCTAAAAATATTTCTACCCCAGAATATTTAAGTAAAAACAAAATTATTCTTGAGTGTGAGCAGTAAAATTTATGAACATGAAGCAGATGAGGGATCTAGAATATTTGACTAAATTCCTATTTTTCATCTCCGATCTATTCCGATTGGGGTTTTTCGGTATTTGGAAGGTCTCATTGTCCTATTACAGTTTTTTGTTTTTTTTTCTATAATTTTTTATTTAATCTCAGAATGTTTTCAATTTTATATCATAAAAGAAATCATCAAAGTATCCGCAGTTTTGATTTTAAAAACAGGAAAAAAACAATTTTTAGCTTTTATATAACCATAAATTTTTGTGTTTAAATAATTCTGAGGTAGAAAATTCTAGCAGGTTTCCTTGTGTATTATGCAGATAAATATCAAGAAATTTTTGAACGGCTGTAATAGAAAAATGTAATGTAAGGATCACTGACTCGTTTGAGGTATAAGGGCTTGTACCTCTCAATGACAAGTCATTGAAGACAGGCTGGCTTATTATTTGTCTCTTGTGACATTAAACAAATTTAGTATACACTTGTACATTTGTATGTTCTAACCTGTATGTACATACAAATAAGGTACAATGTTTGTACCATGACTGATCAGCAAATAAAGATCTTGGCGATGTCACAGAACAGTAGGAAACGTCTTATATAATTTTTTATCAGTGACTAATAAGAAACGACGTAATTAGATGATGCAATATCATACATATATATACGTATGTGCGTCTGTATGCGTGTTCCAAAATCTGTCATATAAACTCAAGAAACTGGCTACCCAATTGCCAGTGTTTGCCCAGGTTTTGGCTTCCCCATACATAAGTATAAAGTGGCAGAACACGCAAATAGCTGTTGGCTATCTTCTTGTTGAAAATACTTCTTCACAACAAGGTATTCCATGTAAAAATTCGAAAATATTTAAAAATTCATGATTTACAAGTTAGTTGAATTCCCTAATTAGTCTTTAGGTAATTTTGTATGTTTAAATTGGTTTTGTATGAGTAGTAAGTAGTTCCATACCTTTACTTGAAAAGTTTTGTGACTTTACTAGTGGAAGTATGAAAATGATGAAAGAGTTAACATTTCTTTTAGACAAATTCGACATGCGTGAAAAGAGGATATTGTCCCTATAATTTTAAAGTCTTGTAAAAAAAAATTTCGATGAATTTCTTTTTGACAATTTTCTTAATAAATACTTTTGATCATACAATTTCCTTCGTTGGAAATGAAATTAAAATAGGCATATTTTCCTCAATGCAAAGTCGAGAATGTTGGTTAGTCTGTTATAAAATTTTTATTTTAACACTTCTGTGGTTGGGGTAGGAAGACAATACGTTAAGAGTTCGAGAAATGCATTTTCTATCTGAAAACTCTTTTTTTTTTTTTTTTTTTTTTAAAGTGTAAGTCTAAAACATTCCTTTTAATAGTGTACTCTTTTTTTTTCATATGAGTAATTTTTTGTGTGCCTGCATTATCCTTTATTTCATTTAGAATCTTGGATGCAAGAAGTAACCGTGCATTTTCTCTCCGGAGCATAAATTATTCTGTTATGTATATTTTTTTTAATTTATCTTCCATTTCTTGAAGCAATTACATATTGATGGCATAAAGTCGTAAATTTTCATTTTTATTTTAAAACAAAATCAATTCATGCTGAAGAAACATCACTTTCAAGTCAGTACCTGTATGGTATGAAATTAGGTATTTTCCTATTCAAAATGGAACCACTTTCTGTTGGTTAGAAAGACATAATTACATGCCTTCGCCTGTCTGAAACTGTTTTTTATTACGTCCTGCATCCAGGTTTATAGTTATACTAAAGAACTGTGAAGTAAAATAAATTCTTCGGCCATATCGTTGAGTCTAGTGTAGTTTCAGTTATTTTTTATATTACCGCTGTGCTCTTATGTGGTTATTTATTTATTATCTGTGGCCAGGAACTCAGTACAGCTAGTAAATTTCGAACCACTCACTATGAACCCAAATCCGGATGAATTTACCGACCAGAGTAAAAGCACTGTCGACGCTGATCAACAAATGGATGTCGATCCGGAGGCTGATCAGTCTCCTTTTATCAGCGCCTCCGAATTTACACCGAAAGCAGAACCATTTGATGAAATGGCCGCTGAAAGTTCAACAGAAACCGCAACGGTAGCGCCAGCTGCTGATTTAACGCCGACAGCATTGCCTATGTCGAACGTCATGGATGTGGAAAAAAGTGCGCCAATCGTCTCTTCGTTTTTGGCAAGTATCAAACGTGGTAGTTGTGGTGGAGGTGACGACAGTGGCGACGCAGCCGATGCCCTCTCAACGCTTGCGTCCGCAGCCCTTGGCCAGGATCAGGCGCTGAAAAACGAATTAAAAGAGGCTAAAATCACGGTGCCGTCGGCAGCAGCAGCGGCAGCAGCCTTACCAACACAGCCCATCAAAATTGAAGGCTCGCCGTGGTGCGATGTCGGCATCATCAAGGGTACCAGCTGCGTCATCAAGCACTTTTACCATACCGGCCTCACGAACGAGCATGTGACCATCAACTCGGACGAGTTGCCCGACTATTCACACTGTCAGAAGGTCGAGCTGTTGCCGGGCACGGCGTACAAGTTCCGGGTGTGCGCTATAAATGCGTACGGTCGAGGCGAATGGAGTGACGTGTCCGCATTCAAGACGTGTCTGCCCGGATTCCCGGGAGCCCCTTCCTCGATTAAGATTTCCAAGTCGACCGAGGGCGCTCATCTGTCGTGGGAGCCGCCTCCGGCCAACTCCGGCAAAATCGTCGAGTACTCGGTATGCCTAGCGGTGCGCAACGCCACCATCCAGTCACAGGGCGACTCGAAGACCATAACCAGCGTGCCGGGCCAGCTGGCCTTTGTACGTGTCTACTGTGGGCCCCAAAATCAGGCCATCGTGTACAATTCGTCGCTGTCGGCCGCCCACATCGATACCACCGCGAAGCCGGCCATCATTTTCAGAATTGCGGCAAAAAATGACAAAGGCTACGGTCCGGCTACCCAAGTTAGGTGGCTGCAGGACTCGCCTACGTCCTCCTCGAAATCGACGCCAGCCAGACGCGATAAGTCACAGCACGGTACGCCGTCGAAGAAGTACAAGAGTATGAATAGTTATTAGTGATTGTCTGTCGCATCCACTCTTCTTCCCCTCCTTTTTTTCTATCTAGCTGATTATTGCTGTGCAAATGAAATCATAGTTTTCGAATGATGCGTTTGGGGGGGGGGTTTATATCGTAATTTATTTGTACCAGTGGTTCCCATTCTGTAGTGGGCGTACCGTACGTTGAATACACAAAAGCTGAAAAATCGTTTGTGAAGACATTAACAAAAAAGAGGTAAATTTGATGAGTAGGTGATGTTTTTTGCGAACAACAATGAAAAATCGAAGGACGTTTTGAAAAATTCGAAGATTAAAAATATAATCGGTTCTCGATGAATCTTATTCTAACCCCAGAGGCCCATAGCTGTCTAAAGGTTCGGAACTTCAGATTTTTACATATACTAATACTAGTTCTGTTTTATGTCTTCATACAAAAATGTGTTATAAGTGGAGATTTGGATGCAACAGACTAGAGAAATTTTTATCAAAATGAGTTGATAAAAGATTCTAACGGACAATTAAAAACTTTTCCTTGTCATAATGTTTGTTCCGCAATGAAATCAATTTTTCCAATGAATTTTTTCGGTCTAAAATCATATCACTCTATTGCAAAAATGGGCCAAGTGCAAACTTTTTCTCAAACACCATTTTTTTGTTTTTTCAATCATGTAGCTAGTGATATTCGTTTAACTCAAAATGTATCGAAAAATCTGTTTTCTGAAATATTTTGCTCCTTAAGTTTTCTCTTCCAGAAAAGTTTTCCCTCAGATAAATTGATGTAAAAATTTTCCCAAAATAAAACGTTATATTCTTGAACTTTACGTACTCAGTGAATTTCCTTAAGGTTACCTACTTTATATTATAGAAATGCTTTGAAATTCAGCTCTAAATCGTTCAGTTTTACGTACTCACGAACGAAAGCAATTCGTTTTTCACCACAAAATTATCTTATGGAGGGAAGTGAAAATCTATTGGTTTGTGTCAACGATTGGTAACGTTTCAAAAAACAATATTAATTTAAATTGACTTTTGAAATTTATGAAGTTTAGTTTTCTAATCTTCAAAAATCAAAATATATACGTACATGTAATTATTTCTTGCATCCATGTCTCCGATCTTCTGTGAGTACGGAGCACATTTATTTACATAATGTTGATGTTTGTTGGCGAATGTATGTTGAAAAGAGCAAGCTTGCAAATCACAAGAAAAAAAGTATGTTGTAATTATTCAATTGTTTATTCAATTGTTTATTTATTTATTTATTTATTTATTTATTTATTTATGTATTTTTAAATATTCTTATTACCGATTTTAACTAATTTTTGACCTGGTTTGTATGATACAGTTCAATTATTTCACGCGGATACCTGTAAAATATTTTATTTAAAATAACCGAATGGATCTGTGATTCTCAGAAATAATCCATTATCAAATGTTTTGGTGCCAGAAGCTATAACAGACATACCTAATGGCGAAACGTACCATTCATAGATGAGAGAGTTGCGAATGTACCGTTGTTTCAATGCGCTCTTTCATTTGAAAAGCTAATAAAATTCCGTGCTTGTGTTTTGTAAATGTAGATGCGAGTCCCTTCTATTCATTCGTATGTGATGTGCCATTTTTATTGACCTCGGAGCAATCACGGTCGTCCAGTCCATAGTTTGAATTAATTCAATAATTTTTTCTGTAGCGTGAGCCAAAGTCCATGTTGCTGATCTTTCAGTTTATTGGTTCAAGTGCATAACATATTCTGTTGATCACTTTCTTGTATTTCGGCTCAAAATTTCATCATTTTACGAACTTGTGAAAAAAAAAATTATAACTTCGAAGACCGAGGATCAAAATTTAAACTAAACAAATTAATCTGAAACGTAGATATCGATCATTGTATTGATATAGAATTTTGCTTCCAATTCACAACTCACTTGGATGCAGAAAGCTGCAAGAAAAACTTTATCCATAAATCGTTCTCGACTACATGGTAAATTTTTGTCATTTTTTTTGGAGACCTCAAAAGAACCGATGGAAACGCAACTAATTCAATGTGTTATCATCAAAATAAACTGACATTCGCTGAATAAATTACTTCTGGATTGTGATGGATAAAAATGCATCCGGTCAACTTGTGTACCTTTCTATCCAATTGATGTTGTACCTGAACATCCGTTCAGTAGGATTGTTCACTCAAATTTCAATATTTTTGTCATAATAAAATTGAAAAAAAGATATTATTTTCATTCCTTTTTTATATATTAATTTATGAATTGTTTTCCTGTCGATGATGCGTGTTTGATGGCATTACTCAGGGCCGTAGAGATGAAATTCGGACCCGGGGGAGAAAAAATTTAAATTGCTTAATTTCTGTTCTGTGAACTTTTAAGTATAAACGATGTCAAAAATCATCATAAGGGGAAGGACCTTATTCTAATTATACGTATTTTGTTTGGATATCTTGCATTCACATTCGTATCATGAAACAGTCCATAATATGTAGTCAAATACCGAAAAGAGACATGTAGTAGCTTTATGTATTCTCATCGTGGATCTCAGGATGTATGATTTTCACTAATCATCCATTGTCCCGAAAATCATTTCGTTGACTTTCAAATAACCTGAGGGGGAAATGCTGTAGAAGAAACTGCAGAGCCTTCGTTATGTTTGTTTTGGCTACATCACTATCGGTTTGTCTGATTGATAAGGCCTCAAAATTTTATCGATGTTCTGTCTTGAAGGAGTTGTATAACTTACTCATTAATCGTTGAATATTAACAATTTTTTTGTACATAAACACATTTTTTGAGCGAACTTACTGTGATTAAGGAAGTAATTAGTGTCGAAAATGAAGTCAAACTAAACATTTCGAATCAACTGGTGAAATGTTATCAAATTTAAGTCCTTTATTATTTTTTAATTATGTAGTGTGTAATTTTGAAAATTTTTCCCTCTTTACAGAAGTATATAAGAATGTAAATATTTATTTACAATACAGTTTTTAATTTGTATTTATTATTGTTAATGTGTTTTTTCGTGCCAAGAAGAAAGGGGCGAAAATGTGGAAGGTAAGATGATATTTCGCTGGTAAGGTGTATTTTGTGATTTAGAAGTTCTTCAGTTTTCGCTTGATAGTGACTTAGGTATGTTAGAGAGAGAAAAAAAAACAGACATAGGTAGGGCGCGGATTTATATGCGCTAAACATACCCAAAATATGACTCGTAATATGTGTATTTTTTGTAATAAAATATGCAAAACAAATGTTCAAAAATATGAAAGTATAAGTCCGTGCAATATGGGTATCATTTAAGGTTTTGGAAGTTATATTAAAATCTGATACTGCAGATATATGCCTTCGACCTTACGTAATTCAGTGAATTTTCTATAAAAATAGGAACCTATTTCACAAAACTTGAAATCATAAGCAATGAAAAAGCATGCAGTATAGTGGCATACCACTAGTTCGGTTTAACGTCCATGAGACGAACAATAATACGTCGTCACACTCCTCCTCACCGAAGTGTAACTGTTTGGCGACCGCCACAACACCAGCACAGGCAACACAACTCTCTGCTGTTGCCAAGTCGATGCGCCCTGTAGGTGCGCACCAACTCGTGGCCAGTCCACGATACTGGGGGCGGTGTACACCAAGCTAACCCTCTGGGGTTAGTTTATCAGTTTGAGGCTTGTCCTGAAAAGAGGAATTTAACCGTTTTATAGGTAAAGACATACATGTTTATAATACGTTATTTATAAAAATATAAAACATATAAAAACGAATAAAAACGACTAAGACTTTAAAGAAGTCATAAAACACAAATGTTAACTTTATAACTTCCGCAGACGTACCGGACCGCGAAGGTATGGTTAGAGTAATTTGGCCTATGGATGGATTCTGTAAGGAAGAAGGGGAAGTTAGTCAGTCTGCTTATTACACCAAATTTATTGGTAATAATAAAGGGGTGATCGATCCACTGACACTTATCGTTCGCTTTCACCAATATAGGGGGCTAGACAACGATAATGAGTTATTAAAAATAGCTCTTAGAGTCAGTCAATATAGAAAATTGTAAGGATGTGGCCAATTTCCATCAGTTAACTTTCTAAACACTTAGTCTCGTATGTCATTCAGAACAAGTCAGGTTGATAAAGTCTTCAATTTGAGGTTATTGGGACTCTATCACTACTATCAAGTTCCAACGGAGCCAAAAACTTTAAGGGTCTAGTGACTGTTTTGAACTTGGTAGTAAAATTTCCGCATGACGGACTTTTCCATCACGGGAAGGTGTCAGGGATACAATTTTGGCAATTTTGTATATTCCTGGCTTGGTCATATAGTCCAACACGTGAACTATATCACCAACTTTTGGTTCGAAATGTACTGTTCGGTAAACATTATCGACACCTTTTGTATTTTATCTCTCAAGAATGGGAGATAAAGATTTTTCCATGCAAGCCATAATTTTGTTAAATTCTCTTGATCAATTTTCCATAGATTCTGTAATGTTTTTGTCGTTGGAGTATTATCCAATGGTTTCTCAAGGTCTAATGTAAAATTTCTCAAGTTGGCATGCATAAGTGAGCTGGTGTCAAAGTTATTTGATCAGCATCATCAACGGCAGGGCATAATGGACGTTCATTCATCATAATTTGAATATTTTTTAGTGCAGCTTGAAAGTTGTTTTTATGATGAGAATGATACCTAATACTCTATTAGAAGGCTGTGTTTATAAAGACTCCTATAAGCCGTTCATACGGGGCCCACCTTACCATGGACTTTTTGGCCGGAGTAATAGTGCCACGTAATTCCTTTTGTTTTAATTGATCGCTAATTGTATTGTCAGCAACAATAGTGTCCCAAAATTTTGGTAAATGGGTAGCGATAACTAAAAATTGTGCGGCATTGTCGGACAAAATTACTTTTGGAGTTCCGCGGTCCGCAAAAAATGTTGGAAAGCAGTCCAAATTTCACATGTTGTTAGACATGAGAGTGATATGAAATACACTGCTCTCGTTGAGAGACAAGTGAATATCAAAATCCATTTTTTATATATTGGAGAGGTTGGAGTTGACAAATCCCTTTCTTTTTTGGCAGGAATTGATCAAAAACTCCAAATGGACCAAAAACATCCACACCTGTGTAGGTGAATGGATGAGAAAAGGGCATTAATCTAAAATCTGGCATGGCCGAATGCGTTGGTTGGGCAAACGGGCGTTTATCATGTTTTTTACATACAACACAAGTATTCCTTATATTTTTGGTAAAACTTGCATAGATCTGGGTACAAAATAACTTCTGCGAAAAGCAGACATAGTAAATTTTATTCCCGCATGACTATTTGTTGTATGTACGTTTAACAAAATTAATTTTGTTAAATGGGATTTTGGGTGAAGTAATACAGGAGACAATACATCTGCTGTAAAAGGAGTTTCAGGTAAATAATTCTTTAACCTGAGTATGCCTGATTCATCCAAAACTATTTGAAATTTATCATATAATACATGTTCTGGAGGATTATGTGATAAAAGAATTTTAAACAGGTCAGGGAAATATTTCATCTGATCTGCGTAAATAAAACATAAGAGTAGCAAATTGAAAATTGTTTGGTAAATTGCATAAGGTTTTGTGCATCTAGAACGTCTAAGTCTCTTGGGCAGAAAATTTTCTAAGTGCATTTAAACAGCTGTAGAAAACACGTTCTAGTTTTACCAAACAATTGAATTTTTCAATTTCAATTCTAAAAGGAGTGTTTTCAGGTTTATGAACAAAACTAGCAAAAGGGTTTTCTCTGGCTTTTGAAAGGTGGTTTATTTGATAAATCCAAAACTGAGTCTACTTGAGAGTCAGTACTTGTGATTCAACAGTTTGTGTTGCAAAGTTTTTGGTTTCACAAATAAAAGTTTTGTTGTTCATAAAAAATTTAGGTATATTTAACTTTTTTGATTTCAATTTTCTTTTAATTTGGCAGGTTTATGACTGTCAAGATATCTTCAGAATTTTGAGGAACAAATTGGTTAAAGTTTCTGATATTAAGAAAGATCTTCTTAAGGTACAAAGATAGGTGATGATGTATTATCATCCTCTATCTCTGGTAAAGATCGGATTATGTGAAGGTCCGTTGGTGCCAAGGTGTCTGAATTGTTATATAACCATTCAGGTCCTGTCCACCAAGTTGTTTTTAATAAAGTCTTCTACAGTGCTCCCCTAGAACCGACATCTGCTGGATTATCGGTAGTAGGTACATATCTGTATTGTACATTTGGTATCTTTTTAATCTCAGTCACTCGATTGAGAATAAATTGTGTCAACACCCTACGTTCCAACAACCAAGTTAGAACACACTTACTATCAGACCATAAATATGTTGGGCTGTTAGATAAGTCTAGGGGTTGTCTAATATTTTTTATTGCCCTAGCTCCAATTACTGCCCTAACAACTCCAATCGAGGAAATGTCATTGGTTTCATTGGAGCTACTCGACTTTTGCCTATTACAAATCGTACATCAAAAGAATTGGTTTCTTGTTTATAAAAACGAAGAAATGCAACCATAGAATAAGCTATTTTGACGCATCGACAAAAATATGTAATTGGCATTTATTCGGATCATAAGTACCCGAATAAAGTTGACGTGGTAGGCAATAAGATGTACAAAGGGATAAATCTTGTACCAATTGTGTTGCTATAGGATGTAGCGTTGTTGGTAAAGTTTCATCCCATTTGTATCCTTCATTCCAGAGTTGTTTTATAAATACTCTGGAAGGAACATAGGCTGGAGCAAACCAACCATTCGGGTCAAAAAATTGAGATACAATTTTCAAAAAATTTCTTTTTGTCCAATTTATATCTCTATCTTTTGTTTTGGGATGGCTAATGAAATTAAATCTTTATCCATGTCCCAAGTTATTCCTAGTACTTTTACTTGAGGTTTTGTTAATGCATTTTCAGCGTTAAAGTCTTGTCTCAGTTTGATACAGTTAGTACCCCACTGGGACAACTCCATGGAAATATCAGTAACCAATTTATTTGAACGATCATGTAAATCTTTCGCTTCTTTATATGTTGGTAAAGAAACGACTAGATTATCAACGTACAAATTTTTGGCATACTTTTGGTAATATTCAGGATCAACTTGCTGAAAATGATGCATTAAAATTGCTGCCAGTAAAAAGGGAGCAGTTACAATTCCAAAGGGAACCCTTTGAAATCTAAAAATAATTATATTACTTTTAATTAGTGGTTTTGATGGATCTTTAATCCACAAAAAACGTGTTACATCCCTGTCATCAGGATGTAAGCCGATCTGATGAAATGCTTTTTTAATATCCGCAATAACTGCATACTTTTCTTTGCGAAATGATAAAAGAATTTCAAGTAGATCGGGTAATAAATTTGCACCTTTAAACATACAATCGTTTATTGAGTGTTTAGAGGCTTTAGTCTTAGCAGACCCATCAAAGACTACTCTAAGCGGGGTACTTTTGTTAAGTCTAAAATGCCCTTGTGAGGCATGTAGTGAATTAACCCTGGTTTGGCAGTTTCATCCACTAATTCAATCATTTCAAGATCAATTAAGAGATCAAAATATTCTGTGTAACGTTTGAAAAATTCAGGATTTTTGACAAATTTTGGTAATTGATTTTGTAAACGTTTGTAACACAAATTATAATGATCCCCTAATGGAGGAGGATAATTTTTATAAAGCCATTTTATTTGGTAACGATTGTTAACCAATTGAACGTCTTTATAAAATAAGCTTAACGCATCTGCATCAGCTTGAGCCTCGTCAGAGTTATGGGACTCAATACCAATGGCATCAAGTTTCCATAAATTTTCTACTTTCTGTGGATCAGAAAAGTAGACGGGAGTAAAGATGTCATCTATTGAAGGGTTTCGTTCAATCAAACCTCCTAACATATTTCCGAAAGCTGTTTCAATAAGTGTCAGGGAAGGTGAAAGGTGCTTAATATTACGAACAAATGACCACATGTAGTCATTGCCTAATAGTAATTGAATCGTATGCTCTTTTTTGATTGAAGTGAATTTTAAATTTTTATATTCTGGAAACTTTCATAAAATTTGGTTAAGTTTGGTTGTTTTAGATTATGAGCTATAACATCCAAAGTTTTTGCTTTAATAGGAATTTTTACTCCATCAGGAGTAAACAAATCAAAGTCCACTGAAAAGGACTTTGTTGGTTTTGAAGTTTGATGTTGAAGACTAGAAAGTCGTAAATTTACTGCTTCATAACCTTTTAATTTTAAGATTCGAAAGCAAATTTATTGACTATAAAAGTATCAACACTGCCACAGTCCATGAATCCCTGTATTTTGACAGGGTTTTTTATGTGCAAGGATTGTGCATACGTTTCAAAAACTAAAAAGGTAGAACTATTTTTAATCTTTGAGTAATTAGCAAAACACTTACTATGTACAGGTAAGGCAGCCAACTGGTATTCGACAGGACATCGCAAGTTGTCTTTGAAGCTTTTCGCCTCAAACTGGTTACTGCCATTTGCCGATGCTTCCTGTGGAATAATTGGATTTTTAGTTATTTCTATTATTGGTTCTTCTTGTAAAGAATCAATAAGTGACTTACTTAAGGTGGCTTTACGCTCCCTTAACGTTGCGTACCAGGCGTCACAAATGGCCTGTACGGATGGGATATGATGCCTTCGGGCAGAAAATGGAATTGTGCTGATCGCTCAGACAATTGAACCACTGCAGTGCTTGGGTGGAGTCCCAACACAGCGATCACTTTCTTCTTCATGTTTTTCGTTACAACGAAAACACAAATTGTTTCTTCGGAAAAACTCCTCCCGAATTTGCTTTGTGTTTCCCTTTACAGAGAAACACAAAAAACTGTGGTGACGAGCACCACAAACAGGCACGCGTTTGTGTGAGGAGTTATCAACACTGAACGTGGCGTATCCTTAGCCAACTGTATGTCGGCTAACTTTGCATTCTCTGTAACAGAAGAAGAATCATCTGAATTTTAGATTTAGATTTTTGTTGTTTCTTCTTACTGTTATTTTGGGATTGGATTTATCCTTTCCTTTATTTTTATTATCATCTTTGCTGAAAGATGCTCCAGCAAAAGCGGGTTTGCCTTTAGGCTTACCTTTTTGATTATCATTAAAATTTTTCCCTTGAATTTTATTCAAATTTTGTTTAGAAAGCCCATCTTTTTCCTCAAAAAGTTCGTGGATTTTAATGAACTCTCTAATGGCCGCAAATAAATGAGAGACATGTCTCTCAGAACTTTTAAGATTATTTAAATACGACCTGGGGGGGAATTTTTTAACGGTAACATTAAATACTTGTTCCTCATCTATAATTGCAGATATATCTCTATACCTGTCTATGAGGGCTGCAATACCATCCATTCCATCTTGGATAGATGCAATGGTGTCTACTGCAATGGGGAAAGCTGTAATTTGCATCCAAATTTCAGCTTTCACTTTTGCCTGATCGCCAAAACGATCATGCAAAAATACTAATCTCTGATGATAACCTTTTTCATCAGGTGCGAGATGAGTAAATTTATCTTTTAATTCTTTCGGAATAGCATTTTGAAGATAATTAATTTTTTGCGGAATGGCAAAATCATTTCGCAAGTGAACATATAAATTAAAACCTCGAATAAAACCAGGATAGGTTAGTATTTTTCCATCCCATTTATCTAAATAGAATTTCGGAGTTTTAAGGTTCATTGGTGGTGCTTCATTTTGTTCCAAAGGATTTATTTCCCAACATTTTGGAATAATGTTGCTTTTGGAACAAGATGATGCTGTAGTTTTTTGGTTTCCAAGTTTCTCAGGAACCAAAGCTGTTATTGAATTAGTAATTGGTGTTGGACAATCTACTAAAATATTATCTGATGGAGCTAACGTTGATAAGTTATTATCAACTGATGGACTAGGTTGTAATCTCTTACTCGCTGGTCCATCATTAGTTTCATCATTTGATGGGGTATTTCTCTTTCGAGAAGATATCTCATCAGTTTGCGAATTACCAATCTCACCTCTACGTTCCGCCGGTTTGACGTAGCTCTGGATGAACGTTTCAATTGGAGTGTGTAGTTCTCCCGCTACCCGTTCCTTGATGGAATCGATCTCCAGATGGAGCTGTTCAAGCTGCTGTTGCAGATTGTTGTCCTGTTTCAACAGCTTACTTAGGTCTTCACCTAATTTTCGGAGTAGTGCACTACGTTGCTTCTCCAATTTCTCCTGCCTCTTCATTTCTTCGAACCTCTCCCTTGCTCGTTCTTCTATCTCCATTTCAGTTTCCCAAGAAACCGGGAACGCTGGAGTAGGCAACTGGGCTGGAGGCGGAGGGGCTCGAATCTGGTCCACTTCCATTCGGGTGGATGCCTGTTGGTTTGGAGTTAATTGCGGAGATTTTGGAAATCTTTCTTTAATTTCCGCAATTAATCCCAAAATTTCTCCAATCTGTTTTCTAGATTGGGTTACTAGATCTGTTGGAGTTCCCCTTGGAATCCTGCGCAATTCCTCCATCAGGAATTCCAAATTTGGAAGTCTGCGGCGAGCTTGCAAAGGAACTACTGAAACGGAATTCAGTAATTCCTTTGTTTCGTCTGTTGAGACGATAACTTGGGCCAACAGGCTCTCAAAATATTCAATTTCTTCTTGGTTACTCCAAGAAGAAATAACGGATTGCCTATCTTGTTGTGATGAGTAGGATCGCCTTCCAGAAATCCCCTCAAACCCTGGCGGTGGCCCTGTGGGTAATTGAGGTGAGGCAGTCGCAGGGCTGACTATGTCCCGTGTGATCTGGCGGATTGTATTTTCTCGACGTAACAGATTGGCCGCTTCGTCGAGTTGGTTAACCATCTGTTGTTGCTCGTCATCATAGGCCAGCAAATTTTCTTCCTCCGGATCCCTTAAACCCGCATCAGCAGGAACCGGTAGGGGTGGTGGAGGTGGTGGTGTTTGTGATGAGGAACTATTTCCTCTGTCTGGTCCTTGCGAATGCTCGGATGTATGAGACATATTGACACTAAATAAAGGAGAAATATTTTCATATTATTAAAAAGTGTCAATAAGTTTCATAAATAATTGTTTTGTTAAGGGAAATTTTTCCTTAAAATTTTGACAAGTGTTGATTTATCAGATCAATGTTTCTGTCAATATTTATTTAAAGTGTTATTACGAATCATGGCCGATAAAAAATCGGGCATGACCCGTAAGCGCAATGATGGCAAAAAAAAATTTTTGTACAAGTTATTTGGTCAAAGGTGAAAATTTTATTTTTGACCAAGTAAATTATTATGGATCATGTCCGATGAAAATTCGGGCATGACCCATGGGCGCAATGATGGCAAAAACGAATTAATTTACAAATAATGTAAAATTTAGGCACCTTGATAGGGTGTCTAAAAACGAAATAACAAGATACAAGTTACGAGAATTTTTCCAAATACATTGTAATTTTTACTTTAGACAAATAATGCCTAAATAGTTTCCCAAAGGCATGATGTTCTCAGCTTATGACAGGGTTTCACTGAATTTATTTTTTCAATGAAAGATCTATCATAAATTTTATTACGAGTCATGTTCCAATCAAAATTTGGGCATGACCCGTAAGCGCAATGTGGTTGATAATCGCGACACTGCTTATTTTAGTAATTCATTTCCAAAAATTTCTAAAAATTATTTTAATAATATTGATCGTTTGGTTTTCGCTGAACTCGTAATTTTTTGAATAGATTTACGATCTTTGAAGTTCCTTCAAATTTACATAATCATTATTTGAATAATTTCTTTCAAAATTACTCAAAGTTGGCTGTGGATAAAAAACTTTTATAAACTACCATATATACTTTTACGTTATAATATGATTTTATCCACATTACTGAAAAATGTTGAAAGTTATTAGGGAAGTATTCATTTCCCTAAGCATGCATCATGTTAAATAAGTAAATATTTAAAGTACTTACAACTGGATTTTGCACAAATTCAACTGCAATAAGACCAATTCTTGTTTAGAAGGAGCCTCAAAGTATCTTGAAACCAAACTTTCAAACGAAATGTTAACAAAAAACGTGTTTGTTAAGGCGAAATTAGAGAACACCACGTGCCGAGCAAGAATAATTTCACAAAACGTGAAGAAAAACGCGAAAAAATCGGCAAAAAACAAGTTTTTTGGAACACAAATAATTAATATTACAAATTTAATTAATGTTAAATTAATTAAAACACTAAAATTCATTAAAATTACACATGAAACAAGTAAAAAACGAGAGAAAGAGCAGCAATACACACATCAAATTCCACTAACAAGGCGAGAATGACCGGACCGTACATGTTCTGTTTGTTGGTGGTTGTTTTAAGGGTATGTGTGTGTGCGTATACTCTTAAGTTGATGTATGCTCTGCCTCGTTTTTGATGCACACAAATGCATGGATAGGGTTGTACTATCACCTTGAAAAGGTATTGGTGATAGTAACATGATGTATGTATGTGTGAGTATTCACACATACACACAATGACATTCCTATATTTGCAGGAAACTGCAAGTATACTGTGCCCTGCCATTGTGATCTGTTGACCTTGTCGACTGTTGATTTTTTCCATATCGACAAGATCGACAATAATCCTTTAAAAAGACGTGATATTTTCGTCTTTTTAAGCTTTATTTATTTTCGTACGAGTGGAAGAGAGATAAACTGTGTTAATTTTCTCTCTCCATTCGTAATAATGACGAAAAATATTCGTCGATATTCACGCACTTCATAGAAAATTTTTTTTTTTTTTTTTTTTTTTTTTTTTTTTTCGAAGTGCTCAGTTGGCGGGGAATTTATCTTAGTCGTACTTATTGACGACTAACAATAATTTAACGTGTTTACGGTCGCCATGTTTTACCATAGCGGCCGTAATTTTTGTCCGTGTACATGACACTATGTGCTGAGGGCGGCGGAAAAAATTATATACTATAATTTTTTCTGTCTCTTGCCTCGTTTTATACGTGAGTATAAGAAGCTGAGGGCGGCAAAAAAAATTTTTCTTATACAAAAAAATCATTTTTTTGCCGTCTTCATTTAATTCGATTTTATTTCTAACAGAAGGTAGGAATAAAGAGTTCAATAATTACTTTCATTTAGTACTGGTACCAGCCAGCGCTAAGCAATATTCATGTTGAATAATATTATTCAAGTCCTTTGTTCAATTCTTTTTACTAGATTTGAGCAAAGTATTATTCGTAAGAATAAAGAGACCAAAGTCTTTTGTCTTTCAGTGTATTATTCCTACATTGAAAAAAATCTTAAAAGGAATAATCTTTCGATGTTTCTCTTTAAATAATGGAAGTGTGTCTGAAAAAATAAAGTCTTTCTTTGTTAGAAGAAATACGTCAGTTATTCTTTCACTTTAGAATTTGAATTTTCACAAAGAAACTTCAAGCTCTAATTTATTTGCATTAAGGCTTTAAATTAATAAAGTCTTAAAGGTCCTAAAGACCGCAAAATTGCTACTGCTACCATATAGTGGCATAACCACTAGTTCGGTTTAACGTCCATGAGACGAACAATAATACGTCGTCACACTCCTCCTCACCGAAGTGTAACTGTTTGGCGACCGCCACAACACCAGCACAGGCAACACCACTCTCATGCTGTGTTGCCAAGTCGATGCGCCCTGTGGGTGCGCACCAACTCGTGGCCAGTCCACGATAATTCCCAGCTGAAACCCTAACTTTCCTGAAATATGACTGCATTTTTTAATTATTGACTTGAATTGCAGCCTCGTTACAGCACGTCTGCCGAATGGATAAGACTCATGTTATACATTAATAGATTCAAAATTTAAAGAATAACTTTTTACTGAGGTTCAAATCTCATACCTTCTATATTTTTCTGGTTACTGCGCAATTTCCTCCTGAAATATAAATTTTTGAATAGTTGGTCGGTTTTTCATCCACCCTATGGCACTTCTACAGCACCAAATTGGGTCTTATTATGCAATTGAAAGATGAATAGTTGACCTCGTATCGCTTATATTTTTCGAGATATTTGCACAAAACTAAATTAGGTGTACATTATCCATAACTGGAGAGGGTTCCTCTCCGAATCTGGAAATTGGGTTTGGTTGGGCATATTAGGAGGGCTTAATGAACCGTTTTAAGCAACGAAACCTTTGATGGGATTCTTTTTCCTTTTTAGGCAATTTTTTGACAGTCATGTTTTTCCTGGACTATTAGTTGGTACCTATACTGAAAATGATTATGTTTTTACAATGGTGTGTTGTGTAACAGTGATGTGAATATCGTTAAATAATAAATACATCGTACCGCTATCGATATCTATATTTTTAATCATATTTGATACTGTTTTTTTAGAATAAGGTAATTTTTTGATCCGATGTAACTATATATAAACTAAAAAAATTTTTCCGTTTAACGAGCTCCAAAAATATTTTCCAAAATCCGAAAACCTAAATTTTGAAAAAGTATCAATATTTCAACATTTTAAGACTGATAACAGTGATAATCCGTTCCTAAATAAAAAATAATTCGAAACTATTTTAATTTTTGTGCATTTTATTTTTGTTTGTCTGACACTCGTTGATTTTTAGCAGCAAAAATTCGAAAGAACCTTTTGTTTTTGTTTTTCTTTTTTTTTTCTGCTTAAACTCACCTAACCACCCACGACTTTTATAATAAATGTACCTATACCAGTTGGGTAGGTATGTGTTCGGATTTCCAAATTGTTTTGGAAAAATTGAAAAACTGAAAAATCGAAAAATTGAAAATTTAAAAATTTAAAAATTTAAAAAAACAAAAAAAAACTGAGGAGCCCAGGGATTGAACCTGCGCTTTCTCGCATGAGCAACTAGCACACCAATTATGCGCCACACTTGAGGATGCTGAAGATTTGAGCCAACATGATATATAACAGTTGCAGTGGTAAAGCAGGTTATTAAATGACAAATATTTCACACCATTACCGTGACAGTCGAAGACGCCTTATCCTGTTGAAAATGCAGTTGCTTCAGGGTCTACGAACAAGTAGGTATATACAACGCAACGAAGAATTGCTCGCTACGAATCTCCAGATACTATCCCGAACGAAGGAATTCCACATCGTACCTTTCAGGACAATTATTCACAATAATGTAGAAACGCTTGTGTCGAATTCTCCGTCCGGAAGAAATAGTTTTAATTAATGCAGCGAGTGTACAGCAGACGGGTAACTCTGGTTCAACAAACTAATCTCTTAATTTGCACGACACCCAAACTGACGGGTAAGAAAAGATGCATCGAAGGACGTAATTAATTTTTGTTCATTCGAAGAAAATATGATACTTATGCTGGTGCACAAGAATTTAGTGGTGTCTGTGTAAAGCCATAAGTATTCTCAATAGTAAACATTCTGCTTTAGATACGCACTTCTGCTATCCAAGACTTGCGGTGAAACGAAGCACGATTTACATAATTGTAGATGTCTTGGGAACGGAGGCGGAAGGCTGGTTGAGTTAAGTTGAATCTGATACACAAAAAGAGAGAAGAACGGAATCGATCTTTCCCGCCAAATAAAGGAAACCTAACGAATAATTTTAGTATCGAGTATCCATAGGAAAATTGTGTTTTATTTTTGGATCCAATGCAGCTATATATTATGTAGGTACGATGTCAAAAGAGAGGGCATATTTTTGAGTGCGATCTTTAACGAAGTTTTAGACACGATTACGAATAAGGGCAATTTGTGGCAAAACATTACAAAATGAACGGATTTATTATATGAATTTGTTACGAAAAATTTCGAGCACTATACCTACTAGAACTAACGTAAGTAATATAATTTCTAATTTGCTCTTCCCTTTGTACAGAAACCACTGAACGAAAGACAATTTTTCGTTTTATACCTACTTACAGTGTGTATAGTACGGTAACTTCAGTAACAAAAAGTGAGATAGTCGAAAAAAAAAAATAAACAGGAGCAGAAAATGCAGAAATCAAAGTGCAACTGTTACCCAAATGCATTCATAAAAAAAAACACACTCACAAAAAAAGCTCAGACGATTTTTCCAGTGGAAGTAAAAACATTTTGTAGTCGTCGAACAGTCCTAATTATGTGGCAAGGACACCATATAAAAAGAGAAAAAATTGTTTCATACTGAAAAAAAAAAAAACATCATAGCCAATTACGAAGGTTTTCCGCAAAAAAAAACAAAAAAACACCTATACATATACAAACTGTTATTGTTATCTTCGTAATTTAACCTACAATAACTACTGTAAAATATATCTTGGGTGAAAAAAATGAATCCTCAGTTTTCCTCCCTTGTCTACATTAATACCTAAGAAAATGGGGTCTCTTTCGAATTACAGGTATCCACAATACGTGAGATGTGAGACATAACCATCAAAATAAGATAAAAGCCAGATAAAAATTTCTGAACGTACTATATATGTATTATCTGTCTACTTTTTTTTTCGACTTCTTCTTTTCATTCGGTTTCTTTTATTTTATTTTATTTTTTTTCCGTCTCTTCGTTCACAACAATAGATCTGAGATTCTTTTTGGCATTCCAGGAAAAGTGAACGAGTATTATAAAGAGAAATTTTTCACATACCGCAAGGTAAAAGAGAAAAAAGAAACAAACGAAAAAAAAAAAAAAAAAAAAAAAGAAAAACTATCACGTGCGCGGTGTGTGTCCATTTTTTCCGCCAAAAAGATTTTTCCATTCGATATTTACAATAGAAAAATCAATCTTTGGAAAATTGTCCTTTAATTCTAATAGAAGCGGTTTTTTTTCTTTTTACTTTTCTTTTTTCTTTCTTCGTTTCGGTGTATTTAATGGTGCTGAGGCTCTTTCAACCAGAAAATTTGTGTACGATAAAGTATAGAAGAAAAGGGGAGGGGGTTAAGGTGAGATGGTACAAAAAAATAGGGTATTATCAAAGGTGGTATACACCGTATAGGTATATACATTTTATGTGTATGGTCGTGTACGTGGTAATAATGCTATTTATGTCAAGGTAATACGACGCTTAAAGGCGGATTGGATTTTTTTCTTTCTCACTTTCTCCACAAGTCATTGACTTTCATTTTTTTGCGCTAAAATTCTCCGCAGAAGTTTAGCGAGGCACAATTTATTTACTCACACGGAACGGAAGCGAAATAGGTACGAATTGAAAACGGTTAAGGAAATATGAGAAATTGTTTGCGTCGATTGCGTATAGAATTTTTGGGAGGGTGCCTAACGGAGATGTGTGGGGCTGGCGAATTGGTAGTATAATTATGTTTGGTAGGTGTTTGCTGACAAATGGGTTATTTAAAATTGATCTTTGGGCGAGATTTTGGGGCTGGGGCTTCGATGTACGTAGGTTTACGTTTCGTATCAAAAGAAACATAAATTAGCTATCAAAAAGTCAAATTTATGATTGACAAATGCATTCATACGAAGTCATAAATGAGAAACGGGTACGAGATTCGAAACTCGTTTGTCCGAATGTAACGTTTAAAATGAAGTTTTCAGTGACATTATCTGATCCCAACTAGCGCAGGAAATCCGAACCGAAGTTAGAATACGTGAATTAGAACATCGGGGAAATGAGATCCTGTCGAAAACCCCCACTCGGTGCTAAATTTTATAAATAATCTGGTACTTATTCAGAAATGAAAACTACCTGAGATTTGGGTTTCTCACTTTTTATGATCTCGTTTGCTCAATGTATACTACACTAACTGTTGAAGCAGCTTTTCTTTTTCTTAAAAACCTGCTGAAAAAACTCTGGTATTTTCCATACAAATTGTATCATATTATGTATACCTACGTGTACAACTAGGTACCCTGTATTTTATTATTTATGCTACAGGGTGTTATAACTCCTATATAGGAAAATACACGAGAAATTTTGTTTTTGTAACTTAAGAAGTTCGTATTATTTTTCAAGGCAACGTGAGCTATTTTTCGGAATCCAAATGTCTTAAGAAATTGATTCGTGAAAGTCTTACGGTTTTACTATCAATATGAAAGAAAATCTAATCAAAATTTCTGATAGATATACTTATTGTTTGAAGGGATCTCAAACTGCTAGGAAAAACGTGATTTGAAATGTTTGAAAACAAAAACATTACACTTTTTCAATAACAACATATACAGTAATTATTCGTAAAACATGTGATAAAAGTTGGTGATCTTGAAATGAATGTGATATTTTCAGCACATGTTAAAGGGGAATGATACCAACCACAAAAGTGTAGATCGCTTTTTTGTACCCCTATCACACATTATGTTTTGTAATACATGATCAGAAAGCAATATTTACTCTAATATTTTGATAAGCTTCTGCGATCAGACAAAGAGGACGTCTTTTCAGGTGTTTCTGGTTATATCCGTAAACAGACGATGGAGGCAAAGTACTCGAGGGAATTAAAAAGACAAGACTTCTGCCTTTTAATCATTTTGTTTTTTCAGTATAATGAACAATCTATGGCTTATCCACTCTGAAAGATACAAAATGAAAATAAATCAAATGTATAATGATGAAAAAATAAGATTACAAAAAAACATTTTCATTATCATAAGGATTTGATCATAGTTTGCCGAGGTGTTAGGTCAGGTCGTATATTAAGGCGCCATGACGAAGCTTGCCAAATAGCTGTTTCAAACACCACCCTGAAAACACCTATTAAGTATAACTTATGACAACACCAATAAAAATATCCTTTTTGACTGAATGTAGATCCTTCTGATATTTTGTGATCCAAAAGTAGCATTTACCTCTGATGAATCAGCTGCAAGCATAACTTTGATGTAAAGTGAAGGTGCCTCATGTAAAAAATGTGCCATGTTTTTATATGGAGGCGCGTGTATTTGTGTCACATTATTATATGAAGGCATGTATTGGATTGAGTCATTTCTGGCCTTGATCTGGGTATATAAGAATGAAAAGTGTAAATATGTAGAAACGTATGTACCGGTGACGTATGCAGCCAATTAAAATTCAAAATTAAATAATAATAAATAACACTTTTGAGAAAACCTCAGTCAAAATTATTTTCCCGTGGTTTTAGATTTAATACTTAGTAAAAGTCTGTGGAAAGTCAGAGTCTGTTGGTAGTGCACTCTCATTGCGAGTATGTTACAGTAGACCATAGGTTCAAATCCAGATCAAAATCAGCTGGACGTCATCTTCATTAAAGTTTATGGGATGAGGCATGCTGCTGTTCAGCCTCTGTATTTTTGCAATTGTGTTCTCTGACCCTCCTGATTTTGATCCATTACTCACCTTGCGACCTTTTTAACGCTACCAATTATGATCCCTTTCCCATCTTGAGTCATCTCTTTCCGATGACTCAATGTCTATATGCTCGTATTTTTCATACAGTCTGTGTCACTTACCAGTATTGTACAGTAATAAAATTTCATTGAATTTGTAAATCAGTACAACCTTGTAGGTATATATATTATTTTTTCATTTTTTGACTACACATTTTGTATGTAAATCTAAGTCAACTTAAAACCCACTTAAAATCTTTTTACAGTCCTCAAAATTTGTGTCGACTAAATTTTGTTATATGAAATGCTTCTTTTTATATGTATTTTCAATAATTATGTAGAACGGATGCCGATAAAAAATTTCTGTAACATTTGTTTGACCAAAATAAATTTTTGTCTTCATTTTACCACTGTGAAAATCAGTCCCCCTTTTTTCTTTTTTTAATAAACTAAAATGTTGACCTTTTTAAGACCTCATTTACTCTTTTGGGAATGACATGGTCTGGGAGGGGAATGACGCATGTGGCCTATTAAAATTCAAAATTAAATAATAATAAAGAACACTTTTGAGAAAACCCTAGTCAAAATTATCTTTCCTTAGTTTTAGATTTAATACTTAGTAAAATTCTCTTGTAGCCTAAAACTTCTAGGTTACATGTATACTTCTGTCTGTTTTTTTCCATATTTCTACTAAATTATTATTTCTACACACATCTCCGCAGACTGGCCTCTTCATTCTGTTCATATATTTCATCTTCAATCATTTCCTTTTTTTCACTCTTTTTCTTGTCATTCACTTTTTTCTGTACTTTTCATCTTTCTTATCTTTTACTCATTCATTGCACTCTTAGTACTTCATTTTCCTTCTCTTCACCCTTTGGAGATGCTGCCGCGGTTATGCCTGCAATAAACACATTTCATCTATCTTTTGACTCCCCTCTTCCTCTCTTCTGTGGGTGCTCCCTTGGTTACTCCCATGGAATTGGAAATCTAACCAATTGTTAATTTTTCTGTACTCCTTCACTAATTATATTTCCCTCTCTTTTTCCACAGACCATTTTACTTTTACATAATTGTTAAAAACTATATTTTTTTCATTTATTCACTTGTTTTTATGCCCTGTGATTGTGCACATCATATAACTATTATTGTACCTGTCTGTTTTATATAGACTAAAAATTTGTATGTCAATCTTTTTGTGTTTTTGAAAATGTTTACTGGTTTTTATTTTAATATTATATGTGTTTTTATACTTACAATATGTTGATTCCTTTTTAATTGGCAGTGGGGTAGTTTTTGGTTTGTTTGATTCATGGTATCTGATTTAATGGCTTTCTGGGTGAGTTTTTCTGCAGTTTTGGAAAGCCAAAGTGTAGGTAAATAAGAATTTTTTTCCAGTCATGGTCAAAATTTGAGTATCACACTTAAACTCACAGAACATCCAATTTTTTGGGTGAATATTCTGAAAAAGTTGTAACTTAATCTTGTACATTAACATTTTATTTTATAATAGGTTTGAGTATTAATGTTTCGGAAACATGCTAATGTCCGCCTTTATATCTGTGAATATTGTTTGTATATGAAGTTGACAATTTCACCACTTAATTTTTGGTTATATTTTGTTTCAGAAAAGTTTTTCTTATTGTTAGCGAAAATAATGGAAACTGTTTAAAATATAAAAACAAGATTTCCTCTTATTTTCCAGCGGGCGGCTATCAAGTCAACACCTTTTATATGGGAACTGATTCATCAATCAATAAAAATTAGAGATGATAAGTGAAACTTGCAAAATGCGACTTGTGATGTGCGAATGAAAAATCAGTTAGACCAAAGCTATGGCAATTATTATAGTCTTGTTGACGCTCCGTTAAATCTTTGTCTTAGTTTCGTTTTTGCTTACAATGATTCTGCTTTCATTGATGACTATATGGAATTTACCATCAGTGTCCTTTCGAAATATGTGTATATGTCAACCTTAACATGCCAAAAACACCTGTAAATGATAAAATAGATGCTTATCTAAATATAGAAAAATTATTTGAGTACCTTACAAGATTTTAAAGATATTACAGTTTGTTCATATTTGAAAAGAAATCATGATGAATACGTAGATCCATAACAACAAAATAGTATTTTTATTCGACTTTAAAAAAAAAGTGGAGTTTATCAGTTCGATCCTTTTTATTTTCTTATATGATAGAGTATGATCCCACGGAGATGCCATTAAATTGTTTTTAGAATAAGTGAGGCAGTTTTTTACAGCCTTATTTAGAAATGTAGAATTTTAAAATATAGTATTTTACAAACCCTCGGCTCGTTATCACTTTCCAACTTAAATATTTAAAAAGTGTCTTTTTGTGGAAAGTGACGGTTTGGAATATACAGCTGTTAATGTTCGCCGAAACTACGCTAGTTAATGAGACGGAGCATTTGATAGGCCAATAAATGAAAATTTATTTAAATTCGACGTGATATCGTTTCATCTCAAGCTCTGAGCTGCTCTCAAATCTCAAAACATATTATTACCTACAGCAGTTAAATGAAATCTTTTTTTTCTTTGTATAAATAGCCCATTTCTATAATACTCTCGAAAAATATCGACTTCAAAATCTGAAAGGGTCTTCGTTGTTTCCTTCAAATAATCGAGTAAAAAGCAGCGAACAATAAGATAATAAAAAAATATAGTGAAGATGGCATCGAAGGTAAATTTAATTTACGAATGAAGCTCATAGAAGTGAAAAAAAAAAAAAAAACTTGGTGGATCAAGAAATTCCTACAGGAAAACTTATGACATATTTTTTCTTGATTTGTAAACAACTGCAATAAAAGTAATTCTTTTTCCTTTTTTTTTTTTTTTTTTTTTTTTTCAGGAAGAACTTGATTGAGAACAAAAGCCAATTCACGTCTCTACACACTTCAAATGTGATATTTTCAAATTAAAATAAAAACACTGAGGAAAATAGTTCATCTGTTGATGATATGGATGAATTTTTGGGTAAAAACAAACGGAAAAATGTGAAAGGACGAAAAATGAAAAACAGAAAATACGAATGAGCCAAGAGCTTAAGTCCAATTTTCAAAATTTCTTAATATTTTTAACGTGTTCATATATTTTTTTTGCTTTCTCCTAAAATACAATACACCAAGAGAGATAACGTTTCCAACTCATACTTTTTCTTTGTTTTTTTCGTGAAATGCCTTTGTTTCATTTTTATTTCAAAAATTTTTCTCTACGAACACAAAAATGTTAAAATAAATAATTTTTCTACTGAAACTTTTTTTTTGTATTTAATTTTCATTGAAAATGTATATTTTGCGAAAATGAAGATTTCCTTAACCTATTTTTAAGCAGTTTTTTTTTTCTGTTCATTTAAATGCATTAATTTTTTTATTTTTGTAAGCTTTTATTCTTCTCACTACTGCCATTTTAAAATATACTAATACTGCAGCCAACCTTCTGCAACGAAATATTATTTATTTATCATGAAGCTAAAGCCAAAAAAAAAAAAAAATTAAAAGCTTATCTTAAAAAAACCAGTTTTTATTTTTAAAATAGGGGAAAATTTGAATGTTTTTGTTTAACATGCGACCTCTATGATTAGCGAGTTTGATGAACTATTAGTATAATCAAAGGAAAAAAATTTGTGGTAGTTTATATATATATATATATATGTTTTTTGAAAGTAGCTTTTATTTAGAAAATCTACTTATTACCAGGGTTGGGGGTGGGTATGTTCTTCATTTCATGATTTAAGGAAAATTTTGGCACCAATAACTCAACTTCATATATGTATATAAATAGATAGATAGATAGATATAAGTTCATTTTTTGTTTCCACGGTATAGGTCGCAATTTTTATCAAATAATCACGAAATTTGGCAAGAATATTTGCACTAAGCCAAGGACCAGACTTATTGATTTTGGTGCGGATCGACCGGACGGTACTTCCGGCACCACATTTTTGATTTTATTTTGGCTATAAAATGCTCAATTTAGCATCAATAGCCACAAAATTTAGAATAAATATTTATTTCAATTCATTGTAGTCTAACAATTTTTACGCGGATTGACGGACAGTACTTCCGGTACCGCTATTTTTGTTTTTATGTTGGCCAAATAATCCGGAAATTTGGAACAATATGTACGACATTTGAAACAAATATTTAATATAATTAATTGTAGCATGCTACTAAGTTTGGTGCCGATCAACCGGATAGCATTTTCGATACATTTTTTTTTTTCTGATTTATATGAACTTTTATTTTCACAAAAATTATCCCCATGTTCATCTTTTCTTTTTTTTTTATTTCATAACTTTGTTGTATTTCTTTGATTTTATTCGAAATTATACTATTATTTACCATAATATTTTTAAATTTCACATTGTTTGATATTTCGTCAGCTCCTAACAAATTTGGTACAATCATAACATACCATTTACGCATGTGAACTTACAGACAATTAATGTGACCATCCAAATTCATAATTCTTTTTTTCATCAACTTTTTCTTGCGAGGCTTGCTGCGCTAGAATTTTTTTATTTTGTTGGATTACCACTTACAACTAAGGGTTTCTGTGAAATATTAAATACATTTGAAAGAAATTATAAGGTCATTTGAAGTTCCCATGCTTCAACATAAATTAATAAATAAATATTCATGTGATTGTATTAAACTTTTTTTTGTCTAGACTGCCTTTGACCGAGTCATAATCATCAAATAACAAAATCAGGAATTCCTTTGTTCAAAAAGATATCTGCACGTACCACTCCAAAAATTTAACTATCTATACTGATCAGTCAGCCATTGGCATATTTCCAAACCATAAATTAATTGTCTTGATTATAGTGCGGGGTGCGAGTCTGCCACGGACACACACCACCAGAGCACAAATTTGTGGAAAAGAGAACATAAACACTATATTACATAATACGTGAGGAAAGTGAGCATTTTCCAATGACTGCGATGTTTGCCACCACGAGCCGTAGGCGAGTGTATCAATCGCACGATTTGTTAATTGCTCACTCTGACCAATTTGAGAAAAATATTTTTGGTAACAAGTGTACAAATGTTGCATCTGAGACTGGAGGAAAATAAGGAAAATGAATTAAAAAATCGAAAAACTGATGAAAAAGAAGTGAAAAAAAAATGAAAATGGACAAAAATTTAAAATAAATAAAAAAATTCAAAACCTCCCCCTCTTCCACTTAGCACCTAAAGAAAATTCTCATTTGTTATCGATGTTTAAGCAAATTAATACTGAAATTGAAAACGAAAAATTAACTGATGCAAACAAATAAAAGGAAACTTACACTCTCATGTCAATTTGCACTCGAAGCCTTGTTGGTTGTATACTTGTCTTCCAACTTATGAGTTGTGAAGATCGAATGCCAATTGTGACAACTAGAATTTTTAAGAAAAAAGAAGAAGTTAACGGTTTAAATTAAATGCCTGGCATAATTCATTGAAAGGTTTGGTTCCAAAGAACTAATAAGGTGTGAGAAAATAGACTGATGTGTGAGATTACTAAGGAGTGAGAAAAAGAAGTTAAGGGGGTGAGAAAAACAAGTTAAGGAGTGAACGATGTGGGTAGGCATGTAAGAGTTGAGAAATTGGCAACTTGAATCAAGTCTTAGATGCCTCAAAAATACAGCAATTTGTACACATGTTGAAAAATAGTATTTTTCTCAACACATGATGCAAAGTAAGTGATTTTAAACCGCTTTTTGAAGCGCAAAATTAAGAATTTGTGATCCATGATCAAATTTTGATAGAGGGAGCCAAAATGAGATAGTCGGAGCAAAACTAGTATTTGCTCCCACTACCAAAATTTTTTTCTCCACCCATCAACCAATCAGGCGCATTCACCAACCTCGCGACGAATGTGTTGTGAAAAATAGTGTTTGCAGTGTGAGCGGAAAGTGAGCTCCTCCCACTCGTTTGATGTTTGCAGCACTCACCTACGGCTTCGAGCTGCAAACTCGGACTCATTGAGGATTGCTCACTTTGCACTTATGTTGCAAAATATGTTATTTTACAGCTAGTTTCCAAACCTAGTGATTACTGACAAGTTGCATAGTTTCAGCATAAGCTGTGAACGAAGTGCTGTAAGTTGCGTACAATATTTTTTGCAACGAATTCATTAAAATGAGGTTATTTTTTATTTGATTCAACGGGTATGTAAACTTCTTTTATTGACAAAATTTTATACAATAATTAAATGATTATAAAGAGGTGAACTTTGTAATTTATGGGCATCACTGTGTGAAGAAATAAACAAAAAAGCAGTCAAGAAAAAACTTCATTTCCACACTACTGAAGAAATAAAAATCATTTTCAACTATTCCAAAACGATTTGGAAATCTCTCACTTTGCTCAACAAAATTCATTCAATAATAATCTCTTTTTGGTATCTGAGTTGTGAAAAAGCAATTTTCTCAGGCTACACAGAGCTCACGTGATAAAAAGAAGCACATACAACTGACATTTGTCTTTACTTATTACCTCCAACTTTACGAGGAACTCCAAAATCACAACTTTCAGCAGCACATTATGATCATATAAATACACTGAATCGCAGGTGTTACAAATAATTTAAAATATCTGTGTAAAGAAGACAATAAGACGTAAAAAGAACACGACATAATTACCAAACCAGAAGGAGACGAGAGGTGTCGAATTACAAATTACCTTATTCCAAAATAACGAGATCCAAAAACTGAAATCAACTCCAGCGTCATGTAAATGCGCTAAGAAACTTCAAAGATGGAAGACATTGCTTACCTACCAAAGTACTTATTTCTAATGTTCAAACTTTACCATTCTCAAAGTTGAACATCAAATGAAAATTTAGCCATCTTACTTTAGAGAGGCGAAAAACTCAAGTGCCTTGAAAGGCGCCAAAACGAAAACAAGGTATTTCTAAACTTTGGCAAAAATAAATTTACAGATAGTAATAAAAGTTCATGAAAGGACAAAATAGACCATAACATCACAGTAGATCATGAATATTCGTTTTACGTTACAATGCTTACAGGTATTTTAATTCTCTTGGCCATTCAATTTTCGTACTAAAAAGTTGGAAATGGCTTATTTTAGTCGTACGTGTGTCCACATTTGTAGCGAATACATCTTTCGAAATCATTCTATGTCAAAATGGGCCCATTTTCTGAAGAATGTGACGTATGATTCAGAAATTCCGAAGCTATTGTCCGAATCGAGTCATTAATCAAATGTTAAAAAAAAAAATACTCGAAAAAAAACATTAGTTGATTCGACAATGCTCAATTTTTTAATTTGTTTGGTGTACATGGTGTTTTTAATCAACCTACAATAAGAATCGTAAATATATGTTCATTTATATTGGAACATTGAGTTTTTTTTCTTTCTTTCGAACGAGCGAATTTATGATCTTCGAAATGGAGTAGGCAGTTTAATAACTTTTGCTCTGAATTCGGAATAATACATGAACAACTTCATTTTTTATGGAAAATCTTCACCCATAAACTTACTCTTCACTTGAAAATTTAGATTTGTGACTAATTTTTCACTAATACTGATTGTACACAATTATAAAAGTTATTTGTCAAATGTCTGTTTATGAATCTTCATTAATTTAGAAAAGTTTCGTTTAGAAAAATGGAAATTAATATTTTAATAAATATTCAAAATCAGTGGAGGAGTTCTCACTTACCTTCACATCTATTAATTATAGTTCACAATATTTTTTGTCTACTCTCAAAAGCTTTTTCCTTAACCCAATCCATTCACGTTCTATGCAAAATTTGTTTCTTTAAAGTAATCTGTAATTAAAATTCTTAATGTTTAATTACGAATTCGTGAAAATTTTCGCAAAAGTTTCCCTTTTTTTCCGCGTTAAACTTTTTCTATCAAACAAATACATTTATAAGCAGTTTTAATAAAAAATGACTGGCTGAGATTTTTTTTTCTTTGAAAAACAAAAAAAAAAAAAAGTGGAGGAAAGAGAAAATAATAAAACCTGCTTAAAATTTGAATTTGATGGACCTAATTTAAATAATATAGGATCTTTCATCTTTTATTTATTTATTTTTAAATATAAAAACAAAATATTGCAATATCTTCTGTACTATTTATATTATTACTTACTACATTTTATTTTTTTAATTCTAATGCAATTGTGGATAAATGTAAATCAAGTTATATGTATATTTTGTTCTTTAATTGTCTTCTTATTTTCTTTCTACCCGATTTTTCATCAAAATTTTTAAAATGAAATGGTCTACCTAATTCATGGTTTTTCATCAGTTTCAGTTATTTGAAGAAAAATATAATAATACTATGTGCTTCCGAATAATTTTTCATCCAGGCGGATTATTTGTTGGTTTTTGACAAACAACCATATAACAAGCATAAACTTATATTTTGAAACCAAGTTCAGATAAATGTACTTACTCTTATAATATATCTAGTTTACGAAGTTTTGATATTTTTATGGTCGAAATATTTTTCATTTCATGATGAGGAGTGAAATAAATGGATGTGATCTTGAAAAAAAATCTGATGAAATAGTTATTTGTGAGAAAAGTGCAAATGTTAGAAACCATCTACTTTGCCCCTAATACGCAATTTTTTGCTATACACTCCACCTCAAAACGATTCATGAAATAGCATATTACCCACCAAGGTTCAAAAGTGAGCGTTTGCATGTGTGAGAGGTTCGTAAAAGGAGCCTGGCGAGTGAGCAATTCCCAAGTCATGTAAACTCACTTTTGAACCTTGTTGAGGAAGATATTTGTGGGGATGTGACACACGCATAAACAAACATTGATCAGCGGGTGTAGCATAATCATTTTTCGATCTGTAGGTCATCGGTTTGAATTCCCATACCAGTGGCCAACAGAATTGGTAACTTTAACGTCGAACATATGCTCAATACACAGTGTTATGCATTCCCTTTGCAAGAGTGTGAGGAGCATAGGCTGCATTGTGGGCGTTGGCAATACTATTAATGACATATTTTTTATTTTGGATTTGGTTTTTTTCTGAATGGTTCTAAGCACTTTATCATTTCTCGTTTTTGCTAAGCTGTGGTGTTGAACGATTTTTTCTAAGTCCATTAGACCCTTTCAATAAGACTGGGAACGTTTCTTTAAGGGAGGTATTTCCTACAGGATCGGACTTTGAAAATTTGATTTAGGTATTTTATTTGGTAAGCAATTTCTTCTACCTACTAGTGTAGAAAAGTAAAGAACCCAAGAAAATTTTCTCCTCTTTTCCAAAAAACAAACCGCAGATTTGTAGCTTAAATAGAAGTTGAGAAATCATGAAGTGAGAAAAGAGCAGTTTTTTCAAAATTAAAGTGTTGTGAATAGTGCAAAAAACGCGGATAAATATTGAATTTTATATTATAGATTATAGAGGTGTGAAAAGTATCGATACATATCGATACCTATCAATATTTTGGAGTAATTATTATAGAGGCTGTGGATCGATGCAGCAGAGTAATTGTACAAAAAGAATAAAGATGTACTCAAAGTCACATCTCACAAGTGTGTGTAATTGCAGCAAAAGTGTAAATCATGTACGTGGTATGAAGAGTAATTGATAAACGAACATAGATGGTGGTGAACAAATGAGTGGTGGAGCGATGTATCAGTGTAGCCGCGAGTAAAGGTATAAAAGTAGGTATTCTGAGAAAGATAGTCGAGTGTTCACAGGAGTGTGAGGGGAGGAGGATTGGTGGTCCCAACAATTATCAATTTTGTAGGTATCCATACGTAAAAATGTTGAATAATATCGATATTTGACTGAACTAATCTCCGATCTACCCAATAAATGACGATAATTTGAGCATCGATATTTTCTTTGAAATATTGTTGCAAAAAAATGTCAGTATTTCACATCACTCCGTTTTCTTTTCTTTTTCTTTTTTTTTTTTTAATACAGAAAAAATTTGATTATTTGCCAAAAAATTTACTCGAGCAAGAAAATGATCCACCCATACAAGAAAGTCAACTAGCAAGTGCATACGCCAAACCATATTTTTTCATGTCATATTTAAATTCCCGACTTTTCATTCGCTAAAATTGTACAAAACAACGTGCTTTTCAGTTCTGTATTGCATATTATAATCATTTGATATGACATCAATTTAAAATTGATGGTTGGTCGATATCTTAATTATTATAGATTGAAAATTAATTTAAAAATTACCTGTACGTCGATTTCAACACCACTCAAAGTCATTTTCATATGTTGTTCCCAAGTTGGCTTAAAACGCCACTTTTTCATATGATTTTTCTTAGGTTTTTCATTCGACCTAGTATCGGTCTAAAATCGATAGTTGAGATGGTGTACTAGATAAGGCAGTGTCGCATGACGTCATAATTGAAAGTTTTATCTTACTAGGTGGCTAAATATTCATGAAAAGCTTTGAAAATTATGGAAATATGCTAATTTTGGATTATAATTGTCTTAAGACAAGAAATAGGTACTTATTCAACATAAATGAAATTATAGAGGAAGCTTCATGGAATAAGATAAGGTAAAGAACAAGAAATTTGAGTTTTTAGAATCTGAGAAAATAATTTAATTTTATCTTATCAGTGCACTTAATCCTGCAGATAACTAATAATACCACTCAAAAACACTAATTTGAGGTACAATTTCATATTCTTTTGCGATTTTCTTGGTTTCCAAGAGCTCAAATTTCTTGGTCTTTGGCTTATTTTATTTCTTGAAGCTTCCTCTAAAATCTAATTTATTTTGAATATGTATATCTCTTATTTATTTGAAGATAATTATGATCGAAAATTCGAATATTCACTATGCTTTTCATGTATTTTAGCCACCCAGTAAGATACTTTCAGTTGAGATGTTACGCGAAATTGCCTTATATGGTCTCGTTCCTAAAATAGTTGCAATTACTACGTAGGTAGGCCTATTTAATTTTCTCAACATGGTAATTATCGGCTATGATGAAAGTTATTGCGTTTTAAAAAAACAATCATAATTAAAAATTTAGGCCTAATTACCAATACTTAAGATAATTATTGAAAGGAAAAAAAATATAGGCACAGAAATAGGAATAGTGAACTAATGCGTCCAAAGTCGAGAACGTCAGCTGTGGTGAGAGGGGGAAGAAAGTTAAAGGAATGAAGTTATTTAAAATTGTCATCATAACGATGTTTTTATAGTTCATTCTTTTTTATGAGGGGTTCGAAATTTATCGATCGTTGTCAACGGGCATAAAGGAGGAAAGAAAAAAAAAACGAATATTATACGGGCAAAGGGCCGACAAATCGTCTTCGTCTTATACAGAGCGGAGCTGGCAGTCTCCTCCGGATGCCCATCAATTTTCGATAGATGTCAATTCACTGGCTCACACACAAGCGAAGGAACCAATGACAACAAACCTCCGCATAGACGGTTGCTTCTTGATGCCTCACTAAAAGTTTTTGTATAAAGCGTCAACTTTGGAGAATGTATCAAGGGGATGAAATTGTGTGTATGTATGTATGTGTGTGTGTGTTTGTGAATGAGTGAGGTGGAAGGGTGGTACGAAGGGATATCGGCAGCGGCGCTAAATAAAACGGATTTTCCATGATCTCACTAGCAGTGGTAGTAATAGCAGTAGCTGCAGCAACGTAATTAATTAATGGGCGACCAATACGAAGAATTTTTCGCCACTAGTTTTGCGAACTCTTATCAGTGAAATACGATTTTCTATTTTCTCGTGGTTAGAGTGCTGACGAAAGATTATTTTGTAGACCTGTGATAGTAGTGGTACTGGGTGAGTATTTTGACTGCGGCGCTCAATGATTAGGCATAGCTTATTATTATTAATTTGTAATTAATGTCCGATGGAGGGGAAAAAAAAACAGCTTCTCTTCACGATTTCGTTTTACATTGAATAGCATTTAGAGTGTACCTAGAAGTATTAACAAGTTCCATCAGTTAAAACGGTAGTGCATTGCATATAATGACGAGGAAAATTGTCCTTGTCAAGAATAAGACCAAGGCTAAGATCAAGAGTATTGCAAGAGTCTTGATCAAGGCCATAGCCAGTATGGGGAAGGGGAAATTTCCATCCTCTGAATTTTCAAAAAAAAGAAGGGGGCAAGGGGGAACTTATTCCCAGGTAGTTAAGTTTTGGGAGTAGAAAAATTAAAAAATTAAAATTAATTATTTTTAAATTATTTATACAATAATTACACTATGGGCCAAGGCCTCATGTATCCATTGGGATCATTGGAAACTCCCTCACTTACCCAAAAAACAAAATCAATCCCCGATACATGAATGTTCCAGAACCCAGAAAAGACCAAAAATAATTGTTTTGTCACTCTATAAAACCATCTTCAGAGATAAATCCTAAGTACAACCCTGCAACAGTTGAAGGAGACATATCGACTAGTCCCCAAGGGGAAAATTCCTAGTTATATCACTGCCTATTAATCCCCCTAACTGGTCTCTATTTTGATAAAACTTGTTTTGCTCTCCTGTAAAATTTTCTAGTTTAGCCTTTGGTCTTGATCAAGGAAGTAGAGTATTGGTCTTCGATGGATTATACTACAGATGGTGGATTTAGAATCGTAAACATGGAATATACTTTCCATCTTAATAGCCACTAGTTATATTTTGTCATAAATTCGCAATTTCGAAGATATCATAAAATCATGGGCAAGTAATTCAAGGCGGTATTTTTATTGATTGTTTTTTATTTTATTTATTTATTTATTTATTTATTTGTTTATTTAAAACACTAAATGTAGGTCTACCGGCGGGGAGATTTGAACCAACAACCTACAGATACGAAAAAGCGGCGTTACTATGTCACCACTAATAGCTAAGTGAGGTGCGCCCATATGTTGTTGGTTTACGTCCCCACTTTAAAGATAATGATTGTAATACATCGAAGGGATATAAACTGCAGTAGGTATGTAAGACTGGAGCAAAATTATTGGCAGCCTACTCCATTTTTATGGTTAAGGAATTTTATTTTCAATTATTTAAATTATTTCTGGCACAATTTTACCGATTTCTTGTTTCTCAGTCGAAGATGCTGCTGCTTTAGAAATTATGTACAATGGTTTTAAGTCCGGCACATATACAACTAAGTCATTAAAAGTGGTTTCAAAAATGATTTTTTCTTAATTTTATACGCGCAGAATAAGTTGAAAAATGTGACAGCTTTATTCAATCACTGAAGTTTGAAAAAAACGGAAGTTATAATTTGCACCTGGAGGGGTGTCCAAAATTGTCTACATTTAATTGATTTTGAATGCATCTGAATGAGAGCATATGATAAGATCGAGCTTGTGGAATACCTTACGTCGTGGAAAGTAAACCAACAACAGAAGGTGTTCAACAGAACAATTTGCGTGTTTATGCCAAAATATCTAAAAGGTATAGGGGAGCCAAGACCTTGGCAAACACTGGCAATTTAGCATAAGATTTTCTGGTCTTATATACCCGGCTCCCTACATGCACACATACACACTTATGTAATATTTACATAAGTATAGTGTAGATTATTCATCGTACTTTACAGTTGCTATGGCAATGATCAAGTATGGAGAATGCATTTCTATATCGGTTCGGGGCATTGCTGAGATCGTTATCTATCGATTTGTCACGGACTGAGATTTGTAACTTGTCTATCTGCAAAAATAGACAAGTACAAACAAACAAACATTCTGTTTTGGTTTAACGTGCAAGGCACAAATAATGGTCACCAAAAGTAACGACTGTCGTTGATAGGCCGAGCCTATTTCCTCATACAAGTTATCTTCTAATCCCCACAGAGCTATTAGTGTGATTAATTTAATAGAGCCATTATAATTTGGCAAATATCAGATGATTTCAGAAGATTTCATGATAATTATTGTTTTAATAAAATTATTTAACTGTTTTTTCGTATAAAAAAAAAGAAAAAGGGAGAAAACAACCGGATTAATATTATTTAGCACCGAATGTGCACATCAAATAGATATGATAGGCTGCTTATAGAATATTACAAAATTATGTTTTTTTCACTCTATGTTGTCAGTGTCAAGCTTCCAAAAAAAAAATATACAATATTTTTCATTTTTATCGAGTGACATTTTGCCATCTGCATTGTTGGCTTCCTCAATTCGTGGTTAAACGTAGGTACTCGAGTAATATATGCACATGATCTGACAAAAGTTAGATACATAATAAAATTTATGATACAAATTTTTGTCTGGACAATTGTTGCGAATGAAGTATAAATGACTTGAACTTTGTTATTCATTTTCATCTTTCGATTTCTTTACGTTGATTTTTCTTTCTTTTTTTTTCTGCGTCTTCTGCCAAAGCTAGTCTTCATCCTTCTTTTTTATAATATTACTTTTTTTCACTTTTTTTCATATCCAGTATATATTGTGTTTATGTGTTTACGTAAATATGGTTGTATTGATGCGAATATTCTTTGAAGGAAAGTGTGGTAAATATTCGAGCCAGAAGTTTTCTCATTTATTCCCAGAAATATTGCACCAAATGAAAATACCAACCATAAGTTACGGGTCGAAAAATATTTCACGGGTTAAAAAAAAGACGCGTTGTAGTTTTTGTTGTTGTTATTGTTATTTCTGCAGTTGCTATTGTTTGTTTTGTGATGAATTCTTGGTTTTTGAAAATTTTTTTGGTTTTTTATTCAATCGTGAGATTCTTGGTTTTTTGGATATCTTGTCGATAAAAATTGATTAAGTACAGGCCGTCTTTCATATTCAAAAACTTAAGAAACAAATAATTTTATTTTTGTGATAAAAACAATATTGACAAAGAGTTACAGGTAAAACTTATACGAGAGATTATTTTTCGTATTTACAATGGTGCTAAGAGGAGAATGGATTTTTAGTTCACCATTTAGCGAGTTCGTTCCTACTCAGAATAGGATTTAAGTTCATAGAAGCTCCGAGCACAAGTTAAGTAGTGATCTCTCACCCCCTGGTTTAATAAAAAGATCCACAAATATTTTTCGAAAAATATATCGTAGGCATTTTATTACAAAATTATTATTAATCTTTTATTTTAATTATTCATTTTTTGCGGGAGGGGAATCAATTCAAGTGGCCTAAAAATTTTTATAAATTATTTTATTTATTTTATTTTATTTTATTTTATTTATTTTTTTATTTTTTTATATTTATAATTTAAAAATTTTTTTTTGTAGTACAGATACCTAGTTACTTACACCTTATATCCGAGCCTGTTCTTTTCCATTCGTGATATGAAAAATTGTTTATCAATTTATGAAATAAATAAATTTTTGTACGGACTAACTGCAAAATTTATTCAGATGGGATCAAACAACTTAATGTTATTGATAGTAGGACGTAATATTGGTTTTAATTGCCAACGCATTTAGAAAACATTTATGTTTTCTTTGTATTTGTGAAAGAAGATGTATAATTTGATATTTTTACTACGTAAACATAAAAATTTCAATAATTTTGGGCCAATTTTCAAGCAGGTAACTAGAATTGTTTTGTTCTCAGTGAAAATTTTTGAAAATTGAAAGAAGAAAAACTTTTATTTTGATTAAGGTTTATCTTTTGCTGTTTATATCAATCGTAACACAGTGTAATTATTTGAGAGAAGTAAATTCATCTTAATGTTTATATCGTCTATGCAAGTCAATTAAACCATCGGAAATCTAACAATCAAAATCAGCTAAACCTTTTATGGAAAAGCTATAGCCAACAATGAGTGTCCAGAAATGGTTAGAGATAATTTACAGAGTGAAAATTCACAGATTTCACACTGTGGAATACCTTGTCGTGAGAGATATTCACACTAGAAGGTCTTCAACAGTATTTGCGTGTTCTGCCACTTCATACGATTAAGTATGGGAGAGCCAAATCCTCGGCGAACACTGGCGATTTTTGAGCCGGTTCTGAGAGTTTATATACCGGATTTGGTACACGCACACAGACACACATGCATACGTATGTATACGTAATTATGTCATGCGTTACGTCGTTTCTTGTCTCCGTTGAGATGATAAGAAACGACGCAGTGCGTTTGGTACCGAGTCGTGACATTACCGAGATCTTTATCAGGTAATTGATCTCGACTCGTACGATGTATCTTACCTGTATGTACGTACAGGTACGAACATACAAACGCACCAGTGTAAATTGGTTTAACGTCATAGAGACGATTATTGCAAGCCTTTGGGCGGCGACTGTCGTCGAGGGGTGCGAGCCCCTATAACCTCATACAAGTAATGTCCCCACAGCTACTCCCCCCAGTTTTTGCGCCGCGAAAATGATAAGTCGCGTGCCTGGGGGGACTTATCGAGTCTACTGTCTTTGGTCCCGTTCCCACTTAGCGAGGGCTGAGCCTACCACGGCCCCGACACACTCATAAGATTGCTTTCGTGCATCGAGTCGGGCCTGGTAGGCGTCCATGCTCGTGTGTCCCCTCCTTCTCTGCGGTTGTTGATGTCGAGCTGGGCGGTTGTAGGGTCGGGAATGGTAGGATATACGGGGATCAACGAGTGTTAGTGGCCTTGGCCTTCAATACATCGGGGAGTTTGAGTTCCCCGATGGCTTGTAGGTCAGGCTTGCGGCGAGGGGAGGGCATGGATTGTGCACCTCATCTGCCGGGAGTTGTTGCCTCGTCTCCAATCTCGCCAGGGCTGATGACTCCTGAGGTGGGTTCTCCACTCCTGGTGTCTTCTCCGGTGATTTTGGGGGCGAGATCAATGGGGGAAGGGGTGCGGACATCATTTTCACGATGTCCACAGCCGACGTCGTGTCCATTAACAGTTCATTTTTGATCCGCTCAATTTCCGTTTCGTTTTCCAACTGTTCCTTCGTCTTTACAGGCTTAGGCACAGGTGGAGCTACGAATTGGAATTCCGGTGTCGAGAATGAGGTGTTGATCGGGGACGACATAAGGAAGGAAAACAAGGTATATAAAAGAGAAAAAAGAAAGAAAATTTACAAGACAATTTCGGCGTGTTCTGGTCGACAGTCGAAAGGTGAGTGAAAAAACTTTGCGAGAATATTTTAGATCACAGCTTTATTCCAAGTCGTTATTTTGTTTCAGACTTGTTCGGAGGGGATAGTGCATTGAATATTGTTTGGCTTAAAAGTTTTCCGGTTCAAATTGGTTATGTACAAGCAGAGTTAAGCGTGTTTGAATTTTCGTACTTTGAATTTTTTATTTCACAAAGGAATGCACTCTTCGTTTGTGATGTCACGATCTATTGACTATTTTGTTATTGGTATTGTTTGTCAATAGAAACACGTTGCAATGTTTTTCTTCCGTATTGCATGTGGATTTGTTTATTCGTGTCGTATTTTTATTGTACGCACTTTTTCTCTGCTTATCTGAAGAATTTCTTTTGTTACAATTATTCCCAGATTCTCGTACGTCTTTTATGCCGGTTTGTATTTTCCGCTACGGATATTAACTTTCGTGAATATTTTTAGTTTCTCCTTGCCAGTCTTTCCGATTTTCGAGTTGGAATTTGGTTTTTTCGCTTTCTGCTGCCAAGGGGCCTGCTTCTTTTTCGTGGGCACAATGGGGCCGACGGATTGTATTGTATTTTGACGATCTCGTCATTGAATTTCACCGTTTTCTTTATTTTTCTTTCTGGTGATTTTTGTGATTTATCACCTTTTTCGACTGGATTGTCCTCAACTTTTCGTGGTTGTATTGTTTCGGACTGTTCAGTCTGTTCTTCTTCTATTGTTTCCTTGCGTGTCGTCTTCCTTATTGCTCTTTGGAGCATTTTCCTGTCGTCGTTTATAAGGTACGCAGGTTTCAATCTGTCAATTGAAATTGTTTTTTGTTCACCTGCGATTAGTATCACGAAATTCTTGTCATCTCGTGATACAACCTTATAAGGACCGGCGTATGGTTTCTCCAACAAAGATCATATTTTTTCGTCTCTGACAAACACATGAGATGTTGTGGCCAAGTGTTTGGAGACATAAATCTTTGGTTGGCCTTGACGAGCTGCCTGTTTCAAAAAACTGCTAGCATCAGTCCGTATGTTTTGGACGAGCGTTTCGGGGCTAATTTCTTTCGAATGGGTGAAAAAGTACCCTGGTAGGCGTAGCTCTTCGCCGAGCACTAACTGCGCTGCAGAGTGACCCATGTCCGTTTGAAGAGCAGATTGAAGGCCCAAGAGGATGGTTGGTAGTATGTCAACCCATCTCTTGGTGTCGCAAGCCATGATGGAGGCTTTCAAAGCTCTGTGCCATCGCTCAACTTTACCGTTTGCTTGAGGATGGTAAGCTGTGGTGTGATTGTGTTGTGCACCAAGCTTCTTAGACAGCTCTTGAAAGAGCGAGCTTTCGAATTGACGACCCTGGTCCGTGATGATGACTTCAGGTACGCCATAGCGGGCAATCCAGGTGTCGTATAACCTGGCAGCTACCATGGGAGCTGTCATCTCATGGAGAGGAACTGCCTCTGGCCATCGAGTTGCTCTATCGATCATCGTCAACAGGTATCTGTGTCCTTGGGATGGGGGTAATGGACCCACCAACTCTATGTGTATCGTTTTAAACCGCTCCGTTTGTTTGAAAGATTTGAGAGGCAACCGAGTGTGTCTTCCTACTTTGGACTCTTGGCAATTCAGGCAACTGCGAGCCCATTTGTTGCAGTCGGACTTCATCCGAGGCCAAACAAATCTCGATGATACTAATCCAGCAGTGCATTTTGGTCCAGTGTGCGATAGATTGTGCACACTACTGAATGCCAATTTGCGATACTTTATCGGCAGGAATGGCCTATTCTTGTCTGTACTAATGTCGCATGTTAGTAAAACATTAGTACCAGGGATTTTCCTTTGTCTCAATTTGAGAGCTGTGTCATCGTTTGACAACAGTTCTTGCAATTCTGCATCCCTTAACTGTTCTTTAGCTATTTCAGCGTAAGGTAATTGAGACGGTGCCGAGATAGCTTCGATCCTACTAAGAGCATCAGCTGGAGTGTTGAGTTCTCCACTTATATACTGGATGTCCGTAGTCAACTGTCCTATGTAGTCCAATTGTCGAGCTCTTCTCGGGGAAGCTGGTTCTGTCTTTTGCGTGAAGGCATGTGTTAGGGGTTTATGATCTGTATACACAGTGAAACATCTACCCTCTAATTGGTGCCTGAAATGCTTCAGCGCAGCGAATATTCCCAGTAACTCCCTGTCGTATGTGATGTAGTTCTTCTCGGTTTTTGATAGCTTTCTGGAGAAGAAAGCGAGCGGTAACTTCTTGTCATTGTCCTTTTGGTACAGTGTTGCACCAATAGCAAAGTCGGATGCGTCAGTTGCGACACATAACGGCAGACTTTCGTCTGGGTGAGCGAGTAGAGTTGCATTTGCCAGTGTTTCTTTTATGTTTTCAAAGGCTTTTTCGGCTTCTTCAGTCCAGTCGAGTGGAGTCTTATCTTTCTTCTTATTTGTTTTTATTAATGCAAACAGCTTACTTTGTTCGGCTGCAGCATTTTTAATGCAACGTCTGTAGAAATTCACCATCCCCAAGAAGCGTCTGAGTTCTGCTACGTTGGAGGGTTTCGGGAATTTCAATATGGGCTCTACCTTGGTCTTCAGAGGGGAAATGCCTTCGGTTGAGACTTGATAGCCGAGAAAGTCAATCCTGGATTGTTTGTATAAACTTTTTCCAACATTGATGGTAAGTCCAGCAGTGTGTATACGTTGTACGATGGTTCTTACATTCTTCTCGTGCTGTTGCTCACCGCCTTCTGAGCAAATGCATATGTCATCCAAATATGCATAAGCAAACGGCAAATCCATAAACAGTCAATTGATGAATCTTTGGAAAGTTTGTGCAGAATTACGGAGTCCAAACGGCATTTGAAGGTATTCGAATAACCCAAAGGGGGTTATGACCGCTGTCTTTGGGATGTCCTGTTCGGCCATTGGAATTTGGTGGAATGCCCAGTTGATGTCAATTTTTGTGAACATCGTTTTACCCTTCATATTCGCATTGAAGTCCATTATGTTTGGGACTGGATAGTGATCAGGAACTGTTTTGGCATTTAAGGCCCTGTAGTCTCCAACGATTCGCCACTCTCCACTGGCTTTTTTGGTCATGTGGATCGGGGAACTCTATGAACTTTTTGAGGGGCGGCATATGCCTTCTCCCAGTATGCGATCATAGTATTCCCGTGCTGCTTTGAGTTTATCAGGCAGTAACCTGCGGGCTCTAGCATGGCAAGGCAGTCCTTTAGTTTCTATATAATGAATGGTATCATGTTTATAGGTCGGATGCCTGCGAATCGATGGTTGAGTAACTCCAGGATAGTCTGACAGAATCCGTAGGAATTGTTCGTCGACTTTCGTACAACTGGATATGTTGGTGTCCAGTTGGTATGCTAGCGTTTTGCCTTCCACCCATAGACCAGTATTGTTGTCTATGATTTTTCCGTTTTTGAGGTCGATGACCAGGCCGTAATGCGCGAGAAAATCTGCGCCCAGGATCGGAGTTGGAACATCCACAATTGTGAAGGACCACGTCATGTCTCTTCGCAAACCGATGCTTACTTTGCTGGATTCTATTCTGTAAGCTGGAAGGTTTTGACCATTCACAGTTCGGAGGTAGTATTTCGGAGGAAATGCCTTTTGGTTTTTATCTACTGGCAAAATACTCAAGTCAGCACCTGAGTCTATTAGGTAACGTCTCCTATTTGTCCTGTCCTTGATGAACAGCCGGCGTGAATACTTTTTCGAGGGATCTTCAGCCGCATAGACGACCCCTCTTTCTAGTTTGACGTCTTACCGTATGATTTACCCCACCATTGTCATCTGTTGTTGCACTTGGTGGCCTCTGCGCCAAACCTATTGTGAAAGAAACAGGATTTATCGTCCCAGTTTTGAGACCCGGGTTTGGGGGACAATGTTCTTCTAGGGGGAGTCGGACTCTGACCCCTGGTAGAATTGCTCTTTTGGTCTCTAGACCTTGATTTCCTATCGTTATTTCTGTTGTTGCTCCTGCTTTTCAAGCGGTTATTGCTTCTACCATTTCTCTGGCTGTTATTATTATTATTTTTCTTTATTTCACTAGTGAGCTGAGCTATCTGGGCTCTAAGCTGAGCTAGTTCTCCGGTCTCTGTCGATACTGCACTGATCGAGGATGCTGATCTCGAGTGTTCTAGTGCACTATCGGCACTCTTTGCTGAGAAGTCTAGGTCCTCGGAGTTGTTGATTACCGTGGTACCTATAGCTGCCAGACACTGCACAACATGTTGGGGTAGTTGTTTGCAGAACTGGTTTCCAATAACTGACGGTGACACTATATTATCGGCCTTCTGTCTTAATTTGGCCATGAAGGTGGAGGGTTTGTCATCTCCAATCTTCATTCCACCCATTACATCATCTATAATTTGGTTTTGTGTTTTACCAAACACATTTCTAATTTTCTTGCAGAACCAACTGTATTTGTCTGCTTCTGCCGGAGGGCATTCCATGATATCCGGAATGCGGCGTATTATTTCTGCGGGCATGCCGCTGCAAATGTGTGAATATTTTTGGTCGTTTTGCAAATTCTCTGTTTTAAAACGGCATTCGAGGAGAGTTAACCATAATTCCACTTCATTTTGTAGAAATTCCGGAATCTCAATCCTCCGTCTTTGGATCACAGGGTTCTGCAATGTCTGCATCTGCAACAGCTGTAGCAGCTGCGCAAGTACTTCGAGGCTCAGCTGTGGCTGACCACTTCCACCTGCTCCTGGTTGATTTGATGATGGGTTCGTGTTTCCGTTGGGCATTATTGTGTGCTGAACTTCTCTAGTAGTATTTTCTGCAAAGAGTCCACCAGATGCCATCGGTTGTTGGTCTGGGGTCGAAGGGTCGGAGTCTTGGCTCAAAAGACGACCACTCCTGAGGGTGCGAGCTGTCGTCTCGTTCGGATTGACTACAGCTCCCAAACGCAAGGCTTCTGGCCTCCGGATTTGTTTTTGTTTCTCCAGAGTCTCAAAGACTTCAGAGTCTCTGGTCAAAGTTGGAGGAGTTGGCGGATGAGGGCAACTTTGTTCCTCCAGGTCTACTTCTCTTGGTTCCCTTCCGGCAAATATATTTGGAAGGGGGGGTTTAATTTCCCACTTTCAAAGTAAGACCTCTGCTTCGACAGCCAAAGGTGTCTAGGTCTTGTAAAAATATTTGTATTACAAGCGAGTAACTTGCCAGCGCACCGCGCCTCTTTTTAGTAATAGCGCAACGTGTCTCTAGACACCCACGACGTAGCCAAAAAATCACGTCGAGGTCACCACTGTGGAATACCTTGTCGTGTGAGATATTCACACTAGAAGGTCTTCAGCAGTATTTGCGTGTTCTGCCACTTCATACGATTAAGTATGGGAGAGCCAAATCCTCGGCAAACACTGGCGATTTTTGAGCCGGTTCTGAGAGTTTATATACCGGATTTGGTACACGCACACAGACACACATGCATACGTATGTATACGTAATTATGTCATGCGTTACGTCGTTTCTTGTCTCTGTTAAGATGATAAGAAACGACGCAGTGCGTTTGGTACCGAGTCGTGACATTACCGAGATCTTTATCAGGTAATTGATCTCGACTCGTTCGATGTATCTTACCTGTACGTACGTACAGGTACAAACATACAAACGCACCAGTGTAAATTGGTTTAACGTCATAGAGACGATTATTGCCAGCCTTTGGACGGCAACTGTCGTCGAGGGGTGCGAGCCCCTATAACCTCATACAAGTAATGTCCCCACACACACATATGTAATAATCTTGGTCATTAAAAATGTACCTATCAAATAAAAAAAAACATAATATAGGTCTGGGGATTCATTGTGATTTTCAAGTTTGAAAAATAAAAAAATTTGGTATTTTTAGGGATTTTAGGTAGGTATGTTAATAATGTAGTAACTCTGCTATTGATGTCAGTGTCGCTACTTTTGAAATCGTGACCACAAATACATTTTCAATGCTAATACCTGCCCATTATAAGTTTATCCAAATAAATTTATATGGGATCAATGAATTATGGAAGGCGTTTCTTCGAGGATGATATTCAATTATTCCTTTGTTTCACAAAGAAATTTTGAATCAAAAATTGCTAAACGTAGCTTAGTTTTTTTTCGAAAGTCGAATTATAATCTTTGCACGATTTTCATAATAGCTCCTCGAAGTCGTGGAAATTTCCAACTCTTTTGATGAAGACAACAAAGTAATACCAGATCAACTCTTGACTATGAGTTCATGAAGATTACGAAGCTTAAAATACGTTGATCGAATTTTGCAACAACAGCAGCAACAGCAAAGCTAAATGGAATAAAACGTACCATCGGAGTTTTTTCTCTTCTCTGTGTGTGTTTTCATTTTCACAGTTAGAAAGATGAGAAAAGTGAAAAGTTTTTTTTTCTTTCATTTCTGAGTTTTTTCTTTCTTTCTTTTCTTTTTTTCCCTTCTGTATATACAAGTTTAAATGCCGAGTTGAAGAGAATGCGAGCAACTTAAATGAAATTTGACACGTGTCAGCAAACGAGCTTTATTTATGGTCGTAACTTACATGATTTTCCAATCTAATTCTTCGTCAAATTTTTTTTTCTATTTTTTTTTCTCCCTTTTTCTTCGAGTTCTGTTCATTTCCTGGTTTTTTGATTTTTTTTCTATGTACGTAGGTACTGTTTGAAAGAATTTGAAAGAATATACTGCTGGGTAGATTCAGGAGGTATGGGGGAACGTAAAAGATAAATAAAAAGAAGAAAAATGTGCGAAAAATGTTTTGGTACATGAAGTTACTTTCAGTTTTATTCGATTTAAAATTTTTAATTGGAGAATTTCGCGAGTGCAAAGTTTTTTTTTTGGTAAAATTTTTTTTTTTAAAGTAAACCCGGCAGCTCCGTTTTTTGGTTTGTTAGTGTTAATAATTTTTATTTTTCGTCGAAAAGAGAAGATTCCTTTATATTTAAAGTCACTTTGAGTTGTTTTCACGAGAAACCTGTGTTACATAGGTAAGAAGTTTATTTGATGGGCTAGCGTACGTTCTTGTTTTATGCACTAGCATGAAACGAAAGATAGCCATTAGTGTCGCTTTTCTTTGTTTCTAATTTTGTAGAGATCAATGGTGTACCTCCAGCTGCTTTCAATGAATATCAATAGCAGCTGAGATCCGGTTAAACTGATTTAAAAGCTTGGTGGTTCAGATGTGATGTCGATTGAACTATTGAGATATACTGTAGGTTTTGGCTGGAAAGAAAATAAGGCTGTTGGCTTTGACCGGAGTTTTTCTGACGTCACTGATGTTCTAAAGACCTTTAGAATGCGTATTTTTTTGTTACTTTCGTAACAAAGACAACCAATCCTAGAGATCCGATTATTTCTTCCACCGATGAAAGTTTTAGGGCTTGTTTTGGACTTCGATTGGGGTGACAAATGTTATACCTACGTCTGCAATACATATAAAATTTCACTTTATGTTGTTTGGTATTATTTCGACTGTATATTCTGCATAATTTTGGATAATTATGGACTAGAACTGAATTGGTGGAATTAAAATGCGATTATTGTGAATGGCTGTCTTAATATAAATTTCCATTATGCATATAATGGGGATTGTAGCGAATACCTTCAAACTGCAGACTGGCTATCTTGACATTGTTTTATGGCGCATGTGCAGAAAATCTATGCCCAGTTCTGAGTTCTTGTAATCGCCGTCATTTTGATTAATATTGGTGAGATAGGGTCAGTGGGTATCGAGTACCAGATGATCGAAGGTGCTAACCCCTATTGGCAGACCATAGAATTTACTTGGGATTGAGGAGAAAACATTAGTTTTTTTCAAATAATTGAGAGAAAATGAAAAAAAAAATTTAATTAATTTCAAATGTTTGTCGATTTTTAGATTAAGTAATATTAATTTTTTCATTGTTGTTCGTATTATTGTTCGTTAATTTTTAATTAATTTTTCTCAAGTTCCGTCAGTTGAAAAATTTAAAAAATCTGCGCGCTGTAGTTGGAAGTTTCTGAAAAGTTCGATGATTTTTTTGAAAAACGACTTTTTCTCTGAAGACAAATCCGTCCTATGGCGCTGCGAAGTAAAAAAAATTTCCTTAATTATACCATCATGCTATGATATTGTTCCTAAAATCACGAATAGAATACTGTTGCATTTTTTACTACATAGAAAATACTGCTCTCGTGACATTAATTCAAGTGTTTATTTTTTTATCATTGGGTTATTCAAGAACGAATAAAGCAGGTAAAGTAGGTATTATAACCGTTTGACCTTTGTATTTCGAGAGAAACGGGAGCGTTATATATACATACGATACACAGTCTAATTGGTAATAATTATTGTGGAATACCTTGTGGTGAGAGATATTCTCACCAGAAGGAAATTCTACAGAATTTAAGCGTGTTCAGCCACTTTGTACATAAGTGGTAAGCCAGAACCAGACCAAATACTGGCGATTTTAGAGCCGGTTTGGGTGGTTTATATACGGCTTATTTACACGCACACAAACACACATATGTAAGATAATACGTACGTCGGTGAGAGCGGCCAGGTCCCATCATTCCCTATTGAGATAAGAGATGGCTGGCCGGTTCGTGTACCGGTTGTGACATTGTCTCATTGTGTCACGACTCAGTACTCGTACATTACCTGCATGTATTTGCAGGTAATTACGATTGAACGTAATTTGTGTGTTTTACCTCATATAGACAAATAATTTGCCAGCCCTTTGGGGTGGCAACTGTCATTGAGGGGTTCGAGCCCCTTTTCCTCATACCAGTGAGTCCCCACAATTATTTTCTAATATGATGAAGTCTGGTATTTGGCTGTTATTTGTAACATAATATTTTTTTGTTCTGTTTAATATCCATGCGTTGGGTCGGTCGTAAAAATGTGGTGATGATAAGAGCACAGGTGGAGTGTAACTTTTCAAGTTTTTAAGACAGTCTGCTTTGAGGGATGTACGAAGTTGACTAGAGAAAGTTGAGTTTCTGTGCGACCTCATTAACGTCAATCGGAAGTTTTGTCGCAAAAATCTAATAAAATGCTTGAGTAGGTATACTGTATTGAAAATCATTCTAAGGCTTGCTATCCTGATACTCCACTATAAGTTTTGAACTTTTGAATTTAAAAAAACATGTCTAAAAATTTTTGGAATCATACAGTTATTAGTATTTGTGGAATAGATCTGGTTTTGTGGTCGCTCATCCCTTGCGTACATCATTATGGAATAATATAATTTAACTATGCGCGAGTATCCTCGGCCATCAAATATAAATTGAAATTAAGAAAAAATCTTCAAGTCCATACCAAAAAGCCAATGAATGACTTTGAACTTCGATATGCTGCCAAATAGAAAACCATAACAACCTAGAGAACATTTCCGCGTATAAATTATCAAGTTGCAATCGGTATTACTAAAAAGTTATATACAGAGCTAGCCCTCAACTAAATCGAATATTTGTCTTGAAAAAAATACTACTGTGAGCTAAGACTAATGCTCTGTTCCTCGCTTCAATCCGTTATCTTGAAAATAAATTCTAATTTTAAATTTTTCGAAGCTAATTAAAAAATTTTAATTTATGAAGATGAAAAATGTGGATCGAGCTTGAAAATTTCTAATTAATCACCACCATTGATCATAAAAAAAACAAAGCGTTTGTATAGAAGCGTTTCATGGAATTAGAGACCAAAATGGAGTCTCATATTTACGTGATTAAGGAATGTATCCAAAAAGAAAAAGAAAACAAGTTTTTCTCGTTAAACCGAATTTTGTAGAGAAAATGTGATTATGGGTATTTGGTTGAAAAGCTTCACTTTCCACATTCGAAATTTTTATTTTACGAAAAATCGGCGTTTTTCGCCATAAACGAAGTTTTTATTGCATCACTATGTCTACTATTTCATTGTTTTATCATGTTCGTTGATTTTTATTATCTTTTGTAGCAACACTGGGTTTCCCAAAATTTATACGGCCCAAGCCTTCACATGCCTAATCGTATATTGACTAGAAAATTTATTCTCGTCGACGCTTCGAAGAGCTTTTTTCGAGTTTTTCAGCCGACACACTACTAAATGTTCCGAATGAATGGATAGGTCGGAGGAAATCAGCGAATTAAACAAAAACAATCATTTTGTCATCTTAGGTGAGATTTTTTTATCCAATAATTCATAATTTATGTGGTGCCGAATGAGTGATACCTTTTTCAATCTATAGAGCCGTGATTGAATCCTGCACAAGACAAACGTTTTTATTTTTTGTTCAATATCATATAAGAATTTATTAAAAAAAAAAAGCTTCAAATGAATGAAATTTTGCTAAAAATAATAACTCTGGTTTGTAATTTATCTAAAATGGTTAAACACCAAAATAATAGTTGACTTTCATTCATTCATTTATTCATTAAGAATTAATGTTTCTATACAGATTAAGTTTCTTCCCCCCCCCAAAAAAAAAAAATAATAATTCATGGATTGTCTATACAACTAGGTACTTATATGAAAATAAATTGAAAACCACAAACTGTTAAACAGTAAACATTTTTGTGGAATACCTTACATCATGGAAAGTATATCAACAACAGAAGGTGTTCAACAGAACAATTTGCGTGTTTATGCCAAAATACCTAGAACGTATAGGGGAGCCAAGACCTCGGCAAACACTGGCGATTTAGCATAAGATTTTCTGGTCTTATATACCCGGCTCCCTACACGCCACACTTATGTAATATTTACATAAGTATAGTGTAGATTATTCATCGTACTTTACTGTTGCTATGATGGCAACAGTAAAGTACAGAGAATGCTTCTCTGTATTGGTTTGTGACATCGCCGAGATCGTTATCTATCGATTCGTCATGGACTGAGATTTGTAACTTATCTATCTGCAAAAATAGACAAGTACAAACAAACAAACATTCTGATTTGGTTAAACGTGCAAGGCACAAATAATGGTCACCAAAGGTGATGACTGTCATCGATAGGCCGAGCCTATTTCCTCATACGAGTAATGGTCTAATCCCCACAATTTTCTTCAACGACTCTATTTGTTTTGTGAGTTGTGGCACATTCCTGTAAACCACAGTCATTGTTGTTGGGAACATAGAGGAAAACATGGGGAAAACAGGTAACATGTGATTTCCATTGGAAGGTAGTACAAATTCGTTTTAGCTATTTCGAGTGTAATGGTAGCGTATTTTTTTCTCATGAAAGGTGAAGATTTGGCAGCTAATAAAATGTGTACCAGATTAAATGTTTCAGTCCACAACGGTAGGCACTAAGGCGCGTTTTTTTTTCTCAGTAATCTCAGCAAACCAATTTCATTATGATCAATTGCATTTTAAGACGTTGATTTGTGGGATCGATCTTCTTTTTCAACGCTTATGGTATCAAAATAATTTTTTCATTTATCATGCATCGAAAACACCTTTTTGCTACCCTGATTTTTGGGATGAAAATCGTTATTTGTGAAACTGTATTTGCAAACATTGATCAACTTTACTTTGCAGGCCGCTAGTTTACTTTTCAGGTCACGTAACTCACTTTGCAGGCCACTCCGTCTGATAACATTATATTGATTTATTTCAACGTTAGATCTATCGGAATACTTTTTCTCGCATTCGAAATGAGAAGTATCTTACTTTACAAGAACTGAAAGTGAGATTGCAGGACTCATACATTTGCACTCGTTCAGTAATAACTCACTTTCAGTCCTTGGAAGGTAATATACTATTGCTTATCAATAAGTTTAGGGCAAATTAATCAGGCAAAGATCAATATTTTCTTTCCCATCTTCAATCATGATCGATTTATTGAAAAATTTGATCGGTTGATTGTGATTGATCAATTTTTTCCAAGACGATTGAAACTTCTATTGCTAACTGTCCGTATAAGGGTATACAGACGATGGTCAAGTACTGATTTTTCCATTCTCAGTTAAGATCTCAGTTATTTAACTGGCAGATCGCACTAAGATCATTAAATAGGATTTTTACACTAGCTGACTGCTAAATTTCTGAGCTGGCTATTGAAAAACTGGCCCTAAGTGTTTTAACGTGCAGTGTGCAATTTTGTGGTTGGCGGAGATGGTTCGTGACTTTGCCTGTCAACCCATCCCATCGACGTAGGACCAAAACCGCTTAAAAAGAGAGGGAATCGGTATTTAGCCCTCACACTAGGTATTTCTCGTAAGTTAATGTTGATAAATTTGAAGCTAATTTTAGTTGTTTTTCAGAAAAGTGTGATCCCGTGTGATTAATTTGAGTGATTGTATTTTGTAATATTCCAGATGCTCAATAGATTGGTCTTAGGGGCACTAAGTTATAGAATGAAAGAGGAACGTTAGTTGATGTTGATGATGTAAATTTTCGTTTGATTAATGTTTTTCCGGATTTGTTTGAATAAAAATTTAAAAAAAGGTCACCAAACTGGATCAAATGTAGTTATAATGTAAACCAAGTACGATACTTACAAATACAGTACAGAGTATTAGATACGCAGTGTTCAAAATTTCCCCATTAATATTAATTATTTCGGCGCAGAGAGTATTCCATAAAGTGCAAAAATCATTCGATTTTTGAAATTATAAGTCGTTCTTTCCAGTTTCGAATAATCAAATTTTAAAAAGGTGAAAAAAATATGAAACATGGGTAGCCTACTGAACAGTTGTTGAAAAAATCACGATATACTTACTTTTTCGAAAAAAAAAGAAATAAAAAGGTCTAACTTTAATACCGCTTTGATTCTACTTTTTTTTCCTCCTCATTCTCGCAACACTGTTGTCGCATAAAATCGAATTGTATTCACCACACGTTGTATATATATCATCTCTCCAGTCTCTGAACGCCCTCCACTTTACTCAGCGTTATTTATGCTACATTTAACTTTTATACTTCGTTATTCGATTTTAATTTATAATTCAGTGAGGCCTTTCTCCATCTCTTGAACGCATTTTACCCCAGTTTTTTTTTCACCCTTCTCATCATACGTATCAAAGTATTAAATTTACAGCCAAAGATTTTTGGGAAAATGGTTGCGCATTTTTTTTTTTTTTTTTTTTTAAATTCGAACGCACGGTTATGGTTGAATTTTTCAGAAACCGTTAATATGGTTGAAGAATTATTCGTTGGTATGTAGTCTCCCACGAGAACTATATCCCAGATAAGGTAGAGCAATTTATTTTTAGATTAGCAACAAACAGGTCGACGAGTATCGTCCATTCGAAATAAAGAAGATATTTTTTCGTAAAGAAGGAGCCGGAGAGAGATACAGAGAGCGAAGGTTGCAGTGAAAGTAGATTTGTTTGGAAAATTTGTTGAAAAAATTTGTGCTTTCAATATACGTTACCAGGTCACATCAAAGAGGCACTTATCGTAAGTAAATGTAATGATGATACCTAGGTACTTATTAATTAGTGTTCTCCAAAATAAAGATAAAAATAAAATTTACAATTGTAAAAATTTAAAATTATTTCATAAGTCGACTGTGTTCACCCGCACCCGCCAAGATAGGCTCGGCCTATACGCACACGACGACGAGGCGCGGGTAATAATAATATACACGAACCACCGATCGAACTCACGCCAATCGGTGGGTAAAACGTGACACTTGTTCACAGGGTAGCGAGTGACCGATGGCATACGGCGAGTAGCGCAGTCCTACGTGAATACACATATACGCGCACTCGCCAATACGCCACCCAACTATCCGCGTATATACGCATGTCGCCGTGTCCGCTAATTGCCAGCGTGTATAAGGACTCGGCTCTCCTTACGTACCTTATACGGACACGCAATAGGGTGTACATTTGTACACCCCAATATCTTCTGGTGGGAAACTCCCGTTCCCACATCGACTTATATGTTACAGATGGAAAAACACAAATAGCCAAAAAATAGAATAAAAAAATCCTACTACACCATGCTCCACAAAATGAGCAGATTTTCAAAAAAAAAAAGAATTAAGAAGTATAAAAAAAGACGTGAGTTTCAATGGGGACTCGTGAAGGATTGATGGGTAAATGTAATAGCGTGGTCACACATCTACATGCCAACAGTTACAATATATTGTAACTATTGTAATTAGTACAAGTTACAATTTTAATTCTCATTTTAGTCTCTAAGAGAGTACTGGACCAAGTGCTCAGATGTTTACATGTCGAAACTCCCAACATAACATGTTTGCATGGAATTGTAAAACCTTTGCGATGCATGTTCCGCTAGCAAAGCAGATTTTTGAAATTCTAAAGCAAAGAGCCCGCTGGAATGGTAGGATTTAAAACGAAAAGTCATGAGAAAGTCTTAAAATCCTAGTTCAGAATGTTCGCCTGTAGGTAATGTCAAAATCCTAGCGCACTAAGTTCTGTCAGAAGAACAAGTTATCAAGTCTTGAAAATTTCAAAATTCTAAAGTAATCAGCTCTGTTAGAAAAGGGACTCTCTCTTTTTTTTGAAAACATACCTAAAACTTGTTATTTTTTTGAATAATGTTAAAAAAAAAAACAGAAAAAAGAAAAATTGTTACTGAAATTATTTTTACGATTGTGAGCGACGTTGGTTGGGGACAAGGTTATATTTTCTTTTTTAATATCAAATATTTTGGTTGGTTTGCAAAAAAAAGCAAACTGTTTTTTTTTTACAGAGGTTGTTACCCTACAATTTTGACATATTCATGATTTGAGACTTATTCTTTTAGCCAAACTTGGCCTACTGCGCTAGAATTTTGAGATTTTCATAAGTTTCAAAAACTTGCCTTTCCATTTAAGCATGATGCACTAAGATTTTGAGATTCCAGAGATGAGATTTTGATATTTGTCCTGACTTTTTTTTATTTTTTTTTTATTGAAAACATTACTTCTAGTTGAGCATGGTGTGCGAGTATTTTTAAATTCACGGCAGACTTGCCACTCTTAGATTTTCTTTTTTAAGAGAGTCTGAATAAATATCACATCGTAAAGACATCGTTTTCAGTAGATTTATTCACTGGGCAAAAAATTTCTCGCCCTTGAATAGACTATATTTCTCGGAGCTTTCGAACTAATGTTTGGATTGGAACAAAAACTGTCCCGGTTTAATCTCTAATGGTTTCACAATCATGGACCGAATTTCGCGACTCTACAACGCAGCATGATTCATGAGTGTTTCTCCAGACTTAAAATATGGATTCAACCGAGTGCGACTCGAAAACAACTTTCTCTTGACATAACAAAATATTATGGCCCACCTTCAAAATTGAACTAAAAAGCTGAAATAGCGTATTTTTTGGTGGTGCCTTCATCGTATGGATAGGCAAATTTTTATATTTCAGTGTATTCAAATTGCTCACCTAACCAGTTCTATCGCACATAATGAATCTATACCAATTTCCTCCCTTTCCTGACCAGATTTTCCCAAATATACCAAAGTGCCAATGGGAAAATTTCGAATTTTTTGACTTTGTAGCCCCTCTGGCAACTAAAAGTTAGAAAATAAATTTTGAGGACCTGCCATGTTATAATAATTATTCTTAGTTGTACCATTTCAGGTCCGGGGAACTACATATGAAACACTGTGTTGCATGAGGGGGAATTAAGATGAGGAGAATCTCTGGAACTAAACACAAAAAATAACACCAACATATTATAATAAATAATTCGAGAACTAATGGACCAATCAACACCAAAATCAATCGGGTTCAACCGACTGACACCATAAAACTTTTCTTCGTCCCAAATTTCAGCCCAATTAACACAAAATTGCATTCTTTATTTGGTTACTAAGAAATTGTCTCCAAGATGTCATAAAAATAGACTTAGTGGAAGAACTATGTGAGTCCGATTGATATGAAATTTTATAGAGTTATTTTTCATCATAAACTTCACCTACTTATCGTATTAACGAGAAAGGTACATGCATCGTAGTTTAAATTAATATGAAACCGAAATACTGGAGTCATTGAATTTCTTTTGACCAGAAATGTAAAACTATTCGTGACCCAACTCAAAACTCTCACCATCAGAGTGTAAAAGCAGGTTGTTTTTGAAACAAAGGCAATTTATTAGCTGGCATAAAGGATGAAATTTAATGATCGAATTTATATACGAAAGAATTAGGAAAATTATGAATCATTTTTGCTCAAGGTCGAGCAAAATAAAAGATTATTCTAGAAAAGTGAAAAAAAATTCATGACAATGAGAAATTTTTATTAAGTTCTTCGCTTTTCTTCTTTTTCTTCAAAAAATTATCCTATACTTGCAAATAACGTACTTATTTACTTTTAAATTTAAATATCTCGTAATTTTGGTAGAATTTTGTACAAATAAATTATTCGCTTTAAATTTTATCGTGAGGGCCCACTTTTTCTTCTCCTTTCTTTCGTTTTACAATTAATAAAAAACTTTTTCAGTTTTCGTTTATTTAAATATTTAATCTCATTGTAAATTCCGTATACCCCGCTCTTCAAACGACATGGTCGCGCAATTTGTATTTAATAGCATATTTTTACGTTTTGTTGTAGGTACTATTTGAAAAGAATAAAAAATAAATAAAAATAAAAATAATCGGGCGGATTTGCGTTTCGTATTTTCTTTTATAAAAAGAATTTCTTTTTGAATGTTTGTTTAGCGTTTATTTTGTCTGGCATAAGTTAGGTTTTGTAAACTGCATTGGGATACTGGGACAATAAATCCCTCAATGAAGGTTTTACCACTTGGTTTTTGTACGAGTGTGTGCGTGGTTGTGTGGAAATGTAGTTTATCTAAATTTTATTCATTGAAAATTTTGTTTTTTTCGGCAATAATAGTGTTTTTGAGGTGAAATTTAAAAACCGTCAGGTGCCTATTTTTATCCATCCAAGCAGAATTTTATAAAGTTCTTCGAGCATTCTCCAAAAAAATTATCAAAAAGGGCAAAGTTGGGGAGAGATTGATATAAAAAATCTAAGGTAAATGGTTACCATTTCGAATTGTGTTTGAAAATAGGAGCAGAAAATTTCAGAGATTAGTGATTTTGATATCTCATATGGGTATCTAAGTTTGAAAATAAATACCCACGTGTGAGTAATTAAAGATAAATTTTACCCTGCACGTGAAGTAGGTAAGATATTCTACCCACTACATTACTTAGCATATCGGTACTTACCACTACCCAAAAAATTACCTAGGAACTCCTAAAGGGAGTTGATCCATTCGTGGACTTCTTGTTGTCTAACAAACTCATCTTGGTAGATATTGAATACTCTTGGGCACCTATTGTATTGGGTAGAAGCTTATAATTAAGTGTGGTTTAAGGTCCAAGAAACCATATAAAGTTGGCTATAGTTACATGCCTGCTCTCACATGCTTTGTAATATACAACTGACTAACAGTTCTCTCATAATTCCTCTCGATAACTTTCATCGCATGGAATGGTAAATGATGGAATTTTAGCAATATTTTTGAAACAAAACACATGAATTCAAACAAATTTTCATAAAATCGGTAGTCAATATATCACATACCTCGATGTTTTTATTCTCACCCAATTTCTCTTGAAAAATTTGATTGTATTGAAGGGAGTAAGGGATGCTACTTCTTCATAGCAAAAATATAGATGACAGATACTGCTCAGTCCAACATGGTTAGGGTTAGACTCATTCTTGGTTCAGTGGTTTTCATTTTAAATATGATCCGAGCAGTTTCGGAGCAGGGAGCAGATTGAAACATCAAGAGCAGACGAACCAGTTTCCGCAAATAAACTATTTTGCCCATCACTAGCGTACATAAACGCAAAGCGAAGTACGTCAGAAGGTACGCTCTGGTTGCCTTTTTTGGCCCCGGCACGTCTAACCAGAAATCATCTTCTTTTACTGGTCCAGTACTAGATAGTCAAAGGTCTATTCCTTAGAAAATATAAACAATTTCAAGATTTCCACAAATTTTTTTTCTTTTCTTTCTTTTTCTTTTTTTGTTTTTTTTTTTTTTTTTTTTTTTTGTTTTTAAAAAGAATTAGCAAGCGGTAATTTTTTTGTTTGTGTTCTCACAAATTTTGAAAGTAATAGCAACTAATTCATCAATCACTGTTTCGTCGAGTTTATCGAATTCTTTCACTTGGTAAACTTTCATCGTTCCTTTTCAGCATACTTTGCATGCTGATATGTGCGTACACGCGGTGTAGTCGACAAAAATACTGCAAAGGAAACGTATTTTACAAGACGCATAGAGTATAAAAGGAATGTTGCGAATCGTTAGAGGAACGTTGTTGTCTCGACAAATTGTTTTCTGAATGGAATGTGCTAATCGTCGAATGAATTGTTGCCAGTGTGGTATAATATGTATATCGTAATTTGTGTGTGTATCGTCTTTTTAGATTTTAGTATAGGCCTTTTATTTACCGTTTTTTTTTTTTTTTTTTTTTTTTTTTTCATTCTTTCTTTTGACGAAACGTTTTGTCAACGTCTTGATACTAAAAACAATTGGGTATAACGATGATTAATTTTTAGGCGACAACGTTACGTTTTCTTGTGCCATTGTCGTGGCGTTCAAAAGGAAAAAACGACGTTTCGTGATTGAAACTCGTGCATTATTTGTGTTCGTTGCGATTGTTTTTCTAGTTCGTTTTTTGCATTCTTTTGTTCCATAATTTGTAGAGATACCTATCGCGTACAGTGATACGTAGCCAGCACTTCAAGTATGTCGACTAAATTTTCAATTGATTGCCCCACATTTTAGCACACAAAATCCTTTGACGAGTTGCTTGTCTATCACATTTTTTTTTTTTTTTTTTTTAAAGTGTTTATTTGATCATATTAATCATAAAATCATCGTGAAACACTGGAACCGGAAACTGTCACTTTTAACTTACATAAAGCACCTAATTATAGACTATAGCACCTTACAGCAGCTATCGCATCCGCCCTTTTTTTCGAATCCAATTCTGCCAGGATGGCCGGATTTTACACTGCGTGGGTCTATTCTTTACGCTAGCCCCAAATTGCATGGATAGAAAATGTCTACGGCTTTGTGATGAGAAAAAGCAAAACCAAGGCCATGGTTGTCTTGATCTTAACCGTACATATTTCGTATTGATCATGAAGAGTTAAAATTTTTTTTATATATACTGATGGTTGAATTACCCTGATTATTTATGTTCTTCCAGGATGTGTAAGGATCATATAACTTGTCTCGAACACCAATGAACGATCAAATAGAGATAAACAGAAAAAAAGAGTGTATTGGGACACACGGTGAAAGTGAAACTTGTTACGTTGAAATTTGTATTTTGAAGAATGAATGTTTTGTTGGGAGCGTGATTTTTTGTTTTGTATAAACATTAAAATGCAGAGAAAGTCATATAAATTTAAAAAATTGTTTTCATTAACTGGACACGTTTCAACGTCAAAATTAAATCACACAACCTTCATTCTACTGATAAGAAAGCAAAGAATGAAAATGTCTATAGAGAAGGTGAAGAGGGAAATGAACCAAATAGAGTTGAATGGGCCCAGCTTTTATAAGGAGGGTCAGTGTTGACTTTTTTTTATTTAACATGATTTGTTACATGACCGTTTTGTTTATTTCATTTCAGGGGCTTCGTTGCATGACCTTATTAATTTACTACCCAGTGCAAGGAAATTTCGTTTCAAAAAATAAGGATTAGATACTGAAAATTACGAGGTTAATTGAGGCTTTGTGTTTAGTCATTGTTTTGCGTAGACGAGTTTAAATCATAGATTCGGGGCATAGTGCGTCATAGTCATTTGGAAAAAATGAAGGAATACGGCTAATAAGACAGACGCTGCTCATCTCCAGAATGGTCAGTGGGAAGTATAGATGTTTCCATTACTAATAATGCATAAGTATGACAGTAACTTTAAAAGTGTAGGTACGTTTAAAGCCTGATTGAGACAATATTAGTTATGTATATGATCAATCAACTGTACGCAGTTGGGGCTGTAGACTAACCTACTGACTAACTTTTCGTCTGAAAAACACTTTTCTCTTCGAATACAACTTCTGATCCTTTTTTCAAATGAGATGAGAAAAGCTATGCTCGGAACAATGTATTCAATAACTTATTACTAAAACCTAATAAACTAAATCCTTCTTCACATCATGAATTATCAACTTTCTCTCACTTTCGAAGAAGACATCTGAAAACTGCAAAAATCCACGTACAGAGGAGAATATACAACAAGGAGGTGATCTTTTTTTCTAAATACCGGATATACAGGGTATCCAAAAGTTGTCTCCCAAGCCAAATAGATCTTGTAGAACTCATCGAGAGAAGCAAAAAAGTTCATGTCCAAATCCTTTTTTTCAGCATTGTTCTTTCAGAGATACGAGACTTCATTTATGTGTGTCGAATAATTTATATATTCATTCATTTTAAGGAAAATTTACAAAAGATGTCAATACACAACTTACAAAGGTTGCTGGTACGAATCCAGGCGGCGGATTATTTTTTTTAGAATTTAAAGAAAATAAACACAAAACATGCTAAAATTTCAACAAATTTCTTTCAATTTCAAATACATTTAACTTTGTAAGTATTGAAGATAAAGACCTGGTTAAAAGAACATTTTTTAATGTACTCGATGAGTACAATAAGATGCACTCATTGAAAATTAAATTTAAAGAATTTTTTGAACTTCCTTATTTAATTAAACTGTGAAAATTTTGAAAATTTGAGAACCTTGTATTTCTAAAATAACCAATTTCAAAGCCCGTTAATAGAAACTTTTTTGCTTCTCTCGAGTTCTACAAGACCTATTTAGCTTGGGAGACGATTTCTGAACACCTTTTATACTATTGTACTGGGCTTATCCAATTCAATAGTCAGAAACTTTGTAACTGTATTGGGTAAAAAAAAGTATATTTGATTACAATGAGAAAAGGCTGGTGGAGATGGTTGTAAATGTAGTTTACATATTAGAAAATTAAAAATAAATTTTAATAGTCTGTGGAATAGATAAAAATAAAATTATAACAGAATATCGTTTTGGTTGAAAACCTTGCAAAAAGAGGTGCACAGGTACAATATTATGCTGTGAGAGTGAAACTTGTGGAATTTAAATCATTCAGGAAAAAATGAAGAAAATAAAAATGGACGTAGGCTAAAGCATTTTCTTTCGCCCAAATCATGATATCAGAACTAAAAATGATTCACAGTATTTGAAGCAGTTTCACTTGAAAACAGAATTTTCAATGGTGAACTTACGACAATCATATTCATCCTTTTTGTTGATATGCCTACGTTGACTCTCGAAATTCACACAGAATTCTCGATTAAATCTGATATTTTTTGAAATTTTTTCGACGTTTTTCGAGACTTATTGACAGAATGCAAATTAATGCTCCTTCCTCAGACGAAGAAACTTTTTCATGGAGACTAGAAATCGATATACCTGCCCGATGAAAATAAAAACATCCCTTGAAAAATATTTGGTAATATTTTTCTTTGTTGCCTCGTCTGCTATCACAAATAATATGAATAAAAAAAAAATTAAAACTATTTCACCCTTAATATTATAGTTTTAGTGACTTTCTCCATACCTTAAACATTCATTTTATTTTTACCACTTCGTTCATCTTCGTTTATATCAATACTTTTGACAAGATCACAACACTTCCCAAGGTGACTGACAAAAACAAAAAGAAACGAAGTTTAAAATTTTTCTTTTCGAACACGAGCACTTACCCCCTTCTGTTGTTCCGTAAGCTGATTTAAGTTTCGAAAATTAGAAAAAATTCGGAAGCCGTATGAAAAAACCTGATAAAAGTAAAGAACATTTAATGAATCAACCGGTCATTTGTATTCCATTTAGATATGGCCGAAGTACGAAGAGAAAAAAAAGGAGGATGAGAAAAGTAAGAAAAAAAACGCATCGCAACCTGGGGAGTTTTTTTTTATTTTTATATAGAATTTCGGAAACGTTTCGTCGACGACATTAGTCTTAATTTGGGTTAAAAAAAAGAAGAAAAAACAATGCTGACAGACGTGACTTGAGGGACACCAAAGTTAAAAAGTTTACTCAACGTTGCATATCTGCGGCATCATGGCGAATGATCAGATACACATTTTGGTTTTTCGGTGTTAGATTCCCCTCGCCATAATTATTAAGCTATCTTAACTTTTTGATGGGAAGGGAGGACTGGTGAGTCAAGGGAAAAAGAAAACTTTTGGTAAAACGTTTGCAAAGGGTGTCAAATTAAATGTGAAATGTTTCGAGCGAAAGAAAAAATTGATTTATATTTTCTGCGGATCTTAAAAGGTCATTCGTGTGTGTGTATTTGTATTTGTGTGGGTGTGCGCGCACGTGAATATGTGGTGTATGAGAGTGTAATTTTCGACAGTTACCAAATTTTGTAGATTTTGTGGAATGCAAAAGGAAGTAGTCCAGAAAAAAAGCGAAATCAAAAAAGGGTTTGGTATGAGGAAAAAGAAATAAATATAGTCGCAAAAAAAAAAAATCACCCAACTGAGAATGCTCCAATGAACCTATAAATCTAAAAGTTACATCGGAAATTTTTTTTTTTATTTCAATTTCAGTTTTCTGGCCAAAAGAAAAGCGGACGACTTGGTATGCACTTTCGCTCCAGTATAGCCGAGTTGAATAGTTTGCCAAAGAATGCGTGAATGTCCTGAGTGAAAAATGAATAGACTCTGCACAGTAATGCGAACATGATGCGTAAACGTTTAGGTATGGCTGGGCCTATATTGCGTAACAAACTTGTTGACTGGAATTTTGAAGACATTCGAACGATTTTTTGCTGTCCAAAATTGAAATACGCAAGAATCGAAACGATTCTACACCTAATTTGGTTAATCGAAAGGATCGATTGAAAAAAATAACAACAGTTCGAGCCACGCAGTATCAAAAAAACAAAATTGGTAAGTCACAATGTTTTGAGATTCTAATCCTATCCGATATAATACGAGAAATAACTGCGTTTGTATGTAAGAATTTATATATGTATGTATGTATGTATGTATGAATGCAACCGCGTTCTGAATTCCTGGACCAACAATGTGTTCCCAGTTATTAAAGTCCTATATTGTCAATAATTGACCCATGCTTATAAATGTGGGAACTTAGAATTTAAGCTTTCTATAAACTTCTTTGACTATATTATAGGTAGTACTGGACCAGTAAAGAAAGATGATTTCTGGTTAGACATGCCGGCGCTAATTAGACAACCAGAGCCTACATTTCGACTTCCTTTGCTTTTTGTTTAACTACGCTATTCTTGTAAATTTAATGTAGGTTTTTATCAGATGTATTATAAATTTTTGAACTCCAGCAAAACGTCGAAAATACGCAGAAGGTATGCTAGAGTTGCCTACTTTTTCGCCGGCTTGTCTGGACATCAAAAAGTACTTTGGTCTTATGGAGCTTCGCTGATCCAGTACTATATAGTCAAAGATAAACCTACTTTTTGGTAGTGCATACCTTTAACAGTTCGAAGAAAACATGAAAAAAACTTCAGCATAGCTATAATCCGTTAAAAAGTAGGGTTTCAAACGTAGGTGTGCTTTGAAATAATTGAAGCATAATGACTGATTATTCAAAAATTTTTAGAACTTCGCTTCTTTCCCAACCTTCAAATAATATTAGCTATTGCCCAAGCTTAAAAGTTTTCTTCTATTCCAATCTCAAATATTATCTGCTGCCCTAACCTTAGAGGAAAGTAAGAAAAATATCCTGAACTTGGAAGACTAGAAAATACAAATCAGTAAACAGTAGAAGAAGTGATATTAGAATCCAAAAATTTTCCAACAGGAGCTTACTTCAAATGAAACTGTGACATAGATGATTGAGGAATCAGATTGTACGCAAATAAGTAAATAAAGTCTCTGGATCGAATTAGTAAATGGGGGAGATGTAAGGGTGGACAAAATTAGATTTTTAAGCTAATTGTGTTTGAAACAAGAGCTTTTCTTGATATCTCTTGAAAAGTAGTTTACAACTATTATTATCTTAAAGAAAAATAAAAAACCAAATACAAAAAAACATACCATACAGGAACTAATTAGGAAAGAAAATGACTAATCATAACATGAATCAGTCGGTCTGGTCCTTGCATTGGAAGTAATCTGCGTAGTAAATTTAGTAACAATCAGACTAGAATTATGACTTTTACTGAGCAAACAAGCAATTTTTTCTTTCAACAACCCGAGAGCATGAACTAAGAAATTAACTCTAGCTGAATTTGAAACCAGTTTGAATTTTGTTAAGTCAATGTCTGTTTTAAATTTTGTAACTATGGCTTTAAAATTACGGGTTTTAAAGCCATTGCAATTTTTTATTTGCAAAATAAAATTAGTACAGAATATAGAGGAAACAAAAGATATGAAAAAATACTATACAAACTTCAACAAACACCTAGCACAGTTATATTTTAAGCATGAAGCAATGAAACTGTTGGCTTACTTTCTAATATAGAAAAAGAAGCAGGGTTGAGATAACATTTTGATTTCGGTTCTGTTATCTGTAACATTACTGACCCAAAAATGGTAACGTGATTGGGTATTTGTATTCAATTGACGTATAGTTGGATATTGTTTCTGGTATTAGTTACTTACAGATTTTGTTTCTGTTCTATAACATTATTAAAATTATTCTTATTTTATTATCGTTACTTTAGTGGTAATGTTACTTAGAATTTTGGTTTTGTTATCTCAATGTTAAGTTACATTACTGCAAATTTAGCTTTGGGGAAGAACTTTTTTTTTTTATAAAATTAAACTTTTTATGCTTCTTTTCTACTTTGTAGTACCTGGAAAAAATTAAACTGAAAATGAAATCTTCCAGTTACATTTAATGAAAAACAATTTTATTGAATGTCTAAAGCAGCTTCTTTTGACCACTTGCAGTTTTCATTGCAGAAATGTGTTTGAGAGCTTGTAGCCATATGTTCAAGCATTTTTTCTCTATTTTACTGTTTTCAGAATTTGCATTTTGAGTTACAATCTCTCAGAAGGTACTGTAATTTACAAATTTACAGTAGTGGCCAAATATTGAAGAATTCGAATTTTATCAAGAGTTATTAAAATATTTTACAAAATTTCATAAAGTTATTTGACCATTATTTTCATTTATCAGTGAAATACCATTATTATCTCACGATATTTACAGAAAATATTTTGAGCACTCCTTTAAGTTTTTCTAGAATATGTGCAGAATATGTTTATAGTAAAAACTGTAATTTAGAGTAGAATTTAAGTGTTCGAATAAAGCTACTGATAAGACATACAACAAATACCTTTTGGTTGGAAAAATATGGAGAAAATTTATATTTTAGTATTAACAGAAACAAAACAAGATTATTTTGTTTTTGTTATGGTAATGGTATTTAAAAAAATGAAAATGGCGTTAATGTTATTGATGGTGCTTTCAGTCTGATTTTGTTTTCATTATTATGGTAATAACATCATTAAAATTTTCAGTAACATTATCATAATGTTATTTCACCATATCCAGCACCACTTTGGTATTGTTTGAGTAATGTTGCTTGTTAAAATAATGTTATGTTACCTGATTTGTTTTTGGTTTTGTCATCTCACCCCTCTAGGGGAGGTGGGCCTGTGATGGATAAAACATTAACTTTTTGAATACAGTACGATTTTTGTGGGCTAGAACGATAGTTTTTTTCAATCAAGTTTGACAAATTAATTTTTTGGGGGGTATTGGTTAAAGGGAAAAAGGGAGGAAAAAACACTAAATTATTTATAACTTGGGAGTAAATTGAGCAATAGGAATTACAACTGAGAGGTCTAGCACTTGTATTAGAAGTAATGTTCTTATCAAATTTCTTAACTATTGGACAAGCACTGCAACTTCTATCGAGTTTAGCCCCTCTAACAGCCCAGGGCATGAATCATAAAGCCAACAGTAAACAAATGTAACAGCATGTTGGAATACTCTTCTAAATTGATATCTTTTTCATATTTTGTGATTATTTCTCAAAAATTACCTATTTTAGAGTCATTATGCAACATAAGGGCACCTACTATATGTATTATAAAACCAACTTGCACTAAATTTGAATGGTCTTGTCCTTGACTCAGTCTCTATGTTTGTTTTAAATTTGTGACTATCGAACAAAAATCACTTGCTGTACAGTGTTAACAAGAACTGTACGTACATACATAAATATGTAAATATTATATACATACACCTAAATATACATATATACGAATTTTCAAAAATGGTGTCAAAATTTTCCTTGGATCATGAAACGGAAATAGTAATTATTTTAAACCAAAGTTCAAAAGTTATTGTTTACATGTAAGGGAAAGGTTGTGAAACAAGCGTAACGAATGAACAATTCCCAAGTCATGTAAACTTACTTTTGAACTTCGGTTGAGGAAGATATTTTTTATAATTAACGATCAGAAAGCGACAAAACGTTAATTAAATGTCTCGTAATTATTCTTAATGATGGGAGAAAACTTTTAAAAGGATAGAGCACCGTGAATACACCCATTCTGCCATCAGCAACTGTGGCGCCATGGCGTGTGAAGTGTGAGTCTGGCATGATAGAGGTTGAAGGTTTGTGTCCCACTCCTGATATATGTTTTTCGTTTTTTATTTTCTTTATTCAAATATTATTTCCATCAATAATTTTTGTAGGGTGGAAGATTAGGTGACTTTTTTTGAAGTAAAAAAAAATAAAAAAAGACGGGTGTTATATTAGAGTTAGGTATTGAAATAAAAATAAAAACATTACCAGTTTCGATTGTGGTCTTATAGATTAATGTTTCGTCAGAAAAAAAGTTTAACTTGTTACCATGCAATCTCCATGAAAACATTTTTATATGCATGCTTTACATCGATGTTCACTCCTTGAGATGAAGTATTTCCCTGCATCTGAAATGACAGGTCATAAATTTCCCTATTTTTCAAGTATCGGTACTAACTAACAATAATTATTATTTTCATGATACTTCTAACCTAACTCTTCTTCCATGAGTTAAACTCACTTACCATCCTGCACATTTAAAAAAATCTAATTGATGGAGAGTTCAGTCAACGAGTAAAGTTTCTACGTCTATTTTCGAAGCACCCCACAGGTACCTACTTAAGTAAATTATTATAGGGAAGAAAATCATTCACTCCAAATAAGTACCTAAAATTATGTGTGTAGCGTAAGAAAAGCAGCAAGACTGTTGAATAGAGGAAAGGATGGCGATTTTCGTTGAAAGATCCAGATCGTATTTTGTTGTGAAATTCCAAGTTTTTAGTATTTTTGAGAATATCGTCGTTTTTGTTGTTGTTTTTGTTCGCATTATTGCAGCGATAATCAACCTGAGATCATTAAGATAACTGAAGCTATGTGTAATTTTTTTGTAGTAAAATTACGTTATTTTCGTACTCGCAGCAGGGTTGTCGAGACATGCCGTTTAATTACTGTAGCTGAATATCTATTTTTTTATATTTTAGGTGGTAAATTGTTGAGAAATGGCAAGTATAAACCGAGGGCTGGGCACGTAAGCGAAGAAAACATTCGGCGAACGAGTTTTGGCGTTACGTATGTGAAAACTTTTTTAAAAAGAAAAATATAAAGAGTACGAAAATAAAGGGGTTCGAGATAGTAGATAGCGGAGTGTCGGAGGGAAGAGGAGTGGAGGTGGCGGAAAAGCGAAAAATAAAACGTCTAAAGAAGGAGGAACACACAGCCTGAGAAACAACCAAGTTATTAAAATGAAGGCGAAACATAAGAAAGAGACAGAAAGCGAGAGAGATACGGCTACTGAATGTTTACTGTTTTCTCAGCTTTCTAATCTACACTCCAACCTATAAAAACGTGAAATATGTTTGACACCTTTGAACGAGCTCATTTATTTTTAGACTTCAACCAGTTTTTTTTTGTTTTTTTTCCCCATCATATATGTATATTTGTTTTTTCTGCGTTAATTACGACGTAAAACGAGAAGACAAACGAATACAATGAGGAAATGATGGCGAGAAAAAAGGTTAGCAAAAAAGAAACTAATTTTTTTTTTTTCTCGAAAATAGAATATTTCTGATCGATTATCGAAAAGGTCTCGGTGTAAGTGTATTCCAGTATTATTAATTCATTAGTTTCGTATAAAATGACGACTGGGAAACGTGAAAAAAATTCATTTAACTAGGGGAAAAATGGGGTAGGTATAGGTAGGTACCTACTTTTTAATGAACAGACAAACTGACCTTTCCGAAATACAATAAATTATGATGATACCTGTATGGTAGCTTTAGACGTAAAACATAAATTTAAAAAAAATAAATAAATAAATAAATAAAAAGAGAAAAAGAGGAACACCGAAGGTAGCTTAGGCTAAACTGAACTAATTACTATGGACCATCGGTTCTATATTCCAACGATGTTGTTAAGAGGAATATTTTCGAGAAAATTATCGTAAATTTGAAAATATTATTTCGGGAAATAAACGCTTATCCTTGAGCTAGGGAATGGGATAGGCTGAATGGAGCTTTTTTTTTTTTTTTTTTTTTTTTTTTCATAATCGTTATGCTTAATAGTTATCTATCCTTAAGTAGATTTTTAATGATAGAAAAAAGTTATACTTCGTACATATTTCATTAAGATTATTGTCAACAAAGGTCTCGTAATGGGTCATTGTGAGGATAATTTTCTTTCAAATATTCACTGATAAGGTTTACTAAGGTATCGTTTCTTCAAAATTCAATTTCGTAAAATACTTATCTATCAAAGCATTTATCTAATTTAAATTTATTTTTCTATTTGACCTCTAACTTTGATATCTAACGAGTACTTAATTTGTTTCTGGCTGAGAAAATTGGAAATATGTGAGTTTCAGAAAAATGTTTGAAACCAAATTAAGGTTCAATAGAATTTTCCTAATTATTTACGCCCCTCTTTGCCGAAAATGTAGAACTAAACCTTACATGAAAAATTTTAAAAATTTTTCTGTCTTTTTCTCTTTTTATTAACTTTTATTAATTCTCTTTTTGGATAAATTTATGAATGGCTAAAAACTTTCCCTCTCGAAAATAGCCAAAAAATACTCTCAAATTCTATTTCTCCTATCTTAGGCACTCACTTTTTGTTTCAGTAACTACGATAGGCTAAAATTAGATGACAGCTTTTCACCATTATATTATTTATGTTGTTGTTTTGAAAGTTCGATCATCTAAATCTTTGATGTTGATCTATGAAGGGATCTCTTTGGTGTTTGACATGCCATTTTAAAGTGTATTACTTTAGTACTTATTGATCTATTTTTAGTCTGATTTACTATCCTTTTTCTTACAGTGAGAAAGTTAAATTGGTTGTCTCACTCTCTCTGCAAAAACAAAACTATAGATCACTGGTTAATATTTTCTCGAACATTTATGATCATTGTCTATCTCATTTCAACTTACTGGTGCTTACAAAAACATAAAAAAATTTATACCTCTAAAAGTTGAGAATTATATATCGCTTGATGAAAATGTGATGACTAATTGGCTTTGTTTTTTTATTGGTGTTCAGATTACTATTTTTAACTGTTGTAAAAAACTATTGGTGACAACTGGATCTTCACTTCTGTTCTTACTCTTGAGTTAATTAGTAATAAGTTTTTTTGTCTTTGTTTAAATTCAGGCGAAAAGTGAAAATCTGTTTTCAAAAGTATTCTTGTGAAGTGCGGTTGTCGCCAGAATCACTGCCTAGTTTGGCTTTTTCAATTACAAAATTAAAGGTGCGAAGCCGTCAACCATAGTTCCTATTTTTAATTCATGAATGCTTTTGAAAAATAAGTTTTTGGTCAGAATTTTGTTTGATGAATTTTTCTTTCAAAAAATAGCTTTTGGAAATTATTTCCATTTCTGAGGAGAAATACGCAAATTTCTGATGAAACCGAAACATAGAAAATTTTTAACAAAGTTAAATAACAATTTAAAAGTTCAAAAGAATCAAAGGGAAAATACAATCTATAAATTTTTGAAAAAACTAAATTCGTGTAATATATTATTCAAATTTTATCGGAAAAATTTGAAAGTTTGTAACACGATAAAAATTTTATGCGGATTGTGTTTCTGGTGCTGCGAATTAAAAACCCTGTAGCCTAAAAACATTCTGAGGAAATTCGAGTAGTTTTCAACATCTTCAACCATCAGGGTAAGTAGTCTAGCCGGTTCCACAACAAAGGATCAATGTACTGGTCAATTTTTGGGTCAATAGGACTCAGTATCTTCTTCAGCTGCTGATTTGTGACAGCTAAACGTCGGTTCTCATGAATAGAAATAATTTCATATTCATCAGAGGATAGTAAACGACTATAAGGTAAGCATTGTGCAAATAAAATCCAAGTATTTGATATTCAAAATTATGGATTAACCGCTTTCAAGTTTGTACATTCTTTTTTAAAATGTGTTAATACTCGCGAAATGAGTTGAATCCTGGAGCAAGATGAATAATCATAGATATTAGGTGGAAAATATGTTTTGCTAATGAGGTATAGTTTTTCAATATGATTTAATGTGGTTTTGATGATGGATGTTTGTAGGCGTAAACATATGAGGTATTCTCCTGATTTGTAGAATGCTGGCTTATCGGGCTACTCAAAACTTTTTTATTTTTTGGTTTGAGGCATTGATATTGGTTCTCTCCGGAATTGTTTTCATTTTAGATGAAGCTACCCCCCTTGTGATATCATAAGATAGAAACCAAAAAAATCAAAAGGAATAATTATTGTCAGTTTTGTCGAATTTCGGGTTTCAGTATTTTTAATACTTTTGGTTTTATTCTTCGAAGTAGTCGCATGTGCTGAAATTAATGTATCTCACTTACCAGATATTAATGAAATGTACAACAAAATAAATAAATGACACAAGCTGCAACTCACCTGAAAAAGAAAAAGAATAACCAGATTAAAATTTGTGTAAGAAAGTAAGGTACCTACATTCATATTATGTAGTTTTTATTGAAATTTGTAAATTATTCAAGTACCTATTTAGGTAAGTACAGGTACTTTCAGTTTCTAAAATTTGGAACTTTTGGCTAACAAACTCTTACAAACTATTATTACACCGAATAAACGAAATTATCTCATAAACTATTATACCTATCACTGAGATTTCTGAAGGGTATAATACAGGATAGGAGATTGTGTAGCTCACAATTTGTTGTTTAGGATTTGGATTTACATTCATGAGACTCAAGGGAAAATCCTAACTCGAATTACCTTCCTGACCACAAAACGGTGGTCTGTAGCAAGTCGCTTTTTATCTATAGTGATGATGTTCCGCTGACTGATTGCAGGGCTGGCCAACTAAAATAATGAGGTCAGTAGGGAGTTATCGGTGAACTACGGCAGAGTGGAATTTGGATAACTAAATTCAGTGATACCGGACAAATCTATAACCTAATACTGACCCCCACTATTCATACATCACGTTGTACCATCCAGTGTTTCTCCTTCTGTGCTTCATTATAGCTTCAGTGGCTGCGAAAGGTACTTATGTAGATACAGAAAAAACAAAGCAAAATCAGAGGAATAACTTTGGGTGAGGTAAACGTTAAATTAATTCTCTCACAGGCACTGATGACTGCATTCGGCACTGTACAGCCACTGAGATAATTTTTGGAAGTAATCAAAAATAGTAAAATTTCATTTTCAATAACAGGTAGTCATATATATATATATTGTTTTCAGCTTTAGTGTTTTGAAGTTTAAATTTAAAATTAGACGCTGGAGATTAAATTTCAATTTTTTATAATGCTAATCAAGGTCATATCTAGCGTGGTCAGGCTTTGGGTGTCAAACCCCCTCACAAGGCTTCAAAAGAAATTTAAATACGTGTTTCTGAACACAAAAAACACATAGAAATTTTTTTTCACTCACTTCACTCGCAAAATTTATTTCTCATTAGTAACTCTCAGCCCCAAAGGTGAGTTCGGCATAAGACCCTCATGCTGATGAAGTTCTTGTACCTTTATTATTTCGTGGCCAACTAGCCTTCTCCAAAAACTTATTTTTGCCGTTAAATACAAAAAAAGGTTGAAGACCACTGTTCTAGACTGACTGCCTTCGAGGTGCTCAGTTCATTATCGATATGCTGAGCAGCGGCTGTGAAAGTCAATGTGGTAAACTGTGACTGATTTTTATGGTGCTGGTACCCGCACGCAGATTGTACCAAGAATAATATTGTATTAATGTCGTTCATCCATGTTTCTCTAATTTCTTCCTACCATATTCGTGTACCATGCTCTCTGATTAAAATGTGAACGAAGGGTAAGTTCATAAATATTGTAACCACGCGAGGAAACGATAATTAAATGATACAAGATTTTTCAGTACAAATCAGCAACGTTTCTCTCTCCAACAATGGCGCATTAAAAGTGTGTGAGCGAGAGAGAAAGAGAAAAATAATCTCAAAGAAAAAAAGAGTACGCGAGTGAGACAGATCGAGGGACAAAGAGAAACGAAGGACTATTCATACATATATGTATATATAGCAGTGATGTAAAATGAGAAAAAACAAAAGAAAAACTCGAAATAAAATCGTATACGAGTAAACAATGGCGGCGAAATCAAGATACCGATGGTGTGTTTCGTTCATAAAAACGCGAATGAATTTTATCGAAGCGAAATAATTGACGGTATACGCCATTTATCCTTATTTATGTAAGGAAGTACCCTTGGGGTATTATTAGAGGGGGAAAAAAAAAGGGCACACATACACCAAAAACGTGATACAAAGATGCTGCCAAACGGGAAATGTTACCAAATAACTAGGAAATATATCGAAGAATTTACTCTTTGCTGGAAAGCTAAAGAAAAAAAGAGAAAAATAGAAAAAACGAAAAAAAAGGCCAAAAAAAGAGAGTAAAGGCTAACTGTATTGAAAAGTATTTTTGTTGGAACAATTTTTTTTCTCTTATTGTTCTTTCACCCAATTCTTCTTCATGTTCTTATTTTCTTCATTCTTTCCCTTCTATTTCACTGTTTCGATCTATATCACACTGTCTCTCTCTCTCTCTCTCTCTCTTACTAATCTCAATAGGATACTTTTGATTTTACGAAAATTACGTTTGCGAATTGCGGTGGTCGCACACCAACCGCCATAAATCCACATACAATTCACCTCGACGCCTTTACAAAGTGCTGCAAAAATCTCGTCGTGAAACGTAGCCTACGTATATGACTGCAGGTATAGCGGCTGGTATATCCTTATAGTATATGTACTCGCATTTGTATGGTATAGCATATGAAGAGCCATCGTAGGGTCTTATACTATGATATCCTAAACTCGTAAGGCCAATAATAGAATTTGAAAAAAAAAAAAAAAAAAGAAAAAGAAAAAAAGAGGAAATAATTTTGTGAAAAAATTTTTATACTCCCATAAAAACGCGCGTTCATTTTGACTGTTATACACTTTTCTACTTGATTTAGTTTTAGTTTTTTTTTTTTTGCTCCTCTTCTTTTTCGTTCTTTTCTTTTTTCTTCGCAGGTCTCTCCTTTAAAACCATTAATGGCAGCTTGTCCTTCGTCGAACTTATGGCTATAAAAATAAACGAACGTTTAACGGCCATTTTTTAGTGTCACTATGCGGATCTGGAATTGTAGATTTTCGCACGTACCTTTCGGTCTGTTGGGAAACATTCAAAATCGAATAAGTTCATCGTTCGATTACAATTTTCTATCTTATAGCTCCTCGTTTTGATTGTGTTTTTTGTTTCTTTTGCGTCCGCGAAATAATAGGCTGACACTAAAAATACGATCAAATCGTATACGGGATATAAGCTAGTACAGTGGAATTTTATAGTAAATTTTACATGCACAGCCTATTCGCTTGCTAAGATCATTAACCCAGAAGCAAGCGAACTAGAATGTCGACAGGATTTTGGAGCAGATTCTTCAGCCATTCAGTTTGGAATTAACGAAAGCCAATGAGCGTGCGAACTACCAACAGAGAATTCGATTCTTGGCCGAGTGAATTATGTGTACTTGGCCTGCTAGCTGAGGTGAGCAGTTCTTAGTGTCTTCAATGATTGTACGTGAATCTCAATCTGAAGCAGGAATGTTTCTTGAACGTTCTATGGCTCATTGGTCTGCCTTTACCAATGGCAATCTAGAAATTTTGGCATCAGTACCATCGAAAGCGGACAGGATTCCTTGATTGTAATCCGAATAGCCTTTTCATTGTTTGTTGCACATGTTCATGGCCATTACAATGCAAAATTGAATCAAAATGTCGAGTGGGTGGAACACTGTGGACATTTCTTTCGCAGAAAACCGGGGTTTTTCTGAAAACAAAACCAAAGCCTCCCAGTTTTCTGTTGGTATAGGTAGCTGTTGCTGCTTTGAGGCTACTTTGCCACCAATGATGCTCAACATTTCAATGCACCCTCATCTGTGGAAATTTAAGAGCAAGAGCGTAATTACGGGTGAGGTCGTGGGACTATAAAGCCTAAAAAATTAATTGACCCCTAATAATAGTGAAGTTCTGCATGCAATGAGTTGGGGTGGGAAAGGGGATGTCAGAGGGGAAGGAAGAGATGATACAGACTACTTCTTTAGAGGTACCTAATTCAGTTTGACTTTGATACGGGAAAAAAGCTTTGAACTTGGAGAATTATTTTGATAAAAACTGTTTTATTTAGGTAGGTATGAAAAAATGTTCTCTGAAGAGACTGTTTAATTTTCAAAGGAAGAAGTTAATAGTATATTACACACCATGGTTCAAAAGTTAGTGTTTACATGCAAGGGAAAGTTTGAAAAATGAGCGCACGGACTGAGCAATTCCCAAGTCATGTAAATTCACTTTTCAACCTTATTGAAAGAGATATTTTTTATAATTATAATGATCAGAAAACGACAAAACAGTTATTAAATGCGTCGTAAATATTTTGAATGATGGTTGAAATATTTTAAAAATAATGATAGAATATGGTGAACACATCACATCCTTCATCAACAACTGTGGTGCTATATTATGTGAAGAGTGAGTCCGTTATTTAGGAGGTTGCAGGTTTGTATCCTACTCAGAGCATTTTTTATTTTGATGTGTAAACTTCTTAGTGTCCTGTCTATGGTAGGGGCTAAATGAGAATTATTATTGTTAGATTTGCGTAATTCGTAAGTCTTACAATATTGTAACTTTCCTTTGTATGTGTTGTATGATGTGTAAGTGTGTGATTTTGTGTGTGCACAACACATGTGCTCACAACCACACTGTTATGTTTACACATCAATCCTTCATGAGTATAGTCCCAGCGGAACTTATGCTTTGTTTTTGATAAATATTATTTTCATTAATAATTTCGATGGGGTGGAAGATTAGGTGACATTTTCCTTTAATTTTCTGACATACATTGCTTCTTGATTAATTTAGCTGCATACTTATTTCATCACGGTGGAGGAGGTGTTATCTAGTTGTTCAGATTAGTGAATACCCATGGTATATTCTTTTAGACCTTTCGTGCGACATAATCAGCAATGTTCACTTGGTGCATCACTTTTTCCTAGTTTATTACCGGATGGCTCTGTCACTATAATTTGTTAAGAAGATGGATACCTAATTATTGAATTTGTCAAGGAGTAAATGACAACAAAGTAAGTTAACAGGGTTTATTTCTCGCTGAAAACCAAAAATTACACTCGAAGACAACTATAATATAGTCTACCAAATTGTTTTTCATCTATTCACGAATAGTGTTATCACTCATTATTATATATCAGTTTGCCGTGGTTTGTAATCTACACAATAACATAATATTATGCATAATTTTTCAAATTATTTGGTGTTAAGAAGTCGCACTTGCAAAATGCTTTTTCCACCAGTTCTTCTCCTCATGAAATACAAAAATATAATTTATCGAATGTCTTGAGCTACCTCCTGCGGGTATAAACTTTTCAAATTTCGTAGTTTTTTCTGCTTAATTTTTGGGTCGAAAAAAGTTATACCCAAATTATTTGTCGTTTCTCCGCAGCCTATGTTTAAACGATTGTTTAATATTTCATATACGTAAGTACTCTCGTTTTTCTTATATAGCTGCAACTGGGTTTTTATATTATTTCCATTCGTTTCATGTAATCAAGCGAATAAAGTTTTTGCAAAGAAAGAAAATAGAATAGAAATAAAAAAAAATTTTCTCGTATTACACTTTTGAAAACTTTGGGATGAAATTTGAAAACAAGCATTATTTGAGTTTATTCTGTTGAGAAGATTGAATTTAAAAAATAATAAAGGCCCCTATTCAAAAAAAAAAAAAATGAATAAATGAATAATTTGATTTTGTTTGAAGCAAAACTATAGAATTTGGTGGTACAATTCGATAAGTGCGTTGTTTTAGGTCACAATACATGAAAATGAGATGTACGAAATTTCACTAATACTTCCACAAAGTTTTCAACGTAATTACCAAATTATCACAGAGAAATACAAAAGACAGTAACGCCTTATTTAGTTAGACAGTGATGATTCTGATAATATATATCTATATAGGTCGGTTTCTGTTTCAGCAGGGAACAGTAATAACTCATTAAATATTTTAAATCAACTTTTAGATGTGAAGAATACATTTTTTAACATCATTTAACATATCAGCTATGACATTAGAAATTAGTGTTTTTCTCAAATGACATTAAACAGATAACTCGTGTTAAGCATCGTTATTTAGAATGAGAGGGGAAGAAAAACATTGAAAAAAATTATTATCGAGTTGACACTTTTTTTCACCTGTTATACTAACCTATTAGATTTTACTTAAGGTTGGCCAATGTTATTCCTTCTTATTTGAATCATAAAAAATATTGTTGGAAAAAGGCTTATTCTCTACTAAAGAAAAAAAAAATAAACCATAAAAAGTTTTCTCATTTATTGATACACGAAATTAAGAAATTCTTTGTAAAAATACTTACAGTGTTTATTTAATTTATTATTTTATGAATGTTTTCTTCCTTCTTCCATTTATTAAATATTATTATTATTATTATTATTATTTGTGGGGACAATACTCATGAGGTAATAGGGGCTCGCACCCCTCAACGACAGTCGCCGCCCAAAGGCTGGCAATAATCGTCTTTATGACGTTAAACGAATTTACACTGGTGCGTTTGTATGTTCGTACCTGTACGTACATACAGGTAAGGTACATTGTACGGGCTGAGATCAATTACCTGATAACGATCTTGGTGATGTCACAGCCCGGTACCAAACACGCTGCGTCATTTCTTATCACCTCAACGGAGGCAAGAAACGACGTAACGCATGACATAATTACGTACACGTACGTATGCATGTGTGTCTGTGTGCATGTACCAAATCCTGTATATAAACTCTCAGAACCGGCTCAAAAATTGCCAGTGTTTGCCGAGGATTTGGCTCTCCCATACTTAACCGTATGAAGTGGCAAAACACGCAAAATACTGTTGAAGACCTTCTAGTGCGAATATCTCTCACGACAAGGTGTTCCACAGTGGTGACCCCGACGTGAATTTTTGGTTACGTCGTGGGTGTCTAGGCACATTGCGCTAATTCTAAAACTAGGCGCGGTGCGCTGGCGAGTTACTCGCTTGTGATACAAATATTTTTCACAGACCTAGACACCTTTGGCTGTCGAAGCAGAGGTCTGACTTTGAAAGTAGGAAATTAAACCCCCCCTTCCAAATATATTTGTCGGAAGGGAACCAAGAGAAGTAGACCTGGAGGAACAAAGTTGCCCTCATCCGCCAACTCCTCCTGCTTTGACCAGAGACTCTGAAGTCTTTGAGACTCCAAAGAAAAAAAAATGAACCCGGATACCAGAAGCCTTACATTTGGGAGCTGTAGTCAACCCAAAGGAGACAACAGCTTGCACCCTCAGAAGTGGTCGACTTTTGAGCCAAGACTCCGACCCTTCAACCCCAGACCGACAACCGACAGAGTCTGGTAAAACCTTTGCCGAAAAAGAAGTACAACAGATTACAATGCCTAATGGAAATGGAAATACGACAAACCCAATATCAAACCAGCCTGGAGTAGGTGAAAGTGATCAGTCACAGCTGATCCCCGAAGTGCTTGCACAGCTACTACAGCTGTTGCAGATGCAGACTCTGCAGAACCCTGCCATCCAAAGGCGGAGGATAGAGATTCCCAAATTTTTGCCAAATGAGGTAGAACTCTGGCTGACTCTCCTCGAAGGTTGTTTCAAAACAGAAAATCTACAGAACAACCAGAAGTATTCACACATTTGCAGCGGCATGCCCGCAGAAATAATACGTCGCATTCCGGATATCATGGAATGCCCTCTGGCGGAAGCAGAAAAATACAGTTGATTCTGCAAGAAATTTCGAAATATGTTTGGTAAAACTCAAAACCAAATAATAGATGATGTTATGGGTGGAATGAAGATTGGAGATGATAAACCCTCCACCTTCATGGCCAAATTACGACAGAAGGCTGACAACATTGTATCACCGTCAGTTATTGGGAACTAGTTCTGCAAGCAACTGCCCCAACATGTTGTACAGTGTCTGGCTGCTGTGGGTACCACGGTAATCAACAACTCCGAGGACCTAGACTTTTTAGCAAAGAGTGCCGATAGTGCACTGGAACATTCGAGATCAGCATCCTCGATTAGTGCAGTATCAACAGAGACCGGAGAACTAGCTCAGCTTAGAGCCCAGATATCTCAGCTGACTAGTGAAATAAAGAAGAAAAGTAACAACAATAATTCAAGAAATGGTAGAAGTAACAACCTCTCAAAAAGCAGGAGTAACAATAGAAACAACGATAGAAAGTCCAGGTCTAGAGACCGAAAGAGCAACTCTACCAGGGGTTGGAGTCCAACTCCCCCTAGAAGAACATTGTTTCCCAAACACTAAACTGGGACGATAAATCCTGCTTCTTCCAAAATAGATTTGGCTCAGAGGCCACCAAGTGCAACAACAGATGCCAATGGTGGGGAAAAACGTACAGTAAGCCGTCAAACTAGAAAGAGGGGTCGTCTATGTGGCTGAAGATCCCTCGAAAAAGTATTCACTCCACTTGTTCATCAAGGACAGGACAAATAGGAGATGTTACCTTATAGACTCAGGTGCTGACTTGAGCATTTTGCCAGTAAGTAAAAACCAAAAGGCATTCCCTCAAAAATACTACCTCCAAACTGTGAATGGTCAAAACCTTCCAGCTTACAGAATAGAATCCAGCAAAGTAAGCATCGGTTTGCAAAGAGACATGACGTGGTCCTTCACAATTGTGGACGTTCCAACTCCGATCCTGGGCGAGGATTTTCTCGCACACTACGGCCTGGTCATCGACCTAAAAAATTGAAAAATCATAGACAACAATACTGGTCTATGGGTGGAAGGCAAAACGCTAGCGTACCAACTGGACATCAACATATCCAGCTGCGCTAAAGTTGACGAACAATTCCTACGGATTCTGTCAGACTATCCTGGAGTCACTCAACCATCGATTCGCAGGCATCCGACCTATAAACATGACACTGTTCAATATATAGAAACAAAAGGACCGCCTTGCCATGCTAGAGCCCGCAGGCTACTGCCTGATAAACTCAAAGCAGCATGGGAATACTATGATCCCATAATAGGGGAAGGCATATGCCGTCCCTTGAAAAGCTCATGGAGTTTCCCTGATCAACATGACCAAGAAAGTAAGTGGTGAGTTGTGAATTGTTGGAGACTACAGAGCCTTAAATGCCAAAACAGTTCCTGATAGCTATCCAGTCCCAAACATAATGGATTTCAACGCGAATATGAAGGGTAAAACGATGTTCAAAAAAATCAACATCAACTGGGCATTCCACCAAATTCCAATGGCTGAACAGGACATTCCAAAGACAGCAGTCATAACCCCCTTTGGTTTATTCGAATACCTTCGAATGCCGTTTGGACTCCGTAATTCTGCACAAATTTTCCAGAGATTCATCAATGGACTGTTTATGGATTTGCCGTTTGCTTATGCATATTTAGATGACATATGCATTTGCTCAGAAGGTGGTGAGCAAAAGCACGAGAAGAATGTAAGAGCCATTGTACAACGTATACACGCTGCTGGACTTACCATCAATGTTGGAAAAAGTTTATACAAACAGACCAAGATTGACTTTCTCGGCTATCAAGTCTCGACCGAAGGCATTTCCCCTTTGAAGACCAAGGTAGAGCCCATATTGAAATTCCCAAAACCCTCAAACGTTGCAGAACTCAGACGCTTCTTGGGGATGGTGAATTTCTACAGATGTTGCATTAAAAACGCTGCAGCTGAACAAAGTAAGCTGTTTGCATTGATTAAAACAAATAAAAAGAAAGATAAGACTCCACTCGATTGGACAGAAGAAGCTGAAAAAGCCTTTGAAAATATTAAAGAAACACTGGCAAATGCAACTCTACTAGCTCACCCAGACAAAAGTCTGCCGTTATGTGTTGCAACTGACGCATCCGACTTTGCTATTGGTGCAATAGTACCAAAAGGACAATGACAAGAAGCTACCACTCGCTTTCTTCTCCAGAAAGCTATCAAAAACTGAGAAGAACTACAGCACATACGACAGGGAGTTACTGGGAATATTTGCTGCGTTGAAGCATTTCAGGCACCAATTAGAGGGTAGATGTTTCACTGTGTATACAGATCATAAACCCCTAACACATGCTTTCACGCAAAAGACAGAACCAGCTTCCCCGAGAAGAGCTCGACAATTGGACTACATAGGACAGTTGACTACGGACATTCAGTATATAAGTGGAGAACTCAACACTCCAGCTGATGCTCTTAGTAGGATCGAAGCCATCTCGGCACCGTCTCAATTACCTTACGCTGAAGAACAGTTAAGGGATGCGGAATTGCAAGAACTGTTGTCGAACGATGACACAGCTCTCAAATTGAGACAAAGGAATATCCCTGGTACTAATGTTCTACTAACATGCGACATTAGTACAGGCAAGAATAGGCCATTCCTGCCAACAAAGTATCGCAAATTGGCTTTCAGTAGTGTGCACAATCTATCACACCCTGGACCAAAATGCACTGCTGGATTAGTATCATCAAGATTTGTTTGGCCTTGGATGAAGTCCGACTGCAACAAATGGGCATGCAGTTGCCTGAATTGCCAAGAGTCCAAAGTAGGAAGACAAACCCGTACACCTCTCAAATCTTTTAAACAAACGGAGAGGTTTAAAATGATACATATAGACTTGGTGGGTCCATTACCCCCATCCCAAGGACACAGATACTTGTTGATGATGATTGATAGAGCAACTTGATGGCCAGAGGCAGTTCCTCTCTATGAGATGACAGCTCCTACAGTAGCTGTCAGGTTATACAACACCTGGATTGCCCGCTAAGGCGTACCTGAAGTCATCATCACGTACCAGGGTTGTCAATTTGAAAGCTCGCTTTTCCAAGAGCTGTTTAAGAAGCTTGGTGCACAACACAATCACACCACAGCTTACCATCCTCAAGCAAACGGTAAAGTTGAGCGATGGCACAGAGCTTTGAAAGCCTCCATCATGGCTTGCGACACCAAGAGATGGGTTGACATACTACCAACCATCCTCTTGGGCCTTCGATCTGCTCTTCAAACGGATACAGGACACTCTGTGGCGCAGTTAGCCCTCGGCGAAGAGTTACGCCTACCAGGGGATTTTTTCACCCACTCGAAAGAAATCAGCCCCAAAACGCTCGTCCAAAACATACGGACTGATGCTAACAGTTTTTTGAAACAGGCAGCTTGTCATGGCCAACCAAAGATTTATGTCTCCAAACACTTGGCCACAACTTCTCATGTGTCAGAGATGAGAAAATAAGATCTTTGTTGGAGAAACCATACGCCGGTCCTTATAATGTTGTATCACGAGATGACAAGAATTTTGTGATACTAATCGCAGGTGAAGAAAAAAACGATTTTAATTGACAGATTGAAACCTGTGTACCTTATAAATGACGACAGAAAAATGCTCCAAAGAGCAACAAGGAAGATGACAGACAGGAAAAAAGAAGAAGAAAAACAGACTGCACAGCCCGATAACAAACAACCACAAAAAGTTGAGGACAAACCAGCTGAAAAAGGTGATAAATCACAAAAATCACCAGTAGAAAAAACAAAAATCAAGAAATCAGTGATGTTTAGTGACAAGATTGTCAAAATTCACTACGATCCGTCAGCCCCCTTATGTCCACAAAAAAGAGGCAGGCCCCTTGGCAGCAAAATGCAAAAAAACCAAATTCCAACCCGAAAATCCGAGAGATTGGCAAGGAGAAACCAAAAATATTCACGAAAGTTAATATCGTTGCAAAAATTACAAACCCGCATAAAAATACACACGAGAATCTGGGAATATTTATAACAAAAGAAATTCCGCAGATAAGCAGAGAATAAATGCGTACAAATAAAAAACGACACGAATAAACAAACCCACGTGCGATACGGAAGAAAAACATTGCAACGTGTTTCTATTGACAAATATCCAGATAACAAATAGTCAATAGATCGTGACGTCACAAATGAAGAGTGCATTCCTTTGTGAAATACAAAATTCAAAGTATGAAAATTCAAACACGCTTAACTCTGCTGGTACTTAACAGATTTGGACTGGAAAACTTTTCAGCTAAAGAATATTTAATGCACTATCCCCTCCGAACATGTCTGAAATTTGGAATAAAGCTGCGAACAAAAAATATTCTCGCAACTTTATTCACTTGCCTTTCTGCTGTTGACTATAACACGCCAAATTTTTCTACCATTTTTTGTTTTCTTTTTTCTCTCCAATATTTTTCTGTTTTTCCTTCCTCACACAATGTCGTCCCCGATTAACACTCCATTCTCGACTCCGGAATTCCAATTCCTCGTTCCGCCTGTACCTCAGCCTGTAAAGACTAAGGAACAAACAGAGCAGGAAAAGGAAATTGAACGAATCAAAAATGAGCTCTTAATGGACACGTCATCGGCTGCGGACATAGTTAAGATGATGTCCGCACCCCTTCCTGCCCTCATCACGCCTCCAAAGTCACCGAGAGTGGAGAACCCACCCTTGGAGTCCTCAACCCTAATGGTGCTGGAGGTGAAGAGGCAACTCCCGGTAGAAGAGGTGCCTCAAATACGCCCTCCTCCTACCTTCAGTCAAACCTACAGACCATCGGGTATGTCAAACTCCCCGATGTTCAACAGGCCAAGACCAAAAACCACGTCTGCTCCTCCACATTCCCATCGTCCCCATCCATACATTGTCCGGCACAAAACCAACTGCCCAGACGTAGGGGGCAACAAAGCCGAGAATCCTACCAGGACCGTTTCAACACTCGTAAGATGTCTTACGAGTGTGTGGGTGCCGCGGTAGGATTGGTCTTAGCCAAATGGGAGAAGGATCAGAGACAGCAGTAGACTCGATAAGTCCCCCCCAGGCACGCGACTTTTCATTATAGCGGCGCAAAAACTGGGGGGAAGTAGCTGTGGGGACAATACTCGTATGAGGTAATAGGGGCTCGCACCCCTTGACGACAGTCGCCGCCCAAAGGCTGGCAATAATCATCTTTATGACGTTAAACGAATTTACACTGGTGCGTTTGTATGTTAGTACCTGTATGTACGTACAGGTAAGATACATTGCACGGGCTGAGATCAATTACCTGATAACGATCTCGGTGATGTCACGGCCTGGTACCAAACGCGCTGCGTTGTTTCTTATCACCTCAACGGAGGCAAGAAACGACGTAACGCATGACATAATTACGTACACGTACGTATGCATGTGTGTCTGTGTGCGTGTACCAAATCCTATTTATAAACTCTCAGAACCGGCTCAAAAATTGCCAGTGTTCGCCGAGGATTTGGCTCTCCCATACTTAACCGTATGAAGTGGCAGAACACGCAAAATACTGTTGAAGACCTTCCAGTGCGAATATCTCTCACGACAAGGTATTCCACATTTATTATTATTATTATTATTATTATTATTATTATTATTATTATTATTATTATTATTATTATTATTATTATTATTATTATTATTATTATTATTATTATTATTATTATTATTATTATTATTATTATTATTATTATTATTATTATTATTATTATTATTATTATTATTATTATTATTATTATTATTATTATTATTATTATTATTATTATTATTATTATTATTATTATTATTATTATTATTATTATTATTATTATTATTATTATTATTATTATTATTATTATTATTATTATTATTATTATTATTATTATTATTATTATTATTATTATTATTCAAAAATACTTTTTTTTTTCATTTTCTACTCTTAATAGTCTCCATTTTATCAAATTGCTGAAGCCTCATTCCGGTAATACGTAATCTTCATATTTGACGTAATAAGAGGCAATACAAAACTAAGCCGATTACCTCGAATACGCATTAGTCAAATAAGATTCTACCATTTTGTTTGATCTTTTTAGCATAATTCTGTAGGTACTCGTGGAGATCAACTTCAAGCATTATAATTGCTTTCGTTCTTCCTCTTTCCACTAGCTTTCTTTTTCTTTTCTTTTTTTTTTTTTTTACTTTTCTTCCCATTCAGTTCCTCATTTGGTCGAATGAAATTCTGCTCCTCAAATTCCAATTATTGGTCTGAAAAACGTACGAATCGAAATTAATTAAGTCTGTGATGTATTAACCATTATCAGCTAAGTTATATTCTTTTCGACGTAATCGTCTTATTTAGGTCATTTTATCGCTGCGACGACAAACATCGACAACATCGTAATCTTATTCAAATTAATTATTAATTTTACCTTTTGCATCGTCCGTGAAGTAATTTAAAAAAGGCACCGTTCTAAAGTACCTATCTATAGTTATAGTTTCAGACTGTTTACCTTTTCAACGTCTCAATATCTAGTTCCTCTCGTCGAACCTGGTACCTATCTACTTTTGCACTCCAAAATCTTTTTCTCATCACTAATCCACAATTAACGTTTCTTATGGCGCTTATATGCACATAAAATTTCCGTATGATACAAATATCAACCTGGATAGTCAATCTAGGATCCTAGTTGACTCCTATTTACGCACGAATGGTTATTATTTTAATGCGCTGATTGACTGTGTTCACCACAGTTAAGGTTCTTTTAGAAAATTCATAAAAAATCAGGAAAAATATTAATCAAATTGAAATTAACACTTTTCACTTCAATTGACGTTTCTCTTTCATTTTATACCTACCCTTAACGTGAACATCAAGAACATTACAAGATGAAAAATTTATTCACATCAATTCTGTTGAATTGCATTTTTTTGAAAACCAGTTCAAATTAGCCTAAGAGTTTTCAAAATTATTATAAAAATTCAGCAAATTCTGGATTTTTCAGCTGATACAAAATTATACTTAGGTAGTCATAGTGAAAGGCCTAAGTGAATTATTTTAAACAATCGATTTATTGATTAGCAAAAAATGCGGAAGTAGATTAATCGATTAGGCGCGGTAACTCAAAATAATCTATTATTATACAATCGATTAGTGTGAAAAATCGATTCATCAATTTTTTCCAATTAATCGCCTATCATTCAAGAGACAAGAGCCATATTGATGTTATCGCTCATCAGTAATAAACCCTGAAAGGTCGCACATGGAATTTTAGAAATAATCGATTATTCGACTCACCTCAAAATAATTGTTAATTACAAAATCGATTACTGTAAAAAACTGATTCATTGATTTTCTCCAATTAATCTCTCAGCATTAGATGTTCAAAGATTACGAATTTGATCTCATCTTTTACCAAATTTTTTATTTTTCAGTTTTGAGGAGCCCTCAAACTATGTGCTAACAATAGTCAACATTGCCAGTATAGGGTAGGTATTTTTAATTCAAAGAACTTACTGCATCATCTCCAGAGCAACTCGATATTGTTAACTACAGTTAACATTACATAAGGACATTCACAAGTTAGGGAACATGGCAATGTTAGCTTTAGTTAATGTATCTTCATCTCTATTCCACTAGGGTTTGATTCTAAGTTTTTTGTACTAATTAGCATGTTAAGGTGCTTTTGTGTTCTCCTTGTCAGGGAAGATAAAGTATCAGAAGGCTAGCTGAGTGTTCATTCATATAGAAGAGGCTAGGCTCCAACTTCATATAGAAGTTGTATGAATGCAAGTAAATAAATACTTACCCCCAAAACATTTCCTTTTGTATTTGGAAAACTGTCCTCGGCTTCTATTATGAATTATCTTATCAGTTTGTGTAGGTGCACGTTCGATCGTGCACACTTCGGATAGTCTAGAATGTTTTCGAAACTTCTAGAAATACTGTGACATCACATAATAGATAAAATATGATATTTTTTTGTCTAGTGTGTGCGACTAACAGCTCTATGTCCCTATGGATCTGCGACAGACTTGTGGTTGTGCGTTCATCCCTCGTTAACTTTCACGTTTGCTCCGTATTTGTATAATTGAGAGAATGGTAGTGGACTATTGTTAATCGAAAAACAAGGAGTGTAAACCCTACACTGTTAAATGAACTAAAGAATATAATTTTAATATTTTTACGGACCTTTAGATTCCCGCCAAGTTTTTAAAATTTTGGAATTTAAAAATTTTAATCAACTTCGTCGAGTGAGAGTGTCGATACGACTATAACCTATCAATACATTTTCAAACTACGTTACAAAATCCCCCATACAAATAGGTAGGTACTTAATAAAATAGATAGAAATATATATTTATTGTAACCCATGGTTTACATATTTAGTCAACGAAAGAAAATAAAACCATGATACACGTATACTACTCGAGAACACGAGTACATGTTACCAAAATGACGTACAAATCCCAAGTGATGATCAAACAGAAAATATACTTATTTGAGAAAAGGCTTTGAGATGAGATAAAGTTTTCTGAGAGCTGATTCATGTGCAAGTCGTACGAATACCAAATATCTGTAAGGAATACCAAGTGAAAAATATATTCACCCCCAAACCGAGATGCGAGAATATAATATAAGAACTTTTATAGTCAGGTTAAGGGGGGGTCTTTTTACTATGTCAGGAGGGCCTAAAATGGACACCAACACCCGTCAGTCCCGACAATATTCTTAACCCAATGAACATATCCAAGTTGCCAAGGTATTAAATACCTACACTTGATGATGCCCACAGAATCAGTATCACCCAACCCTCATAGCCTGCCAGGAATTTGTTGGACTCGAATTTATACCATGATAATTGAGTTTGAAAAGATTGTAAACCTTGGCTATATACCTTAGATTTTACTTACACTACGAAGTCATTGATTCCCAGCCATACTTAGGTCGAACACTACCAGTTACCATTGCCACTAAAGAAAATTCAAACAGCCATTATCAAAAAGTTAGATAATGTATTATAATACTGAGAACACGTATTAACATGAACACATAAGAACAAGGTAATATATAAGTGTTCCTGTCCGTACAAACAGAATCAAATGTAAGAGGTGAGAAAAAAAATGCAATCAGTATATAAAATGAGTTTGAAAGCTAATTCGTCTGATTAAAAATAGAAAGGGAAAGAAAGAACCAGTTTTTAATGAAGTGAGAACATAAATTTATTATCACACACGTACCTATGAAAATACCAAGGTGGTGGTGTGAAGGGAAGACCAGAAGAAAAAACGAAAAAATAAATAACCTAAATATTACAGGTAGGTAGTATACCTAGACATATTTCATAACAGTGTTTAATTTTGAATTTAGATTTTAATTTATCTGACTGCCAGATGTGTCAACCATTCCGACAGCAAATAATATATCCTTTGGACGTTGCTGGGTAAAATATCCATTTAGTAAAAGCCCATTAAATGAAAAATTAAAATTAAAAAGATTTCTTCAAGAAAAACCGGATAAGAGAACTAAAATCTTCGAAAGTGGAAATACTACAATAGAAATAGTTTTTATAGATGAACTATCCATCTCCACTACATTAATTTTTTTTTTTCCAAGAAAAAAATATTTTCATTAATTCTATTCTAAGTAATAATAATTTACTCTTTCCCAATTTTAATTGATATAAATTTAGCCAGTATTTTCATCCAATAATCTGATTGCAATTTATTTCTGTATGAAAGTCTCAATTGCAAAAATTTATAAAATATCACTAAAAAAGCTAAGGTGTATCTAACTGCATGTACACATGCTCATGATCTATTTATTGTTTTTGTGTAACGAGTTAAATGTGAAATTAAAATATGGTATAAGAGCACACGAAATGAAAATGAAGGAAGGGAATTAGTTTCAACGAAATTTATTATAATAGCCGCCATGATCAGCCAGTTCTTTTCTTCAAGCTGCTTTCACAAATGTCAACCACAAAACCCACCAAGCTGAAAACGCATGAGAACGTCACTACATAAATGAAATACAAGTCGTTCTGTATTAGAGAAAAGGTGGTATTGATCACTAAATAAGATAAGGATGAACCGGAATACAGCCTTAACAAACATTTTTGTTTCAAACACAGTGAATTCATCTATACATATTTGACTGCGGGGGGGGGGGGTAACAATTACACTATAAAATAAGTATCACCATAAGATTTAATATAAGGTCTGAAAGACAGACAGTAGAAATTATGCCTCCATTATAGCTCAATAAAATAAGGGTCCGAAATGGAAATAATAATTACAAAAGGTTTAATGACTGAAATACAGTATGGCTCAATAAGTGATGTGAATGTACTATCTCCACACCAGTGGTTCCAAGAGGAGGAAGACTTTTTTTAATTTTCCTCAATCAGTTAGACCTACCTGCAATAAATAGTAGATTACGCGACAGGAGTGGAGAGTATGCGATTACCAAGGGCGAAATTTGCAGAGCAGGGCGAAGCCGAGTGATGTAATTGCCCAAGGTAACGCGCATTATCCAATCCTGTCGCGTATACTATTTTAATTTTAGACTTCAATAATTGTTATCTTCGTAATAACGTTATAAGAAAAATTATTATTTAATTGTAGGGAAAATTTGTTTACTACATAGGCGCAAAAAACAGTTGTTTTCCACACCTGTTATTTCTTACATATTGCTGGCCTGCAATTTACTGTTTTCTGATGTAAAAACATCGTCTGTATGACGTATTTTCCATTCGTCTAAAATTAAAATACTTTTATTCAAAAATAATGTGCTTGTGGAATACCTTGTTGTGAGAGATATTCATACAAGAAGGTCTTCAACAGAGTTTGCATGTTCTGCCACTTTGTCCTGTAAAGTATGGGAGAGCCAAATCTTTGGCAAACACTGGCGATTTTGTAGCTAGTTTCGAGAGTTTATATACCAAATTTAGCACATGCACACAGACACACATACATACGTATATGTACATAATTATGTCATACATTACGTCGTTTCTTGTCTCCATGGAGGTGATAAGAAACAACGTAGCGTGTTTGGTACCAGGCCGTGACATCACCGAGATCGTTATCAGGTAATTGATCACAGCCTGTGCAATGTATCTTACCTGTATGTACGTACAGGTACAAACATGCAAACGCACAAGTGTGTTTATGTTTTACGTCATGTAGACGATTATTGTCAGCCTTTGGGCGGCAACTGTCATCAAGAGGTGCGAGCCTCTAGTACCTCATACGAGTGATGTCCCCACAGTGCTTAAATGAAATTTTGAACAAAAAAATGTTTATACATTTTTTCGTAACATAAGAGCTAAGATATGAGATAGTGAAAAAGGATTTTTTTTTTTTTTTTCAAAATTATAATAGTTTGTATTGTGTTCTTATTGGGAAACCGAAAATGAATATACTACATATACAGTGGCCTTGATAATGGAAATAAATCAAAAATCATGAGAAAAACTATGGGAAAATTGTAATATTTTTCATTATTTTTCTGATGAATCATTTTCATTATTGAGGACACGGTTTATGTAGCCTGCAGAGATGTAATTCCTACGATGTATTGATTGCATACCGATATTGATGAAGAATCTCAGTTTTCTAACTTATCAGGTCATTTGAAAACGACTAAATTCATTTTAAGTTTCTTGATGAGAAAAAATTGAAATTACGTAGGCACCATAATTTTGAAAAAAAAAAGCTTCTGTATCTCTCTTAGGGGAATCACAGGGTGTTGGAGTAGAGAATTTTTATCTTATTGAGATGTCCACTTTCACCATATTTCGGTCATAATAGTTATTTGTGATGGAAGTGTATAAAGTAGGTGATCACCTACTATATACACAAATGTCACACACTATTTTTTGCAACAACTTCCTTCCCCCCCAAAAAAAATATGGAAAAAAATTGAAAATTGTATTAAAAAAATGTATAAATTAATGCATGCGCATAATATGCCGTTGTATAAAGTAAAAATATATATAGGTACATAAAAAATTTATAGACGGTGAAAAATATGACATATGTGCACAAGACAGTGCATAAAGTAAAAAACAATACATAAAGAAATGAAATTATGTATTGTTTTAAACTAATCCACTTTATATGCCATCAAGGTACCCATAATCGTCTAATTTGTTAACGGGTGTTGCATAAAAACTTTTTGATGTATAAACCACTTAGCACTTGGTCTATGGTAGGGGCTATAAATTAGAATTACCATCGTCAGATTTGTGTAACTCCTCTATGTCTTACAATATTGTAACTCTTGTTTGTGCGTTAGATGATGTGTAGATGTGTCATTGTGAGCATGCACATTGCGCACACACACGCGCGCGCACACACACACACACGCACACCACACACCTACACAACAAGAATTACGCTCCGATATTTTCATGTTCACGCATCAATCTTTCGTAGGTATAGCAGCAGAACTCGCGCCTTTTTTGGTTATTAATTCAATTTTAACCCTATTTTGAACCTCTTTTACTGTGATAGATATACAGACTTGTTATCATAATGGTATCGCTGTTCTTTTTCAAGTTTTGATTTTTATCTCACGAACAGTAAGTAGCCAGTCAATAAAAGCGGACTCGAAAGTATTATAAATTTTAATTTATTACTAGTAGGTACTTATTGTCTTTATGATTTTTCATCGAATGCACTCAGAACACTTAAGATGAAGACGATGCTGCTTCATTTTGAATCAAGTATTCATAAAATAATAATTTAAATTCTTTGAATATCCTACCGCCCTAAAACCTTACCTACCTACCAAAAAAGAACCGTCATAATTATTATCCGACTGTACTTGGGTCGTTATAATATGGGTTCAGAAGAATTAATAAAATTCGCCTACCTACCTATTGTTTTTATCGAGAAAACAAAGCGCGCATAAAAATTCAAAACTAAACTTTCAAAACCTGTGGAACGAATTGGAAGAGTGTTTCGGCTTTTATGTTATTTTGCAAAAAATACGCTGTTTCGCATTTAATCTGAGTTTAACAACACGCATCATATTTTCTTTTTATTCTTTCTCTTTTTTCTCTTTCCACTTTTTGCCCTCTTTCAGTCGTCAACTCATGTCTTCCGGCACATTTTGGCATTTTAAACTGCATCCTCTCGACAAGCTGTTGCTTCGTTTTGTCTCTAAAACATTTATAAAGAAAGAAAAGGGGGAAAAATGAGGAAATATATGAAATAGAAATTATGTAAATTTATTTTGTTAGCTTCAAAGCTTCAGTTTTTGATTTAACGAATTCGGAGTTGAGTTCCGAGTTCACGGTTCTGTGTTCTGAGTGAAAAAGACGAACACACATTCCAGTTCTAATTACTTAAAAAAAGCCTTTTGAGCAGGTTTTCCAAGAAAACCAAATAAAAAACAACAACAAGGAAATGAAAAAAAAACAACTGCAGTTAAACTTGTTTTGCATTTATTTTTTGGTTACTATTTTTTTTCAATTCAAAAAAAAAGAAAAGGAAAAAGAAAAAATGAAAAATTTTTATTTACTATAATATGGCAGCGTGTGAATAAACAATCGGCGAGATTCTAGAGTGTATCAATCATTTTTGTTTCTTCTTCAGAAAAAAGGATCAAGAACTTACATGCCTGGCTACCTTTCCTTTGTTTATTTGGAGAAAGAAACGAAAAAATAAAATTAAAAAAATGGAAAAATTTCAGAATTTTTTAAATTTTGTTTCGTTATTTTTTATTGGACGATTGACAGATTACATGAGGTAATTTTTTATTTATTGTTTATTTTTTCGTTTCAGACTTCTATGGGATGATAAATATAACTTATACGTGACTAATAAGTATGTAACCTTCATATTTTTTTAAACTAGTTAAAAGTATAATGCGTTAGCAAGTGTGGGTTATATATCGTAACAGAACAATTAAAATACACAAGTTGGTAAAAGAGTGTATTAAATAATAACTTTTATAAAACGTGAACAGTAATAACATCAAGAATTAAAAGAATTAGTTAGACTGTAAATGAGTGAATGAGAATGAATGTAAGAATACAAAACATGAGATTTTTTGATTATTAGTCTAAAGAGTAGGTTCAAGCGAATTTACAGTGTTGGAGAAGGGTTTAATCTTATTGGTTAATAGAAATATATGTATATAGAATATGACCAATGGTCTTGTAAGAATATGACACTGACACAAAGTGGGTGTTCACAAATAATTTAATGGAAATTAGTATATATGTAAGATTGCAAAAATACGAGGGTCAGTCAGAAAGTAAGTTTAAGGGTGGCAGCGCTCCTTGTGGAGAAAAGATATACTAATGAAATTTTAGGAGGTTGTTCTCTCATCTATCCTGACCAGTTTAATGCATTGCTGAGCCCGATAAGTCTATTTTTGAGTTTTTTACAACAATTTAAAATGGAGGCGCCGATAGAAGTAGCGTCCAAATGTAAACTGCGTAGTGTGATACGTTTTTTGACTGCAAAAAAATTATCTGCTAGTGAAATTTATCGAGAATTATCGTTTGTATATGGTGAGCAGTGTATGAGCCTTCAAATGGTTACGTGTTGGCAAACAGCATACCTAAATGGAAGAAAAGAACTCCATGATGAAGCACGCCAAGGCAGACGAACAAGCGCAGTAAATAAGGGGAATGTTGCACTTGTTAAACAGCTGATTGAGGAGGATTCCTGGTATACACTCGACGAGTTGGCCAAAAAGGTAAAATGTAAGGCCAACTGCAGCCGAACATCCATACAAAAAATCATTCACGATGAATTACAGCTGCGTAAACTGAGTGCTTGTTGGGTACCTCGTCTACTGACAGAGCAGCACAAAACACAGCGGTTGAATGCCGCGCGCACGTTTCTGAAGGCCAACGAGGAGGAAGGGGAATCATTGCTGCATCGAGTAGTCACAGGTGACAAAATTTGGGTGTATCATTACACGCCAGAATCGAAAAGACAGTCAATGCAGTGGGTACCAAAGGGTGGACTGACTGCCAAAAAAATGCAAAACAGTTTTCTCCACATGCAAGGTGTTAGTGACAGTGTTTTGGGATTATCGAGGTGTTCTTTTGATTGATTACCTCGACAAAGGGAAGACAATCAACGCAGAGTATTACTGTGGTATTTTGGATCGTTTACAAAAAGCAATCAAAAACAAACGGCCAGGTTTGTTGAGTCAAAAAGTGTTTTTGATTCACGATAATGCTTGTCCACACTCTGCCCGTTTAACCCAAGAAAAATTGGCCTAATTTAAATGGGACGTTTTTGAGCATCCACCATACTCCCCGGACTTGGCCCCAAGTGATTTCCACTTTTTCCCAGCAATGAAAACAGCATTTGGCGGCATACGATTTGATACCACAGATGAAATCACCGAAGCAGTCACAGCATACTTTAAAAATTTGGACACAAATCATTTCGACGTCGGAATTACGAAATTAGTTTGTAGATACATAAAATGTATTGAGAGAGATGGCGACTTTGTAGAAAAATAAAAAAATGTCTGAATTTTCCAAGAATGACCTTGTTTTTTTGTTTTGACCACTCCTTCCCCCCTAATTGGACCCTTAAACTTACTTTCTGACTGACCCTCGTAGTATAAACAAGAAATGAGTTCAGAGGTTTAGGAAATGATGTCATCAAGCAAGTCTTGACTTGTGGAAATGACATGAGAATTTATGAATGGAATAATAAGAGAAAATAGATTGAAAGTAATGATGATGATGATAATTACAGGGCCGGCAACTTTTCATTTTCCCATGTGTAGCAAAAAAAATAAATTTTTTTTAGTGCAAATTTTGCACAAAATAAAGAGTAATTGTGTGTAAACGTAATTATTTCCCATATGTAGCGGAAACCACTTGGAAATTTCTCATGTGTAGCGTCTGCTACACACGCTACACAAAACTTGCCGGCCATGGATAATTAAGAATACGAATTTAGGAAATATTATGAACGATGCGAAAATATTGTTACAGCAAGATAATTTCTATTCTCTGCTGCGCTGCAAGGTTAATATCTCCCCAATGCTGTCATCGAAGTATTTACAAAGAAATGGTGATGCAGCCACAAAATGTACTCTCATTGAAAATGAAATGACAGGCCACGAACGAACGTTGGATTTGTCTTCATTGGCGTCTGACACGCTGGATCCATCGAATAGGCCATAATTGGGGCAATCATATCCAGAACTTCGAACAGTGTTGTAGTTGAAGTGTGGGAGAGAAAAAAATGGGAACGAAAAAAAATAAAGTGATGGTGGGGGAAATATCCAAAACTTAGATCGTTAAAGTAGGTATCCAGTAACAACTTTGAAGAACTCGTCAGCATAGTCGAGGCGAGCAAAATAAGTACGGTATTTTTCATTTTTAAATTGCTCGCAAAGGCGAAAATAGCAAGAAAAGAAGAAAAAAATATAGCCTAGCAAAAGAAAAGAAAGCAAAAAAAAAGGCAAAAAACACGAAACAAAATAGAAAAAAATTTTTCACACAATAATAGTGGGCGAATTTCGAAGGTCGTTTTTAATGTTATCGTAAAGTTTGTTTTTCATTTTTATTTCTTTTTTTACTCTTTTTCTTTCTCTCTTTTCAATTTTCGTGACGTTTACGTGAAATTTCCGAGCAAATGAATGATTGTCACGCATGTTTATGGTAGACTGTTTGGCTATATTTAGATATCAACCTGTGAAAAATGCCAAGAATAGTCGGCATATTGTCAACGAGAATAGACAATAACGTCTTTTTTTTCTTCGTGAGTAGGTACTTCACTCTATAATCTAGAGAAGAAAGTATTAAGGAAAATAGAACGATAGCGATACAGATAAGTAGCGTCATTACCATAATATCCCATATGATAAAGCTTGAATTTTAGTCAAAATTTTTAGTCGCGCCTAAATTAGTCAAATTTTTCCCACCTCTACCAACAACAGGACAGTAATTCAAAGTTGAATTGAAAGCAGTACTATACATTAGTGGGAATTTAGTGGGAATTAATTTAATTGAAAAAAAGGCGAAAGGCAACATATCAACCAAAAATGAACAGAGTTGACTCAGAATGTGTGTTGAAAATATAATAATTCGAAGCCATTTAAAGCCTTTGAAATATTGTAAGGTGTGGTAATTAAGTCTTTTTGTTTCATAAAATTGTTTATTTTATTAATTAAATTTTTTATTGGGGTAAGATTTTTTATATATTTGGAACGTAAATATTTAGGTTTAATATAATTTCGTTTAAGTCCTAATAAAGTTTTGTTTAAGGGTTATTTTCAGTTTATTATAGATTTATTAAAGTTATTTAATAAAACTTTTTGAAAAACTTTTCACCCTCCCTTCCTAAACCAAAAATTTTAAATTCCCTTCCAATAATCTTGAAAATTCTTCACTTATTAGTCCAAGAATCTTCTCGAATTGGTGAATAAAATATTTCGTAATTGTGAAGCTAAAATTAGGAGAGAAAAATAATTTTCTCTGCAATATATCCAGTAAATTTGAGGCCCTTTTAGGTTAAATTAGGTTAAATCGAATAAAGAAATTAGTCACCTCGCAATTTCTACCTGGTGTGGATGAAATTTTCTCAATATCTTATATCTTTCTCAAAATATTATAAAAATTTTAGTCTTGTCTTTCTCCAAAAAAAAAAAAAGGAAATATATTGGAACTGGCAGAAAATGAAACAAGAACATGTTCAAGAAGTTTTTCTCTGGCTGTGTCCATCTTTTTTCAGTACACAGTAATTTATGAGTTTCTTTCTCCAATAGGGAATTGTGAAATTCAGTCCCCTAACTAAAGCAATCGAGAACAAAAGATGCTTTGTTTCTACTAATCTGCGGCACTGGATAGGTATTTTTATTCCTATATAATCTCTGGAATATCTCTTTTCTCACTTTTTTACTGTTTATACTAGAATCACATAGTACCTAAAAATACTATTATAAAGTATTTTAATAAGCAATAATGGAACACCAGGGTTAAACCTAATTTTTGGATTTTGTTTAAAATCATATTAATAAAGGTGTGAAGTACTCCACTATCAAATTCGCAAATATTTTGGTCAATTTTTTAAAAAATTAAAGTTTTTGGAAATACACTTGCGATTAATAATTATCAAATACTTTCTTCAGAAATAATAGGAAAGGTTATTTTTGGTGAAATATTTTATTAAAATTGGAAATGAAAAATTTTCATAAAAGTGCTGTGGAATACCTTGTCGTGAGAGATATTCTCACCAGAAGAAAATTCTACAGAATTTAAGCGTGTTCAGCCACTTCGTACACAAGTACGGGTAAGCCAGAACCAGACCGAACACTGGAGATTTTAGAGCCGGTCCGGGCGGTTTATATACGGCTTATTTACACGCACACAAACACACGTACGTAAGATAATACGTACGTTGGTGAAAACGGCCAGGTCAAATCATCCCCTATCGAGATAAGAGATAGTTGGCCGGTTCGTGTACAAATTGTGACATCATCTTATTGTGTCATGATTCAGTACTCGTATATTACCTAAGTACATACAGGTAATTACGATCGAACGTATTTTGTGTTGTTTAACGTTGCAAGGACGATTATTTGCCTGCCCTTTGGGGCGGTTACTGTCGTTGAGGGGTCCGAGCCCCTGTACCTCATACGGGAGAGTCCTCACAAGTGCCAAAAATTTTTATTATATAGAAACTTTTTCAAATTAAATTTTTCATGAAAAAGGCAATGAAGGATGTTGACACTGGGTGTGAGTAAGAGCGAGAATGAGGTAGTATAAATATAATTTGAAAATTGATTTCAAAAATGATGATTGGTAGGTTTAATTGTGGGGGTTTGCATTGAGTTCCAAACACCTGGCTTATCAGGACAATCCAAAAATTTAATTTTTTCTTTTATTATAAATTTTGGGTGTAAAATTTGACGTTAGATGTGAATATTATTGGTGTTCATGGGGGTTGAATTCTATTTGAAATGTAGCCACCCACGTTGAGATACCACAAAGGTTCAAAAGTAATTTGTGCACCCTAACAATACAATTTATTAAAGAAAATGTATACACTAGATTAGAAAAGTTTAATTGAGTTTACAGGTGAACAAAAGAGCGTTAAGTAGGCTTATAAACCTACCTACCAAAAGTAAGAAGCCAAGAATACAAACTTCAAGTTGAAGAGCCAAAACAAAAAGTGTGTAGAAAAAGGAATTAAATTCTCAAATTTCTAGTTTGCTGGTCCGTTTAAAATTTCTATACTATACAAGTTCAGAATAACTGAGCAGCGGTTTAAAGTAGACGGTTTGATTATAAAAAGAAATACGAAAATTGGAAATTTCTATCTTCGTCGTTTGTTACGAAGTGGAATAATATGAAATTCACAGACCAATACAAAAGCGAGAACATAGATTGATAAAATTTTTGGCTAACGAAGCAAGAATTTTGTACAAATTGACCAAATGAGTACCTAAATCAATATTTTTTGAAAACATAAAATATTGTTTCTACTTGGTCACACGTTATTTGTAAAAATTATAACTGTCGAAATTTTGTACAATTTACACCAGTTTAGGCGAAATTGGGTGTCACACGCCCCGCCCCTTCGCGCGCCCCCTGCGTATCTCAGTTTATTCAGTATTGAATAGTATTTTCAGTTCTCATTTAGTGAATGTGCTCAAACATTATTAAATACAATTATAAGCTATATTGCTTCCTTTAAAGGTGAATATCATTTTTCGAGATAAGTAGGTATTTGATTAGGCCAATTAATTTGAATGGAAATGTTGGTAGGTATTATTGTAAGTTTAATAGAAATTTACTTTTAATATTACTGAATTTTCAAATCAGATTCAACGATTGTGATTAACTTTTTTTCAAAAGATAGTGCGGGTGATCCTATTAAGGTCCCATTTAGTTTTTTCCAGAATCCATAAGAAAGTTTTGAGTTACATATAAAAAACTGTTCTGTTCGTTTTAAAGTAAAATTGAAGCTAAGGCAAATAAAAAAAAATGCAATGAAAAAGAATTTAAAAAAAATTCAATCAAAAAATTGAACCAACTTCATTGAAACAAAAACAAAAACAATACACTAAAAATATGAAATTAAACCTTTTAAAATTTTTCGCCCAAGATTTACTGAAATTATTGCAGTCTGCACTCGTTATAAAGTTTTGTAATAAAATTGGATGAAATTGACATACAAAGCCCAGGCTACATGATGACGAAAAGAAGCGTCGACTACGGTAATTCCTGTAAATCTTGCTGGAGAAATTTCGAAAAGTTTATTATTCTCTGTTTAGTAAATTTTTTCATTTTTTTCATTAAAAGGCTACTAAGTGAGCATTTTTTTTTTCGGTATTTTTAAATTCGTTCATCTGTTGAGGATCTACCAGGTTGCATACACCACCCCAGTTTAAACCACACGTGAATAGCGATGTCAATATTGTATCAATATTTTTAAACATTGACGCATTTTCATGTATTCCTGACAACACGGTAGTGAGTATAGGTAGTTTAATTTTAAGACGACCTCATTTTTGCGTTTTCTATTCAACCTATAAAGTCCCAAACCAATGAGAATGGCGTAGGGTCATGAAAATTCCCATACGGTCCATTTCGAAACGAATTTCTGTATAAAATTGAAAACTTTATCCTATTATTGCTTCCGCTGACCACTGTCTAAAGAAAAATAATAAGTATTTTTACGGTAGATTGAAAAAGTCCAGAATGTAGGCGGCTAAAATGGTCATTGAGTGATGCCCATTTCGTAGGTACTTCAAGTAAGTAAATAGAAAATGGTTCTAATGTAAAACTATTGGCCGCCAAATTATAGCTATTATTTTCTCTTGTGTAGGCTACCTATACGCATAAAGTCTGGGTTAGACTTCTAAAAGAATCTATTCTCGAAGTGCGTCGTCACGATGCGAAGTCAAAAAATCAATTCTATTTCATTTTGATGTGATTCGAAGGAAGTCAACACTTCAGGAACAATGTTAAAAATCACTCTATTCGAAAGTTTAATTGGACGTAGGTACACACGAGAGTGGAGTGAGACTAACAAATATTTTTTAGTCTGGTGCCTATTTAACGTTTAAGTACCTCAAAGTATGTGTCAGTTTTGAAATAAAAGATGGAAACAAAGTATAGAATGTGCGTCACAATTTATCAACCACTGATAGTGTTGGTTTTAAATTGACATTGAGGTTAGTATAAAAATGTTGATGAAAGTGAGGTTTGTATTGTAAATAACGTTAAGGGATGAGAGGGAGAGAGAGATTACGAATGAATTTGAAAAATGGGTGAGTATAAGAGAATAAGGCGTGGATGGTAATGAAAATAAACCCGAAGCGAAGGTAATAGAATTGGTGAATACGTTGTAGGAAAGGGTAGAAATCAAGGTGAATATATTGTCAACAACAAGGATGGCTGGAGTATTGATAAACGGGTGGTGAAAGGTGGTGAACAAGGTGACCACCTGACCGGTACGATACCGGTCTGCTCGGTAATTTCATGAGCCGACCAGTAAGGGTTGAAAAAAAAATACCGGTCCAGTTAATTACTTTTTTTTTTTTTTTTACAGTAGAATGTAATTACCCATCAAAGCTCCAAAAAAGCCGCTAAAATAAACATTCTGTAACAACAAAAAAAGAACCAATAGAAAATATTTTCGCTCACTCTGCTCGTGAAATTCATTTCTTAATTAATGAGATCCTCTCGCAGATGAATCCCGAATAGGACGCTGTAACTTATTTTAAAATAAAACTTAAGAGAATATTTATGTTGCATATGGTTTAAAATTTGAAAAAAATATGAAACTTTTTTGCCATGTCAAACGCGGGTAATAAGTTGAAAAAAATCTCGCTAATTAGATTGGAGTTGTCTTAAAACAAACTGAAATTTAGATTTTTGGATTGATCACTGGTAATTTTTTTGGGTTAATCTGGCAACCTTGGTGATGAAGGTAGATAATGATTGGCTTTAAACAAAAGTATCACTGAAACCGTAACAGAAACTGAAGGTTTTGTGGATTAGGGTTGGGCACGAATTCACTAAAAACGGATTTGAATACGAATCCGCGAATCCACATTTTTTTGGGGATTAGAATATGATTTGATTCATTATCACTTATTTTTGGATTCGAATCGGATTCAAATAAGGCAGTTGGATTCGTGTATTCAAATCCGGATTCAAATCCACGAATCCGATTATTTAGCTTATTAGGTATTTTTTTTATAGCAATGATCTAAAATAGAAACTACTGTAAGAAAAAATTAAATTTTATTCATCCCACACTCAAAATTGAATGCACACTTCGTTTTTTCAAAAATTTTTAAAATTTAAACGAGTTGAAATGTCTTCCAATTCCGATACAATGAATAAAAAATCAAAATGAATCCTTTATTCTAGGAAAATCATTCAAAAATTTCGGGTCCATCGAATTTGTCAAACGGATTCGAATGAAAATTATGAATCCAGTAACTTTTTTGAATTCGAATCGCTGATAAGAATCCAATTTGTCAAAGTGGATTCCAATGGACTCGCCGAATCACAAAAACTGATTCGAATCACGCTCAATCCTGTTGGGGGTTCACTTTTAATTTGAGAAGGCCTGTCTGAAGCGTAAGAAATATTGATGAATCTGCAGATGAGAATGACTAAAATGTATTGTAGCCTTTTCTTACGGATTTCTGGAACTTTAATTTTTTTTCAGCTTATTATTCGTTTTAAAAGTTCTATCCATTATTTGACGATAGGTATGTAGCCAAATTCACTTGCATATAAATCAATGTAGCAGTCTTGCAATTGTTTTGAACACGATGTGAAGTTGAAATTCAGTTTGAATTATGTTCTTATTCTGTATGTACTAGATGTAAGGTAGCCTAATGTTGTTTCGTGGTTCAATTTGCTCAAAGAGTCTATAGTTCAGTGGATAAGATAGTTGTGTGGGAGAGAAAGAGAGAGAGAGAGAGAGAGAGTACGAGAGAGAATTACCCTACGATAGAATTTAAGTGGTAATTAAGTGGACAAATGAACAGTTTTAGACTGTCATGGTTTCACTGAATAGTGTTGACTAAGCGATGATACGAACTGCCCAGTTAACTATTTGCTGAACTATGGCGGGAGTTGAACAGTTGGTAGGTATTTGAAAATAAATGCGGATAGAGATAAAAAGTGTTTTTCGTTCATTTACATATTCTAAGGAACAGGTCAATTAGTCTGTGAAGATTATTTAACAGCAAGGGCTCTTCCAGCGAAAGGATGTGGTGGTGTCTCAATTCGAGGTTAGATTCCAGATGGAAAAATTATGATTAGCTGGCAAAGTAATGCCAATTTTTGACATTTTTACCTCTTTAATTTTTCTAGAAGTTGGAAATTTTGTTATGAAGTTGGCTTAATTGAGAATTTCACTCCTATTGGCTAAACTGTTTCGAAGTGCTACTACATGAACAGAGATTTAAAATTTTCGTTGTTCATATTAAGTTATATGGAGATCACCTGTGATTCAAATTACTAGTTGAACATTTTACTGCGCAGTAGGTAGGTACCTGCCTCAGGATTTTGATGGACACTGGTTTTGTAACTTGCAAAACTATATCACTGCTATTGTTGGTTCATACTTTTTTTTTTTTGTTTCTATAATTTCGACAAAGAAAGTCACCATTATAGGTTAGTGTTTGTCAAGGTACCGGCTAATGGTTCGCTGGGATTAACTGAAGCCTTGTTATGAAAGAAATGGTGAGGTGACCTCTCGGGAAAACAGGTGGTAAACAATTTTCGTATAGGTTGTAACAAGTTTGACGTGAAAATTCAATAAACAAAGCGATGGTAACGCAATTCCACCAGCTACGTGTTCACGTTTTCCTGTCACCATAAACATTTAATAACTCTTTTTTTCTCTCTCTCACTCTCTCTTTCATTTTCCATCTCCTCTTTCCCTTTCCTTTTTCTCCTTGCACCCGTTGGATCGAGGACAATACGCGTTTAAAATCGTGTATTTCGCAAACAGGTAGCCGGTGGCTTATCAGCTGGAGTTTCATTTAACCTTTAGGTGATTTATGGGCAGTGGGGTGCATTTACAACGAGGGTTGACACCGGCTTAAAATGTATTACTGATAAGAAAGGGATAGTGATTCGAAAATTTGCATTTCACCTTCGCCGGCTGGCTTGTCGTCGTAAATAACCCGTAATTAATAACGGTTATTTGTTACACCTTCGTAACGAATTTAGAGTTATTTTAATTCTTTTCACTCTCTCTTTCTCTCACTTTCTCTTTTACTCTCGTTTTCCACCTAGGCTATTCTACCAATTAGAATCGATGAGAAATTGAAAATTATTTCACAACGATTTCAAGCGCAGTATTTTAGTTTTCGCTGCTGGAAAGCGTTCCTTTTCCCCGTTTGAAATATCTTCTTGTACCTTTTACCATCTAGATAAGATGATGGCAATCACACAGGTGTGTAAAATATTTAAATCTGATTGTAATGGAAAATAGATAACGTCTAATGAGATTTTTACTGACAGTCAGCAGTGGCGTGGAAATGAGGGGCCAATCGGGGAACTACCTGGAATTTTTTGACTACCTCCATAATGACAACTTATGGGTTGTTGTCTACGTCCTTTCTAAAATATCTACATCAAATGGCTGTAACTCATATTATACAACTAAGATATGATACAAATTGTAAGAACTACTTTAGCAGAATTCTTTTTCTAGTTTACATCAGTGTAGTAACTAATTGGTTTTTGTGGTATTTTTTGAAAAAGGAATGTTCGATTAATCTTCAGACATAAATCTACGATGGTTGCATCAGTGTCGCTTATAATAAAGTAAATATGAATTTCAGTGAATTATTCATCGGGTAATGAAATTAGGGTAGGTAGCGAAACGTGGCCCTACCTATTTTTTTAACCAATTGCGTTGGTTGGTGATAATTCTTGCCCATTGATTTCCAAACTCGGTAAAACCATGATTTACATTCAGACCCCTCTTAGGTAAAAATAAGATTTTTTATGCAAGGAAAGAAGTGAAGGTTGAGTAATGAAGAAAATAAGTAAGTATCTAGACTAGTTGAGTACAATAGTTAATTTTTAATCGTGGGAGAATGTGGTTCTCCTATATGAATGATACAAATATTCCATTAGCATATTTTTATGTGTTTCTACCGTGGAGAGGGGCTCAAAAGCATGACTAATTTTATGTTTCTCAATTTTTCTTGGTAATAAACGAATATTCGATAAATATAGTTACTTCAATTAAGAAATTTAATATTTAACGTTAAAAAGTTACCATACATTCAGGCACATAAGGTCTGAGACACAAGCTGATGAAGACGTGTATGTTTTTTCTTCAAATTCATAAAATAATTTGTAAAATTTTCTTAATATTAAGAAGCTGGAAATAAACATACTGTAACGGATATATTCGTCTGAAAATAAAATGGACGAACATATTCGCACACAGGTAAAATTTGTTTAAGTTTTACACAATTTTCCCTGCATTCCATAACATCCTGTTCTTCGTTAATTGTTTATAAATTAACGTGTAAACAATGACAATACCTAACAGTATTGATGACCACATCCAGACTGGTTTCCACTACACAAATTGATTATTTACACAAAATATCTACTTCACACCAACCATAATGGAAAAAACGTATCCCAAAAATGTATGTAAATTCACATGTTGTGTGTAGGTAACCTGTACCTTGACAAGGTTCATGGAACCAAATTTAAGTTGCATGTAGGGCAACCAAATTGTATCTCGGTACCGGTAGCCAGCCGGTTTATTGCCTAACCATACACAAAGTGCACTGAGTGTTGGGGCAAACATCCACAGGCATTGTGGTACCATATATGGACTAGGCCACGCATTGTATCAGTAAATACATACTAATTATGTAAGTACCTTGTTCGCCATTTGCAGGAAAACATAGAGATGCATCATCTATATGAGTGCATACAAACAATGTATTTTGTTTAAAGTTCAATCCACTAATAATTTGGGTTGCAGACTTTGGTCTGCAATCGATCTGTTGATGCAGGGCCGAGCCCTGTGCAGAGGAGGTGAGGAAAATGTCCCTACATCACATTTTTGATGGAATAGACACATTTTATTTTAGTCTTTGTTAAAAGTAACTCTGCTGTTAAATATAATTTTGTAAAAGTTTTACCATATTAAATGTGATTGTATTATTTACTTCAGTTTGAATCCAGAAAAATTAAGGTCCACCATACGAGTGTGGATGATAAATTATTTTAACTAGAGATATTAATACTCCTTTCAATCAAACTACCACTCTTTTATGCCGTTACACATACACATAAAGTTGACCAAAAGAATTACCACACTGAGATTTTTCATTGATATGTTTTCCATAACATCATATTTAATACCTGTGCGTACATGGTGTCCCCAATGATGGTTACTAACAATTATTGATTTCATTCTAACTTGTTAGATTCTGATGCTGTGGTCAATGTGGCTAACAAGCAGTAAGACCTTTTAAACTGTTTTTTTTTTTTTTTTTTTTTTTTTTTAAATTTAAAATTTAAAATTTTGGATTTAGAACTTTTAGGTTTTCTGAAAATATTGTGTGGTAAAAAAACTAATTAAGTAGGCTTTTTAACTTTTTTCTTCGGCGATAGTTTCACTCCAGATATTTGAGTACAACAACATAAAACACTGCAAATAACTTGCTATCTCACATATTATTGGATACCTGATGATCGGTTGATAAAATAAGTTATGTATTTTTAATTATTAAAATTTTTCGTTTTTTAACCTCGCTAAAATAGGCTAATCGAAAAATTTTTCATGTTTTGTGCGAGTGCTGAAGGCAAGTTACATCACAATCACACCTTAACGTTACCAAATGAGCACCTCATAAAGAGTTCTACATTTTTTTCTCCAAAATTCGGAACTCTACCGCAAAATTATTCGGAGCTGGAGAGATTGAATCGATTCTTTTATTAAAAATTGGCCAATTTTATATTTTACGTAGCTCTGCGCTGGTGGAATCCTTTCATTCTTTTACAACTGTTATAATTAATCGTATTTTGAGGCCGGATTTTCAGTTCGTAGCCTGCTCATTTTCCGTATGCGCCTTTGTCACAAGCAAACCCACACACACACAGAAAAGAAATACACTTTGTGGTTCTCTTCAGCCTCTGCCCATAGTCTGTTGGCTACATTACCTGATTCGTGTCGAGATTAATTATGAAAATAACCATTGGGTGGATAAATAAAACCGTTGAAAGCGTGATATTCTTTTTTATTCTATGTGACTGTCTGTCTAACGCCAACACCCCTCTCTGTCATCGAATGTATGGTTACGTTTAGTGCTACTGATATGTGACTCCCCCTACACACCTCCACTCGTGTCACCAAAATACGGTGGTTTTTCAAAATAAGGTGACGCATTTCTAAATAATGATATCGGTTTTTAACGGGTAGTACGAATACACATAGGTACATACATTCAGCAGCCTTTAGTTTGCTCGCTCACCTCTTTTCGTCAAAGTCTCACGCATTTGTTCATCCACCACTATACAGGATCTCTGGCGAAACGATGATTTGGACAGTTCAAATATGACCTGGAACGTACACTAATAATTGCATATCTTCACTTTGAATGCAAATGAACCATGCGAAGTTTCAAGGCGTATAAAAAAACGAAATTTTGAAAAAAATACAGGAACAAAATTTTTGAGTGAGTATTCCAGATTCACTTTTTACCGGCAACAAAGAAAGTAATGTACATTTTTTACCTATCTTTAATACTGATGGACCTACAGAGTCTTTTGTATGTCAGCAATTAGAACCTGGGTGAGACTTAATATGTGAAAAACCTGGTCATAAAAGACTTTGTAGCTCCTTCAGTATTAGAGATAGACAAAAATGTGCACAACTTTTTTTGTTCCCCGTAACAACTTAAACTAGAGTATCTGCTCAAAACTTTTGTTTCAGTAAGTTTTTCAAAATTTTGTTCTTGGCTACCCTGAAACTTCACCTTGGTGCACTTGCTCTCAAAGCAAAGTTATGTAATTGTGTGTACACATTTTTTCTTTGTAGGACCCACTCGGTTATGGAGTATCTGAAGTTTCGAATAAGTTTCGTCAGAAACGCTGCATAACTACTCTCATATTTCGATTAGGGTGTGGGCTAACGTTTTTTTCTTCATACATACATTTACATTTCTGCAAAAACCTAAAACTAGTTTCGCTTTTGTCAATATTATTTATTTGGCTCGTCTATGTGTGACATGTGCCAGGCTGGAGAAGTCAAGTGGAATGACTGTGTTCTCAAAATGGACGTACCAAAAAATACATTCATTTCCAAAATAGGAATCGTGTTCGAAAAATACGTGAGAACCATATTTCTACGTCGGCCATATACGAGCACAATTTGGACTGTTGACTATTGAATGAACAAAAAAAAATCTACTTATTAAAACTGCTCGAGCAGTCAGACCCAAGGGTGGGAATAGGTAAGTTTTTCGTTTCATGATTTTCTGAGAATTTTGGTACTATTTTTGAAAATTAATTTTATTTATGTACCTCCTTTTGCTTCGAGTCCATTTCCAGGTGTAATTTTGATCGAATGGTTTAGAAATTTGAAACACATATTCGGATCCATCTCAGGAAAAACCCAGAAGAACCTTTTGTTATTGGTCCGGATCGGGTTTATAGCCCATCCGGTAGGTCAGTTTATATGCATTTTTTATTGAATAGATTACAGGTCGCAATTTTCAATCGATAGGCCTAAATTTAGTATATATATGTGCTTTAAGTCAAGGACAGTACCTACCAATTTTTGTGCAGATAGGTCTTACGGTATGTCTGATGGGGCGATTTTGTGGCAGTTTTAGCATATTAGTAGCTCTAAAAGGAGTAATTTTCAAGCTATAGTCATAAAATTTGGTACATGTACTAATTCAAAGTATATCTAACACAATTTTAAATTTAGTTCTTATTGGTATTATGATTCATTTCCTGGGACTACTGGAGTAACAAATTTTTCGTGTTATCTTAATAAAAGTTGCAGTTCTCTTTCAATTGTCTCAAAATTTGGTACAAACCCCACCTTTCGTATAGGAAACAGATATACCAATTTTGATTTTGATTGGTTAATTTGTTTTCAACTTATTAGCTATTCAGTGCGATTTTCCCTCTTTTATCGTTCTGATAATGGTCCTGAAAAATTAATTTTCTTGCCTTCGTCGAGAAAACCACTAATTTTAACCGAAAACTAACACGATCTCAGAAAAAAGTCAATTTTTGCCCACCACCCACCTGCTGCAGATTACTAGATTTGAACACGGACACTAAAATCTCAGATAATATTCTCGGAACCACTACATAAACAACTGTACTATATCTCGTTTTGCATTGTGGGATATTTTTTTCTCATATGTGTTGTTTTTTTTATTTTTATTTCTATTTTATATAATTAACAATTATTTTTACTACAGGAAAGAAAACCATCGAATTATTTCCTGAAATAGTGCTTGTTAGAACTTCGAATAATTTTTCATTTAGAAAAAAAAAGATTTTTGACACAAAAATTAAAAATTTATTCAGAAAATATTATGAAAACATGATACTAAATCACTATATTTCAATGCATGCATCGTATTTGTGTGATGTTGGTAATTTTTTGCAAAAAATATAAACACTTTCTATATTACTTTATTTGAAAAATGTAAATGATAGGGGTGATTTTTGAACAAAAAAATCTACTTTTTTTTGCGAAACTTGTTGCGCAACAGTTTTTTTTTGTTTTCTTGCCTATCGGAAAATTAAAATTTATTTTTTTATCCGCTAGATTTGCTTAAGGTGATAGGGTACCAGTATAAAATTCAAGTAAACCTATAGGTATAATTATATTGAAGATCGTACTATATGAGTCTAAATATATCCACATTTTGATTATATTTAGGGGTGATGTTGCCTTCCCTTGTTATTTTCATCCGATTTGTATAACACACAAAAACTGAAAGTACGTAGAGTTGATCGAAAGGATGACGTAGTTTGGGAAATTCATAAAGTGAACCAGAGTATTGTTACAAACAGCATTATACATATATTTATAGGTAAACGTAATTAGTTAAGGCATAGAAACGTAGTATGCACTATTTATTCATCGGTTTAGGTGTATTATTCTTTCTACCTGATAATGGGCAAATATGTTGAGACAGATTTGCGAACCATAAAATTGATACAGGAGTAAATTGTCAACCATGTAACCCATCTCAAAGTAATGAATAACAGTCAGTGCAGAATATTAATTTTTGGGCAAAAGATTTTTATGCGCTAGAAACAGCTGTAGGTATGAGTATAAAATATTTCCCTGAAAATTTTGAAATATGCAAAAATCACTCCTTTTTGATGTACGATAATATGAGTATCAAAATATAGAATTTGTTTTGTTCTTTCACGTGGAAGCTATAAATATATCTGAAAAGTAATTGACGAAGAGTATACTTAAAAAACGAAATAAAAACTCAACTTTTTCTGCAGTATTAATTCATTCAGTCAAAAACATTTCTGTTAAAATTCAACAGTGCAAAAAAGAAAGTTTGTACTTGAAACTAAAAAAATAAATATTCCGTTAAAAACAAAAAACTTGGCCAAATATTCCCGAAATCTGCGTTAAAAAGGTTACAATAAGTAATATTATGTTTTTATAGTCCAAATATGCAAAAATATGCGTTTTAGAATTTCATGAAACGTAAAGATATGGTCAATATTTCATATAAGAATGAAAAAGGAAATTAATTTTGCAAAAACATAAAAATCCTTTCCCTGTTAATTTTACATCAATTTAGAACACTGTATAAGCCTTACGAAAACTGCTCAATTACATGATTATAACTGGTTTTTTAAGGCTTCGCCCAGTTCAAAGGTAGGTCAATTCTTCATCCAGTTTTCAATAAGCGATAACAATAATTTCAACTCATCGTTTCGTCTGATGCGAAACGTTCTCTAATTTCAAACATTTACAATGTGGGCGATTGAGTATGCAATAAGTACGTCAGCAGTTGCATTTCTATTATTTCGCCTTCTTAGTTCGGCGTTCGGACCAGGAAGAAAAATGGAAGCACGAATTGAATATTTTCGTTTGGTTGACGAGTGTATACTCCGGGTCAGCGATTCTTAACCATTTTCACTTGTGGACCCCCTCGCACTGCGACCACAACTTCGCAAACCATAATGATGTAAAATTTGTGCATGAATAAAAAATTTTGTAAACTCGACAACAGGTCGCTGACACCTTAAGCCCCCTTCATGGACACCTTGAGAATTCTTAGACCCCACGTTCGCAACCACAGTTATAGCTTGTTTTCAAACTCAGTGAAGAGACCAATGAAGTAACGTGAAGCGAAATATATACCTAACGTATGTTATGAGACGAAAGACTGCAGCAACGAAATTCTCAGGTTAGGGAATAAGTATCTTAGAGACTTAGAATATTACGTATTTGTTTGATGGGTTTAGGTTTTTTTTCCATGTGTTTGTAGCCAATTATTTAGATTTTTATAATTTACATTAAAGATTTCAAAATATTAACTGTCTCAAATAGGCGATGCTCGAATTTTCAAAAGTGTTTGGCTGTTAAAATTACCCTAATTTCTCTTCCTCGTCGTGTTTTCTCCTAAAATTCCGATAATAATGAATAAAATTGACTATTTTGTCGGCCTTTTGACATGTAGTACAAGTATTATCCCTGAGGACCAAATATTTTTTTGCGCGACCATTTTTCGGCTTACCTTTCCCTTTTTTCCTATCATATAACCTAAATTTAAGACAAAAATTATGACGTCATTTTTTATTTTATATAATACAATTTTTCTTGCGTTTTATTTTATTTTTCTTTCTTTTCTTTTCGTTGAGCTTTGGCTTTTGTTCCTCTTTACTTCCTCGGTCAACTGAGCTATTTGGGCTCTAAGTTGAGCGAGTTCACCAGTCTCTGCAGATACTGCACTTACCACAGGCTTTGACCTGGTATATTCTATCGCATTATCTGCTGATTTTACAAGGAAGTCCATGTCTGGGGATGTATTTATCACGGTCGAACCTACGGCGGCTAGGCATTGCACAACACTTTGAGGAAGTTGCTTTCAAAATTGGTTGCCTATGACAGAAGGGGCTACGATATTATCCGCCTTCTGCCTCAATTTTGCCATGAAGATTGAGGGTTTATCGTCCCCCATCTTCATACCACCCATCACATTGTCAATGATTTAATTTTTAGTTTTTCCAAATACATTCTTTATCTCCTTGACGAACCAGGCATATTTATCAACTTCTATTGAAGGGCATTCCATGATATCGGGAATGTGGTGGATTATCTGTGGGGGCATGCCTCCACAGATGTGGAGATACCGCTCGTTCAGTGTAATGTTTTCTGTCTTGAACCTGCCTTCAAATAGAGTCAACCACAAGTCTACCTCATTGGGCAGAAATTCCGTGATCTCTATCCTCTGTCTGTAGAAGTTGGGGTTCTGCCTTGGCTGTAGTTGCAAAAGTTGCATAATCTGCGCCAAGACTTTGGGTGTCAGTTGTGGCTGACTACTACCTCCCTGCGATGGTTGTGGGTTTTTGGTTGGTGGTGGGACCATTGCTGTGTCTTTCTGATGACAAGCGTATTCCACAGAACTACTTCCTTCCTTGCTGGTCAAAAACACTGGCTCCTGTGTTTGTAGGACAGGTGTTTTTGGGTCAGAACTTTGGATTAAAGTTCAACCACTTCTCAATGTTTTAACTGCTAATTGATCTTTATTTATTGCAGTTCCCAGTCGTGCTAACTCTGGGTGTTGAGGGCCTTCTTCCAGATTTGGTAAATTCTTGGTGTGTCGAGTCGAAGTCAGGGGGGTTGGGGGATGAGTACAACCTTCTTCCTCCAGGTCTGCCATCTGGTTTCTCTTTGTTTATATATTTTAGAGAGAGTGGTGTAAATTCCCACTTCAGCAGACTCTACTTCGACGACCTAAAAGGTGTCTTAGTCTGCAAAAAAATATTTTTATTAGCTGAGCAAGCAAGTTTCTCGCCAGCGCCCCACACCAAATTTTTGTAAAAGCACAACGCGCCTCAAGACACCTCACGACATAGCCAAAAATCACGTCGGGGTCACCACTGTGGAATACCTTGTTGTGAGAGATATTCTCACCAGAAGGAAATTCTACAGAATTTAAGCGTGTTCAGCCATTTCGTACACAAGTACAGGTAAGCCAGAACCAGACCGAACACTGGCGATTTTAGAGCCGGTTCGGGCGGTTTATATACGGCTTATTCACTCGCACACAAACACACGTATGTAGGATAATATGTACATCGGTGAGAACGGCCAGGTCGCATCATCCCCTATCGAGATAAGAGATGGTTGGCTGGTTCGTGTACGAATTGTGACATCATCTTATTGCGTCACAATTTGGTACTCGTACATTACCTGCAAGTACATACAGGTAATTACGATCGAACGTAATTTGTTTGTTTAACGTCACAAGGACGATTATTTGCCTGCCCTTTGGGGCGGCGACTGTCGTTGAGGGGTCCGAGCCCCTTTTCCTTATACCAGTGAGTCCCCACATAAATAAATAAATAAAATAGATTTATTTTATTTGCTAGGTTTTTTCTCTTTAAGCAGTTTACTTCGGATCATGTGTAATATGGTTCCTCGTTAAATTCACTCAGGTAATAATTAAAAAAGGGAAGCACGAATAAGATATGTTACATTATCCAAGTGATTTACTTAAAAAGCAAAAACTATTACAAATTTTCAGAATAAAGCCAGATTTATAATATTACTCTATGTTGTAATAGTACCTACGTAGGTAAAAGAAATAAAATTAATTTTTTTTTTTTTAGCGTTGAAAATGCTTCTGGAGTCAAGTTGTAAAAAAGTGTCCGCCACCCAATTTTTACCGATGTTTTATGCCTGAATTGTAGGAGAAAGTGTAGATAACGACTGTAAAAAAAGTAGAAGGAGAAAATAGTAATGAAAAACAAAGTGGAGGTGATAATGTTTATGGAACAAATATGAAAATGAAAGAAAACAGATAATGAACAAGTCTTAATTTTTAAAGGTTTTTTTTTTTTAGAAAATCTACTTATTTAGCACCCAGGGTTGGGGTAGGTACGTTTTTCGCTTCTTAATTTCAGAAAAATTTTGGCACCAATAATTCAAATTCATAAATACACAAATAGATATTGTTCCCACGGTATAGGTCAAAATTTTTGTCCCATAATCACAAAATTTGGTACGAACATTTGTACTAAGCCAAGGCCCAGATCTATTGATTTTAGTGCGGATCGACCGGACAGTACTTCCTGTACCACTATTTTTGTTTATATATTGGTCATAAAATGCGGAATTTCTGAACCATATGTACGAAACTTGAAACAAATATTATTATAATTTATTGTAGCATGCTACTAATTTTTGGTGCGGATAGACTCAGCGGTACTTCCAGTAAAGCTTTTTTTCCTATTTTTTTTCTAATCTGCATGTAATTTTCTTTTTACAAAAATTAACCACATGCTCATGTTTTCTCTTTTTTTATTACATAACTTTATCATATTTCACTTGTTTTATTTTAAATTATATAATGATGTACCATACTTTATCATCTTAATTTATTTTTCATTTTTTCAAGAAAAAATGCTTTTAAATTTCACATTGTCTAATATTTTGTCAGCTACTAACACGTTTCATACAATCGTAACATACCATTAACGCATACAAACTTACAAACAATTAATGTGACCATCAAAATTCATAATTACTTTTTTTGAAAACCTACTTTCTCTAGTGAGGCATGCTGCGGTGGAGTTTTTTTTTTCAATTTTTATTCATTTTCAATGCTCTTCTGACGTTGTTACAAAGTGTGAAACTGTGAATTTTTTTATACCGATACGTGTCGATAGGTATCGATATTTTTCCCATACCTAATTTCCCACTAATAAACGATTGTTACAATTAGAATTCGACTATAATATTCATTGTTAAATGATAAAATTTGTAAGATTCGCAGAAATAAAACTTAAAAATGCGGTAAAATTTTAATCACTCGACATTTTGGTGGTAAAACGTGAGAAAAATACTGATAAAAAGTATTATACTCTTGGGGAAAATATCGGTATTGGAATTATCGATATTTCAAAAGGAATATCGATACTCATTGATATTTTTAGCGACACTTATTCACTACAAAAGCGCGTTTGCGTTCTGCGTGGCGTCGTGGCTTTGTAATCGAAAGGTTGGGAGAGTTTTGGGACCGTCCGCCGTCGCACTGCTGACCCAAAATGGTAGTGTATTCGGTTTGGTTTTAATGGTGCTCAAGTATGTGATTCAAAAATTCATCTCGGTAGACTGTGGATGACTGCGTCTCCACCAACACCCACTCTATCCACCCGTAGTTGGGTAAGATGAGTACGTAGCCAGAGTCCATTAAAAAGGAAAAAAAAAAAAAAAACTGGAAGTATGTGACTGGAGGAAAGTAACAGTTTTTTTTTTTTTTTTTTTTTTTAAATCTTTTAAAAAAGAACAACTAAACTACGGGCGTGGTTATCGAAAAATTAGATTTCGATTTCACCCGTAAATTCTATCATTGGAAGTTAACCATTTCCAATCCATTACTTTGTTTTTCGACGCTATTCGTCGAAGACAAAATGCATTAAAACCGGATAATTCCATTAAACTTTTCAAGAAGTTTGTTCTCGCGTTGATTTTCGTAATACAGTTTAACTTTTTTGCGTCTTCTTCCTCGTCGTCGTCGTCCTCAAATCTTCGTTGTCGCCTTAATTTTTTCGGCTGTAAACTGAAAAGCAATTATCCTCAAATTACCAGAACGGTCATATTTTGCGGTTAAGAATTTTTCAAACTCGATTTTCACCAGAGCTCATTCTTCAAGTGGTCGTAGTCGGTTATGGTGATAATATATCCGACAGAATAATTTTCGCCAAACTTTTCTGACGATTTTTTTATGTCAAGTTTTGTAATTATAGGAGGCGAAATATATTATTTTTATTCTACCTTATCGAGACGGCTGTAATATACCTATTTTTAATGCGAGTAAAACATCTAAAAGTCCGAATTTACCTAATACCTTCGGACTGATGTCATGTCAAAGAATGAAAGTTCTTCTGAAGAATTATATGTGACTGTTGATGTATGAAATTCATAATTATTTAGGAACGAAATTAGGTGAAGAAAAAATTGTCGTTAATTTAGGCCCACAATGTACGTTCGTGAATAGATTTTTAAAAATTGCAGAAAGCCCCATTCGGGCGTACGACCCGAATTAATTGGTGATATTTTTAGCTAGAGAAATAAAACTGAAGAAGTAGAACGCCATCTTGATCATCAAATAAATGCTTTTAATGTTGAGAACAAGTTTAAAAGTCAAGTATTGATTTTCACTGAATTTTTTTCTATGAGTCGAGAAATCTAAAACTAAATCTGCCATCATTTTCCCTTCTCAGGTTTCCGTTTAAAATTTTTTCGAGAAAAAAACTCGATGCAGTTTCCAGTAAATTCAATTTACCATTCTGTAAGATTTCGCACAAAGTTCGTCGAGCTGATCAATTTTTATTTTCAAAGCAGCGCATGAATATAGTCAAGAGTGGAAAGAAAAATTCTGAAATCACTTCTCAAACAATCTAGTTTTTACTTTTTGTGGTTTATATCGGGTTAGAACAGCGATGGTTTCCTTTTGAAAATCTTAATTTCAATTAATATTTTATAGATTTTGCCGTCTCTCCTCTTCTAAAAAATTTGAAATGCATAAAGCCTAGGCTTATTTATGAATGCGGATCTGTTAACGAATTCTACGGCGTTTAAATATGCAATAAGCACGTCACCTTGATGATCACATACTTAACGGTGAAAAATAGAAGACTATTGGGGTAGCGGAGTTCCAGAATAAGTTGTGAAAAATGAAAAAAACGAAAAATGTTGAATTTTAAAATCGATAATGAGATATTTCGTTCGAAGAAGAAGCCACTCGTGCAATATCGCGGCTTAATTAAATTTTGCCTACTCGAAGACAGAAAACAAAATAAAAAGTTCGTTAATTTGTGAATTTGTTTTGAGACAAAAAGTAAAAGTTTACCTAATTGCTAATTTGGCACCATCATAAGTAAAATATATGTTGTAGTACTCGTAATTATGGTAGGAGTAAGTCCGCCTGTAGGTGCTTATGGTAATAACTTCGAGTATAAGTTGTGTTTAATGTGGCCTAATAACATCAAAACTAGCGAATGGATTCGAATGGAACTTGGAATTTACGTATAATATCTCCTGACATAGCATGTAGACTAGTTTGCATCTTAAAAACTTGAGCGGTTTTTGAGCAAAAGGTCAAAAACAAAAATCCGGGTGGTTGATAACTCTTTATGCATACATGTAAACACGTAAAAATAGTTACATAACATTCCGGGTATTAAGTGTCTTGAAAAAACAATATGTGCGTAATTTAAATTGCGGCCGAGGCCGCAACGGGGGACGACTAGTTGAAAAATAAAAATTTAAAGAGACTTCTAGCCGAGGAAAACCAATTTTTGTAATCCAGTTGAACGATCGTGTTTTCTATCCTGCATAGTAATACCAGAAATAATATTATTATTCTATGTGTATGCCTTTTGTTTCTGAATAACTGGACTAACGAGGATAAAATTTACCAAACGAGGGTCTTTTGGTGTTAGAAAATGATCTAGACGGGTGTTCGAGAAAATTCGTCTCAAAAAGTTAGACGACTATCTCAATGACGCATCCGGCTGCTCCTTGCAAAATTTCAAAAATACCCTTCAAACTTTGAACTAAGTATTTGATTATTTTTTATGCTTATTTCTGGCGTAAAATTAGCATAAAAAACAACTCTAGCGCAGCAATGCTTCGCTAGAATACCCAGTTTGCTCGATATTTATATCGATAGTGATCAGTATTTATATCGATAATTATCGATATATCTATATTTCGTTGCTAGTGTTAGGTTAAGAAATTACAAAAAACTATCGACAAATATAACCACACAGTTAACAAAAATATCGATCTATCGATGTTTTATCGCTAAAATCCGCTTTTCTAGAGATTTTTTACTTCCAGTTGTTTGAAGAACCACTGAACCGATGAGCACCACACTTATTTCAGACCTGCTCACATACAATAGCTATTTTTCGTACAAATTTCAGCTCTATCTGTTCGGTAGTTTTATCAAAAACATGAACACAAAACTTTTTCCAGAAACTTTTCTTCTCCAGTTATCTCGGAAACTACTGAATTAATAGGCAAGAAACTTCTAAAAAACTTGCTCCAACATAAGAAAAATTTATTGTACAAATTTCAGTCCGATCCGATTCGTCATTTTCTCAGAATTCCGGAAAAACGACATTTCCAGGAATTTTTTGTTTTCCAATTTTCTCAGAAATTAATCAACCGATAGGCAAAAAACATCTGTCAGACTTGCTCCAATATGAGAACTATTTTTCTGAAAAATTTCAGCTCTATCCACCTGGTAGGTTTCTCAGAACCGTGAACACAAAATTTTGGGCGATACATACATGGTATTTATATATATAAAAAAAATTGGTCAAAGTAAAAAAATGATACCAATTGTTTTCTTTTCTCATTTAACGGATAATTTTCATCATCCCCACCCCTAACCCTTTCACGAGGTTAATTTTTATACCCCGTTTGCAAGCAAGCAGGGTAAAAATACGTTTTCGCCGCAAATACGCAGGGGTATGCAATCCGCATTACCTCGACCTTTTCCTACCTCATAATCATTTTACTTTGGTTGTGCGGTTGCCGAACATTTGCTCACTGTACGGTGTTCATCTAAAACCTGTTTTCCACTTCCCCTACATTTCTCCTACATTCTTTGACATACTTTCTTGGCCAGGCAACTGATTTTGCACTGTAATATTGTGATGTAATTTTCTTCTGCACAGTTTGTTCACGTTTTGTTTTTGTAATGGCAACGCGCACATTTTTCTGTTTTTAATGCGTTTGACGTTTTTGTGTGTGTTTTTTCACGTTTCAATTCAATAAAGGTTTTTATTTTTTGAGTAATATGCGTTGATTTTTCTGGTAATGGGGTCGCAGTCTCAGCCAGACAATGGGGTCCTGGTTGATCAGTTCGTTCACGTGTGTCTTTTCCTCCAGTGCACTCCCGAATTTGGAAACAATCAAAATAATGCATTGCTTATAATGGGTAAAACTGGGGTACCTGACTGATTATCAGAGGTGTGTGATTTGACATGCTTTGTGTCAGGTACTCACCGTGGTCAATTTCATCGTGAGATGCTGAGATCCGTCGAGGAATAGTTTGTCGTGTTTGGTTTTGTCTTTTTTGGAGTTGAATTTTGTTACCTGGGTTAGCATATCACATCAATCTATATACTCGCAATAAACAATAACACCTATTGCAGTGTTGCCAAAAAAAAAACTGATTTTTTTGAGAATCGTCTTTTTCACCGAAAAACTCAATTTTTAAAATCGATCTTTTCGCACAAATTTTTTTGACAAACTGATATTTTTCGAACAAAATCGGATGGGAATTCGGATTTCAGAAAAATAAAAAGGTTTTCTATTGGAATGTTGAATTGTTGAAAATCTAAATCAAATGATTAATTTGTTTCTTTTTATTTGAACCAGCTGATTGCGAAAAATTTTTCCATAATATTCAGAATTTCGACACTATCCGCCGAGAAGTTATTTAGCCAAGCTGGCTTTATAATGCAGGATTATTTAATTTTTCCACACAATTTACCTAAGGATTCTTGGAATTATTCTATGGATAATTTTTAATGCTTTTTGTAATATTCATACCTACGTTAACTTGTAGGCTATATTTCACAGATAAAATATTAAGACTTTTTTTTTTTTTTAAATAGCTACGTGACCATTTTTAAACAGCTTCTAGAAGAGGAGGATATATTTCGATGTTTATGTAGGTGGAGGGAGATGGTCAGGATCTGGTGATTTGTAGTTAGTCTACCAAGTATGAATTTTTCAAGCACATACTGGAGCACCAAAAGAACCAGACCTAAAACATCGCCATTTTGGGTCGGGAATGTGAGGGCAGTCGGTTTTTGAACTCATAAATCAAGACCTTACGATTAGAAAATCAAGCACATAATCACTTACCACTACCCAAGGAGATATTTTATTCTGTTATTGAATGTTTGTACTGAAATATGATCTAGTATTGTATTTGTCTTTTTAACCAGCTGTCAACTGGTTTATGAATGGTTAATGGAAAGAAATGATTTCACTATTTCGACAAACTATGTTCATAGAAGTAGAGACAAAGCACATTTTTACAGTAAGTAGGTACCTACTATTTTCTCATTCTCGCACATCAAAGTCACTCCGCCTCAGCAAAACTATACCAATCAGGACGGGTAATAATATGAGCCTTGACTGTTCAATCAGTGAAGAAGACGAAGCCTGAAATGGCATGAAGACCACAAAAATGGCATGGTATCTGTTTATGTGAGATACCCTCTAGGATAGGCTCACTAGAATTAGACGCAGCGACGTAGTAGGTAACTACTTCGATTTTTGCCATATCCACCTTTCAAAGTCGTCTATTCGACATTCTGTGTTCGTCGCCATTTCAATACCTAACTTACCTCGTAAACAACTTATGCAACGTTTCGTACACTTACTTTGCTAAAAACTGAACGGAAAATTTTAGATTTAAATTTTTGTAAAATTTTTATCACTCGAGTAAGCTGCCTACCACCTGACTAGTTGAGGCGGAAAATTTCGTCGTACCAAATTGAGAAGAAAATTGCCTATGTTAGCGAAAATTTAGTTTAGAAAATTCTGTTCTTCGCAAGATTTGAAAAATAGTTATTCATCCGAACGAAGAAGGAAAAAAACAAAAACCAAAACAACAAAAAACAACAATTAAGAAGTTTTAATTGGTTTACCCTGGCCGTGTCTTTTCAACGTCGCCGCCTAAGGGATAAAAATTTTCTCTAGCACTTAGTCTTTAAAATACGGTGCAAACAATAGTTTTTCTACGATGGGGAATTAACAACCCTCAAAATTCGAATTTTCACAACCTACAAAATTCGTGCCATATTTAGGGACGGTGCGAGAGCAGCAAAAATTTATGCGTAGATAACGAGACTTCATTTTTAAAGGATAGAATTTATAAAAGTAAGAATGAGAACACTCGTCGTGAATTCTATGACTACTTGAAAAGTAGGGGAAAGAAAAAAATATTTTTTTTCATTTAACAAAGTTAAAGTTTCTGAAATTAAAATTTGAAAAAGAAAATTTTACGCGTAAAATTTTTTCCAAAAATAATGATGTTTATTGAAGAAAAAGTTAGTCAAAAAACGAGCTTCGTTCGCAATTTGAAGACCAAGTACTTAAATTTGGTAAATTGTTATTTAAAGCAACAATGAACAGGAGCGAAAAAAAATTCAGATTGAAACAACTTCGTCGTTAAATAATATTTTGTTTTGACGAAAGTAATTTCATTTCTCACTAAATTAAAATTTTTGTTTTAAACCAACAGAATTTTTTTTATAAAGCTTTTTCACTTCAACTATTTTACTTTTTTCTTCGCCCATGTCGAAATTGATGAATATTGTATTGTTTTTGGCATAAGAACATTGTTTTATAAAGAATTAGACGATCTACATAATTCAGTATTTTCAAACATTTCACACAGAATGAATTTTAGAAAGCAGCTTTATTACTTGCGTAAGCAAAGTACTGAGGCATTAAAAATTTTTTTGAAATGGGCGGAAGAAGAAAGCTGATGGATGGATTATCTAAAATTTCGAGACCAACGAAAAAAAAAAATCGATGTAAACACTACCACAAGAACGAGTTTTTAGAGAACTTTGACAACGTTTTTGATAAGTTGTATGCAGATTGTAGAATACAAATTGTTTTCAAGATGACGTTTTAGAGTTCAACAAGTTGAGATTTTTATTTGTTATAAATTTTTGAAAGCCATTATTATTGTTTGAGAGGATATTTCCCCTCCAGGTTTCATCATTGTTTCATTACTGAATAAAAATTATGTCTGGGACATTCTGATGTTGAGAGATTGGTACTTAGAAAGAAATAATGATAAACAACAAAAATCTCTGAAAATAAGTCCAGTGGAAGTGATTGATAATCAGTTATTATTAATAATTATCATATTTAGCCATGGATAGGAAAATTAGCAGCCATTGAAAATGTAATTCATTTTTTTAAATAGGCCTACTGGAGATAAATAAACTCATAATATATCCAATTGCACTTGTGCAGGTATCAATACGGTAGTTCAGTTTCTTTTGTGTGAAACAATAAAGAGATAATTTTTCAGATAATGTTTTTATAGGTCAGTGTGTGCTTAAATAAGCGAATTTCGATAAACGCATGTGAAAAAGTAAGAATTTGTGCATGGGCACTTACGAATTCAATAATGTTTGACAACACCATCTCGACTATGCACGCGTATTTTTGATTTCGTCTACTTTATACACTACTTTTTACACATCTCTGCCATGCTCTCTTAGGAAGTCAGGTAGATCGGAGATATTACTCCGTTGACAATCAGTGGTTGCAAACAAGTAGGCTCATCGCTGATAATCATCGTGAAATAATAAATGGCAATGATCATTTGTTTTTTTTCAGTAAAACACGAATGATGATAATATATTGCACAAAGTTATTTCCAGTGTTATACCACATCTTTTCAATGGATGATAATCTATTTACCTATGAAAGCGAGGCTTGTAAGTTAATGTTTTTTGTAAGTAACTCTACCAACACTTGGTTCATGGAACCAAAAAGTGGTTTGTGTGTAGGGCAAACTAATCGTTTCTTGGTACTGGTAGCCAGCTGTTTTAATGCCTAACCGTACACAAAGCGTGCTGGGGCAATTGTCCTGAGGCAAGGTAGTATCATATAGAGACTGCAACATGCACTGTATCAGTGAATAGGTAATAATTACGTACTCACTTTCCCATTTGGCATCTACAAGCGTATGCACACGTATATCATCTGTATGAGTGCGTACAAACAATGTGTTTTAGTTTAATGTGCAATGCATTAATAATTTGGGTCGCAGACTTTAGTCTGTGACCCATCTGTCGATGCAGGGCTGAGCCTTGAACGGCGGAGGTGAGGGAAAGGTCCACACATTTTCCTTTTTAATTCATTTTGTCGGACCCTATCAGCTTCTAAAGCTATGTAGCCTGTAGGGCACAGAGAAAGGACAGGGATGGATACTTTTAATGCCTTGAATACATAGTAAGCGTCAGTATGTGGAATGTGACTTTTAAAGGAGGCGGTAGAGCTCGACTACGTAATTATCGATTAGGAAGGGTAAGTATCATTGTATATACCTGCTTATCTTTACGCTGGTTAAGTATAGGCTTTTATTTTTACAGTTATTAATTTTTAAATTTGACATAGTTTCATTAATGGAGAGTAGTCATTGTATTTATTTAGTAGATACAATAATTTATTTACTGCCGGGCTTTTCAGATGCTTTTGTATTTTGGTCCGTGATACTTATGATCAAATGTGATGCCATAATTACTCGTTTAGGACTCGATAAAATTAATTCTGCGTTCATCTTTGTTCGGTCGTGATTATAATTTCCTTGTTATCGTCAGCCGAGTGCGATATTTTCAGAGTCATAACTTTTGCAAATCCGTATTAGAAAGACGAGACGGCATAAAATTAATTTCAAATCAAGAAAAATAGACTAAACCTATTTAATATAGGTAAATGATTAATCGATTTTTCGGTTTTTTGCTCGTGAAAAGCGAGAAATTAAAAGAGAAAGCATTAGGTTACTTACTACTATCGACCAGATCATAGTTTTTCGACCTCAGAATATTATTTCATTGTGAAACACTCACCTGTAACAAAATTAAAATAGTTTGAATTAAAATGCATTTTCTTACTCATTTTTGAAACGAGAACTTAAATTTGTTGAATGGTTAAAATCAATAATTTAAGCTAATGCAGAATGCGATCCTGCGTTTATATTTTCAGTAAGTGTGGCAATGAAGAAACTGTAGCAACTGTAACTACAAATCTTCATACCAATGGGAACATTTAGATTTTTATTCATATTATGATATGACCTTTGTTGTTTCAGTACTGTGGCGATGAGAGCTCATGATTATTGGCTAACATCACACAAAACGTCAAAAACCCATCTCCATTATTTCCAAATTGATATCAAGTAAATTTTAGATGTCTGGTAATATGCACAATATAATATGGCCTCAGTGTCGACATTGGATAGAAAAAACAACTGATTTTTACACATCGAAATCTGTTGAAAAATAAAGAATAAAAAAAATTAATATTCATCTTGGTCTTTTAAGGTACTTGCACAAAATAGTAGGTACATATAAGTTTTTACTACTTAACGTAGAGTAAGAAAAATACGAGTAGGTATAACGTTTATGAGGATGATAAAAGGAGTAGGGAAGTGTTAAGGACAAAGGGACAGAGGGCAGAATGTGGGTTCCTATTAGAAATTTAATTTCATTCTAAGAGGTAGAAAATGAAGAGAGGTGGGAATAAATTTAATTTTACAGTATGTGAATGCAGTTTTTTTGTTTGTGGTTTGAAAGCTGTGCAGGAAAAGAATATATGTTTAATATCTCCCTCAATAGGATTATCGGGATGAAGTTCGAAAATTTTTTTCCCGTCTATTGTTTAATAGGCCCTTTCTAATTAATTGGATTTTTGAAACCCCCGAAAACAAGTTTAACCAACTTCGTTTTACTATTGTTGTTGTTGTAAGTTTTTTTTTTTTTTTTTCTGGTTCATTAGTTATAACTGATCCGCAAAGAATAGCCTATATTACTGACTCAATGACAGAAATGTCGAGCAACTAAGCCAAAACTTTGCATGGAAATGTGCGAAATTTTCCTCATTTCTTCGATTTTTTTTTTTTTTTTGTCATTCGCAAAAAAATATTAAAATACAATTTTATGTTTCGTGTAGTTGTTCTTGAATTATTTTCTCATCTTTTGGTACGCTCTGTCGACAAATGGCACGTCTATGTTGTAAGGGTTGCGAAGATATTGTTGTTATAGTTGTTCATAAATTTTCGCTGCGCAATCGAAAAAAAGTTTTTTCAAACATTTTATGAATTTGGAAGTTGAAAATAAATTTTGAATAAAATAAAAAGAGACCGGAACGAAAGAAAGAAGAATGTTGGCAAAACGGTAGCAAAAATACTCAACTTCCAGCCGAGTGATAGTACCTACGGAGACTATCGAAGGGGCAGAAATATACGAATAGAACCGCATATAATTTTGTGGTTATATGCCGAATGCATTCGATTTTATAAAGTGTCGACGAAAGTACCGCACCTTTTAATTGTGTGGATATAAAATTTTCAACCGAAAAGTGCTGTATCTTTAAACCGGAAAAAATTAGTGAGAGAGAGAGAGAGTGAGAGAGTGAGAGAGAGAGAGTGAGAGAGCGAAAGAGCGAGAAAGCGAGAGAGAGAGAGTGAGGGAGAGAGAGAGCGAGAGAGAGAGAGAGAGAGTGTGAGGGAGAGAGAGTGTGAGAGTGGGTGATTGAAAGAGAGAGAAGGAACGAAAAAGTGAGACGGTTGACAGAGTAAGAGAAGACGAGTTTTTACTCTGCTACTTTCTGCGCCAGATCTCTCGTTCGTTTTCATAATGGATTTTATTGAAACGTCATTCACCGCCGCCGCATCATAAAGTAGACTTCACTTAGGAAACGATAAAGGGTGGATGGGGGCCATGGAAGGGGGGAAGACAAGAACGGCGGCTTAGACGCGAAAAAGCGAACATTTTGTGCAAAATATACAGTAGGTATATCGTTAAAGTGCAAATATTTTTACCATCGAAGACGGTATTCCGAGGCCTGCTGCTGCTAAAGCGGTTAAATAAGGAACGACATTGCTTTTGAAATCCAACGTGAACAGAAAAATGAAAATGTGAGGGGGAGACAAACAAACAGAAAATAGAACTAGACAGATTATTACGTGCTGTAACACTCTATTGCCTGGTGAAAAGGGATAAATTTGATTTCGTGTATTTTTCTGGTGCGTTTCGTTACGTTCATCTAGAAAATTCTTGCGCAACCTCCAAGTATTTATTTTACCTTTTATACCAAGTAAAGTTTTTTTTTTTGTTTTTTTGTTTTTTGTTTTTATATAATTATGCGTCTTGTTCAACTTCTTGCTATAAAAGATAGATGGAGTGGACGCAACACTGGGTGGATAACACATTCTATGCCAAGGTTGTGTCGGTATTGGAGAGATTTGGTTGGAGACCACCGTACTAAGGTAGTAAACGTCCCTATTATAGCCAGCTGACGACTAGGAAACGTTTTTTATGTCTTAAAAACTGCACGATATGCGCACATCAATATTTCCTTATCAATGTTGAAATATGTTGAAAATTGTATGGCACTATGTGTATCAAAACACAGAATTTTGTCAAATCTTTCATATGAAAGCAGCATCTATACCCAAAAACTAGCTGACTGTAGGTATTGTAGATACCTAAAAGAAAAAAAGAAAATTGAAATTTTACAGTAGGATTAGTAGTATTTATAAGTCAAAAACATAATACTTACGTATCTTAGAATTTTCATTAAATTGAGTTGTGTGATTTTACCATCCAAAAAATTGTATATTTCACTCAAGTAGTTAGCAAAACGAGTGATTGTTGATAAGTTGCGTAGTTTCAGCACAAGCCACAAGCGAGTGCTGTAATTGCAATGAGTTGATTATCATGAGTGGCTAACTAGTTGAGTATAATATTTTTTTCAACAAATCCTTCAAACAGAAGTGTGGGGATCATCGACTCTGTATGAGGTAAGAGGCTTGGCCCCATTAACGACAGTTGCTGCCAAAAGGCTGGCAATTATTAGTGCCTTGCACTTTAAACAACACATTTTCATTCATTTGTAATTACCTGAAAATTCAGACAGGTGATTAAAAATATTCAGACCATGACTAATTAATAGATAAAGATCTCAATAATGTCACAGACCAGTACAAGAACTCGTCCGCTGTTTCTTATTAGTTACTTATATGAAATGATGCACTTTTAATGACACATATACATGTGTATATGTACATATTATGTGTGTCTGTGTGCATAAATGGAGCTGACTATTTAAACTCACTAAAATGGCTAAAAAATTGCCAGTGTTTGCCTAGGTTTTGGCTCCCCCATACATTCATGTACGAAGTGGTAGAACACACAAATAGCTGTTGGCTACGTTGAGAATCCTCTTCACAAAGTATTCCACAATAGGCTATTATTTATTCGATTAAATAATTATGTCAATGCCTTTAATTAGCAGAATTTTATCCAATAATTAAGCAATTAGGAAGAGGTAAATTATTTTGTTTATGGGGATGCCTGTGTAAAACTGTCCCTTTTTATGCTGGCACTGCATCATTTGTGTTGGTGTTAACAGTGCGTTAAGAAATGAAAAAAAAATTCTTTAAGAAAAACTCAATTTCTACACTAGGGAAGAAATGAAAATTTTTTTAGTGAAGAAACAAACAAAAAACAGTTAAGAAAAGATTAATTTCTACACTAGCGAACAAATGAAATTTTTTTCAGTGAAGAAATAAACAAAAACAGTAAAGAAGAAACTCATTTTTACGCGTGAAGAAATTAAATTTTTTTTCAACTGTTCTAAATCAATTTGGAAATCTCGAACATACGAACCCAAAATGTCAATAAAGAGGCAAATTTCTTCACTATACGAACAAGTGAGAATCTGCACATGCGCACTAGGAAATAAATTACATTTTTTTATAGCCATCTTGATTTTGCATGTGCGATTTTGATTTCGCTTACTTTACGTATTACTTTCTGCACATTTCTCACTTGTGAAAAAAAAGATGCTAATTTATTGCCCCCTTGTTTTTCTTCTTTGTACATCGTCTTTAAATTAGATATTATAAAAAATAACGAAAAATACAAGGGGGAAGTACTTGAGTGATTTTTTTTGTGAATGTGATGATTTTAGCATAAACCAAAGGCGAATGTAGCAAATTACACACGTAGACAATTACCTACTTTTTACATTTAATGACTTAATAATAATTCAACAAAAAGTAGAAGTTTTTATGCGTCTAATGTATGGGCAACGAGACGACCCAAGACGCCCTTGAAAATTCATTCACTTTTTCCACCGCTATATGGGCCACGCGTGCACACTTCTGATTTCATTAACTTTTCACGCTGCTTCTACACATCTTTCACTTGTGCAAAAATGTCAGCTTTCATCTTTCTCCCCTCTTAATATAACTTTTTCGGGTGGGTATTATAAAAAAAATAGTATACGTTTATATAGGTACATGGGAAGTAAGTGATGGCCTTTGTATCACAAATTAACCATAACAATTATTGTCTAACTGGATAATTAATCCAACTGACCACCGGACTCAATTTTATCACGTCGAGGGAAAATAATACTATAGCTTCATCATGTTTTGAGTAGGCTTTAGAATTCGTAGTTTATACATTTTTGAACAAAGTTTTATGGTTGCTGTATTTTTTCCAACCATTCTCACACTGACTGGAGTGGCCTTTCACAGTCACTAAAAAATTGCTTTTATATTTGAAATATGAAATTCAACGATACCCCCAAATAATCGTTTTTAAATGTCAAAACAAACTCCTCAAAATTACTGAGCTCAATTCATCTCCAAAAAGTCAATACGATTCAAGACAAAACGCCATTAGTAAAAAGATTAGGTTTTAGGTACTCCCTTCCCGTCAAAAAGAAATTAAAAATTTGAAAACGCGAAAATTTCGACAGTTAATTGCCAGTATTATATTAGCTTGCCAGCCGACAATGGCTTGTGAAATAATTTTTTTAACATGCGCGCTAAATGAAACTGTCAATGGAAAAAAAATTGAGTCTAAAATTCTCATTATTCCATTTCGTTTTGAATGAAAAATCACTTCAATATTTATTACAAGACTGCCTGGGTATTTTCGTCTTCCTAATTAATGGGTTCAACCGTGAATGAGAATTTATTGCTCGTTCGCAGCAAAAATCTATAAGACTTTCTCTTTTCATGCTTTTTTTTTTGTTTTTTTTTTCTTCATTCATTGGTAAAACATGAGAAAAAGAAAAAATGCGAAGAAAAAGATTGAAAAAAAAAAAAAATAGTGAAAAAATTTATCGATTATCGTTCGCATTAGCAGCAGCAGAATATGAGACGGGAGGAAAAAAAAAAACAACTTAAAATTCGATTTTATTACTATGTCGAATTTGGAAAAATAGTAAAAACAATACGAAATGATAATTTTAGGATGACTTGTAACGTGGAGAATGATTCAGTATTTTAAAAATATTCTGACATTTATATAGTAACGTTATTTATTCTAGTGAAAAAAAAAACAAAAAAAAAAAAAAAAACAGTAAGTATCAAAAGTTTATTAAAAATAAAATATTCGAAAATAATAAAATTTAAAAAAAGTGAAGAAGAGGGATCCAAAAAGAGAATCAGAAAAAGTGAAAGAGAGAGATAGAAAGCAAGAGAATTTATAACTTTTTACGGAGGGTTTTTTGTTTTTAAATTTTGCAAAGCTTTTCTTTCGTACAGGTTAAGGTTAATCCTAATCTTTTCCGATTTGTAATTAAAGGTGGTCTATATATAATATAAACTTTTATTTATTTATTTTTTTCTTCGTAATTTCCTAGTACGCTTAGCCAAGATTATTCCATTCGCTCGAGTAAAATCAAAAAAGTTTGAGAAGGATTTGCGAACTTTTTTCTTTTTCTTCTTCTTTTCTTTTTTTCCAGTTTCTTTCTGCATTAACGAAAAACGTTGTATGAGTTTGAAAATAAAATCGCGAAAAAACAACGATATTTATGTGTATTTCTGCCCCTTTAAATCCCTTATTCTTCTTTGGTTTTTGTTTTTATTTTTAGGAAAGTTTTTCGGTTAAAAATAGAGTATTATAAGCTGGGTCGCGATTATGTTTTCTCCACAGAGCTGGGCTATTTTTTGAGAACTTTAAAACTGTTTCAGTTTTCTTTTTCGATAGTCATTTGATTGGCGTGTGTGAGGAGAGGGAGTTGTAGTAAAAAGTTGAAGATGATTGGAAAAATGTTTTCAGACATACAGTCGAGGAATCAATACACAGATTTATTGAGATTTTCTTTCTGGCTTGACTAAATCAAAGTTAATCATTCCGAATGTTCGTAAACCTATAGAAGTATAACCGAGGTCTGGAGCACCTCTCAATTCGTTATTTATTTTACAGACTCTTTGAAACCGATTTATCGTAATACTTGCTCTTCAGAAAATTATACGAACAGTTGATCAAAGTCATGTTATAATCAATCTAATTTTTAGGGATTATTAATCGTAAGCAGGTAGGTACTATAAGAATGTTCCAGTTATTGGAGGTCCAATGAAGAAGAAATGCGTATGGTCGTGGTTATGAAAGGAAAATACACGGAATATATTTGGACAAATTTTCTGCTCAAGTTTGTAATAGAATTTTAAAATATAATTAACTACACAGATAATTTCAAAATCCACTATAATTATGTGTTAAGACTGCTCGGTAAGTACCTTACTGAGAAAAAATTTTTGGTGAAAAATAGAACCAATTAAAAAAGCAAAAAATTAATTAAAGAGAGAAAAATAACCATTTTAATATTTCTCTAGCAAGATCTATTATGGAATGATGGAAGTCGGTGCTCCTTTTCAATATCGTTTAGGTCGGTATGCTAATTACGTCAAGTGGTGTTTCAAGGTTTCCTGTTCCTAAAAATGTCCATAAAGTTCCTACATTTTTAGGCATAATAATTTTTTTTACAATATTTCATTAAAAGTTATGCAAAAAATTAGCTTTGCCACTTTCTATATTGCTAATCAAAAATTTGAGTTTTGGATGGTTACAGAAGAAAGAGTCTGCATTTATAACACTAAAAAAGAAATTGAGTAAGTACCACTCATGTGTTCAAACGATTCAATCTAGGCAGTGAAACAGGGTAGCATGGTTATTAATCCATTTTGGAAGGGAATTGCTGGTAAGTTGTTACAAATAGATGAGAATAAGTTTAAGAAAAAATAATTTTTTGAAATACGCTTTTATTAAGCGTAGGTGAAACGTTGTATGAAATCTAACGCTCTCACACAGACACATACTCACAGTATGAGGACTGCAGAGCTCCACAAATGTAGCTGTCTGTTACACTACATTTTTTTTCTTGATTGAGAACGCTATTTAGTTATTATATAAAGTCTAAATTCAATCTTCACTCAACATTCACATAAAAAAGGTACTCTGAAGACAACTGGTGACATACGCCATTTTTCATTTAAAAGATCAAATGGTAAAATTACCTTAATCATTGAAGTTAATACTTCTTGCTATCAACCACAGTTTGAATTGAGAAATTTTTTTCTATCACCGGCTTTAACAATTTTATCGAAAAATTCTCCATTTTCATGACAAACTGAATTAACTGATTGTGAATGATAAAGAAATAAAAACAATTCCCCGTTATAGTCAGTAATTTCTTTTCCTTAAATTTTCTTTATGAATCGAGAAGCTTGTTGCTACATTGAGAAACACTTCAGTCTTATGTTCTCATTTGTAAATACACAGAGATCAGGTCATCTATTGTAATGAAAAGTCACTTATTGCTATATTTGGCAGATGTAGCACTTGAATGTAGCTATATGTCTATCTCTAAGTATTCACTACAAAAAAGTATTTTCAGATTCGCTAAATAGTACATGTTGGAAAAAATTAGTGATGTAATGTAATTACTGTCAATATCATCTGTACTCTTGTGCATATCAATTTACAGTATTTAGACGTACTTCACCTCAATAACCATACTATTTATAATTTTTTAATTTTATTTTTCCGTGATTTTTGAATCCCATTCAATATACGGATTTTTCTGCATTAGAAATTCAGTTTATTTTGAGCACTCATTTTCTATTAATACAGATTGCCAATGTTCAATGTATCCAGGTACTTGAACTTCAAGGAAAGCCAAAATGCAGAGTTAGCACACTGGTAAATTTTGTTACGATATCTAATTTAACAAGGCACAAGAATTGCGCATATTGATAAGATACACCAGTTAAGCAATATACCAGCATCTGCATTTCCTAAAGCTGAAAATTTTAGCCATGTGCTGTCGGTCACAGATGAAATGGAAGTAGGTAATCGGGACTTATCAGCAGGAAGATGAGAGAATAAAGACCATGCAGAAAAAAGTTCCTAAAAATATGCTACCAAAAACTAAAGGGTATAAGAAATATGTGTCTGAAAACAAATGGTATGCCTATCTATTGAACCTACAGAAAAATACAAATGGACCCAACTTTTATCGTTTGTTGATCCAGATTTAATGAGAAAATCATTGTTTATATGCTACCGTCAATTTATGAGGTACTTCTCAGTGGAAAAGGTACTTAGTCGTGAACGTGAAAAAATGTTACTGGTTTGGAATGATGAGCTGTTACATTAAAAATAAAATATATAATTCACAGATGTCTTGAATGCATCGGTTACAAGAACCATTCTCGTAAACCTCCTTGCCATTTATTGGACATCAGGGGGCACGATGTTCAGTTATTGATGTAGAAAATTGTACGACAAAATATTATAATTAGTATAAGAACACAGAACTACCGAACCAGAATATTTATCAGTAAGATCACAAGAAGTGTGTTTACTCGTTAGACCACCAACCACTGAACGAATATAAGCTTATTAGAGTATACGCAGCAGGACGAATACAATAACCAGCAATAAGTTGAATCAGTGCAGCCAACAAGAACTGCAACAACTATAATTTCTCAACGACGACTCAATCAGATTTCATCTGGAACAATAATTAAAACTTATGGGTGTAGTCAGAAATTTTTTCTCGAAGTAGGAGGAAAATTATTATTATATTTTCAAGAAAGAAATTCAAACTTTTTTTTTTTGCATTATGAAAAAAAATTGAAAATTTTTTCTTGAGATTTAAGGAAGGCGGCTTTTGCTATGCCCATGTTTGAACTTGTGCATGTATATCACCAAAGTCTATTTGTGAAGATAGGATTATTTGTAAGAAAAGAAATTCCGATTGTGTACCTATTGGTATTAGAATAGTTTGTAACCAGACGAAATAATTATGTCAATTTGTTGGTTGTTGCCGATATAAAGGCTAGAAATACCTTTTGAATTTCGAAAAACCATAATTACTGATCGAGATAGTGTCTCACTTTTCATTCATTTACCTACAGAGTACCTATAATTTAATGTAGTAACACTTTACAAAACATGAAAATTAACAAATTGTCGACTTAAACTGCAACAAAAGTACCTGAGAATGGTTTTTGTAGTATGCGACCCTGGGTGGCAGAATCTAGCTCAATACAAACCTACCATAATTTCCCATAATTAAAAAACACACTCAATTGAGTGTTCCGAGAGCATCTCCACCAACAGAATTCGCTGAAGATGCGAGTTAAGAGCCCAAGACCTGCTCAGCTATCCAGGTGATTGTTTGAACTGCTTTATACCATGCAACAGGGAAAAAAAAGGTGAATCAAAAATTAATTAATTACCTCATAGCTGATTTTCCGAGAAGGCGTCTTTTAGAAAAGATTAGCCTGAATTAACCTCAGTTAATTTCCTCGAGCGGGCCCGATGCCCACGAATATAAATTAAACCATAATAAAAAAATAAAAATTATGTATTGAAAATTTAAAGTTTATAAAAAATACAGACGAAAAAATATTTCGACCAGTAATGGTCGATGACAAAACGAAGGATGAATTGTATAAGAAATTCGTAATATTATAAGGTACCAGAATTAACAATAATTTAGAAGGAAAAGGTAAGGGAATTTCCGACAACGGAGGTTGTGTTATAATTCTACCACCACTGAAAATAAGATGGTGGTATGAAAAGATCAAAGATTAAAAGAGAGGGAAAAAATGTTTAGGCTACGTAAAAAGTTTAGCCTAGCTGAAGACGCTCACGGCGTTTCAAAGGGCGTGTGTTTTATTTTAATTTTTATTTAATTTTATTATTGGGGAAAATAGCGGTAAAGTTTTTAATTTAGTTTTTTAAGGGGATGGTCGCATCCTAAATTTTAAAGTATACCTACAGAAGTTACTAACTATTTATTCACATGTCTTCAGAAATGGATACTGTTTTGTCGAATGATTATTATTAATTTTGGCGTAGGCACAACTATATGGGCTACCAATTAATTTGTGTTCTCATTAATATTGTTCAATATTCACAGTATTTTTTCTGATGACTCACTTTACAAATTCATTCACATCTGAGAAAAATATTTACTCAACTTTCTTCGAATTATAAAACTCATTTGATATCGGTGCCCATTTAGAGCTAGGAAAAGATGGCTGTTAAAAATCACCTTTTCGCAGCAGATATTTCTTTTATTTCACAACAGAAAGTACTTACTTGCAATTTTTCTATTTTTTGCTCTTCAAATTGAAACTCAACTCACTTTACCACGAACCTAAAAAATACTCTTCATTACATGCCACAAAATTTTTTATCAGTAATATTCAACCAAAAGCGATCCATTATCTCTCACTTTTATTTGTCTCATTAAAAAATTTTATATCGTCATAAAATCTGTACTTTGTTATTGTATTTTTCATGAGGGTAGTAGTTTAAAAAATAAAAAGAGAGAGAAAGCCGACAACATTATTTATCAGCGTCTACTATAATATGTTAAGCGCAAGGGTAGGTAAATATGGGCTTGATGAAAGGCAATTGTTGATGTGTGGGTATGTTCCTATACATATGTTGACTTTTTCGAACAGAGTTTGGTTTTTACAATGGCGTATGGTTATAAATAGTTATCAACAAGGTAAACAAAAATATTTGTTGCGGTCAAAAAGTTCATTCTATATACGTCATTACCGCTGCCGCCGCGTCGCGGTTGTATTGATTTTCGTCCAAAGCTTTCTCATATTATAATGAGATTAAATTTTCAATTTTTCATATAGTGTTTTCTTTTTTTCCAATCATATTTACCTATTTGTTATTAGTTGGGTGTTTGAAAACTTTTAATTACTTAGCCGGAGCTAATTTTGAAAAAAACATTAATTCAAACTGACGAACATCGGATTGAAAAAATTATCGCGCCACAATATTTTTTATTTTAATTAAATAAGTTACTTTCTTATTTTCACCTCTTTACTTGGAGATGGAGAAAAATAAAACAAAAAATATTATAGTTCTGTAAAAATGTTCTTTATTTTGTTTTAAACCTATAATATTTCTTATGAATACGCATGAAATTGGCCAATTGTACGTGCTGCGTTTGTGATAAAATTGTCGAAGTTTGTTTTAATGTCACATTTTGCAAAACTAAACTTAATTTACGTTCCAACAGATGGTACGTGAATATCAGAAGTTTTAGCAACTGAGTTCTGTGAATTTGCGGGTGTGTTATGGAAAATTGAGAAAGTACGCGTACCATAACGATTGGTTTTTTCTTCGATGAGCATAAGCGATTATCAAAATAATTTTCAATACTCTTCTGACAATAAGTACAGGAAATGAGAACATATTTTCGGTGTGGATTAATAACTGCTCAAAGAAAAGCAGGCTTGCTGTTATTTTTTATTTGCAAGACACTCACTTACTAACCTGTGTGGATCGTACTGAATTCAAAGCCAGTCTCGTAATTTTATAAATTGACAATAAACAGTTCAAAATGGATCTCTGATTCTCTGTAGCTAAATTGTTTGACTGTTTTTTCAAACAACAAAATTGGGTTCTCAGCGTGTTTATACTGTAATATTTTGACTATAAAATAATTAATCACTGATTTAGCTTATTCTTAGTCACAGTAAAGAAAAGAAAATGCGAGTGTTTAACTTTTGTTGTTTTTAAAATTGAATTTCAGAATCCCATTCAACAATATCACCAAAACATTATAGTCCTTACATCCACTGGCAGAGTAAGTCTTTTGGTGTTGGTCACTTAATAAATTCATTTTCCTCATATAGTCACCAGACTGTGCTTGATAATATAATGAATAAATTATAAAGTCGAGACGTATGTTTCTTGAATTGAAGATACATAAGCTTTATTAATTTGGACATCCACGAATGACCTACTGTCGTATGCCAACCAGAGTGGGCCTACGCCACAAACAAAACCTAGTTGGTTACCCAGATTTCACAGGAAATTTTTCGAGATTACTATGTAGGTAGGTAAAACTTGAGGTTTCTTTAACAACCAAAGTATAATTTTGTTGGAATTGAATCTAACAAAGACAAACAAAATCCTGCCCACATAGCCTGCCACAGTTGGACTACGTACAATATTGTTATATACTCCTGGGTATTTTAATTCAAGATTGAAGTGCATTTTAAGATCAAAAACAGATTCTATGTAGTTCTGAGCCTACATATCAAATGAATACCAGAAATCCCGCCCTTCATTCCCACAAAAAACCGCCTAGCCAGATACGTTTATTGTAGTAAAACACAAAACCAGTATAAATTATACACTAAATAAATAATTTTAACATACCAGGAAATTATCCACAAAAAATCAAAATCTAAAGGATTTCAGTAAGAATGTTCACAAAAACATACTTTAGTATAAAACAAAATATATTTATGCAAATTACAAACAGAATAGAAAATGTAATGCTCATACCAAGTGGTCTGTTAAGAGAAGAAACACGAGTAAGCTCTGTGGAATACTTTGTCGTTAGAGATATTCACATGTAGCAGGTAATCTACAGCTTTGTGTATTCTGCCACTTCATACATTGTAAGTATGGGAGAGCTAAATCCAAGGCAAACACTGGCAATTTTGTAGCCAATTTTGTGAACTTGTATAATGGATTTGGTACACACACATAGACACACATACATACATATATGTATAGTATTATGTCATAGATTACGTAGTTTTGTTAGGTGATAAGAAATGATGCAGTGCGTTTGCTGCCAGTCTGTGACATCATTGAGATCCTTATCAGGTAATTGATCACAGCTCGTATAATGCATTGTACCTGTACGTACGTACAGATATGAACATACAAACATACGTGTGTTTATTAGTTTTACATCATAGAGACAAATATATGCCAGCCTTTGGGCGGCGATTATCATCGAGGGATGCAAGCCCCTAAAACCTCATAAGAGTATTGTCCCTATAAGCTCTAATGATCATCCAAATGCTGCAAGCTGCAAATCAGATGATTGTGGAACTTTCTGATTGGCTTGTATTATTATTTCTTCAAATATAACCAGTCTATGAGAGAGGAGAAAAATACATGCTAATTGTGGAATCTCTTGAAATTAGGTGAAAACTAGACCTGCTAGAATTCTTGTAATGTACAGGTAAAATCACACTTACACTTCACTACTGAGCCTTCAATCTATAAAGTTCTGTAGCATACCTATGTGCGTGCATTCTGAATCACAATTATCTTTAAAGATCTTAATTTTGGCCTAAACATAAAACAGAGCAATTTTATGCCTCCGACTTTTTTACGGATTATATTGTATTGTTTGGGATTCATTTTGTCCATTCACGGACGTTGTTTTCCATTCTTATTCGTTCCTGACCACTAATTAGAAGTGTCATCTTCATGTTTTGGCATCTTTATTGGCACTTTCTGATGTCTCCTTGAGGTAAGGTAACGAAGTTTCAATTAGTTTTTTTCTTAGGATTTATGAATTTCAAAAGTTATGTTTGCCAACTCTAAAGTTACGCGAACCAATGTATATGACGTTGGTAGTATACGTCAATTTTAATTCTCGTTATTCTGGGAACAAGTAGGTAGGCTAACTTCCAAGATCGACATCTCTCCTTTTCCTTGAGGTCTCGTTTGTATTGTGTTCTTTTTTTCGTTTTATCTATTTTTCGTTCAATACTCAACCCAGCAGATACCTATTATGTTCAACAAATATATTGTCGAAATGGGTCATCAAGTTGTAATTTTGGGGTTTCTCATCGTAAGGAGGTTAATTAGTAAACACAGTCTTTCCTTTGTATTCACTTTTCATACTGTGTATGTTCCGTGTGATCTGAATAAAATATGTTTTCATAATATAAGGTTTTATCTGATACAAATCTCTGCTTTAATGGTGTATGTTTATAGACTAGCTCGTCAAAATATTTAACAGTGATGGAGACAAACTCTAATAATTATGTTTTTAGAATTGTATTTCTTCCCTTCTCAATACCACAAAGTGATATTGATAATTAATCGATTTGATCGAATAGTCTATTGTTTTATAGATTATTTCTTTTCGGTTAATCGAATCGATTATTAAAATTTTAAAAATAATCGAAAAAAAAATTTGGCTTCAAAATCATTTTGGAATAACAATAATTCGAAGAAAAAAATTGGTTTAAAAAAATGGCAAGGCAAAAATTCAAATAAAGCACTATACGATGATTGATTATTCGATCAAATCGATTAACAATCTTCATCATCATCATCATCATCATCATCAATTTTAATTGATTTTTTGTTAATATTCATATCACATTTGAGAATAATCGTAAATAATCTATTAATTAAAATAATCGATTGTTTGAGACTGATTAATCGGGACAATCAATTAGGCAAAAAATAATCGACCGATTGCCAATAATTGATTATTTTTAAACAATCAACATCATCACTGCAGCCAGAAGTACATTTTTTGGAGCCTCTAGTTTTGCAAAACCAAACTTGACTTAAACATTTAGAATAATTGAATGAGCAATAAACATTACTCAGTTAACGCAGCGAAAAATGTCGTTGCCTTTTTACCATTTGCTCAAAAAAAGTACGCCAACCTTTGATTTATTGTCTTGCAATGCCCCGTATAAAATTTTTAAATTTTAAGAGGTCCTAAGATTACATTCACCCCAAGTATCGGTATGTAATTTTCAAAAATAATCCCCCTCCCGTGGTCGAAAATCCTTGTTTTAGTTACCGATTCTTATTTTTACAGCATTTCAACAATATTAAAACTGTTCAAATCACAAATCAGACTTTGTTTTTACGATTTGCGCCGAAGCAGAAAAACATTTTTCGTCGAAAAAAATCGAAGATTAATTTTTTTCGGCCCTTTTTCATTTCCTTTTTTCCCTTTTTTTTATTTTTTTTTATTGACAAGTTATAGCTTCATCTTTCAAAAATATAGCAATAAAAAAAAAGGATTACTGCGCTGATGTAAACTTCTTCGCAGACTGTGTCCGAATGAGGGAAATATCCTTTAAAAGGTTATCATCTTATTGTTGTCAAAAAAGGCGTAGGAGTTAACCGAACACAATATAACCGTCAAAAGTCATAAAAATTAAGAAAAGTACCCTATTCTTTCAGACAGAAAATATTTGGAAATTTTTGAACGACTGAAGATCCCAACAGTTTAAAGCTCCATAGTTTTTTATTGTTTATCGTTTGGCTGATGCATTTGTGTCGGTATTTGAACACAAATTTTTACTGCTGTTGAGTGGTTTCGTTAAAGTTCAAAATTGTGATCACTTGGCTCTTTAGGCCTATTTTATGATTAACATCACAGATAACGTAAATATTCGGTATGGTGTTTGGAGTTTTTGAATCATGAATTTCTTGAAAGTTTACATCGTTCTTTATTTTTAAATATCTGTAGGTTTGTACTTCGTTAACTATTTCGGTCGAATTTCATTTACAGCTGAAATCTTTTTGGGGATGACACCTACTTGACACCGTTACTGATATTTCAAACGCTACTCTGGACCATATTGATAGGTGACAAGGGCGTAGACAGCTCTATGGCAAGGGGAGTTCACATCTTCTCGACCATCCATTGTAACCATCCACTCCCAATAAAATATCACCATCACCAACAAGCACCCCATACTCCAAGCTATTTTCGAAGCTAAGGGAGGTCTAGACTCGTAGGACTTCTAGCACCCCTCTTATCTATGCCCTTGATTAGTGGTGGTTGAATGCCACATGATTATTCAGAATTTGTTTGAGGGTAATGGCGAATTGTTTTATTTTGAAACAGGTACCTTATCTAAAAATCAGATTCGGTGAACAATACCAGGTGACTATGTGTTCTTTTTCACAAGGAATTTTTCATACAAGTATTGGTGTTTGTGGGGTACTTTTTGAGTAACTCATTAGTACAAAACTACAAACATGGTAGTGTTTAGCGTAGATATGTCACTCTGATTATTAAGAGGAAAAAAAAAACAAAAAAAAAAGACAGCAACAACGATAAAAAACAAACAGATTTATATTTTCTATTGGCCACTACCTGTATGCCATTGGTGTCGATATTTCTACTTTGCAGTTAGCAAGGCTAAACATCGTAATAATATAAAACTTTAAATCGATTTATCTCAAAACTCTTATTTTTAATGTGTAAACATTCTTGCTATCTAGTCCGCTTCCTCCTGGGTGTAAAAAAATATTAGATACAAAAAAAGTTGAGATTGCATAAAAAAACTGCACGGCGCCCTGTCCAGTTTTGAATTCTGTTTGTCACATAACATACACACACACACACACACACACACACACACTCACTCACAAGCAGACATCCGTGGCGAGCTGACGGCGCTCAGCTGAATGTTTACACATTAAATATGTGAGGGGGGACCCTCGCACCCTTTTTTTTAGTCGTGTCACTTTTCTTGTAAAAACTGAATATTAAAATTACGGATCTTGTCATCAAACACGCATTCATTCCACAAAAAACGAAGTTTCTCAAAATTTTTCGCAGCTAAAAAATAGGTTATAGGTTAATTCAAACGGTTTGTACCGAAATATGAGCATTTTTTCCTCGTCTTCGTCAACTTTTATTAATTTCTCTTTCACCGCTCTCCTCTCCAAGCGTACATTAAACGTAATTATACGAAGAAATATTTAATTTTTTTCTCGTCTTTCGGTTCATTTATTAATTTTTTTAGCCTCTCGCAAAATTTGATATGGATATTTGAAAATATTATGCTTCATCTCCGCATACCTCGTCCCTTATTAAGTCATAAAGTACCGTATCTACAAAAAAAAAAAAAAAATCGCTCGGCTATCCAAACACAGCGTCAATTCGGTATCGGCGTCATCGACGGTCGACGATTTTCCATTTTTAGCAGTTTTTTTTTCTCACTTCTTTTTTCTTCATTTCCATTTTTTTTCCGCCTGACGAAAAAGATTTCGATAAAATTTTAATCTAAATATTTCGAGTTTTTGTTTTGCCCCGCCACAGGCTCCCTTATCCACCTTTACTGCTGGTCGTTTGTCGCCAAATTTATAGATCGAACGACTTCCAAGGACTGTTCGCATATATTTTGAAAAGTTCACGACAGAATAGTATGTTGGTGCGTGGATGTGTGTGCGTGTGTGTGTGTGCTTACTTTATGGGTTTTGCTGCTCAGAAACCCGAATAAGTATTAAAGTTCTTTGGCCTCATCTGTCTCCTCTACAAAAGAAAGAAAAAAAAAAACAAACGGTATTTAATCAATCGCGCCTATGGTTCGTCCTTGTAATATGAAAGCCGCGGCCATCGAAAAAGGGGTCGATTATGTAAACTACAAAGTGCCTTTAGAATAAAGAAAGGCTTACCCTTATAATTCCATCTACGAACGAAAAGAAAAGTCTTTTATTCTCTCTTATGAACGTCAGAAACTAGCCCTTCATTCGTTCGCCGAACGGTTCCACCTCGTATTTTCTTTGGGTTAGTTCACTCGCAAACTTGCCCCCGTCGTCGACGATTTCATTAATTGAAACCTAAAATTTTAACCAAAATTCAGCCTTCTGGAATAGCCACCAACCGCCAAAATCTATTGTTCTCGATTTAAATTAATTGCTGTAATTTAGTCGTCTCGAAGGTAGATTAGTATAACTTTTGATTTGTTTTTATTTTTTTACTTTTTTTTTCTGTACCTAACCTAATCTTCTTATCTTTAAGTAAGTATAACGACTGATGTGCGTGGCAGCGAAAAAAATTTTGTGTACGAAGATAGGATTGCAAAGGAGAATTTAATAAGGAGCCAGCTATGTTGTTATGATCTTTTCAGTATTCGGTGCTGTCAAGAGTACTCATTATTGTAACGATATTTTCGTATTGTTCATAATACTTCCTAAATTCGTATTACTAATAATCATCATCATCATTATACTCAATCTATTTTTCTCTTATTTTCCATTCATTAATTTTCACGTCATTCCTACAAGTCAAGACTTGTTTGATGACATCATTTCCTACATAATTAATTACTGTATTTACTTATAAACAATAAACTCATTTCTTGTTTACACTATTTTTGCAATCTTGCATATATACTAATTTCTACTAATTTATTTGTGAACACCCACTTTATGTCATATTCTTACAAGACAATTGGTCATACTTCATGTACATATATTTCTATTAACCAATAAGATTAAAACCCTTCTCCAACACTCTGTAAATTCGCCTGAACTCCTCTTTTTACTTACTATATAATCTCATGTTTTGTACTCTTATATTCATTCTAATTCATTCTAATTCTACTTCAATCAAGTTTACCTTTTGATTACCTTATTATACTAATTCTTTTAATTCTTGATATTTATTACTGTTAATGTTTTATAAAGTTTCTATCTAATACACTCTTTTAACCAACTTGTGTATTTGATTGTTCTGTTACAATATATAACCGTCATACTTATGCACGAAAAAAGTCATCAGAAAGATAACTTACCTACTCTTAAAGGTTGTTGATTTCTTCGTAATTTCGCAAACTCAGTTATTAAAATTGACCTCATGGAAGTGTTAGCGGTGGGAGAATTGAAAATTTTCCATTTAACGACAAAAGAAAACTAATGATATTATTTTCACATCTTGAATAAATTTCGTTTCTATGTTTAGGTTTATAGTTTATCTATACGAGCTATTGCTCACAGTTTCAGATGCGTGGGGTCTAATAATTGTTTTCACTATTTTTTTTGTAGACCTTTATGAAACCTTGTGAAAAATAAAAACGTAACAGAATGAGAGAGAGAGAGAGAGAGAGAGAGAGGGAGAGAGAGAAAGAGAATCATATCCACTTCACCGACCAGTGTAGACGTCAGAGAATGAAAAAAAAAAAGAGAGAAAAGTTTTGTTTTCAATTCTCTTTATAGTACAAATTGGTACTTTTCCCCTAGGGGGCTACAGACTTCCTTGATGGTTATAAACCTTCCTCGGAATAAAACAATTTTTTCTGTAAAATAACATGCAAATCCGTCCAGTGATTCTAAAATAATAATAGTGTTTACGACAGTTTTCAGCCTGTGGTATCTAATATAATATAAAAGCCACTTCTGAAATACTATTACTTGATCATAATTTCAGATATATTTGGTTATGAGTATATTTGAATTTCAATCCAACTCTATATAATTGTTTTTTATTCATTGCGTACCTGATTCATTGATAATCTATTAATTGTATAAGGCAATATCCTTTACGTCACAGTTTTCATCTTTAATTTCACTGTCATTGGGTGGATAAATATTCGTGAAAAGCGTGAAAAAGTAAGGAAATATAGGAATTTTTGATCTTAATTGTCTTAAAACAAGAGATAGTTATTTGTTCGTCATAAACTAAATTATAGAGGAAATCTCGTAGAATAAAATAAGCCAAAGAATAAGAAACTGGAGTCGTTAAAGGCTGATAAAATGATTTAATTTGATGTTATCGGTGTACTTAACCCTGTAAACAAGTAATAATACCGCTCAAAAACACCAATTTGAGGCACAATTTCATGTTCTTTTTCGATTTTCTCGGCTTCTAAGAATTAAAATTTCTTGATCATTGGTTTATTTTATTACTTAAAGCTTCCTTTAAAATTTCATTTATGTCGAATAAGTACCGTAGTTATTACTTGTTTTAAGATATTTATTACCAAAAATTCTAATATTTCCTATGTTTTTAATATTACGTTTTATCCACTCATTGACATAAAACTTTTAGTCGAGACATTACGCGATATTGCCTTATTTATAAAAGCCACTTCTGCAATGTTATCACGTGACCATAGTTACAGATATATTTGATTATGTGTATATTTCAATCTCAGTCTAACTCTACATCTTTTTTTGTGCCCTGATTCATTGATAATTTGGACATATTTATGGTTTATATAGGTATGTGAATTATTGCTGCGTAGCAGCATTGGGTAGTCTCTAGCCATATAAATAAAAGCCACTTCTGTAATGCTATCACATGACCATAGTTACAAATATATTGGGCTATGCGTAAATTTCAGTTTCAATCAAACTCTAAATCATTTTGTGCTTGATTAATTGATAATTTCGGACACATTTATGGTTCATGTATATCTGTGAATTATAGCTGTGTAGCAGCATTTGGAACTCACTAGTCTTACATATAAAATCCACTTCTGCAATGCTGTCGCATGACTGTATTTATTGGTTTCAATCAAATTCTAAGTAAAATAACTTTTTTTTTCTGGTTAACTGATAATGGAGAATTTTACCTTTGACGTCACAGTATGGTGGCGCTTCGGAAAAAGAGTTCAGCTATGTGGAAAAACAATCGACCAATGAAGAGGCCCAAAAACAGTGAAATCAAGACAATTTTTTCATTTTTTAATTATTATTTCGGGTTCTGGGGGCTCAAAATTATTGTTCCTGGTTTCCAAATGTTCTTTAAAGAAAATTATGAAGAAGTATTTGAAGACTTCTTTTATACTTACCATGCTTTTACTCCGTTTGTTCGCCCACATAGTTACATAATTATAACGTCAATCGCTTTTTCAAAGAGAATCACCCACTTCTATGCGAATAAAATAAAGTATAGCTGCGTGGCCAGCATTGGGTATTCTCTAGTTTTATAATAATATGCAGAGATGGAGATATAGATAAAAATACCCACGTATATATTATATGTATGCGTATATCGCCTAAATATTTGGTTGACGGTTTTGAGAAAACACCGTAGGTAAGGGATAGTGGTGAAATTCTCATATAGGAGCAGGTCTGAAAGAAGTTTGTTGCCTGTTGGTCATGTTGTTTCCGAGAAAATATGAAAACAAAAAATTCTTGTAAAAATTGTTTTTCCAAGGTTTTGAAGAAACTATAAAAGAGGTCAAAATGAAATTTTCACAATAGATTTTTTTCATGTTAGCACACGCGTTTGAAAGGAGTTTGGTTCCTATTCGTTCTGTAGTTTCCGAGAACATTGGAAAAGAAAAAATTGTTGTAAAAGTGGTTTTTCCGGGATTTTAAAGAAATTATAAGAGGAATTGTGTTCAAATTTTCACCATAGATTTTTTTTATAATGTGCAAATCTGATAGAAGTTCGGTAACTATTTATTGAGTTGTTTCCTTGAAAACTGTAGATTGGTATACGATTTTGAGAAAACTACAGAAGGGATCGATATATTTTCATTACATGAGTGCAAGTTTGGTAGCTATTGAAGTATATTTTTCTCATTCATGGCGCAAGTGGTTACGAGCGTCTTTTCTGCATTGCATTAATTTAGGGTTTAGTTGTTTACCTTTTTTTATTTTAGTTTTTGTTTTTGAAAATTGTCAACGAAAATTGGTAAACTAGATTTTCTAACGAAGGATTACTGAGCTAGAGTTTTTAGTTTCGTTTTATTCTTAATAGTTACTCCCTTTCGCGAAATCTAATGAGAATTATTTCAATGACACAGTCTAATTATGAAATTAGATTGCTTATTTTGGTTACAAATTTTAAATAATAGGTGAAGCAGTTGTAGGATGATTAAACCTCAATTATCCAAAGGCGATTTTAAATAAAATGGTATTCTTTTGAAAGTTGAGAATAGGATAAATGTCTCTCTAGAACGAAACTAGCCGAAGTTCAAAAATGCTATTTTTGTTTTATATATATCAAAATTTTCCTTGTGCTACCTTCTCTCATTCAGTAAAACTATTGTAAGTCCATTGGGACTATCTAAGCCTAGAATGAATGCGCCAGGATCGATTGAGCTGGTAAGAAACGAATGAGTGTTCAATAATTTTTTTTTTTTTCATAAGAGCCCATGTGTTTTTGACTACTTTTAAAAATTCATTAAAATTGAATTTTTGGTATCCTTAAGTGTAATTTGAGCTAAGTGAAAGATAATACTGTAATGGCCAAAAGAGGTGATAATGTACCTAATTAAGACCACTTTCAGTGTTACACCATACATGAGATACTAAACACTGGATCAGTATTAATACCTCTATAATAGTTTAAATTATTTATTTATTATCCACAGAGTATCGTGGACCTTAACGTATTTGAGAGACTCAATAATATTTTAAAACACAGTTGAATTAACACATTTAATAAAATAATAATTTGTACACTACAGTACATCAATTAATACGTTAACACTTATACATAAGGTATCACAATCCATTTAGACAAGAGTGTCTGTTCACTAGAGACTTTTACAAGAGAGGTTCTAGGTACTTAGAAGTAACTGTCGAGGAACTGTGTTTTATTCTTCTGAATTGAGGGTTTATGTACTCGTTCAGGGTACGTAAGCGTATGTGTTGGATAGGTTAAGTGAGGTAGGGTGTTGTTATTATAGGGTTGTGCTGACTTGCGAGATACTTGAGGGGCAGGCACAATTAGGTCATGAATATACAAACATTATATCTGTATTCATAAAATCAAATACGGGTAAATTAGTGGTTGTTTACAAAGAGTTATAGGACAATTATTGTTGATAAATATCTACGTTTTTGGTACTCGAAAATGTGTAAACGAATATGTTTGTCATTTCTAAAAATAGACGAAAATATACGTTACAAATACCTTTTTTCTTTGAATAAATGAATGAAAAATAATTTTATACAAACTCGAGAAAAAATGCTTCATTTTTTATAAAATTATAATGCTAAATTAATTAAGAAAATACTACTTTTTTCCATATTGGCGAAAGTGTAAAACTATAATTATGTATGTGGGGACTCATATCGAATGAGGTTAAGAGGCTTGGACCCCCCAACAACAGTCACCACTGCAAGGCTGGCAAATATTCATCTTAATGACGTTAAACCATAAACAAAAATTATGTTCAATCGTTATTACTTGCACATACATGCATGTAATGTACAAGTACCAAATCATGAACATTCTCATCTTTACGATGATGTCATGATTCCGTACACAAACTGGCCCATCATTTCTTATCACTACAAGAAATGACGTATCAGGCCATTCACACAAACGTACATAATCCCTACATATGTGTTGGTGTGTGGGTAAATAAGCCCGTATATAAACCATGCAAACTGGTTCTAAAATCGCTAGTGTTTGCCCAGGTTTTTGCTTACCCATATGTTTACATATGAAGTGGTTGAACATGCAAAATCTGTAGATTACCTTCTGGTGAGAATATCTTTTTACAACAAGGTATTCCACAATGTATAATTTTTCTTCTTAAATATATTTTGAAGAAGAGAATTTGATCTTTCCTCAAACTCCAATTGCACTTAAAAATTCCAAAAACCTGATTTTTTGAAAAATTTGGAAAATGGTTAAAAATACTTTGTCTCTTATGCGAGAAAAAAGATTGACTGCTTATACAATAATTGACTATTTATAAGTCTCGCTACCAGATGAAAACTCTTATTTTGGACAGTCACAATGTTGCTTATAAATTCAAATAATCACTAAATGCATACTATCTCATATCTGAATATGAATTCTGTGAGATTTTTCTTGGATATTACGTCACATAAAAGGAGGCGTGAAGGGAATAAGAGACTGAATAATGTGTTGAAGGAATAGCTCCTCTGAACTGTCTCAAGTCCAAGATAAGCTACTTGTGCACTAAAATTTTCATTCAGCGCTCAGTGCAAAAGTAACTTTATGGGACTTATGATAACTTTGGATGATAATTATATTTTAATTCTATATCTTAAGTCCCTTAATGTGGAGGAAAATAATAAAATTCGAATTTTTTGGTGAAAATGTCTTTACTTGGTTCCTCTTATTAATATACTGTAATTGGTTCCATTTCTCACTCCAACAATTGAAAAATTTCAACATCCTGAATTTTCAGTTTCACTTTCCTGGAAAATAGGATTTTTGGAATCTGGCTAGTTTCTTTCTGGCGTTAAGTATGTTCTCTATCATATTTCTTTGATGTCTTCTGTTTTGTAGAACATGATATACACATTCAAAAAGTTAGTGAAATCGGAAATTTTATTCAATTTTCGTCAACCTTTGTCTGTTTACTATATTACCTCAAACTGGGATGATGAGGAAAGTCCAGGCCTATGGAGAGAATATCCGAGGGCGGATGGTTATTACTATGGAGCCTAAGGGCATGTGGTGGGAGGGGGCATTTCAAATAAATGATACATCACAAAAATTTTTTTTTTGTTCGAGAACTCATTCATATCGACTTCTACACAACTTAAATCTGAAGCCGAGGAAGCCTCCCTTTCTCCTCCACTCGACGATACTGTAAGAATCTGGAAGAAAAGATTCGAAAAAGGGTTAAAAAGGAAATCGCTTTAACGCGTTACACAGTCAGTTATGTTGTAGGTAACCTACAAAAAAGATCTTTAGGCTTAGTGGAACACTTATGAAAAAGTTAATGCTTAAAATTACTGTCGATAAATTATGCAGAAACATATTTCCCTGATATTCTAAACTGAATCACTTCGCGATGAAAAGTTAACTGAAGAAGCAAAGCAGAAGCGTTTCGCACTAATAGTTTTAAAACTTTACAGATTTTTTAGTCATACGGTGCGTCAAACTTTTTGATGAGGAAATCCTTCTTTTCCAACACCCCTCATATATATCAATTTTTTTTTTACGAAATGAGATTCACCAATCTTTACAACTTATAATGATGATAAATTGTTTGACTTATAACGATCGACACAGAAGGGAAGGTCCATTTTCACTTGCAGTTTTGATAATGGTAAAGCTTGAAAGATCCGATCCACATTCTTAAATCTGACGCAAATCACCATGCATCTCGAAAACCGAATAAGCAGACATTCGTTTCACTTAATATTATTGGAAAAAATCCTTGAAAAGGGTGGTAGGCACCAAAAACAAAACAAAAAAAAAAACAAAAAATATTGGATAATAATTTTGTATACTACCTATTTCGTATTTGAATCGACTATTTTGAGAGATGAAAAGTGAAAAAAAAGAGAAGTATGCACACGTAAATCTACTGCATACACACGCCAAAGGGAGCAACACTGCGAGAAAATAGAGAGAGAATGAGAGGGAGAGAAGAGAGAATAACCTTTAAATTGAATGCGAACACAGTGAGCGTGTTTTACTCTTATTTCCGGAACAGCTTTACAGTTCCAAGTGTAGACGAGTGAGAGCTTTTTTTTTTTTTTTTTTTTTAAGGCATAAAGAAGGGTGCGAGAGGAAAACTGAAACGAGGAAGGGAGCGAGGATGCGAATTCCCGTCCGCGTGTAAAAAAAAATGGAAATACGTGTAAAAATTGAATTTTCCGACGAAGAATCATAATATACCTGTAAAATAATCTATTCACGTTTTGACGCTTCATTTTACCTTCGCACGGCTACTATATTTATATACATATTCGAGTCGTTTCCGCCTTTTCTTCTCGTTTTTCTTTCCTTCCCTAAATGCTGGTGGCACTGATGAAGAATGGCAGCGTGCGAAAGTATGCTGAGAGAGAAGGCAAGAGGGGCTGTAAGAAAAGCCACGAAAAAAAAAATACCCGCTCAAACGGTAGAGGGTGGTGGATACGTTGGCGAGCGCAAAGTGGTTGAGCAGTCATTAAAATATTTAATAGGGTGTCTTAATAATCATTAAAAGTATAAATTTATTACGCGATATAGGTACGCCCGTTAAAGAAAGAAATTTTAATTATTTTCTAAAAGAAAGGTAGATGTGGAAATGCCATCGGTTAAGCGTTAATTCCTTTTAGTTGAGATGCGAATAAGAAAAAAAAAATACTATAAAAGAAACCAAAGAAAAAATTAAAATTAAAAAAGTTCTTCCAAGAAGATGTACCCATTTACTATAGAAAAATGAACACTTACCTTCGCTTAAGACTTAGGTTTCATTACGAAAAAAATAAGAAAAAAAGTGATTCCAAATATAAATATAAATTTAACTTTTTTTTTTTTTTTTCCTGAAGCACTATTGATCTGGTCAAATATATTTCAGTTTATGGGTTTATATTTTTGTGCCCTTAAACGTTCCATTAATTGCTTAGGAATTAATAATTGGGAGGGATAATTATCAACGCATATAATAATTAATGCAACCTACTTACACGAGTGAAACCACAGAATTTTCTGTAAATTGTTTCCTTCTCTATCGAACTCGAAACAACCAATTTTCAGGAAATCAAATTTTCTATAGAAAACATGATAAATATTTGCTGAAGTAATAAGGGTGACTAGAATCAAATGCAAGAACAATATTTATTACTTAAGAAATATTATTTATTACTGGTCTTTAGGTAGTTCTTCAGTCGATACCTGTCTTCTGTTTGGTTCTCAGAATTCGAAGAAGACTACCTTCATATAATAGAAATGTTAGTCAACGAAAGTCATTAAAAATAGACCATTTTGAGATTTTAAAGTGAATGAATTAGCTTATCTGAATAAATAAATAAAACTTTTTTAAAACGACGAATTTTTGGTTATTCATAATTAGTTACTGAGGCGTCCGAAATCGATTCCTGCCACAGTCGCCAATATTTTATGAGGCATACGAAATCGATTCCTGTCACGTGTCATAAAGTCAACCTTTAATGTATAGTGGTGTTTAAATGCTAATGACGTCACAATGTCCTAAAGTTAGGGCATCATACAGCCGAAACACTGACTCGAGGGGTCTTGAATTGTGTGTTCAAGACATTTTATTTTTTGACTTTGACTATGTCCTACGGCTGAATTCTTCTTGACTTGAATTAGGCTTCATCAGACACGGTAAAACGCAGCTTACTTTTGTCTTCATACCTCAGCAAATTAATATGACGAATCAGCAATAAGCTAAGTTGTGTGGAAAGAAAAGCCTAACGAAGTTTCGATCCATACAAGGTTCGAAACCTACAAAAACGAACAGCAGAATTATTTTGTCAAAGACTATAATTACAAAAGAACTATAGTGTCGACAAAGTGGAACAAAGCATAGTGTGTAGCGGAAAAAATAAAAAGTTAAAAAAAAAGCTATTGCAGACAACAAGTAGGGGAAACCACCAGAAAGCTGTTGTGTCGTCACCTAATTGTGTGTCTTCATGAATGATGATTTTGTTGTGTAAAAGACTCCTAATACGAAACTTTAGGTCTCGGAGCTTTTGGTTAAAAGTGAGGGTGAGGTGAGATAATTACTGACATAGATGGAATCAAATCCACTATGCGAAGAAAGAAGGCTCGACGCGGCCTTTATATGACAGAGCAAGGCAGTCATCTCGAACCAAGCTTGTCTGAAAGTTGTCTTCAACACACCAAATTTCCCTCCTAGCAGGTGCCAGGAACTCCATCTGATCGTATTGTCGACTGATGCTTCACCTCGTAGGTGTTTTCAAAAGATCGCCTTGAAGTGCGATGTGCAACTGGCGAAATTAGAAATGTCTTATGTGTCGTCACTACTGATCCTTCATGACGAAAGAACATCCCTAATCTGCCTTTGTCTTCAACTGAACCTATCTGGAACACAAACTACCATCCTAGTTGTCTTCAAGGTAGATCAGATTGAATCATTTCTACATCCGAAGATGGTACACTTATTAAATTGCCTAACGTGAGGACTTAAACGTACGACTTGTGACTTGGACTTGCTACTATCCGCCTACACAAGAAGGACTCATCCGCAAAGACAAACCTAGTACCGGGTGTCGCCAGTGCAAAATCGAGAGAGTGACGTGTGATTGTGAATGAAAAGAAAATGAGAAGTGAATGTGTTGCGAGATTGAGAGTGAACGAAAGAGTGTGAAGAGATTGAGGGTGAAAAGAAGAGTGAGTCTTCATTTAAAATTCGTCTTCACAAATCAGCTTATTCCTGTCGAGGAAATTTCCCACTTATTGTCTGCTAATTGCCTTCAAACATGCGTTGTCGATAATATAAAGCGAGAGGAATTACCAAAATGTCTACAGCCAATGAAATTACAGATACTAGAAATTAATATATGTCGACACACAATAGGCAAAAAGCACACGTGGATGACTGATAAAGTACAATATAATGAAATATATTAAATGACTGCAAACCGCAAACAAAGCGTGGAAGGAACAGAGATAAAAAAGGTTGGCTGCATTCATGTCCGTCGATGGGTTTTTACTTCTATTCGATTCGTCTTCATTTAATATATGTCTCATGGCGCCAGTCTGTCGGATCGAACCAAATTATTGTCTGAAATTGTCTGAATTTGGAAAAGTCGTCACTGAAATAAAATGCATTATAATTGCCTGAAAGAGAATCAGATTTTATTTCTGTCTTCATGTCTTCATCTGAATACGAGTTCGAATTCGGATAATATAATGTCCGAATTCGAATTTTGTCTCTCGAAAATTTGTCTGAATTTGTGACGTCATTATTCTGTTTTATATTTGTCGAAAATAATTTTTATTTTGGGGTCCAGATCTCGGACTTCTCATTACCTACACTTTATATTTCTAAATCACAAGTTCAAGATGAAGAAATTGTCAATTCAATCGATATTGGTCAATACCGAAGCAATCTAACATCTGTCATGAGTAGTGTTATAGCCACCACAAACTGAGGCATAAATTTTGATTTGTGACAAAAACATTCGAGGTGTCTCAAGTGGTATTGAATTCAGTGAAAAGTTTATCAGCTTTAGATAATATTTTTGGACAGTAAGATGAGTCCTGAAATTCTTTTAATGTGCTCTTTAAATATATCAGTGATTGTCAGTTTCATGCATGAACAAGATTTGTGGTAGCTCCAATCAATAATCGACAGACACACAGATCTTTAGATTCTTTGTTTTGAAAATTTATTTTATACTAATTCAAGATATTAGTTGTAAAAAATTGGAAACCACATCAACTTATTCATAATTTCAGTCAGAATTTGCTTCTGAAGGTCTTACAAAAAATTTGAAAAATACTAGGTCGGTAATTAGTTATTTATGGACAGATAATACTGATAAGAAATTTATTGGTTTGAATCGTGATTGGCTGAAGCAAACCCTATTTGATGAAAACGAAAAAAACGTGTTGTAGCAGTGATGATGATAGTGACGAAGTAGGCTCTTAGTCTAGAAAAAAATCTTGGAAATGGGTATTCTTTTTTTTCCTTTTACATTACGTTGTTAGGTTTGTTATTCCATGAGGAAAATTGATAAATTTGCAATTTTCACCATTTAAAAATCACAATTGACTGTGATCAGACAAAAAATATGTTAAAAGAAGTACACTAGATGAGCGTAATAAGACTTCTGTCAGTTTTAGCACTTTTTAATGTTAGATTAAATTTGGTTCATCCATTCTGAAATATACTGGGAGGATTACCAACTCATATGAGGTATAGGGGCCTGCATCCCTCAATGACAGTTGCTGCCAAAAAGGCTGGATTATTATTCATCTCTATGATGTTAAACAAATTAAGTACACACTTGTACATTTGTATATTCTTACCTGTATGTATATATAGATAAGATATGACATTTGAACCATGACTAATCAATAGACAAAGATCTCGGTGATGTCACAGAATGGTAGCAAATGTCTTATGTCATTTCTTATCAGTGACTGGTAAGAAACGGCGTAATTAGATTATGCAATATCATACATATATATACATATGTGCATCTATGTACGTATGCCAAAATCCCCCATATAAACTCACGAGACTGGCAACAAAATCGCCAATCTTTGCCCAGGTTTTGGCTTCCCCATATGTAAGTTTGAAATGGCTGAACATGCGAATAGCTGTTGGCTACCTTTTTGCTGAGACTCCTCTTAACGACAAGGTATTCCACCCATACAATGTAAAACTAAAACAATACTGAAACAACAAAATTGTTAAAAAAAAATTCTGCAGAAACGATGGTTTGACCACGGGTTAACAGTCTGGTGGCACCTATCTTATAGCAGGGAGCCACTTTGCAACTATCCAAGTCACTATTTTAAACATAGCTAATAGAACATGACCTTACAATGCCTATGCTAATGCAAATAAAAATATACTCTATGTCTGTACGTCGACTACCTCTGTAAAAATAAAAAAATATAATCTTTGTCTGAATGTAGACCTTTCTATAAAAACAACTAATCTTTGGGTAAGGCAGAGGTGAAGGGTTTAGAGCGCTCTGGAACAAATAAAAACTTGGCGCCCCCTACCCATTTCCACAAATCACAATTTTTATATCACTCTATGGAGATTGAAACGAAATCTATTTGATAATTTTGTTGTCTTCAGAAACTTTGCGCCCCCCTCAAGCCTATTTCACAATCAATAAAAACAGGAACAAGACTGAAAACAGAAAAAAGAACAATAACGAAAATGAAGAAATTAAATTAATAGCTGTGTTCAACATGACCCTTTTCTGTACAGTTCCTGTGAAATTTGTACAGTTCTTATGGAGAAAGTCGTTCGATAGCAATACAGATGTATATATTGCAGTACAAATTTGCAGTACCATGAGGTATTGTAAGGTTACAGAAGACTTGAATAAACGTTTCTACAATAATTAGGAACATGTATACGAAAGCCAGGTTTTGAGCTCATTTTATTTTCTTGTAATTAGAGTTGACTTTCTGAATCATTTTAGTTTATTACCCAGTCATGAGCAAGTTAAACTAACGAAATAGCAAAATCGACTTTGGTCCATTTTGTCTATGCAAATGAGTTAATATTTAATCTGTGAGCACTATCACGATTGTCGACGAATTCGTAAAACTTTTTGTTGATTTTTTGGGGGTAATTACCTTTTTTATAAAGCATAATTAGGCTAAAAATAAAGGAAAATACCCCCTCACATTTTTCCACCCAATAGATATAACACATATAAATTCCCATCCCTTGAAAGGGGGATATGAAAGATAAATAAATTGTCAAAATTGATAAACCAATTTCGGGTTGAAAATATTTTCTTCATCTAAATGTTTTGTTTTGTTTTTTTTGTTTTTTTTTTTGGGGGGGGGACTTTAATATCTTAGACTTTTACCCATTTTACGGACCGGGGTTGAAAATGTGCACTTTGTTAAGGGTCATAAAAAAGATCTTAATGGTGAAAAAAAACAGAGAGTATTCGTAGATGCAGTAAACAATTACAGCAGAAAAAAAAAGAAAGGAGTAAAAAGAACGGAAAAAAACGAAAGAGAAAACGCCAAAAAAAAAGAAGAAATAAATCTAATTGTGAAAGAAAGTCAGATGATGAATGTAAAAGTAGAACTTAAGAGGAAGCTAAATGTGGAGAGGGACGAAAATAGGCAGGAAGAAAGTGTCATTATTTTAGAGAATAAAACTCTTGAAAGAAATGTAGTCTAGGGTTAGAGGTTGAAGAAAATAAAGGAATAGAATAAAAAAAGAAAGAAAGAGGACAGAAAGAGGAAATATGAGGAAAAACGAGGAGAGAAATGTTGTTGTTTTGTTTTTTTTTTGAGAAAATTAAGAAAGCTTTTTCGGAGTTAGGCTATAGTGATAATTTTTTTCTCTCTAAAAATATTTTTTTATTTAAATAATTCCAAACTCTTTTTTCTCGCTACCAGCTTGGTTATTGGCTAAAGTTGCTAATAAATGTTGTTGGTGCGTTTCATATGTATAGTATCGACTTTCTGCGGAAATGAGAAACAAATCGTCGACGATAAAAATATTGTTGGAAAAGAAAAAGAAAAAATTGGCCTTTGAAGAGCAAAAGAGGTTAGTATTAATGATATGAAAAGAAAAATGTATCATTTGTTTTTGATCCAATGAATATAAAATATGTTTCTAATTTTTTACTAGGCATTTTGGAAATGTACTTAATTCAAATTTCACTAAATGCTGTATGTAAGAGAAGTTCATTAATAGCCTATCTTTGGTCTGATTAGCGAAGTCTGTATTTAGAAAACTAGTGAAAATTGAGTTAACAGCGATCCTGGTGGTTTGTTTGAAATGGATGATTAGTGTTGAGCATATCTCAGAGGAATGTAAATTTTTAACATTGGAAATGTTTAACCTTGAGGTACATGGTAAAAACATGACGTCACACGCAACAAAAAGTAAAAAGTGTAAACAAAACCAAAAAACAAGATTGTTTTATTAGTGTGCATGTGTTCTTGATTGTATTCATGATTCAACACACACACACACAAACACAAAACCGAATTTGTTGTTTCCCCGGACTCCACGAATTCAGCAGTTTTATTCTTAAATGAACATTTTAATACAGTAACAGCTCCATTAGAAAAAGTAGGTTTTCGAAAATTATGCAGGTAGTTAGTCACTAAAATTTATTAATATAATTTAATAAATATTTGTTCAGAATTACGTTCCTATCAGGCATTTTATAGCCAAAATAAAAACGAAAATAGTGTTATCGGATGTACCGTAAGACCGATCAGCACCAAAATTTACAGCTAGTTATAATAAATAATAATGAATTTTTGTTTCAAATTTTGTAGCTATTTGTCGAAAATTTAAAATTTTACAGTGAAAACAAACACAAAAATAGCTATACTCGAAGTACCGTGCGTCCGATCCGCTCCTAAATTTACAGCAACTTATGATAATTTATAGTAAATATATGTTTCAAATTTAGTAGGTATCAGTCGAAAATTGAAAATTTTATAGCCAAAACAAAAACGAAAATAGCCATACCGAAAGTAATGGAAGTCTGATCTGCAACAAAATCAATAGGTCAGGTCTTTGGCTTAGTACTAATGTTCGTTCCAAATTTCGTGACTATCGGTTAAAAATTGCGACCTGTACCCTGGTAACAAGGAATTGGCTTATATGAGTAGGTACCTCCGTTCAGTTTATTTTCAAAGTGAATTTACTATCTCCTAAATTTAAGGAGGACATATGTGTGTCTCCCAGGAATCTTCTAAGTTCAAAAAGGAAGAATGCGTAACTACAAGTCAATAATCTAATAAAAATGCGTACTTATGACCAAACAATAAAATTGATTGATATTGGTTAGTATTTGTGTGTCTCCATCTATTTCTAATTCTACCAGAATCACAAAACGTTTATTAACAAAAATTATATTGCTATATACTCAATATTTTTATAAATCTGAGTTAACAAAAAAAAATAATACCCATTCAATCTTCACTCTGTTCACGCTAAGAAGTGCGTGACGTCAGAATCACAATAGATGTTGCGGTTGGTTGGGGAGAGAGGAAAAGGTATTGATGCATATTGTTATACAAAAATAAGCATAATTTTGTAGAGTAAACAAACATATATTTTCAGACAGATAAGTGTGGATATGGTTTATGACATCATGCACTTCTTAGCGTGAACAGAGTATAGAGCTCTGTTTGATAGGACTACACCAACTTACACCAACCTACACCAGGAGAGCAATTCCACAAATTTCAGAATGTTATATGACTTTACGCCAAGTTTTACTTGAATATTTGTGGAATATCCCTATTGGTGTAGGCTGGTGTAAGTTAGTGTAATCCTATCAAACACAGCTTAGGTAAAATGGAGATACGCTTTTTACTAATTGTAATGGTACATGTGATATGTTGGATACAAAATGCAGAAAATAAATAAAAGTGAAACTTCAGTTTGAATAAATTAGCTTATATTATATTACAACAGATGAAGAACGTTTGATTATCGAGAGCAGATGAAACAGGAATAAAAGTAAATTGGTGAAAAAGTTTGAAAGTGGAAACGATTTAATAGATATAAATATAAGCAGCAGTGTAGCCAATACGATAAGGTAAAAGTAACGAATAGAGTATAACAGTGTGTGTAAATGTGAGAGAGTGAGAGTTGTGATATGGGCTTGGCCCAATGCTAATTAGGTTGATGCTATAATGCTTTTTAAAGTTTTTGATTTTCAATTTGCCAGGTGAACCATGTATAATATCATTATCATATAGATTGTTAGATGTGTATGTGTGCGAATGTACATGCTCGTGGATTTTTTTTTGTTTTAATCAAATTTATAGTAAATACTCAAAATGCGTTTGGGTATTTTGACATTTTCACAATACAAATTTCTCATTATGTGTTGCGAGAGTAATTCAATACTTTTAAATTACCTCAACAAATAAGATAATTTCTGAATATTATCTTTTATTAATATTTCACTTCAATTATTACAAACACTTTAGAATTATACTTATTACTATTTCTTAATACTAGTGAAACTTAATGTCCATAGCAACTAGCATGGACCCTAACGTCTCTACTCGACTGTAGGTTTAGGAATGAATATGTCTTCGAAACGAAGATACGACATCACATTCATTTTCTTTGTTTCAATCAAAAGATGGCCAACCAAAAAGGTGGGGTGATACGGAACATCCACCAAATATGATGACTTTACATTGTCAGCATACCTGGTGGTGTCCGTTCGTGAGAAGCTAGGTGAAATATAGACAGCTATTATTCCAAGAATTAGGAATAATAGTTGTCTATAATTTGTTCGACACGTTTTTGTAAACGAACTGAATCATCTGCAAAAATGGGACGGAACAAAGGTCCCCGGGTGAAAGAAAGCCCGAAGCTCCTGCTTCGTTAAATTTTGTGTTCCTGAAAGTTTCCTATCATACTCTACTATATTTTTAATTTTAATCATAAAACAATATTATCTTTTCACAAATATTCCTTAGTATATGTTGCGGAATTGATCATAGCCTAAAAATATAAAATTTTTCATTGGAGCATAGAAATTTATTTTTGCAAATTGACTTAATAAATATAATTTGGCATAATCAAATTTATTATGCTTTTTCTTTTTTAATGTTAACTTATTATACAGGAATAGACTTAAAATTATGGACCATTAACGATGTATTGCTCCCAATGCCAAATCATTTATTTGATTATGTGCATTGATAGCAACACAATTTATTTTTAAATTCACGTAGACCAATCTGAATTGTCTGCAAAAACGGGACGGAACATTATGGCTTTTTTTTTGTTTTTATTACTCGTTTTGGGCATTGTTTTATAGGCCATGACTCGCATTTCAGGTTATGAATATTTTCATAGTGCTAAAACGTATTTAGAATTATTTTTTTTGGCCAATGGCCATTTTTGGCAATTGCTCCTAATATATTCATGAAAAAAAAATTAGGTGAAAATGAGAAAATGGTATCAGTCGTTTTCTTTTCTCATGAAACGGATAATTTCCATCATCCCCACCCCGAACCCTTTTACAAGGTCAATTTTATTAACCAGTTTGTTTAAAAATTAGCAGTCTTTTCATAGAGCGCTGTTTACTTACTTTCCAAATTAATTAATTCAGATTATATTTGCAAACACACACATTTTCGACAGTGCTCCCCCTTGGTTTATTCAAATTGAACTGAAAATATATCAGAATTAGGTATCTTATTAATGCAGGATTAGGAGGGAGAATGAAGTACAGTTCAATTCGCTTCATTACCACGTCGATATATGGCGTGGATTTATCTGACTCCATTTTTAAATTTTAACATTTATTATTCGGGCAACTGTGCACACTATTCGTGGCCACAGACTTATTTAATTTTTTGATTAGCCCCCTTTTGAGGCATATGGAGTCGAATGAATTTTAAATGTATTTTTATTTTCTGATACGAATATGAGTTCTAAAAAGTTGGGAGGTCACCACGAGATCATATAGGAAAAATCAGCAGTCTTATCTATCTCCCGATTTGCTCCCTTAATTAAGATTATTTTTGCAAACAAATACATTGCCTACAATAATGAATGAATCAAATATACATTTTGTAGACTTACTTATGCCCATAGGTTATCGGTCTTAACATCGAGGCTGGTCCGAAAATTTATCTCAGGTAAATTAAATTTTCGTATGATCGATTCAGTCCCTTTGGATCGTAAAATAAATTCGATAAACTTAGCGGTAAGCCATTTTGTTTTTGAAAAAAACTTTAACAGCAACGCTGGAACCACTTCGGTACTTCCACAAAACAAGCGTTCACCTTTCAATTCAAATAAACTTCGCCGAAAACGTATTAGAAAATACTGGTTGGGCGGCGATACACAAATTTTTATGGCCCATCTGTAGCACGAAACACTTAACCCCCAGAGAATTCAGATTAAGTCCGCAAAAGAGCAAACGTTATTTGGCGGATGGCGGTTTTTTCAAGGTTAAAATAAATTTTGTAAAAGCCGTCGTGTTGTGTTTTTAAATTTTCGAACTAAAACGAAACCCCTACTTTGTAAATCAATTTTCAAACTTTACTCGTTGAATCTCTCAACAGAGAGGCACAAAGAGAGAGAGAGAGAGAGTGAGGGAGTGAGAGAGTGAGAGAGTGAGTGAGTGAGAGAGAGCGAAAGAGAGACAGAGAGAGAGACAGAGAGAGAATTAAAAGCAAAAATTGTCGAAAAATTTGTGAAGTTTTAAGAAACTTGTATATCTACCTGTTTTCACTGTTCCTTCACCCGCAAAGGCTAAGAAAAAAGCTTAACATTTTGTTTTGCTATATTTTTTACTCGAATTAAAAAAGAAAACAAAAATTGGTTTACTGTTTACTCTGCGCCAGAAGTGCACCATAAAAAAGCGTTTTAAGTGTTTCACGAAGTAGTTTGATCAGAAACGTATGGTAATAAATAATTTACTTGTTCACTTTTTTTCTCCCTTACACTCTCCGTTCCCTTCTTCTTTTCAAACTAAATGCGGATAAAGGATCGTTTACAATACCTATGGTACGGTAACTTTTTATATTCTAATGTCGGATGGTTTTTTGTCTTTTTTTCTTTCTTTTTTGTCTTTTCTGCAAAGTTAGAAAAAATTGAACTAAGTGCGATAAAAGAATCAAGAGCATCGGAAAAAGTTTTGCACATTTTGCGGAGTAAATTTATTTTTCATTACTCTAATACTTGAGAAGTGGTTCAAGACAATACAATAGCTATAAACAATGCAGATTCCTTATATTCATTTCTATAACAGTTTAAAATAATGAAAATACCTGGAAGAATTGATGGGAAAAATTCCAAAAAAAATGCTCAGCCCAAAAAAGCTACCACACCTGGCTTTATCCGATTCATCTTAGGCAATTTGTTCGAATTCACTGAGTTTGGTGCATTCTGGTAGTATTCATCTTCCTTTTATTTATAAAAATCACTTCTGTGACGCTATCACGTGACCAGTTTTACAGATGTGGGTAATTGGCTATGCGTGTATATTTGGGTCTAACTCGAAATTATATTTTTTCTTCGTAATGTCATGTCAAAGCACCTGGTCAATTAATAATTCCGACGCATTTATGTAAGTCTGTGTGAATTATTGCTGCCTTGCAGTATTTGGTACTCACTAGTCTTATATGTAGGGCTCGGATTTGTATGGCGAAAATTTCAAGGAAATATGCATATATATGTGCTTTTAAAAGTTAAAAATATGCTGAAAATACAGTGCTAACATTGGATGTATGTTGGAAATATGGGATTAATAACTGGAAATTTGAAGTACGGTAAATTGATAATCCACAAAATTGAAGAATGCATTTGAAAACCTCATTAAAACAAGAAAATAGAAAATATTAATTTTGAAACAATCAAAAAAAAAATTGTTTATGGCCCGTCTAGTGATTGACAGTTTTTAAATTTTTCGTTTTACACAAGTAATTCATCTTTTCATCCAAAAATTTATTGATTTTGACTATAAACTAGCTACGAGTATTTTCAGAAAAATATGGTTATAATGACCTGGATATGCAAAAATATACTGGAAGAAAAACCAGAATGTGTAAAAATATGTGGAACGTGGCAAAATATGTAAAATTTCAGAATATATGTATGGTTCATTTTACTGTAAAATTCTTGATTCATGTAATTATTATAGTATATGTTTGATTGGATTACTAAAGAAAAATATGTGATTTCATACAAATCCTAGCCCTACTTATGTATGACAACCATTTCAGTAACGCTATCATATGACCGTAGTTACAGTGATATTTGTCTACGCGTATATTTGAGTTTAACTTAATATGTTTTTTCTTTATAATATCCTATAAATGCGTCTGGTTAATTGATAATTCTGACACATTTATGTAGATTTGTGAGAATTATTGTTCAGTAGTAGTATTTGGTATTCTATAGTATTATAATATCAGAGCCACTTCTGTAACACCACCATGTAACCGAGTGTGTGTAATGCATATGCTCACAACAACGCTATTAATTTTTATGTTTATACATCAATCCTTAATGAGTATAGCCCCAGAAGAATTCACACATTTTTTTCTTAGTCAATAGAAATTGTTGAGTTCTATTCCCAACCAACAGCCAATCACTACAGTTGGTGAATCAAAAGAATGAACAAATAAGACCTAAACAATGGGCAGTACCACATCTCAGAATGCCCAAGAAGTAAAATGAAGGGATTTTCATTATTCCACCCTTTAATCATTCCAACGAATGTACATAAATTCAGCAGTAAAAGCAGTGGAGTTGTGTGAAGGTGAGTAGCATAGAGCTCACTCCACATATACTTAAATCTCATACAAACTACTGTACTTCCATCCGTATATATTTTTGTTACGTGTGTGTATAAGTCACTGCCTCCATCCCTGTATGTTGGTTGCAGGCAACTGCATCTTAACGAAGCATCAGATGCAGGTGGAGGAGTCCCTGCGAACCACAAATGTATGTACGCTGAAGCATCAAGTAGGTATCATTGGTGGTGGCGTGACCAAGCTATAGCATTCAATGTTTTTGGCCAATGGAAAATTTGGTGGATTTGCTTTTATTACTGGCGGGTTCTTAAAAACCTGTGCTAACTGTTGGAGTAGGTATCCAGCATTTTTATAATGATATACATCTGATCTTTTCAACTTTCTCTTTATCATTTGATCGACTGGAGCTCAAAAATGGTTGAATCGTGATCCCCAATACTCGAATAATTTTTAATATTGTCAGTAGGTAAAGGAACTTATTCCATCAATATTAGTTTCAGGACCAAAATATTCGTTTGCGTGTCTACTGCTAATTAAATACATACTACAAAGCTAAATGACTGGATCGGCGCGTGGGACTGTCCTCTTTCAAATCGACTTATGCGTCATTTTCTTTATCTGCGCTCCACATTTTCTTCATCGCCGGAAAAATAAATGTTTAGTGAATTACTCGTTTTTAGGTTTTAAACCTTCTCAGTGCGATGGCCAATTACCGAATCATTTCTAACGACGTGGAAAAGTCGTAAAAAATAGAGTTTGGAGCTCTCTGAAAGCTCGTGTAGGTGAAAATTTTCATGGTTTTCTTTATCTTCCCACGTTTTAACGGGGCACGTATTCGAAACCGCGTTCGGAAAAGTTTAATGGAGTATTTGAAAAGTATGTTGAGGGTGAAAATGAGACATCAAAACGCGAATGTGTGCTAATTCTGAAACCATTTAAGAGGATTAGATAGTTCTGCATTCGATGTCGTCGTTAGAATTATTTGTAGTTTCTGTTCATTGTCGTTTGTATATAGAATCTACCTACATATATTTGGATAAAATTACCAAGAAAAATCGTTCCATTTATTCAAATAGCTTGTCGCATTCGGTAATCTTGAGAAGCAAATTAATACGAGGTCTTTATCAATTCGACATTTCATTGAGGGTGTGACAGTTGAACGTAGGGTAAAGGTCTGTAAGATCGCGCACCTAGTGGTCAAGTCATCATAACTTGCATTACAAATATTTAAAAGTTTTCTACTTTTGGATATGTTATAGTCAAAACCTTTTTTTATGACATATTCAAAGCATAATTTATGGCGCAAACTAAAACTGAAGCTATAATGATTTTGGAAAGACTTTTTAAAAATGTGACCCCAAAAAACGTGTCTGAAATATCGTACATTTGCATTACTAGATCTCGCACTTCCATAAAACATCAGTTGTTCAAAAAGTGATAAATTATTCTCTCTGTTGTAGATAAAGGTTTTGATTATAACATATCCGAAAATAATAAAGTTTTAATCATTTTAATTGAAGTTACGGTGAGTTAACCACTAGGTGCGTAATCTTAAAGACCTTTACCCTACTACTAGAATGGTTTCTCCATTGAGGATTCTGATAGTAGTTGAATTCAATAGGCTAATTTAAGTAAAAATCGGAGCTCTTAGTTCATTTTTCTGAAGGATTATCTTTGCTCTGATCTTGTTACATTTCCACATGTATAGTGAGAAAAAAAGATAGATAAAATGGAATGAAACACTAGGTATTATTAATTTGATATGTGAGCGATATTTATAGACTTACGAATTGATCTTTTTAAGCTATTTTTCTCTATCTTAAATAAGTATGAAATTAAACTCTATTATATCATCTAAAAGTTTATTAAATGTAATTTCCATCAATATAAAGTTTCTTGCCCCTGGAATTTCACAGAAGTCACAAAATATTTCGAAGTAATTTGAAAAAATTATAATTTCATGTTCTAAAAACTTAAAATGTAAGTATCTTTTGAATGAGAAGTAGTAAAATCACATTTTTAGTATCAAAATCCATTATATTGTTATGGCAATGTTATAATACATGTGAATTTTCATATCAGATTTTCAGTTTTGAAAAATGGTCACTGTGCTATCTTAGGAACTGCGCGATCTTACAAACCTTTACCTTAAGTATAAACGCGTATTGAGATTAACAAAAAGATAGTAAAATCCAATTTTTTCAGCCAACTTGGATGTGATTGATAGCATTAAGATGAACAGTAGCCATCAGCGTCAGGGAAAAAGAGAATATCGAGTGACTAATCCGAGAAAGCTTTAATCTAACACCGTGGTTAGAAACGCGGTTTCGATTCAATATGGTGGTTTGAGAGGTTCTTCGTAGAATTTTAAAAGAGTATTTAGGTCAAAAATTAATTTAAACTGAATTATAAATATTGTACCAATACCTTGTGTCCTAAATGGCCAAAAAAAATTGTAGAATTCCTTGTAACTCTCAATTTATTATTACCTCATATCCTCACAATGTTTGAAAACTGCAAAAAAACGTATAGAATACCTTGTAAACCACATCTTGTTGAGTTTCCTTTATTCTACATCTGTGAAGATAAAATTTGGTATTAACTGGTAAACAGTAACTGTTTTGAATTCTACAAAAATCGATTTTCAAAGTGTGTAAATAACTCGTGAACTCAGAATTTGTTCAGAGAGTAGACTAAATCACTGTGAAGTACATAGTAGGTAGGTATCCCTATAAATCAAAAAAATATAGTAAGCCACTGAATGTGTAAATTTATGTATGTATGCCATAGTAACTACAAGGAAAATTAAAATTTTAAAAAATTTTTTCATGTCAGCTAAATTAGGGTTTTCTTAATCCCAGTGCACTTTTCTCGAACCAAAAATTCCAATTTCTTATCTTCTTTCACGTTTTTTGTCTCTCAAGAAAAATTTTATTTTTGTGAGTTATCTCTTTCAAACCAGTCAGTCGATACGTAGGAATGTCTCAGAATAGTGGATGTACTACTAGCGTTTAATCACTCATGACTGAGTTCATCCTGGCCTAAGAATGACATTCATCGTTGTAAAAGAAACATCGAGTATTGAGAAAAAAAAGGATAAAATCTGTTGACCTTGGAAATACAACCATTGGGTGTAATTGTTAGAATCTGATTATGGGAATGGGGACAGGTTTTTCTATTCAGAGGTCAACTTGTAATAATAATTTAAAAAGTTCATTAAGGATACTAAAATTTTTTTTAGAAATAGTTCAACCACTGATGACAAAAGAAGTAGCCATTTTTTTGTTCGAAACTGCAAAATAATGATACCTATATAAGTAGGCATACCATAATTATGATTCCAAACAAAGTCAGGTATAGGTTATAAGTTTTCTATGAAAATCTAGGATACTTATTAAAATTGATCTCAAGAAACAACTTAGGGGTGAGCGTTGGTACATTTAGTCATAAAATTTGTGATAGACGTTGATTTTGTTATATTTTAAAATTCTATAAATATTTCGTTGCTATTGGATTTCCAGTTTATGTTCCAGAATAGCCTACCCATTTAACCAGAATTCTTTAATTTTTAATTTTTTTTTTTGTGATAAATTTGAAGTGAAACTGGAAACCGGGCCATGAAGCTCAACCGGTCGGGACACTGGGACTGGTACCTCAAAGTGGGACGTATGATAATCCTATCTATAAGGCTACTACAATGCTCAAGTTATCGTACATAATATCTGCTAAACTGATTGAACGAAAAAGTAGGTACCTAGGTACAACTTAGTGACAAAATTAACTGTAAGAGACGCTGTTAGTAATTTTCAGACTTTCAGAAAGCATGTACCTCTTTTATATGTTTTATTAATGACGTTTTTCTTTCGGAAGAATACAACGTCACAAAATAACTGCTTGGGAAATATGCACAGCTTTCATAACGAATCCAGTCATACCAAGCTAATGTTCTGCAGTTATTTGGCACAATTTCCTAATCAACTGCGTTATACCTTAAAAAATTAGTATTTTAAAAAATTGGACCAAAAGTCATTTAGACCAATTCAGTTTGTGAAAGAATTGCATGTAAAATCCTCACAAAATGAAAAGTAAGCTGTACCTTTGTTTAAAATTCTATACTATCTGTTACATATCACTAATATCGATATATTTTTCCCTCTCTCTTAAGTTTGTAACTGGAGAGCTACTTACCATTTGGCTAACACTATGTTATAATTTAATTTTATAATCATCCAATGTTTTGCTGTTCATGTACAAACATCTTTTTAATTTGTCTCGATTTTTGATCAAAACAATGTTTTGTTTTGTAAATAAGGACTAAGTCTTTCTATTGGCAATGGGCCAGTCCTTGGTCTGGTCTGTGGTGACATCTGCTAACATGTCTTTCAACAGGATGTTCCTCGGAGTATACAGGCTAATACGTAAACTTTTTAATAATTATGCATGGTTAAAAGCATGGTCAAATGAATATCTGGCTGTCTGTGCAGGTTTAAGCAGGACTCTCACATCTCTGTTGGATATTGCTGCCAGATGCTGTCCTTGGTTTTGTATTAGTTGAGTTTGTTGTGAAGGATATGTTGGTTTTGTGATTTGTTTCCCCGGAGTTAATCTACCCGGCGTCACATACCACAATATTCATAAAGAAGTTTGGGTGCACCGTCTATTACAGATGGGTTAAAGCATGCAATCTAGTGGGGCGAAATTTTGATTTTTTTTTTATGTTTTTCAGTATTGATACAATATTTTTAGCATCACTAATGCAATCTTAATAGTTAAGTTTTCTTTGGAAGCTGACCCCAAGTAAAAATGTGGTACGCTGGTGAATGGTCTGACTATAGCCGTATATCTAATAAGTAATAACCTTTTAATAAGCATACAGTATCAGTAAAGAAAAATGATTTCTGGTTAGACATGTTGGCGCTAAATAGGCAACCACCACATATCACCTGCCGCACTTTAAACTATGTTTATGTATGCTAACCTTGTGAATTTAAGAGATGACCCATATCAAATATATTCTAAATTGGTGAATTCAAGCAAAACATTAGAAATAGGCACCAAGTACACTCTGGTTTCCTACTTTTATGTTGCCATGTCTTTACATTACAAATTAAATTGGGCTTATGGAACTTTACTGATCCAGTACTATGTAGTCAGAGGTAATAACCAATCATCATACTGGTCCGCTTGTGAGTGGGGTGACCATATAGTTACATTTGAATACTATAACCAGTGTGGAAGTGTCGGTTTTATGGGGGATGATACTGTCATATGATAGCAACCCACCTTAGTGTAAAAAATAAAAAAGAAAGAAAGATAGCAATCAAATTAATTATTTCCAAGTCTAAACAGTTATCATATTTTTTTGCACGCAGGGGGTGAGAGGCTGACCTTGATACCTACCTGAAGTTTGACAATGTTAGAAAATCCTCCTAAATAAAATTTTTTGCCACTGACTAGGCTATGGGAGACACAGTTTGTTAGTGATTGACTACAATCATAGGAAAATGGTTTTCTTCCATTGTTGTACCCAACCTATTTCCATAGTTTTGAAGATAATATCCAATAGCAATCTTTCCTCCTGTGCCTCGAGCCTTAGTAGCTTCATAATTATGTCACTTCGAATGAAAGGGAAAATGTTGTAAAATCACAGTTTACTTCTTGAAATTAGGTTACAATAAGTTTATGGTAAAAACGCGTTTTCAAAAGATAAGTTTTTATTTTTTATTTTTTTTTGGCTTGAGCTTCATTTGAAATAAATATTACTTTGTGACGAAAGGTTGGCTGCAGTATTGGTATATTTTGAAATCGCGGTAGTTAGCAGAATAAAAGCTTATGAAAAGGGCGAGTCATGCAATAATTGGCAGAAAATGAGAGAACCGAAGCCCTCTAATTTTTGATATATTTATATGAAATATAAATTCTAGTTTAGAATGTTTTCCACCAAGACAATGTAAACAATAGATACATATTTTTCCAATTTTATCTCAGAGCAAAAAAATTGAAAACAAACGAGTTAATCTGAAATCTAGTAAATCTGCTTGAAATGAACTGAATGTTGTTACCTTCAAATAAGTTTTGTGGACATCATCCAGTGACCATAAATGTCAACTTCTTTTATACACTCTCATAAAAATAAAATGTGTAAAGGAGAAGAAACGAGCAATCATGACATTCAGATTGTGATATGCCAAGGGGGCCTCAAATGAACCCTACTACCCGACAATCCCAACAATATCTGTAACCTATGACACTTCCAGGTGGCCTTGGTATTAATCATCTACATTGGATGGTGCCCACAAAATCAGCACCATCCAACCCACATAGCCTGCTAGGAATTTGTAGAACTTAAATTTAGACCATGCTGATTTTCTATTTTATAAAAATTTAAAACCTAGGCTATGTACTTCAGAACATGCATTACTTACAAGATCATTATTTACCAGCCGTACCTAGGAATTGATACCACCCGTGGCCATTGCCACTAAAAAGTTCATTAAAACTTATTCAAAAAATAACACAATGTATTTGAAAATAAAAATGAACACATACTTCCGTGAACATAAAACAAAACAGTACGAAAAAGTGTTCCTGCCTGCACAAACAGTTAATGTGAAGTGTCAAGCAACCGCGGACAGAGAGTTACAAAAGTATGAATTTTTGATGGTTGATTGACTTGTAGAAAAAGGAGAGGGAAGAAATAACCAGATTAGAAATATGGGGAATATAATTTTATTATTATACACATAACTAGGGAAAAACCAAAAGATATGGTAAGACGAAAGTATGAATAGCCTTCGGTATTTCTGGTTTATATAAGTAAACATATTCACACAGAGATTTTTAATTTCAAATTTTTTATTAATTTATATAATTTTGTAATAGCCAGATGCGTCAAGATCAGTATTCTTGTTATACTGAAACATCTAAAAAGCAAAACCTATCAACAACTTATGAAAATATGCTGGTCCGATATCCAGAGTAAGGGAGATGTATTATTCTTTTCAGATAGCCACTACAGTTGTCCTCTCCCCAGTCCCCACCACCGACTGTGTCTGAAATCAGTAGGTAAATTTCCATAACGCCATGTTTTATCTAGTAGTTCAATAACCAAATCATTCATTTTTACGCCTCAGCTTCACAATATAGCCTGCATATCCAAACACTTTATGAGGAATGAAGCACGGGGAGAACAAAATTCCAGTTTGAAGTGACACGCGCTACCTTTGCCATAAAAACGTTCAAACTGCGATCGAGACATAATAAAAATACTTGGTATCATAATTTCAACCATACACACCAAAAAGAAGTTCGAAAGATTGCTATTGAATGGGAAATTCTTTTGGCAGGACATAAATTTGCAGTTGGTTCGAAGCCAACGATAGAAATGGGTAGTTTTTTGGGGTAAAAATGAAATGTATTCAAGTTAGCGTATCGAAGAGAACGATAAAAAGAAGGGAAAGAAACCCAAAAAAAAAAAAAAGACGAAAAAAATAGGAGTAGTTACATAAAATCACTTTTAATTTGCTCTTTTCGTTTTTTGTTTCTCCCTCTAGCTGTCGGGAATGAAGTGGAAATCTTTATACCAAACCGCTTTTTTATAGTTACGGTATTGATTTTACTAATATTCGGTCGTTGTGTGAATAATAGAGAAAAAAAAAAAAAAAAACTCACTTTAAACTATTATCAGTTAATATACGAGACCTTTTAGCGGTTAAAAAAAAAGTATTCGAGATGAAATTAGAAAAAGAGAAAAACTTTCACAAAATAAATGATATTTTTACCATTTTCCAAACGATTGAGCCGTAATCTAGCGCCGTATATTCAGGGGATATTTTACCGCGGCGAAAAGCTCAGAAGGACATTGAAATTACAGAATTTTATCAAATCATTCTTTTATTTTGTTTTCAGTATTCGAACAAAGGAATAATACTGGTGACAAGTTAATTTGCTGCACTGTATATTATTTCAACTTTACGGAAATAAAATTTTAAAAAAATTCAAATAAATTCAGACTCAATAAATTATCTTACACTCGAGCAACGTCATCGTTTATACAAAAATTATTGCTTTAATTCACTTTCCCATTTCAATCGGTTACTGTCGATTCGACTGATAAAAAAATTTTGAAAATTAAATAAAGTATTTCTTTCCCACTTTATTTTTTCCATATTAAATAAGTAATCGACGAAAAATTTGAGACAATTGGAGCTGAATATTTTTCAAACAAATTGTGGTTACTTGTCTTTGGTCACTGCATGTAGGAACCGGAGATTATCCACTAAAATGTAAGCAGGTTGTTCACTCCTATTTGAAGTAATAGACTGATGAACGGGAACAAAGAACTTTATTAATGTGTAAAGAGTAAGCAGTTTAATGGAGCTGTATCATCGTCTTTTATATACAGAAAATAATACTTTATTCTAAGCCAATCAGATGCTCGTATGCTTATATTACGTATACTGTGCTGCATAAAGAAATGCATGCGCGCAAAATGGTGCATAAAGTAAAAATCTATGCGTTAAGAATTTACATTATGAATTGCTGCTTTATATATCGTCAAGGTGTAAAAATTGTCTACTTTATCGATAGTGTTGTAAAATAGTTATTTGTGATACAAGTGTATAAAGTCGGTGATATTGATCCGTGTGTGATTATTTTCTCATGAGCTGAAGGCAAGTGATGCAAATCACACGAGTGTTAATCATTTACTATACACGTTTGTGTCGCACATTATTTTTTTGGAACACTTCACCCTTTAACTACATAGTACTGGACCAGTAAAAAAAGATGATTTCTGGTTAGACATGCTGGCGCTAAATAGGCAACCAGGCATACCTTTTGACGTACTTTGTTTTGTATTTATGTACGCTATCTTTATGTATTTAAGGGATGTATTTATCAGATATATTCTAAATTGGTGAATTCAAGAAAAACGTCAAAAATATGCAGAAGGTATATTAGGGTTGTTTATTTTTTCGGTAGCATGTCTTGACATTAAAAAGTACATTGGTCTTATGGAGCTTTACTGGTCCAGTACTATACATATAGTCAAAGACTTTATCAGAGAAACAAGAACAAAAATGAGTGTGTGATGGTAGACATGGTTGAAGCGAAACTTCTATCTGATTTTCATTCAATGAATCAGTTAGAGTTGAATGGGCCAAGCTCTCGCAGTCATGATGATGTGTTTCATGACTGTTTTTTAGTTTACTACCATATGCAAGGGAGTTTCACTTCTAAAGATTAATCAAGAAAAAACTAAGAAACTATTTTTGTCTTCCCTTTATCAACTCATTGCTGTGACACTCTCATGTAATCCGTATTTGAGATTGTACATGTAAGTATGAGCCGTGTTTCAATCCTGGCCATGAATTTTTTTTTTAGAAATCCTTTATGGTGTTAAAATAACGCATGTGCACAAGCTGGTGCATAAACAATTCACAGAAAATGCATAAAGGAACACATGCGCAGAAAGCGGTATATAAAGTAAAAAACAATGCATAAAGAATTTATATTATGCATTGTCATTGCATTACATACCTACCGATTGAGTTTTAAGTACAATATTGGATACATATACTTAATGTGTTCTCAGTGTAGGTTACCATTGAGGAATGGTTCCTCCCCTAACTATACTGTACCGTATGTTGTAATAATTACAATACTATAAGATAGTATTTATTCTTTCTCTTCTTGTTCTTTGTAATATTTGGAATTAATTCCTCCTGATTTTGGGCACAGTTTTCATGCTTTAATTTCATCTTTCATTCTAAAATGAAATTCCGACACTAGGAAAATGTAATAAATATCCTGCTGGTGTTTCACAATCTCGTATCTAAAAAAGAAAAACAAAAAATGGGAATAATTTAAAAAAAAAAAGTTATTTAATCATTCCATCCCAATAGAGCAATATCAAATCTCAAAAACTAAAATATTTTAAATATTATGCCACTTCTCTCACTCCAGCAGGTTACGAATAAATCACTCATATTAGAATTTGCTTCAATCAACAAGAAAAAGTGATTCAATTGAAAAGGGCCAGCACCCAAAAGGGCCAGTTGTAAAAAAAAAAGAGGTTATCAAAAAGCGCCACTTTCCTTGTAGCCTGCAGATAGTATTATTTTTAATTTATACCCAAAAGCGCCATAAAACCAAACAACACAATGAAAACGTCCTCTTGGCTACACACTGGGAAAAAATACATCAGAAAATAAATTTCAACTATTCAGTATATTGAAAGAGTTTTGAAAATGTTTGTTTGATGAAACAAGTAGTTCCAAAATCATTTTTTATGTGTATATCTAACAAATATGCACCCAGTGTTAATACTATTAAATTTTAACATTTAAATTACCTATCATGATTAATGTTTCATACAATTTTTAAAGTTTCACGAATTTCATATACTCAGTTGGTGCATATGGGCTACTAAAAATGGCTCTTATGTTCTCTTTAACAAGCCCTTTTGTCTAATTTTTTTTTCTGATGAGTGGCCTTAATGAGTGTCTTTGATAAAAAGGGGTGGTGGGAGTTTGAACTCGTCTGCATATTAATAATCGCAAACTTTACATTGAAAATGTTTAGCTTCACGGTATTAGAGCACTTTTTAAAACAATGTAAAAATTTTCTGACATAAACAATCGACAATGTGCGCGAGCAAAAACATACTGCTGGGCATTGAAACTAAATAAAAGAATAAAGAAGAAAAAGTTGAGAATACGAGAAAGAAAAAATATTGAAACTTGAAGGTATACACAAACGACACAAAAACCATTTGGTAGAATTGATAATGAAAAGAACGGGTTCCAAACTAAAAATTTCGAACTTAATTACAGCTCTCAGAATCGAACTTCCGAAACGTAAATTGGCAGAAACCATCAAAGGATAGACACCTACATGAGATTAAAATTTTGTGAAAATCTGTCAAGTGGAAGAGGCGTGATGCTATGACAAAAAAAAAAGGAAAAAACTTCAATTTACAAAATATATGTGTGGAGAACTGTGTGATAGGGTACAAAATTTTTTTATTCTTCTAAAAAAAAATCAGAAATTTTCTGTATTATTATTATTTTTAAACTGGCTGTTCGATTTGGTAAAGTTCAGCAAACAATTATTATGAAAATTTTTGCAAAATGTCATCATGCAAGAATTCTATTTAAAGAAAATTGTCAAAGGAAATTTTTGAATAAAATAATTTAATTTCTTCTTCATTGTGGAATACCTTGTCGTGAGGGATATTCACACAAGAAAGTCTTCAACAGAGTTTGCGTGTTCTGCCACTTTGTATTGTAAAGTATGGGAGAGCCAAATCCTTGGCAAACACTGGCAATTTTGTAGCCAGTTTTGAGAGTTTATATACCGAATTTGGCACACGCTCACAGACATACATACGTATGTATATGTACGTAATTATGTCATACATTACGTCATTTATTGCCTCCGTTGAGGTGATAAGAAACGACGAGCGCATTTGGTACCGGGCTGTGACATCACCAAGATTGTTATCAGGTAATTTATCACGGCCCATGCAATGTATCTTACCTGTACGTACATACAGGTACGAACATACAAACGCACAAGTGTGTTTATGTTTTAACGTCATATAGACGATTATTGCCAGCCTTTGGGCGGCGACTGTCATCGAGGGGTGCGAGCCCCTATTACCTCATACGAGTGATGTCCCCACATTCATAATACCTATCTGATTTTTCAAAATTCTGAATTATATTCTGCTTTGCTAGAAATTATACTCATACAAAAATCCTAAAAATACCTCATAATTTTCAATGCCCCAGGACCTTTATCGTTCAGGTGAATTCTGTTAAATGTGTCTATTGAACTAGTTTTTGACCGCATTAAATTCAAACTGGGGCCATGTCTTGGTATGTATTTATATTATTTTTCTTGTAGTGACACATATCTTTGCACGCGCATTACTTACCTATATCTACGTTTATACGGTTACTATTATCTACTATTATATACGATACTTTGTACAAAACATTTCGCAATAAATTGACAAATATACGTTTCCGTTTCACTCCACCTCCCCCTATCCACCCACCATAGTAACTTCGTATCAACTAAATAATTTATATTTACCATAATAACCAAGATTATCGTTCTACCTGCAAATGATATTTCTGACAGCACAGAAACAACCAACGTACACTCGCATACGAGCACACACCAATCCAACAACAAAATAATATGACGAACTGTACATTCACGCGAGTGAATTGTGCCAGCTGCAAATTTTCTCCGAAATAGGAGCAGGTACCTACCCTACCATACCGGATATACGATTACTACGTCGATTCTGAAGGTTACATAAATTTTGACGCGCGAATATATTATAGTATAAATAAAAAATTAGTTTATTAACCGTCATAAATGGTTGTGGGCTCTAGCTGAGTACGATAAAACGCATCACGCTCAGACCTCGTCGACGCGAATATTTTGAAGCACGACTAACTAATACCGCTACAATTGAGACGAATTCTCTGGAGAAAAATAATATCGAAAATACGACACATTTAATTAGAATTAGGGAACAGATACGTTATACGTGTGCACTGGTTTTTGTCGGCAACCTTGCTCAATGGATACGAAATGCAAATACTTATCACCCTTGTCGCGCATGGATTCCAAGGTTTCAGCAAAAAATACCCTCGAAAAATTGAGACAAAAAAGTAGTTTACATTCCGAAGGACGTACTTAACAAGACGAGTTTCTGCTTGGGTGGTAGATATGGTGAGTGCCAGGCGTACATAATTCAGAAGCGAATGCAAATATACGTAAGCATTAATCGGGTGCATACAGGGTGTTTTGCAAGAGTTTGAAAAGTGAGGGATCCGAAAGTTTATCGTGTATAAGGGTTAGGTACCCAATATAAAAGGCCGCATGCTATGCATAATCCATATGTCAGCACATCCTTATTCGTACCTACTCAGTGACATGATTGAATTAGGAATTAATTTTTTTTTATTTAAAAAAAATTAACGGCTCGAAATGGTTATTACGAAAGCAAACATTTTGATTGAGAAAAATTAATGACCAGAATCGTTCTTAACGTGGCATATCAATACAACCATTTCATCTCTGTTCCAGAAATACAGTGATGGCCAGATAATTCGACTACCGGTTGATCTGGATTTCCATGTATTCCGAACATAATCACTGGGAAACGATTTCAACAAATTTTTCACTTGATGATGCATCTATTAATCAACCTGTCTGACCGTTGATCCATCCATCACAGCTTAACTTACAAATGCAAACTCTGTGAGACATTGGTCCTTCAATTTTTGACCTAAACGACCTAATTTGACCCTTTTTTCATTATTATCTTTTGTTTCATGCGCTCATTCGACAAATGGAGCTACTTACTGCTTGCTACCAAGAACTCGACCACCATCTTATTTCTGTTGCCTTAAGCTCGTCTGTTTTAAATTTTCATCTTTTCTCACTTATTTTTTGGACGCCACGTCTTATACAACCGATTCTTTTCCATATTTCATTTCTAAAATTCATCTTCTAAATTTAATTCTTTTTGAAGTCTTCGGATTAAATCATGGTCCCAGTTTGTAGTTCTTACCTTTCAAGTATGTCGGCACCTTTGTTCTTCATATATAATTTTGAGCGCGATTATGATTTTCTTTTTGAATTTAATTAATATATATAAATGCCTAAATCAATGCTATGTGATTTACTCAGATTAGTTTTTTGCATTTTCCTAAATTTTCTGTTTTTTTGGCCGTTGTTTAATACGTATTCTACTTATTCAGAAAGAAATTCCCTTAGGACAGTTTGTCCATACTAAGCGACAATCTCTGTATATCAGAGTCTCAGGGAAAATGAAGATGAATTATTTAAAAACTTCACAAAACTTGTGGTGGAGGTCATTAATGGTATATTTCATCAGTTCTAAGTTCGTTTTAAAGAACTGGATCAAAACGGTAAAATTACCATAATATTATTTTATGAGAAGAATTTGTTCGATGAATGAAAATTGACAAAGAAAAAACCCAAAAGAACACTATAAACTAAAGAAAATTTCAGCATTTAACTTTAATATTGATAATGATAATGACCACATAGGAGGCCGTATGCATGAAAGATATACACCTAAGTTGTTTTTGGTCATATACTAGTTTTTAAAAAAAGTAAATTTGAGGATTCATAATTATCTGCAAGAAATCAGGCGCAAGAACTATATTTAATCGCTGAGTGATTTCCAGTCCACTCCGTTAGTGAACCAGCTAATTTGAAGAACAACATACCTACAATGACTGGGTTCATGGCATTTACAAATACGCGCAAAACAGCTGAACTATAAATTTCACCTTCATCAACAAAAGTTATTAGCAGATACTTATTATATTTTACAGTCGCACAATGAGTTGTTTTGTCAAATCTTGCCGGACTCAAATACTCCGACACAGAGCACAGTTCTTATTTTAGTTGATAAGAATAACAAATTTCAGTTAAAAATTGACTATTTCTTAATGACAAAGTTATGTAAGTAAGTATAGGCAGAGAGAGAAGGGTTTGACTCTACAATTTTGAACATCAGGGTAATTTGTTTGCGCAGAAGCAATTCAATGGTGATGTAGAAACTATCGATACTATCGATAGACCATCGATTGGAATAAACACAGATATTATGCGTCACTAAAGATGAATGGAACTATAGGTAATAACACGCACAGTACCATCAGGATTCAAACTCGCCTCTTTTAGTGTGAAAAGTATAGTCGATGCACAAACATCGTAGCAGTTCACACCAGATCTAATTTTGTTTACACTTTATAACATGCACTGCCACTATCAAACAATATATAGTGAGCACCTAGGACATACTAGGAATATCATTTCGTATGTATAAACATCACTTCTGTAATGCTATCACGTGACCATAGTTACATATTATATATTTAGTTGTGTGTATGTTTAAATTTCAGTCAAACTCTAAATCATTTTTTTCTTCATTGTACACCACAGATGTATACACAGTATATAACCTTGATAAGTAACTTACCTGTTTTCAGTAACTTACGCTTCCCCAAAAAAGCTGATGGGCACTTTACAAGCGCAAGTGTACCCATTTATATGAGATTTGTACATGAAATGCATTGTTTTGCCCAACAGCAGGAGAATCGACGCAATATCACAATATATCATAAGGGTCGAAGTTCAATGCAGTGAAAGCAAGTAAGTTATTTATCCAGGTTATATATGGTGTATACATCTGGGCTCTGCACCTAATTAATTGATAATTCGGACTCATTTGTGGTTTACGTAGGTTTGTGAATTATTGCTGCGCAGCAGCATTAGGTACCCTTTAGTACCCTAATAGTTTCCAGTCAATAGATTCAGCGATTTTGGCTGGGCGTTGATGAGAGTGAGTCAGTCAGCCAGGGATCTTTTTGGTACCTATATAGATTATATTGATTATTTGATTTAATAACTTGACTTTGACTGATTACCTCAAAACGGTAGAGGTGCCAAAAATGCAGAATAAACTGTAAAATAATTTTAATTTAGACTTCTGAGTTCAGAGGTTAACAAAAAATTTAATACTAAATAATTTAAAAATATTATAAATGATCAAAGAACATAATCTTTTAATTTGTTGATCTAATTTCGAAAGAGCTGTACCATACATACTTGGGCAACCAACAGAAATTTATAAAATGGTAAGGGCCTCATCTTACTTCTCCTTCCTTGAGTAATTCCCCTTTCGATATGCTAAAGCCTCGAACAAGCGACAATATATTAGGATAGGGTATAAAAAATATTTTCAACATTTTCCCACTCGAAGAAATTTCTGTATTCTGGTAATGCAATAATTAGCACAGTTTTCTTCTTTTAAACTTTGTCATATCTTACTCTCTCTCTTTCTTTCGCTCTTCGACTATTTCTGTCTCACAGGCGAAAAATACGTATTTTAAAATCGTAAATTCCATGCAAAGGCCGATTGGCGCTCGTAAACTGTTTCGATAACGTAATTTATCGTCGATACGCGAAATATACGTTTACCCCATTATCCTTATTTTGCATAATTTTTTGGGGGCGGTCGAGAAGAGGTCGAGGGTACGATATACACGCTCGAAAACGACCGTCAGAAAATATCGCTCATCCCTCCACTCGTACCCTTCGTCACCAACCTTTACCGCATCACCAGCTCAGGTGAACGAGAAATCAGCAAAAACAGCCGCAGCGGCATTGGCAACAGCAAAGCCAACAGCCGTACGGTATAACATGAAAATACAAAATTTTCGGCCATTTTTGCCACCATTTGTTACACTTTTCTTGAGCGCCAACAAATTCCCATAAAAGCTCAATTTTTCTCTGCCTAAACAGTGCGATGGCGCGATTATGTTTAAGAGTTTTGCGTGCAAATGGTAAAATGTCGTATGGTTTTAGAAGTACTCCGTTGGAGGAGGAGCGTAATTGTCTGATTCCTCTTTCAAACCATTTGGTCCCTCGACCATCGAATTAATAAAAGGGAAAATACATTATTAATTAATAATTCCTACGTTGATAGTTGGTACATTATATGGACAATCCGGAGAGTAAAAGAAATAAACCTTCGTAATGTTGGTGTTTGAAAAATGTAGGAGGGGAAAGAAAAGAGCCGGCTGTATTTCTCTGCTGTAATTTTAGCAGCATTCGTTCGAAAGCGAACCAAAAAACATACAGTTTTGACTTTTCTGATATTATTTCGATTCTTTAGCTGGTTGTTCTACACAAAAAACCTGAAAAGATGAATAGGCAATACTGATATGATAAAAACTGGTTTTGGTTTTGTAGGTTGCTGGGTTGTAGTACTGCAGACAGTGCAAGATCATGAATAATTCCATAAGCACGGTAGCAAAACCAGTATCAAGACAGATTGTACACAACTTCAGTTATCGTCAAGATCGACTATGCCAGACTGAAATCAAATACATGACAACGATTCGAAAGAACATAACCAGAGTAAAATACAAATCAGGAGAAGAAATATGAACCAACTCTCTAGAGTCTTCAGTGTTCTTCATTCAACTCACTTTCAGCCGAAACTAGACGTAAATTAAGTCAGTTCATAGGTCTGATCAGAGACGTAGGTAAGAGGGGGATGGATAGTGGTTCTCCAATTTTTTGGAGTTGGAAAAACTGACTACCTATTTATATTTATAGTTGGTAAATTTGGTCAATTGATGGTTAATAACCTTGTTTTCATTTTGTTTTTATCTATTTATTTAGAGGCGGTGATTTCAAAAATTTCTGTTAGTAATGTTCGTTTCCCCTCAAAAAAACTTTCGCTACGGCCCCGGGTCGGATTTATTTTGATGACCTCCATGGGCCAAAAAATCTGATCACTAAGTGCTCTTCACAACAAATATTAGTGTTACGAAAATGAATGTAAGAATGTGCTGATGGCACTTTTAGCCTGTGTTGTAAATAAATTGATAATTTATTACTAGGCCATTTCACAATTTCCATAACAGTGCACTTCTCCCGTTGAGAATTTACTGAATATACTTACTTAATTTTAACGAACATTTTTTTACTCGTGTAGGTGTATAAATATTTATTGTAAACATAACAAAAGATCCCTTCAGAGTTTTTTCAGCTTTACGTATAGCCTATAGTTATGTCGATAACCAATAATACACCTACGTAACGCAAGAAAACCAATTCCAAAATGGTTTTCTGAATGATTGACGTTCTACGTACTTAATATCAAATTTTTCAATTTAATACAGAGACGCTCAATAATAATAATAATAATAATAATAATAGCAATACATATCATATTTGTCTCTAAGTGGTAGTAGATTGTATAACAGAAAGCCATAAATCCTCGAGCTGAATAGAAGAAAAACGCGGAAAGGTTAAAAGACCAACATGCTACAGTCGTAGGTCATAAGACGAAAAGTGGGTAAAAGAAAAAAAAAAACATCTTGATAGCTTTTAGGGAAACAAAATGTCGTCGGGAGTCTCTAATATGTCTGAACGTATAACATCTTACCCATGAAAGTCTAGAAACAAACGAATGGAAAGGTCAAATCGTCAATTTCACATATTCTTGACAGCGACTACAATCTTTTTCACGTCGAGGGAACATCGGATACTATCGTCTTAGGAAGGGAAATACTTCTTTTTTCTTTTTTTTTTCTGTCAGAGAAAAAAGTAAAAAAAACCATACGATCTTTAATGTTGGTGTTCAGATAGGTAGTGTTTTTTTGTTGTTTGTTTATTTATATCAAAACCCTCTATATCTATTATGCGAAAATCAGGCGTTCAAATAATGGAATAAAGCTGAATTTTATATTGTAAATATTATGATTGAGACTAATTTTTCAATGTTTGCTCAAATGTAAGAGGGTGGGAGTTGTCACATGTATGAAACGAGAGTCTGAGAAGTCGTTACAAAAAACTTATAATTTATTTCCAAGAAAATTGTTTCGAAATAAGTAACTTCAATAAGAAAAAAATTAGTAAGGTAAGTACCTATCAGTATACTCTCCGAAGAAAGTACCTACATACGAAGAATATTTGTGAAACCTGTTTAAAAATCAATAAGACCCTTTAGGTATCGATAACATTGATTGTTTTAGTTTGCTTATGTGGTATCTGACCTGGCGTTCAAACACATAAAATAAATTACCTCGATATCGTATCATATTTTGACACTCACCCAAATATGCATCGGAAAATACTAAAATTAAATTTTTGTAACAATCAAAACAAAAATAAATTTAGAGTCCAGATAAGCCAGGACATTCTGTACTTTGTTTCAAGTACCCCTCATAATTAACGTACCAGAACTATTACCTAAACCGTTCATTTTTAAGAGAAATTCAGCCTCACCCATTACTCACATCCATCCCCAATACCCCTGTGGAATACCTTGTCGTGAGAGATATTCACACTAGAAGGTTTTCAACAGTATTTGCGTGTTCTGCCACTTCATACAGTTAAGTATGGGAGAGCCAAATCCTCGGCGAACACGGGCAATTTTTGAGCCGGTTCTGAGAGTTTATATACAGTATTTGGTACACACACACAGACACACATGCATACGTACATGTACGTAATTATGTCATGCGTTACGTTGTTTCTTGCCTGCGTTGAGTTGATAAGAAACGACGCAGCGCGTTTGGTACCAGGCTGTGACATCACCAAGATCGTTATCAGGTAATTGATCACGGCCCGTGCAATGTATCTTACCTGTACATACGTACAGGTACAAACATACAAACGCACCAGTGTATATTTGTTTAACGTCATAAAGACGATTATTGCCAGCCTTTGGGTGGCGACTGTCATTGGGGGGTCTGAGCCCCTATTACCTCATACGAGTAATGTCCTCACAACCCCCTCAATGCACACTATAACTCAACCCATATTCTGTGGAATTTGCATATTTTAAATACATTATTACTCATTAGCTACACGCGAAACTATTGTATTTAATAGCTAGCAATAAATCCAGATATAATTTATACAAAAAGTTCTAATTTCCATTTCTAAATCCATAAAAAATAGTCTTCGAAGAGGTTAGTAGACTTGAAGATTTCATTGGCAACCAGCATCCAGGTGTAATGGAATCGTTCGAATTTTTGAATCCCAAATTCTCTAAAATTTAAAGAGAATCCAAATAGAACTCCAAAAATAAGAAGCAAATCCTCAAAAGATTTATGTTGATGTTGGGATATTTTTTAATATTTTAAAGAAAACAAAATTCAATTTTTTACTCAATAAATTATTGCAAAAAACTTAGTTTATTTTTTGAGTGAACAGCTTCTCCATGAAAATTATTTAGTACTTCAGAAAATACAACTTAAAATTCATTTTGAGTAGCTGGAACTTCTTCAGTTATAATATAAATTTCGATTGCCCTTTCTATGAAATATTACTCAAAAGAGACTCCAATTAGTCACTAAAAACACCAAAAAAGCAAAATTTTTTGAACTGAAAAAATGCACAACAGAGTTAAAAACAGGCTACTTCAAATCAGCCTGGTTAAGGTGTAGTTAACGAACTTTAAAAAAAAAGAGTTTGTTGGGTGACTTATTCTTACTTTGCGATGAGATTTAAATACTCAAAATTTATTTCTAATAAAGTAAACTTTCAGCATCTACTCTTATATAGAGAGTTGCGAAAAAGAACAAATGAAAATAATAAAGGAGAAATGAATTTATATAGACAATTGATCAAAAAAGTGACCAAAGTTAGATGCTATGAGATTACATCTATTGCATCATATCCCATATTCTTAAAAATTGGAATTTAAAAAACAGAAATGTGAAAGAGAGGTGCAGAAGGGTTAATCCTTTTCCACCAATTATTTCAATAGAGATAGAGTAGAAAAATGTTATAAGTGTGAGAAAAATGCAAGAAGCAACTTCCTGTGAAGTCAAAAAATAGGGGTACTAAAAAACCGAAGTATGAAAAAAGAAAGAGAACGAGATATGCAATTAGACAAATGAGAATTAGTGAGAAAAAGGGTTCTTCTTATGGTGGTAGGTACGTGTCATCTAATTCGGTGAAATATGAAGATCAGTGCATCTGCGTCGATAAGTTTCATTTAGTGCCTGGCCAACGCACTCGTATCGAATGTGAGTAATTTTGTTTTATATACTATATGTGATAGCTGGACATGTCTCCAGAATCTCGGTCAATCATATGCCTATACCTACGATGCGAATAACCTTTCTGAAAAGAAGGCATTCGACAATCAGTTGAAAAACTGGCAAAAGAGATAAGTAAGGTGAATAAGAAAACGGATGGCGCAAAATGTCAAAATCCCAGGGAACCGAATTCCATTGTGTGTAAATTTGCCATCACTAATGTTGCATTAAGTAAACCAATGAAATGCGGATACCTCTGTGGTCAATAAGAAGGTAATAGGTGAGATTTACTGCTGAATTGTGTTAGTATCTCCCGACATTGACTTACAAATAAAACAATTTCTGTTTCGAGATCGCAAGCAAGTGCATTATAGGTACAAAGGTATTATGGTGAGCAAAGTCAACCAAAAAGATGAATACTCAAGTTCACCTCAATCAATGATTCGTCTGATTCCACTGTACTGTTTAGAAAAGAAACAAAACTATTTTCATTATTTAAACTCTTTCAAAATATTATGTTAATTCAGCAACATCGAGAGACTTGAGAATAAGCAAAGAAGATGATATATATATATATATATTAGTCGTCACGTGAACGAGTCTCTCTAACGTGATACCAAAACAAAATATTTATCTCAAAAAGTTTAATTACTACATTTATAATAAATTTCATTTTTCTTAATAGTCAACATCAAGACTGTATTGCGCGAACGTTTGGTAGCATTCCAGAAAAGTAAAATTAATCGTAAACGTTTTCAGTTAGGCCATTTTTGACCAATTTATCATGAGAAACAAGTATTACGATGGTAAAAATTGACTTTTTTGTTTGAAAATTACTGTTCCAATCAGTTGCTAAATTACTAAATTATCGGTTGATTGAATGGATGTTTGTCAAGTAGTTTTTGCTGTGGAAGTGAATTTTGAGATTCAACAGTAGGTAACTAACGTACTAACATTTTTTTTTTAAAGATATGACCTTGTCCTAACTTAACGAAAGATCAGCATTAATAGGAATGTTAGAGGGATAAAATGAAAATTAAGAATTTTTTTGTTGCGACTGACCTCTTTCAATGGAGCGATCATTTTCCTGAGAAAATTTTTCTAAAGTACAGACCTCAATTCATGAACTTAAATCAGCCTGTGGGGGCAAATTTACAAAATTTTTCTCCTGGCTAAAGTCCAATTTGAAGTAATCTAGTGGTTGTGATTTCTCATATTCCAAGCATAGGTAAATACATTAACAATATGTATAAGTATTAGTCCTCCTTCCGTCGTTGAAAATTATCAAAGCCGCAATTTTTTTCAAAAAATTTAGAAGGTTATACCTTAATTTTACTTGATGTTGAGGTAAATTTGTTTTTTCTCTATTTGATTGATTTGGTGTCCCAAATTGACAGTTGTCCATAAAATAATAGCATAGATAATTCATTGTCTATAGAAACCACAGATTTCCCAGTACAAGGTTAGCTAGCCTGGCCATAAATTATTTTACATTCAAAAAGTTGACTATGCATAAGAGTGCTCAAGGTGTTGAACCAATTTAAAAATAAACGCAAATAAAATTATATGATTTATAGTTGTTTCCAAATAAAATTTCTTCCTTATTTCCATAACCAAGACAATTTCTGTGGATTAAGATAGAATTTTCCAATATCTTTATGGATGTCGGGTTCATAGGAGTGCATTCTACAGTAAATATTTCATTCTGGCATCCGTGCAGGCGCCCTACGTGAGTACATTGCTGCTAGATATTGCATGCGTCGATAGCCAACTACAGTGAATCGAGTGTGTGTGTATGTGTGTGTGTTTCAGTTCATTTAATTAAACGACCTTGTCCAGATATTATTTCTAATGAAATGTGATTAGGAAAATTTATTGATGGAAAAGAGCCCTAAAAACATTTTGTAATAGTGTCACCTCTCCATTCACCCACTAACTAAATTGTTACCATTGAAAAATCACTTAAATTTCTTTTTTTCACCGATCAAACTATAAAATTAAAACTACGAAGCCAAGTTCGAATTTGGAGAGAAATATGTGAGCTACATTCATTGAATCACGTATAGGTAGTTTTTTATGAATAGCTGAAGTACTTAGCATACGTTCTAATCACCAGGGATTATTTAGGTTAAATGTTCTAAGAGCGGGTTGATTTCAGCCTTCAAGTGTTTCTATGACTTGCACCCTTTCAAACACGGACTCGAACAAATAATATTATACCTACACAAAATTCAGTGTTTTTCAACAACGTAAAGGATGCTTTAAAACTCCACAAATGAAAATACTATACCTACCAACTTCAACAAAAGTATAAAAAGTGGAATTTCACGAATTCTCAACAATAATCAAAAACAATTTTTTTCGCCACAAAATCATCCAAAATTCGTCAAACAACTTAGCCATAAGCTTTATAATTTTTTTCACATTGTAAGTTACGGCGCAAAAATTCCGAATATTAATCAAAAACTACGCAAAACTTTTTACTTTAGATTAGGTAGTTAAAACTTACACTAAAGCAACGCTGTGAGCAGAAAAAAAAGAAAAAAAAAAGGAAAAGGAACAGAAAATTATACGCTTTCAAGCTTTAATTAATTTTATTCAGAGCTTTTTACGACTAAATTTAGTTCATTTTGCGCACGTTGTATAGATGACGTGTGAAGAAATGTTTCGAGTAAAATGCCTTTACCATAAAATTAACAGTCGGCCTTTCACATTAAGATCCTACCTAACGTGATAAAAAAGTTGGGAAAAAAAACTTAAAAGTGATTAAATATGGACGATATTATTTTAAACCAGGAAAATGATCTTCGTTTCTTCGACTAACGTAGGTAATTATCGAAGCTAATAACTAACGAGTAACTTAATTCATTTTTCATTATGTTATAAGTTATAAACGATACACGCGAAGTCTGTAACACTTTTGCGAACATCTTTTCACACAAAATTTCAATTAGTTTCCATGTTACGCTTCAAACCAAAATAAAAAAATAAAAAAACTTTAGCGCAGCACGTCTCGCTAGAAAAAGTAGGTTCGAGATAAAGAATCGTGAATTTTGCTGGTCACATTAATTATCTGTAGGTTTATATGCGTTAATGGTATGTTACGGTTGTATGAAATATGTTAGCTGCTGACAAAATATTAGACAATATGAAATTTAAAAGCATTTTTTTTTGTTGAAAGAATGAAAAATAAAGATGATAAAATTTGGTATAATTTAGAATAAAATCAATGACATATAATAAAGTTATGAATTTAAAAAAAAAGAAAACATGAGTAATTGGTTAATTTTTGTAAAAAGAAAAGTTCAAATTAGAAAAAAGAGGGAAGAAAAGCTTTACCGGAAGTACCGGAAGTACCGTCCTGTCGATCCGCACAAAAATTGGTAGCATGCTACAGTAAATTATAATGAATATTTATGTAAAATTTCGTACATATGATTCCAAAATTCCGCATTTTATGACCAATACAAAAACAAAACTGGCGGTACCAGAAGTACCACCGGGCCGATCCTACAACAAATCAAAATAAATATTTACTCTGAATTTCGTGGCTATTGATGCAACATTGAGAATTTGATAGCCAAAAAAATAACAAAAATGGTGGTACCGGAAGTACCGTCCGGCCGATCAGCACAAAAATTAATAGATCTGTTCTTTGGCTCAGTAAAGATGTTCGTAGGTACCAAATTTCGTGATTATAGACAAAAATTGCGACCTGTATTGTGTAAACAAGAAACTGACTTATGTATACATATGAATTTGAGTTATTGGTGCCAAAATTTTCCTGATATCATGAAACGAAAAACGTACCTACCCCAACGCCGGGGGCTAATACCGCATCAAGCATAATAAGTAGATTTTCTAAAGAAAACCTACTTAAAAATAGGTAAAAATGGAAAAAGGTCGCATTTTATGTGAGTTTAGGTTTATTTTCTTTTTTTTCAATACCACAGCATCATACTTGTGTGGTGCGTTTTCTAATTAGCTTTCACCTTTTTTTTCGAAGCTCAAAATTACATTTAGAGAATTCAAGGTGGTGTATGTGGTTTTCCATCATGAACAATCGTGTTTGATTGCCTTGAAAGAAAAAAAAAAGAAGGAAACTAAAAGATCTTATTTGAAGCTCAGCACAGTGTTTATGGAAAAAGACCAGAGAAATGTTTGTTTGTTATTGAGTCAACACCACGCTATCAGGCTGCTGCCAATCTACGTTCTCTCAGATTTTGCGTAGGATAGTGGTTTAGGGTAGCTTAGTGCTCGGCTATGAAATCAAAAAGTTGCGAGTTCAAGATCAGACGTGGCTGTCATTTGGCCGACTCAAAATAGGGAACTGTTCGGTTCGAGATTCTTCGAGTGTATAATAGATTGCAAGCTTCGATCATTCAGTACTGAACACCCTGTAGCCCTATCTCACCAATGTTAATCAGACGTGCCATGATTACAAAATTCATAAATGCGCGTACATTTTTTGCACATGCGCAGTACGTTTTTTTTTGTCTGTTTTCCGTACGTTCGTCCTATGAATCTAAAGCTTTCTAATACCTTGCTGCGAATCCAGTGAGAGTCAAATTTATCCCCATTTACGGGTTTCAGAACAATAAAGAAGTTGAAGTGGTGAATAATTGACGCTAGAATTAAGGTATAATGTATTTTCTCCGTAAATGAGCAGCAACAACTCCATATTACTGAAATTATAAAGATAGATAATTATATTGTGTTACGGCAGCTTATTTCCGGTAGCAGAGTGAAACTGTTAGTTACAACATTTAATACAATCATCGCTACTATGATCTATTAATAACGTTTTGGTAACTAATTTTCTGTTTTCTGAAAACTTACCTACTCGTGGGGGTTTATCCCTATGAATAAGGGGACTCGGCTTTGGTTGACAGCGACGGGTTTGGCCCATTGTTAAACCCACATAGTAGTCCACTGGTCATTGAGTTTATACCGATGATAACCTCCTAGTAACAGCAATCCTACACACTGTAGTGTAAACACAGGCGATAACTATGTATTTAGACACTCGCAGATACCTAACGCAGGCATCCAAGATGGCCATCAACAACAACTTAATTTAGTTGCTTCACTGGTTCCCACCCTGACTAGACATTAATTAGACTGGCTGCCTATACCTCAAAAATGATTTAGGTCAGTTGGATGTGGTGAATAAGCAGTTCCTCCCTTCGCCTGTAGGTATCATCACCTACGTTACTTTTTCTATCCGAGTTGCTACAGCATTAGTGTTATTTTTTTGTGTTTGCAGCAAATTAAATTTTTTTAGGCGTTCTCCGTAAATAAAATGCACACCAAAACACACTTTCGTGAATATCTACGAAGTTCGTTAATCTCCCATCTGTAATTCTAGCTATAACAGATTCTACCAGCAGTGGAATTCGGACACTGGTAACAAATAATTTTCGGCCATTATTCTAGGTAGGCATAAAAAGTAAACGTCGAAAGAAAAAACAAAACAAAACAAAAACAATGAAATCGTCTATCGGTGAGACGAAAAACAAACTGCAAACTTCAAACCCTATCAGCTCGTAGTCGGGTTATTATTTCAGGATATCTGTTCAAATTGAAAATGAACTAAAAAATAAAAGAAGCTTCTTTCAATTTCTTCGTTCTTGCTTAGAAAAGTTCTGTTAAAAAAAAAAAAAACTGCCCACATAACCTGTTTTTATCCATCAACTTTCATGTCTACAAAGCTAATTTTTCGTACGATCCGTACACGTAGTATCTTAGCCGAAGTGCTGGAAATTACAGCCGAATTTAGGCTTGGCGTTGAAGAGCTTGTTCTCATTTATCGACGTAGGTAGTTCCACGCCAGACACAGTTTAGGTAGCATCTACGCAGTTGCAGTTTAAAAGGAAGGCCCAAACAAACGGTACATAATTTTTCTTTACTCTCCTTACATTGTAATTATGGTGCTCTTCGGCGCTACCCACGTAATCCAAAATGAGACGTTTTCGAAGTGCACCGCAGCAAACGACGTACAACGCACTCGGGCTTATTTTCGGTTTCGGTGGGCACGGCCAACGTCCAGACAAATTTCCAACGAGAAATTTACGCTTTTGTTAATGGCTGAGCCAACACCGTTCGCAGATTTTATAGGATTAGAACGGATGCGCGGAATAAATTGCAGCCAGCGTTCCCAGTAGAGCCTATACATATTATACACCTGCCCGGCCTTTGGGCCAACGACTGATGAATAAATTATTTTCACATCGTCTGACTGGCGAGTGCATCGCAATTCTTATTTTATCGCACTAATGTGGAATTGCTTGCGCAGCCGACTACGGTGTCTACCTCTAGCATTAGGCCGAGGAGGGAAAAAAAAAAAGCCGAATTTATTGCACGGAATATTGTGGCGGAATACTCGAAACCAGTGTGACCAAGGTGGAGGGCATAAAACGTGGACCAGTTTTTTGAAATTCGTTCGTGGACAAGAGTGGAGAGAGACTTTTAGAAACGTCTAAAGGCAAATTTTACTCGCATAGACTGGAGTGCTTCATATAGAATCTAATTTTCTACGTACTTACCAAGTGTCTGTACCCGTTTGATGCGCAACTATAGGGACTGGCCAGTTGGACGAATTATGAGTGTCAACATACAGGGTTACTCACTTCGTCAGGTACCATAGGAAAAATACATTATGCTGCGCCATGAAATTAATAGGTTTTGTCGAAATTAAATAAAGGGGACCAAAATATGGACCAGCTTACGAAGCATACATACCTATGCAGCGACTGGATGACGCTGTACATAAGATAAAGGCCACCAAGGTCCCTAGATAATATTTTAAAGTTTATAGTTTATAGATTAAATTAAGTTATTATATTATCTTTATTTTATTAGTAATTATATATTTTTTAAATTTAATTAAAGTTTAAATAATTATTTTATTTTAGTTTAAATCCTTTAGATTTTTTTTTTTTGTGGTGTCACATGTCATCTGCAGTATACAAATATGGACCATATTCCACTATGTAGAAGGACTCCGCATTGCCATAAGCAATTGTTGGCCCAATATTTCCTTTGCCTAATTGGAGCAGGTGCAAGCTGAATTTATCAATCATATTTTGAACAATTTCTGTAATTTTTTAACTTATAAATCACAATTACACCTTTTTGCTTAAGTATGTTTGTTTTCTTTTTGTATCTAATATGGTGTATGATTTGGTCCCATTTATCTGGCTATAATATACCGCATATTCATTTCATCACGTACCATAATGTATTTTCCCTATGGTCTGGGATGAAATGAATAACCCTGTGTAGGAACATAACAGTTTATAATTCAACTTTCATCTTTTATAAAATATGCAGGCTCATACATATTTAGTTACCCAGAACGCTTTAACTGGCAGGGTAATTCACAGTCAACATTCACTTTAAAAATCATAAAAAATCAAGGAAAAATATTAATTAACTTGAAATTGGCAATGTTAACTTCAGTTCAATGCCCTTTTCATTTGATATCCTTAAAGACATTTATCGATAACCTAAGTCACTACAATTTTAAAATCATTTAGATAAATCGCACTAGACTGCATTTTTTTGAAAAACATCTCAGTGACCTTAGTTTATTCAAAATTATGAGAAAAACTAAGCAAAGTTTTGAATTTTATTTGATAATATAATACAGATGAATGGTCACAAATTAACCTACGAATATGACTTCATTTTTATCCAACTTATTTTTCTTTTTTTTATACGATTTTATTGCAGTTACTAACACAATGAAATATGATATAATTTGATACCATACCACTGGACTTTTATGGAGTTTTTTGCCATCAGCTATGATTCAGTGCTATTCTATAAATATTAGGGCAGTTAAGGAGTGTTATGTTTTTATACTTACAGAATAGCACCGCAAAATTTGTTCTAAACAAACAAGACTAATTTCAAATTATATAAAATTAAAGCGAATTTTTTAAAAACTTGTTTTTAACCTAATTTATTTACTGTTGGAGGAGCCCTAAAATTGAATGTTAATCATTAGCTCTGTTTGATAGGACTACACTAACTTAGAATGTTTGTGGAATATCCCTACCGGTGTATATTGTTTTAAGTTATGTAATGCTATCAAACAGAGCTATAGTTAGGTATTTTCATTACTGAAGCAACTTACTGGATCATCTTTAAGACAGTAAAAAAGTGTACCACCTGCTACCGCTTATGCACCTGCCTGTAATATGTACCTATTCTCCCAAATTTTGAGGTAAAATAGAGTAATAGCGCAAAGTGAAACAATTCTTGGCAATGTTAACTCCAATTAACATTGTTAGAATTATCTCCTCGTATATTTGTTTGATCTGAATTGTTTTTGTTTAGTTAGCATATTATGGTGCTAAACAAACTAAGATAGAATTCTCAAATCCTAAATGCTCCTTCACCTAATTTCATTATTTTACATCGAGATATGAGGCTACAAAAAATAGAAAAATTTAAAATCAATAAATTATGTAGCCTAGGTACCACCCTAGGAACCTATTCATACATAATATTAATCAACGAAAAACGTACTTACTCACACTACCATCCTCCCCGTCAATGTGTCCTTCCATGAGCATGAAATTAACAAGTAGATGTTTGTCGAAAACTTTAAAGGGCTTGGAAATAAACAAAATTGATTTTATGAGATAATTTTGCTTTCACTACGCCAAAATAAATATTTTTCTCGATCAATTTTGAAAAATGGATTTTTCAGGGCCATTATTTGAAGGGTAAGAGAGAAAAAAATCATAACTCCTGAAAAAATTAATCAATTAGAATCAAAATTAGTAGATCAGTTCTTTGTGTTAGAGGTACCCAATGTTTGTATCAAAATTTGTGACTATTGAACAAAAATAAGGCCCTACTTATATATGGTACATACATAGAATACATACACCCGTACACCGAAACACACGCACACGCACACGCACACACGCACTCACTTGAAGTATAATTTTATTTATTTTTTCCAAGGTGTTTGATCATTTGTTGTTCGAGTGATAAGCTAAGATTCTTCTATACTTATTTTGGTAAGAGATAGTTTAATTTAGCCATCAGCTATAGTAATTAATATCTTGTAAGTCAGACTAAGGCTAAGGTCAAGACTCCTTTATGCAAGATCAATTAATAATCTTTAACATTTGTCCATATACTTCCTCTATTGAATTATATTTAGAATTTTAAAGAAAACCATGGGATACCTATTAAAATTGGCTCATCAAAGAAAAAATTTTCAAGAAAACAGCTAAAGGTCAGAAGACTGCCTGAATCAACATAAAATCTACATTCCTCATTTAGAGCAGGCAGTCAGCATTTGACGCCATTTTTGTTAGGTATCTCTTTTTCAAAACCACAACATCAAATCGAGTGAGTCTGAACAAACGTCTCTTCTTTCACAATATCGGCTTCTTTATTTCACGACGAGATATTGATTCCCAATTCAACAGTCTACAAATTCACACTCGATTGACCCAATTTTCTTTCGTCTTTCTTAATTTCATTTCAAAAATTGTCTTCAAAATTTTGTCGCCCTCTCAATTTTTCCGTTTTTAATTTAATTAACTCATTCTTATTTTTATTTTGTTTTTCGCACTCGAATGAGAATCGGTTGCCATCGCATATCGCGTCACCATCAAATCGTATTTCGTCGACAAAAATTAACGAAAGATGCACAAAAATAGGCGACTGATAGTCTCGAAACGATTTTACTGGAAAAATTGTTCGACTTAAAACGACCGCATGTCTGGAACCCGTGTAAATTCTTTCTTCTTCGTTGGTTGTTTTAAAGTTGTTGTTGTTGTTGTTAGTATTTGTTTTCATTTTTACTGGTGCTTTTTTCCTTTTTTTTTTTTTTTTTGATATTTTTCCCCCTCCTTTTTTACTTCTCTTTTATTTCTATTTTCGTAATAGCAGTAACAGCCAAAAGTTCAAAACTCTCATTAATCATACGAGTTCACGAAACAAAATCAGGTTCTTACGTTATCAGTCAATTCTACATGAAAGAGAATGATGGGGGGAGGCGAAAGACACACAGACAGAAAGACAGAAAAAGGGTTTATGAGACACATCAAAATAGAGACAGCAGAAACTGGAAGAAAAGTCGACACATTTGTTTTATTTATTTTTTGAAATTTATATCGATGCTCGCAAACCCACACAAACATTCACAGTTTATTTTTAACCGAATTTTCCATCCGAAGTGTTTCTTTCTGCCTGTTTTCTCACTCATCAGTCATGTCAAATCGATGATCGGTCGTTCATTTACACCCCAAACAATGGAAGTGTTGTGCGTGAAAATTGAAGCTTATCGTAATTTTTTTCACTTTAATTAACGATTTCACGGGTGGCTGCGGTATTGTGAAAAACCTCCGATTCGAATGAAACATCATTTTGACATAAATTTTTCTACCATTGGCCTAGCAGAAAGACAGGATATACTTACATGATAATTGTGTACAAGCAACAAGCTCTCTATCCTGTAAAATAATTCTGTTTGTTATTTAACTCATTTGTTTGTTTTTTTTTTATTCTTGGAAATCATAATTCCTATGAATATAATGCTTTAAAACATAAACGAGTTAGCCATTTTTTTTAAGACGGTTAAACAGTGAAATAACAAGATCAAAATTTCTGAAACTGATTCAAGATCGAAAGACAAACCCCAAATGAGCAAGACTGAGTCCTGATGCAAAATTATTTCTTTTTTCTTCTGTGAAACTACCAAGAAATTTATGATGTAAAACAAGAAACTATCTGGCTGAAAGTTTAAACTCTTAATATAAAGGGAAAAGTTATTCACAACCAAGTCAAAGTTCCACTATCCTCAAGAAAATGAGGTTTAAAAAAAAAATTATTAAAATTAGCTTATGAGTAATACCTAGGCTGAACTAATATTAAATAGAACAGTATATTGCCAAACGACTATTTTTCCGCCAAATATCTCTCATAAGTATAATGTTATTAAGTATATAAAATACAGGTGAGTACATCAATCTTAATATTGTTGGATTGGTGAATAAAAAAATAATGATTGGCAGTAGGTTAGGTACTCCCCTGAAAAAAACATATTTTCAAAAATTATTGAAATTAATAAAATATATAGATAATCAAATCCAACAATTTTTTCAGACTTTTTGCAGCCCAATACTTCACAGATCACTTCCTACCCATTAAATACAAATATCGGTGAATTCGGTTCAAAAAGATTGAGTTTGCTCAAGTTTTCCTCATAGGTGTTTTCAGTTTAATTTTTATGTATAATAGTAGGTAAAAATACAAGAAAAAATCAATAAAATTGTTCCTTTCATTGTAGTGGTATATGAAACCATGTAATACTCTCACTAAATCACCATTTCTTAGCCTTTACAGTAGGTATTGAATAATTTTTATTTAAGTAAAATTTGTATCATCACCACACTTATTTGTGAATAAAGTTTCAATTCAATTGTTTCATTAGTAAAGATCTGATGATGATTTACTGAAATGGTTTCCCTTTTTATATGATAGAAAAAAACAATCTGTTCAGTTATATGATAAAATGTAAGCAGGAGGGTTGCCTACCTCAGCATGTTGCCTTCTGTCCTGATGAAGGCCAAAAATGGTGATCCTGGGGCTCTTATGGCATGAATACATTTCTCTATGTCCCAATATCTTTGAATTCTCAAATATATTGAAACATTTGTGCTTTCATTTTGGGGGTTGATGGAATTAGAAAATAAACTCACAAAATCACTTTTCTTCTGGCACCTAAAGTAGTTATGAGGATAATTTTGTTTGTTCACTCGTACCTACCAATATTATATCCTTCAAAACTTTTCCGAGCAAAAACTGAACTTCTCCGGGTCAGACCTTGATTTCTTCACATGTGACATCATCAAAATTTTTGAGTTGAATTATAGCTTTCAGAGTGAAGCTCTCAAAACTCAGTTTCCTTAAATACGTTAAAAATAAAACTTTTCAATAATAAAACTCAATTTTTTCATGACACCTCATCAAAACTTTATATATTAAATTACAACTTTTAGAGTGGAGCCTTCAAAATCAAACTTACCAAAATGCCTCTAATAAAAAACTCATTGGTCCAAATCCATTGGGTACCAGTGGCATGATTCTCTTGCAAAGAAAAGAAGTCACTATTATTTCATATAACAGATGAGAGTTAACCTGTGGTACACTAAGTCAGAGTGAGGAGGAAATAATTTTTTTGTAATTATTTTTCAATGTTTAGCAAAATTATTAATTATAGGTACCTACCTAATTCTTACAAATATTAAAGAAATAGCCAGTAAAGTATTGACTTGTACGAGAGGTTTCTTGAAAAAGTTAAGAGATATGCCCAAAAAAAATACAGTGGAGAACCCTTGTAATAAATAATTTGCTTATATTAAATTTTCAAAACTGTTGAGCTCGATTAAAGCATTCAGGATGTGGCTTTCGAAACCGAACTTTGCCAATGACTTTTAGGACTAGGCACCAGAATTTAGTAAAAATTTTGTCCAGATCCATTGGGTAGGAGTGGCATGATGTTTTCAGTTCGATTGTTTGCAGAACTAATTAGTCTAATTCGTATGTATGCTATTTCACGATTCGAAGGATTACGACAGAAAAATATCATGGTGAACTTTGGTTGCATTTTAAAAATCTTTCAAGTATTAAATAGTTTGCCAGTAACATCGTTGGATTCTGACTAGACTGATCTCTCACATCTTTTGTGAGAGAGAAACGACCTAACAAATAGGGTTTTTGAATTCTTCAAGATTGCAAAGGAAAATTTCGATGAAAATTCAAAGCAATATCGCAGAGTATTTGGTGTTATAGCGAGATAGACGTGATGAAAGGCAGCCATTGTTGGGAATGAAGGGAGCACAACCATCGTTATTCGTTTCGAAAGGTCACTAACTGCAGACCTACTCTTCTATTGATCCACATAAAATACTTATTAATTTTTGAAGAAAAGTTTCAAAAATTTTCCATTCACCTGCCTCCATTGTATAGAATATTGTATTTTTTATACTTTTGCAGTGGTTGTCGCAATTCGTGACCTCAGATTCACGAATGAGGTATATGAATGGGAGGAAGAAAAAAAGAAAACTCATCAGAAGGTCCAAGTATAGTATTTGTAAACGAAGATGGTTATTTGTATGCGCCACCATATCGAGTCGGTTATAAGGCACTCTCCCATAAATAAAACGCACTAAAAACCATTTTCCAGTCATTTTATTCGATACGAGGTACCAAAACGACAGTGGGGTGGCAGTGGTGAGTAGAGAAAAAGATACAGGAGAGAAAAAAAAAGGGAATGACGGAAAAAAAAGAGCAAACTATTCTACTCAACGGGGGATTTTTTCTATATTTTTGTGTCGCAAGTTTGGCCTTTTTTTTTTTTTTACTACTTTTCTTGTTGTGGTAAGGAAAAAATCGGTTTTTGATGATTCGAAAGAAATCGACATGGTGAAATTATCAACGTTATTTGACAAAGATTTGATGTTTAAAATATTCTAAAAATTCAGCGTTCTTCTGTTTTCAGATTAAATTTTTTTGCAACAACATATTGAGAAAATTTTTTTTGGGTACCATAACTGAACCAAAATAGGTAAAAAATTTCAATATGACAAGAAAAAATACGATTTGGTGCATGGCCACTTTCTTGCACGTTAACTTTCTTACGTGGCCTTCTATTTTGTTAAATAATTTTTTTTTTGGGTGAAAAAAAAACTACCGATAGTACTGTTAATAATTTATTTATACCCTCATTCCATTAAAATTGATTCGTTTCTTATATGTGAACTTTTTTTGGAGAATGAGGGGTGAAATTTTAAAAAAAAATAAATTTATCATTGAATTATTTGGTAAAGACATAATTTTTGTCCCCAAGTACCATGAGTACTTTTTTTCGATGGGGGTTGGAGGAGAAGGCTTTTGAAACGGGTGTTTTAATTTTTTGGTTAGATAAAGTAAAATTAATAATTATTATTCAGTTATTTTTTCTTCTTCTTTTTGTGGGTGGGGGTTGTTGCTAAAAATTAGTGTGTGACTCGTGTTTGCACTTATAACACAAATATCCATGCTTTCTATACCTTTTTTCAAATAGGCCAGTTAATGAGGACATAAAAGCCACTTTTTTTTGTCACATGCACCAACCAATATATAAAACCATAATGCGTTTTTAGGTTACCTCATAGCCTTATAAACAAGTTGAGTACTAAAAACACCTTTTAAATATAATTGAATGTAACTGAATTTAGAGCACTTTCTTAGCTGAACTCGTAAATATTGTCGTCATTTTTTCAACTATTTTTTTCATGTTTTTCTTGCTTTATTAAGAATTTTCTCCTTTTCTCATTCTTTTTGTTTCGAAAAAAATGTGTAATTTGTTTGTGAACCCTATTTTTCTCCATCCCCTGTCTGAAAAATTAAGCCCGATTAAATAAAAGGAAAAACTCAGCTTACGAATGAACGACAAACGTGACGTATTTCAGCCAGACCTCATCTTGTAATTTCAAATTTCCATTTTTAACACTAAACGAGCATTTTAAGAAAATATGTTGCTCTCTCTCTCTAAACTTCCATCTGCATACAATCTGAAAATTGAATTGAACCAGGAAAAAAAAAAGAAAAACAATAACAACAACAACATAAAATAATAATATCTATTGAAAAAAGCTCAATAATTTCGATATTCTAATAAATTGGCAAAATGTTGAAATTTGTCAATGTGTTGTCGGGGCGAAGTTATTACTTCGTTTGTGGATGGAAGTGGTGCACCGGGTGAATGTGGAGGGGAGCAAAAGGTGCGTTCTGGTAGAACGTAGAACTGTAATGGATTTTTTTGTTATTCTTCTTCGTCAGCTGAAGTAAAAGGTGAAGAAAAATACAAGCAATATCATTTTTACACGGAATAGCGTGTTGATGGAGAGAAAAAAATAAGGCTGACTCGAAGGGGTTATGGGAAAGGGTATGTGAGTGGGTGGCTAATGAAAATGTCGATTGAACAGTGCAACAAAATAGTTCGAAAGAATTTTGACGTTTGGATGTCGTGGTAATAACGAGGGAAAAATAAGCGAGCGTTTTGGGGTTGTGGGGCTGGGGGAGGAAAAATTCATCGGCGTTATTAAGCTGTAAATAAAGCAGTACGTGTATATGTACACTATCTATTATATGTCTACAAAATATATAGACTATAGGCTTTACATTCGTTCATCCTAGTTGGAATCTGTTTTTCTTCCTTCCCAATCTTTCATCCCACTTTTTTTTCTCTTTCGTTTTCTTCTCTTTTTCTTCTTTATTTTTATTTTATTATTTTGCAACAATACTCGATCATAAATCCTCTTATTTCTGGTTGTTTTTCGGACACTCTAACCTTCGGCTGTGTATGCTGTCTTCCTTGCTAACACAAACTATGTTATTACTTATTCTTAGTATATCTGTCGTAAAATTTTTTTTTTCTTCTTTCATATTCCTCCTTCATTCTTTATACGAAATTCGAAGGTAACATGTTCGTAAAAGTCAACTTATCCGGTGCTTGATCCGATTTTATGTGTTTTTTACACTTGGTAGGTTTGTTGAACCCGAAACAAATGGGTTGTGGACAAAAGAGAGCACAATTTTCTACGAATAGTAAGGCTTTTGGACGACCACTGTTGTTAAGTTAGTCGAATTTATGGAATTCAGCCTATTGATACGGAATTAGCGCATAATCAGTGTTGTATTTTCAGAATAGAGTTAGAAAATTAATTTCTTATAACCAGAAATGAGGAAATACAAAGGGAAAATAGTGAAAACAAATTTACAAGTAAATTGAGAAAATAGTAAATGTCGAAAACCAATAATATTTACTTCTTCCCTGAAGCAGTCAACCACAGTTACTTCAGTCTTTGGTAAGTTTCATTTAACTGTTTACATAACTAAAGGAATTAAAAGAATTGGGTAAAATAACTGAAAAGAAGCCTTTACTTTGAGCATGAAATTTTTGCGGGAAGAATAAATGTACAATTTTTGAACTGAATTTTGTGCGGTGTCAGACAAGAGGTGAGATGAATTAAAGTGTATGGTATGCGACGGGAGGCAGAATCAAACCCAAAATAAACTGACACAAATTCCCCAAAAAATAACACACAATTAGTGAACCGAGAGCAACTCCACCAACAGAATTCAGTGGAGATGCGAGATAAAATCCAAAACTTGTTCAGCTAGCTAGGTGATCGTGTGAACCACTTTATACCATGTAACAAAAATATGGGGAATAATATTTTTCAAATAGCTGATGACCAAATCCTGCCTGGGTTATCCTCAATTTGTTTCCTCAAGCGGGCCCATTGCCCATGGTTAAAAATTAAACCATGTTAGAAAAATACATTGTATAATAAAAATTACTCAGAACAGTAAACAAAAATAAATGGACCATTACTAGTTGAAGACAAAACGATGGATGAAAAAACAAAGCAACAGAAAAAGTACTTGTGGGGACTCTCCCGTATGAGGTATAGGGGCTCAGACCCCTCGATGACAGTCGCTGCCCCAAAGGGCAGGCAAATAATCGTCCTTGTGACGTTAAACACACAAAATACGTTCGATTGTAATTACCTGCAAGTACATGCAGGTAATGTACGAGTACCAAACCGTGACACAATGGGATGATGTCACAATCCGTACACAAACAGGCCAACCATCTCTGATCTCGATAGGGGATGATGTAACCTGGCCGCTCTCACCAACATACGTATTTTCTTACATACGTGTGTTTGTGGGCGTGTGAATAAGCCGTATATAAACCGCCCGAACCGGCTCTAAAATTGCCAGTGTTTTGTCTGGTTCTGGCTTACCCATACTTGTGTATGAAGTGGCTGAACATGCTTAAATTCTGTAGAATTTACCTTCTGATGAGAATATCTCTCACGACAAGGTATTCCACAGTACTTATAGAAAAATATGTTTTAGATTGCTGCTTCATGAGAAAAAAGGTGAGGAAAGCCAACAACCAGGGTTGTTAAATTACATTCAATATATTATAGTACTACCACCACCAACGGGGAGTGACAAGAGACAGTGGTGTAGGAAATAAAAATAGGATAAAAATATAACAGATTGAAAGAGGGAGAAATTATGTTTAAGATATGTGTACGTACTTAGGCTAAGCAGTTAGCCTAGCCGAGGACGCTCACGGTGTTTATTATTGAAAAGTTTATTTTACTATTATTTCCAAAAAATTTTAGTTGTTTTTGTTTTTGGGGACAATGGCATCTTACAAGTGGGCGTCCTCAAACAAAAATACTAAGTTAAATGCTAGGCCACCTAAAGGAGGAGGAAGACTCGTAAGCTTTTCACTACATTGAAATAACAAAAATATTAACTTTGAAGTTACAGTGGAAACCACTTATTGGAGACACCAGATAAAGAGGACCACCACTTCATTGGGACAAATCTGGAAAGTCCAAAAACAAATGTAAAACTACAGATAATCAGACCAATTATTTGGGACAATGCATCAGTTTATTGGTACAAAAGAAGTCCACAGATATGGAAAAATTGCACTTGAACTATTATTAAAAGCGACAATAATCTTATTTCAGTTCATAAGTGATAGTATAATATTATGTTAGTCTTTGTAATTTTATTCTTCCTATCTTTCATAATTTCATGTTGCCTTGAGCCTATTCATTTTAGTTTTGGTTGAGAAAAAGTACCTCCCACTATCTTCTTACAACCAAAATCTCTACTAATTTTTTTTTGTCTTAAATATATGTAGGTTTGTATAATATAATTATTCAATAATTTAACTGTTTTAAATGTGACTACATCAGCCAATACTAAAATTCACCATTATTTTATTTTTATTTTTTTGTCATCTGAACTGCCTATATCGTTTAATTGGGACACCGCTTATTAAGAACAAAAAATGGTACTGTCCAATATGTCCCTATTAACAGGTTTCCACTGTACTTATTTATTAATTTTTTTTTTATTGGTTCAAATATCCCTTTAACCCAAATGGCTATGATATAAGAATGATATGAGATCGGCTCGACCTGGGGGGATATCACCTAAAAAACGAAATCCCTATCATGCTATTGTTGAGAGAGAGGCCCCCGTTTATTTCATTACACTATGACTGTGTGCAAACAGTGATGAATGATTTTCTTATTTCATTCTGGAACATACTAAATGTTTTTGTTCATGAAGCAGAGATAGTGCAAATAAATTTGGAAAAATGAGAATACTTTGTATCAATAATCAGAACATTGTATTAGCACTTGGACATTAATATTTGGTACGTTGAAAGTTTGGTGGTTAAATACGAGCTGAATGCACAAATAAAATAATGTGAAAAATAGTACTTCGTATTTTGGCTTTTTCACTCATCATGGCCATTAAATTCACTTTATCAAAATTTTCAGGTGGTTGTAAATCAAGTGGACACAGATTCTGCAGCTGGCTCACTGAGTAAGTTACGTCTAAGAATGCAAGGGTGGAAAATCTTATTTAGGGTGTTGGGAAGTCACAGGAGATGGGTTTCGGTGTTTCTGTTATGTAGGAATATGTTCTCCAACGGTGCCTACCTACCAATCTTTGCCAAACAATACCGATTTCAACGTATAGAATCAAAGGTCCAGGAAAAGCCTGCTAAGATCTGACATACAGGAGATCTGCCCCTTTCGGTACGAAAATGAGTTTTATCCTTAATGAATATTCCCCAGCACATGTGAGTTCCTTGAAAAAGAAATATTTTGCCGCACTCAGTGGATCCTGCCAATATGATAGAGCAGATGTTTTTTACACCACAGTGTGCTAATCACCAACTGAGGCACAAATTTTAGGAACTGATCAAGTGCTGCGATAAAGTCGATGAAGAGCATACAAATTCTCTACAGAATCATCATTGAACAAAAATTCAAGGTCAAGTCATAAATTCTTCACTCTGGTGAGAAGAAATAGGTAAAGGCTTGTATGGCTGTGATAGGTACCGAAAGTAAACGAAGTCACCAACAAGTAGCACAGACGGATCAACATTCAACCATTAAACCGATGGAACGTTTGTTATAGCCTGAACCCTGTCCACGCTATAGGGAAGGGATATCATGATTTTAACTCCCTTCCATAATCATCCCTTTTCATCGGTAGATCAGAGTAAAATGAAAGATCTTAGACTAATTCCGTCTCCATTCGAATTTTTAACTCGAACGCGCATAGTTCTTTCAAAAATTCCAATGCGAAATGCATCAAATACGCCGACCAATTAAAAATCATAAGTATAAACATTTCCTAAAACATCATCAACGTTTAATAAAATTGTTAACATTCTCTGCATTCGCTGATGAGTTCGCAATATAATTGAAAATTAATTTTCACAACCAAATCGACAACAAAATGTGTTAGCATTGATGGAACCAACTAAACGTTTTAGTTGAGAGTGAATAAAGAGAGACAAACGGAAAAAGAAAGAGAGAGACAGAGAGACTGACTGCATGTCATCATTCGAAACAATTAGAAAAACGAGTATTTCATAGACCAAAATGCGTATTTTTATTTCGATGGAGAAATTGCGGTAAAAGAGGAAACGTGGTGATAGGAGGAGAATAGACAAAGAAGAGAGGAAATTTATGTAAAGGGATTATGGGAGGGGGAGAGAACGAGAAATTTATAGATTATTTTTCAATGCACATACAGTGCTGCATGTACACCACGTGACGATGGTGGGTGGAACGTGTACCTATAGCTTGAATTAATAAAATACATTTGTAGGTGGCTTATAGAGTGGCTCCTAGAATACCTGCCTATGTAATAATAATATTACGATAGAAGCGCATAACTCACAGACACATTTAAGGTTTGTTTCATTAAAATTTGGTTACAGGGCGTCGTGACTTCTTTTTCGAGGATCTCGGGCACCTCTCTCAGGATACACGTCCTCATTTAATGAAGACGTTATATCAATGACAGTTTCGTTATTTAGGCTGTGCTAAGCACCTTCTGCGTTACACACATTTAGAAACGCTACTTCTTCGTAATGAATCAAAGGCTGGGTGAAGGTTCACAAGAAGATAGGTGAAGAAAGGGATGGTGGCTTTTTTGCCCTCTCTTACTTCCCCCAACCATTTTTTCGATACGTGTCTTCGCACACTGAAAATGTATTAAGCTATGCCGCAGAAATATTAACTAGTCATCGTCGTTGTCGTCGTATTTTGGTGAAAGTCGAGACGAAATTAAAGAGAGGAGTCGAAAAGAGTACTTGGAAAATTTTACGCCTCCCATATTTTGAATAATGGGGCGAGTTCGGTGCGAACGTGAGTTTATTGAATCACTTTGTGAGAACGTTAATGCAGAATCACACTTGAAAGGAAGAGGGTTTGGAGGTAGCCGTATTACATATCGACGAATCGTGCCAATCTAGATTCTCTATTGAAAGAAGACTGTGAGACTTACGTTATCATTTTCATCTTCCACCACTAAGAAACGAATAAAATATACAAAATGATGTACGTGTAGGTATATTATAAGCGAGAAATTTTTCAATTTGTTTTGGTACAAGCTTGAGTATTGCCCGGAATATACACTCACTATTACATGGAGTCAAGGAAGTAATATTCGCCAAATTCAATTTTTCAATTCCAAGTTACTGAATGTAAAAGGGTTGGTCTGCCAGGAAACAATGTACGAACAGCTCCCATATACAGACCACTACAACACAGTTTTCATTTTAATCACTTATACTGAACATTTCAATTAGGATTGAAGTTTCAGGTGCTTAGGTCATTGTATCCAATGATAGTGCCGATGAGCTTCAGAATCCAGGCCCGGTTTTAGGATTTCTTCTTGGAGGGCTATTGAATCATATTTTATAATAATCATGAATTTTTCAAGGAGGTGTTAAGATTTTTTTACGAATTTCATATAAATGTAAAATTTGAAAAACCGATAAATTGTGTCTTAAATTAACCTTTTTTCTTTGCAGCTGGAAGAATTATACCACCAAATTCCCCTTACAACATCTCTTGTCAAAATCAATTTAAATTAGGCTTCTCCTCGGGGCTGCTGTGATTCAACTAGTTGTAGCAAAATTAATTGACTAATATGATTGACAAACTCAAAACACTTTAACAAATTAACTGCACATTAGGTATATTGACTTCAAGTCACAATATGATAAACAAATTAATATTACACTCCGGACTCAGATGATTGAATCCCTTAACCAGGGTTGCCAACTAGCCGGTATTTAGACACCGCTGCCAGTACAAAAAAAAGGAACTACTAGTGCTGGTATTTCATCAGTGTTGCTGCTATTATCAGTATAGAGGGTAGAATGAGAGAGCAAGCGAGCAAAAAACACTATTGGGAACCTTTTTGAATGCGAGCAAAGAACGAAAAAATTTAGAAGTGCCAAATTTTGGCAAATGGACTGGGAGAAATAAAAAAAATTTATTTGCCAGTATTTTCATCTGCCAAAGTTGGAAACCTTGCCCTTAATGTATCATGGTTGCTAGAGAAGTGAAAATACATAATCTGACATGGACGAATGAGGATGCTTAAAAATGATGTTATAGGTGAGGTGCTATTGAAGTAGTTCTTTTTAAGAATAGGATGGAGTGTACACTGATGCAATACATGACAGTTCACTTCTATTAAAAAGAGACAATGTTAGGTATGTGGAAATGATGCGAGTGGGAGTGAGATGGATGGTGTATGTATTGTTTCACAAGCTAGTGGATTGCTGATCACGTGAAATTATATGGGGTTATTTATTACCTATATTATATATGTAAAGCGCTGTGGTATGTAGACCTTGTATGTGTGAGCCTAGTTTTGTGAAAATTATGATGGTGAACCAATAGCCTGTGAACCAAAAAGTGTGTTTGCCCTACTATATGTAAGGACTGGCCACACAACCTACCAGCAGGTATAGTAATACACCCATCACTACTGGTAGGAAGTCGTCATAATATACATGGTGTAGTGATATGTGACATGAATGAATATGGATAGGAATATATTGTTACACTGGGCCAGTTAGGAAGCACCTCTCTAGACTAAGACAGTCGATCTAACATATCTGCCTCAAAAATAATATTCCATAGCCTATACTAATTAAATTGAAAGCAAATACTTCACCAATAAGTCACGGGTTTCTTCAGCAAATAGTGGGGAAGTACCACGAATAATATTTTCTTTATATTATATTATGGCCCATGTCATTAATGAACTAATTGTATTGATCATATTCCAAATGGGCATACCAGTTAGATGGATCAGATTTAGTATAAGAAAAATGTAACGAGCGACTTCATGTTTGCTTGCAAAAATTAAATAACTAAGGGATGTTTTGTTTTGAGCTCATTTACAATAGATAGGGCCAGAATGATTATGTGAAAGAAGGTCTTGTGAATTTGACCATAGTTTTACCCAATTACAAGCAGGTAATGAGATAAAAATCAACTACCATTTTCAGTCCGCCTTTAAAAATAAATTAGTCCAGTTGACTATTTCAAAGTTGAAATATTTCGTGTAGGTAAAAATGATCGTGTAAAAACGATGACATTTTCTCATGGTAGACGATATTACGCTTTGTATTGAATTTATTTTAATCTTTCAACACTACCTCTTTTTCTTCTCAATTTTTCGCATCTCTTCAACTTTTCAAAGATATTTTTTCTCAATTTGTTTAATACGTTGTAACTATTCATAGTTACCTCGAGAGTATTTCAATTTTCAAAACTTAGCGTCCTTTTCTTTATAAACGTACCAAACACTTCATCTTCGTGAAGACCGTGATCGTAAGTACACTTTTTTCTTTCTCTTAGCCTGTCTCACACTTTCACCGATTTACATTCTCTTTATCATCGTTTCTATGATGTAGAAGAAAAAAAAAAGGAGAAAAAGGTGAGGAAAAATAATGAAAATAATGACAATAAAAACGATATCGAATTCGCTTTTTCATTTCGAATGCTCAGAATTCCTTCACCACTTTTTGCGTTTAAAATTACACCCTGCCTTGCCAAATGGCGGACCACCGTCGTTGGAAAATGGTAAAGAAGCGTGAAAGTCGTACGAAAAAGCCTAATACAAAGAAGACTTCACGTTTAATATATTAAAAAAGAAGTAATGCGAGTGAAGTGGCAAGTGAGAGAGAAATACAGAGCGACAGTGAAAAAGAAAAGGATGAGAAAAGGTATGTAGAAGAAAACACAAACACCCATTTGAAATGATAGACCTGATAGTTCTCCTTTTTTTTTATGTTCTCATTAAGAAGCTTTTAACCTTTTGTGCATCTTTTCATAATCTTCTTTCGCTCTCTCTCTCTATCTATCTATCTTCATGTCTGCCCTGTCTATTTGTTCCTCTTTCTTCATCTCTCTTTTCTTTTTCTCTTTCCTTCCACAAAAGTCCTAATCTCTCACTTACGTTATATATTTTTTCCACTTTTCTTTCTTTTACTTAATTTTTTTTGCTTTTACTCTTCCTCTGTCTGCGGGTTGACGGTGGTGGCATTTCATTTCGTTTTTGCGATGGTTTATCTTCCTTTGAGAGAAAATTAATGGTTAAACCGTAAAATTTTACAACTGCTATAGTGTAAATAACACATAACGCTTCTTACGTATTGTTGCGACGAAGGAATAAAAATTTTTACACCAAAGGTATACCACTTTTTTTTTTTTATCCAAGTTTAAACCTGCATTCGTAAAACCGAGTTAAAGAGCGGATTGTAAATGAGCGTTAATGTTTGTACCGAAGTTTCATCGGTTTCAGCAGGTTTTCATTGGTTCGGTTTTTGTTGTTTTTTCTTTTTTTTTTCCACTTCTTCTGTCTAACAGTTTATTACAATGTAATTTGTTGTTACGAACCCATTTGAAAAAGTTTGATCTTGCTTTAATGGCGAATGTTTGTAAACGGTCATTTTTGGTTTTTAGAAATCTCGTCTTAATTATATCGATTGAAATCGTCACAAATAGGGTAAGAAAAAGAAAATAACGCAAAAAAGTTCAAGACTTGACAAAACTGCGTCCACAGCGGTGCCTCGAATGGATTTCCTTTTAGTGAGGGTAATGATATCGTCACGCAGAATGAGGTAAGATAATGGAAAATATCCGCACTGGAAGGAGGAATCCCTCATGCCTAATTCATTTGAATGTTCATTGCAGAAATCTCTGCCAGATATTTCGATACAAGTTAGCTTGGATATACTTATTTATGTATTGTCGAAGAATGAGACTGAATATCTACATGAAATTTGAAACTTTATGATGCCTATCTCTGTAAAAAAAAAAAAAAGGTTATTGACGCATGGGGCCATCAGAGATATTTTCAAAATTAAAAATTCAAGATCCTACTGTAATACGACTGGTTATGCCTTATGCCAACTTACTATACTGTGGCTATTTATTTTTCAGTTATTTATCTCGATCAACCCTTTCCAACACCTCTTGGTTTCATTCTAGGTATCTAGCAGACATCTAAATTAAACTCATGGACTAAAAAACCGGTTTTATTTTACCCTTCTGCTCTTTTTTTTCGAAGATCAGCTTTCTCTCATATTGTTTATCTATACACATTTTGATCACACATCGTTTTTGTTCTTCATACAGGTAGGAATACACTTTTTATGCTTCTATATTTTCATGTACAAGCCTGTGATGTGTTTTGTTATAAAATACACGGTGCGATTTTTACACGATGTTGAGTTGAATTCTTCAGTGGCAATGGCCACCGATGGTTTTTCATTTAGGCACATTGAATTCCAATTATCTCAACATATATATACTCACTCCTAGGAACATGTCAAGGTTCGCAATCTTGTTTAATTAATATCAGCAGGGTATAAACTTTGGGTTTTCAAATACTTGGCAAGCTGGGAAAGTTGGGTAGTGTTGATTCTGTTGGCACTATCCAATGTAGATAAATTGTTCCAGGGTTCTCTGGTGCGTGTCACATTGAGTCTAAAATTTTGTTTGGACTGCGGGTAGTAGAAGTCTTTTGAGGCCCTGTGACAGACTACAAGACCTTACATTGGGAGAAACGATTTTTCAATTTTATTACAAGTTCCATGAAACTCTCAGCAATTTAGATGCTATTTGTGAATTTTAAGTGGAACTTTTGTTAAGTAAATACCAGAAATTTAATTTTTATCCAAAGAATTGCAGAAACTGTTGATTTTTACCGTATTTAGACTGACATTATAGGTACCTGGGCTGATTGCCATTCTCCCTCGATCACCGTCACCCGGCATCGTGGCCGAGTGTATACGGTGTCGGCTATTGGTGGCAGTGAGCGAGGGGGGTTTTGGGTGTTTGGCCAGTACGGGTTCAAATCCCCGTACCGCCTGAACACCTAAAGTGGTGACCCCAACGTGATCCGGGGGATGGTAATGCACGCCATCTCTCGGACACGTACAAAACCAATAGCCGTTGTGGTACGTCACACCACTGATACCGGTATGTGACGGCGCTGTAGGGTGTGCGCCACGGTGCGGTGATGAGGTGGGGCATCACCACGCACCAGCGTACATCCCTACCCGCAAGGCGCCTCCGTACTGGTTGTCGTATCACCTCCACTATACTGGGGGGGAGTGGTGTGGCGACTACTGCCACACTACTTCGGCTGATTGCCATTCTCCCTCGATCACCGTCACCCGGCATCGTGGCCGAGTGTATACGGTGTCGGCTTTTGGTGGCGGTGAGCAAGGGGGGTTTTGGGTGTTCGGCCGGTACGGGTTCGAATCCCCGTACCGCCTGAACACCTAAAGGTAGCAATTGCTAAACATCAGTATTTGAACTAAGGATTCATCATAGGAAGATGTGATTTGCATATTCACTCCATATGAGAGACTAAGCTCTAGACTAAACATGGTGTTTACACCAACATTGACTCATATGGACTATCCAAAATTCAAAAATTAATTAATAATAAATAATACCTTTGAAAAAACCTCCAATCAAAATTATTTTCCATGGATTTAGACTTAACACATTATAAAATTATCTCGTACCCTAAAACTTTAGGTTACTTGTATATTTTTGTCCGTTTTCTTCCATATTCCTACTAAATTATTATTCTTTATTTCCATACACATCTCCATAGACTGGCATCGTCATTCTGTTTATACATTTCATGTTCGATCACTTCATCTTTATCACTCTTTTTCTTGTTACTCACTTCTTTCTGTATTTTTTCATCTTTCTTATCTTTCACCCATTCATTGCACTCTCATTACTTTGGATTTATTTTCTTCACCTCTCAAAGATGCTGCTGAGGTTCTACCTGCTATAAATACGTTCGTCTATCTTTTGACCCCCTCTCCCCACCCTCTTCAGTTACTACCTCAGCTGCTGCTGCGGAATCGGAAATCCAACTAATAGTTATTTTTTCTATTCCCACACCAACTCTTTTTCAATCTCTTTTTCCACAGACCATTTTACTTTTAAATAATTATTATAAACTTATTTTTATTCATCTCTCACTCTTGTTTTTATGCTCTGTGCAAATGAACCCCATATATTACCGTACATGTCTGTCTTATAAAGACTTAAATTTTATATGACTATCTTTTTTATGTTCTTGAAAATGTTTGCTGGTTTTTGTTTGAATATTATAGGTGTTTTTATATTAATGATGTGTTGATTTCTTTTTAATTGGCAATGGGGTAGTTTTTGGTTTTTATGGTTTGTGGCTTTTAAATTAATGGCATTTTGGGTGAGTTTTTCTGCGGTTTTGGAAATACTTGAAGGATACAAAAATTAGAATTTATTCCCAGACATGGTTGAAATTTGAGTCAACAGATACCTGGCAGGCTATTTGGGGTTGGGTGGTGGTAATTCTGTGGCCACCACCCAGTCTAGGTGATTTATCTCGAGGTTCTTAGCTGTGTCAATGGTAGTAAGAAATATTGTTGAGACTGCAGGAGGGTTGTTTTATTGACACTCCTTGGCATACCACAACGTCTTAATGCAAGCGATTACCAAAATGAAATTTCTAGCTTTTTATGCTAAGTAATTTGTTTATTGTTCTGCGCTGAATGCAAAGACACCAAAAATAGATGCATGAAAGCACAAATTGTTGAAAATTGTGAAGTAACTGCCCGAAAGCATCTTCTTCTTTTTTGCAGATAAATTCATGTGATGTTACTTCAAATTATAATGCTGACCCTGAAGTTGGAAACTTCCAATGATGATCCAATCTTATACTTTTAACAGAATGCGCTTGTATAGTGCCATCTCTTGGCATCCTAAGAAATACACACATGGTCTTTCCCTCCCCCACAATGTCTACGAATGTTGAGCTGTTGAAACAAGTAGCAGTGATATGGAGGTAGTAAAGTCCCACATTGCATTCCGCTAACATATTTCCATAAGTTCCATCTCCATTCAGATTGTTGATCATTAGCCCTAGAGAGTAAGTACAGTGAGAGCCATAGATGGATTTCAAATGTAGAACTAAATCTTCAGTTCCCTACTATTCATGCCTAACTACCCAATGTTATTTGATAAAAGGAAAAATAAAAGTGATGATGCGAAGGGTGTTGTTGGACTCTGTGTAAAATTATAGGTTTAGTAAGATGGAATTGTTGCTTATACTGTTTAACCTATACCTAAGTGAAAATATTTTATGGCAAATTGGTTTGTGTTTCATGATCTTAAGTATATTCTGTTGATATCAGTATGGGATACCTATAGTCTAAATTAATTACAAAACTAACAAATTACTTACAAACGTCGTTGTAATCAAGATAATTCATGACGCTTTGCGTAGCTTACAATTCATGGAGTGAAGAAATCATTGGTTTTACATACCTGAAACAAACAATTAAAAATTAAATTGACATTTTTAATCAATTTTATTTGGGACTAGGTTACATACTAAGATTGTCAACACTAATTTAACATAGTAAAATCATTTATTTCACGATAAGGTAGTACTTGATAATATTGATTCAGTAAGAGATTGGTTTTTTAGAGTTGAAAAAATTTTTCATTTTCTCAAATTTAAAATTTTGTGTTGGAATCTTTTCATTATTGAAAAGAAATATTGAAGATTAAGTTGTTTTTTATAGGTAACCTAATTTTAGGGATTCAGTTCTATTTAGAGAAGAGTAGAAGTTTTTGTGGAAGCCATTGTGTAATTAGAAATGCCATATGTCTATGACGAACTCAAGTTTCCAGCTGATAGAGGATTTGTGTAGAATCCATTCGTCAGGGGAAGTCTGAATATATTTGAATAAATGTTATTAGAGAAATTTATAAAGAATAAATTCCAGATATTTGTTTTAGATGCATAATGAGAAGCTGGAATTTATTTAGTTTACATTATAATAAGTACCTTGAATATGTACTTCATTATTAATCAGAATACAAAAAAGAATATAATAACATAGAAAGAGTGTTGAGGGTAAAATTTAGGGAATTAATGATTCAAGTATTTTTCATGTATATTGTCATCCTCGAGACATTGAGAAAGCTTTCGATACTTCAACTAAACATTTACAATTTTTCAAAATTAACTTCATGTTCTTTATAAATAGTTTTAATTTTTTTTTTTAGATGTCAAGTTCCTTTACTTCTGAAAATAATATTTATTATTCAAAATATAATTTTTCAACCTGATTTTTTCAATAAAACTATAATTTTAATTACATATTTAATTTTACAGCTATTGCTTATAGGTGACGATTCGTTGAATTTCAGTTCTTAGGATAATCAGTAATTAAAAAATTTACGGCCATGAAGATGTCATCTAATGGAAAATTTGAGATTTAACGTGTGAGCTACTGCTCTAATTTTAAGTTCTCAGGAAAGCATTGGCAAAAAAAAAAAAAGAAAAAAATCAAAAAATTTAAATTGAAGAAATAATTTGCCAATTTTGGAAACAGTTTCAGTGAACATTTTTGTTTGTGGTTAAAAAAAGAAAAAAAGAAAAAAAGAAAAAAAAGAAACAGATTAGTAAATGTCAGGTTATAAAGAGTCGCTCCAGGTGTCAAACTTGGACGACTTACATCAGGTACGAGTTATTGAATTATTTTCTTTCACTGAATGTTAACATTACTTAGATGCATCACAAATGAATTTGGTACATTCAACTTCTGCTCACATTCTGTATCAGAGAACCGATGCGAGTAGCATATTTAAATGGAGTTCTATATAAATAAAAAAAAAGAAAAAAAAAGAGAAGAAAACAGCGTCAGTTGATCTTCGCTTTTCGTAGAATTTATACTCTACTGAAACCTTTAAAAGTTATTCTCATACGGAAAAAAAAAATTTACAGAAATAAATAAATAGCGAAAATAGGTAGTAAGTTTTTTTGTCACTGAAAAATATCGTTTTATGTGGGTTAATCATTTGAGATTTAAAATTCCATTTCGTTCGAATGGGAGTGAAATTGTATTTTTTTCCCTTTACACTTCATCCTTTTCGTACATACTTTAAGGTCTATTGGTTCGATTTTTTTTTCACACTTTTTATGTTATTTTTTGGTTCGTAGATTAATGAATTAAAAAATATACGCAGTGAACGATTGAATATTAAATTATCAATAATGCGAATTTTGTATTATATTTTAGGATAAAAAATAACTTAGCTTTCATACTATTAAACATTCTGCGCGTGGAAATTAACCAGGAAGGTAACGTTTTCACAAACTTTTGATGACGGCCAATTAATTTATGTTAATTTAAAATCGAAATAAAAATTGTCTATTCTCCAGAAGAAAATGAAACACGAAAAAATAAAACAGACGAGGAAACGATTGATGGTGTTCATAAATAATGTGGTAATAAAACAGAAGTAGCTTGTGGTGGTAATATGGAGAAGTCACCGATGGCACTATTTAGCGATTGTGATATTAAATAATATTTATGTAGGAGCAGGGAAGTAGTTGTTATTTATTAGTAGACTATGGCAGAATGCGAATTGAACGTTATATCACTCATTCAATTCGTTATAATAATATATGTGATAAAACGTAAGAGGTGTTATGAAGTACCTAGTCATAAGTAGCTATTTTATGATCTAGGAATAAGGATCAAAACAGTGGTGATGGGTTAGAGTAATTTGAAGGGGTGGAAAGTTATGTTGAAAAATGTGGCAGTGAGTAGGAATGAAGAGAGTATTGTTAGGCTTTGCTAAAACTAAGTGGTTATGAAAGGCGGATAGCTTATCATAAGGGGAATTTAAATTTTCTTAACTGCCCCTTCCAACCCCTTCCTTCGACGCAATACCGCCAATCTCTATCATCACTACCACCAAAAAATACAATATTTTTTCATGTAAAGCTTTTTCGAAGCTAAGGGGGATCCAGACCCACAGGACCCTCTCCTTGTCTACGCCCTTAGTAAATGGCAGGTAATGGTTATTAATACATAGTAGGTTGCAACTGCTAATTTTTAATTTAGTGTAGGAAATTAGATAGATAATGGTGATTCATGAAAAATGTGTCTGATGCATGCCACCTATGAAAATTCAAAATTTAACAATAATAATAAATAATACTTTTGAAAAAACCCCCAATCAAAATAATTTTTCCATGGATTTAGACTTAACACTTTGCAAAATTCTCTCGTAGATTAAAACGTTATGCTACATTTACATTTCTGTCCTTTTTTTTCCATATTTCTACTAAACTATTATTCTCTATTTTCTATACACATCTTTGTGAACTGGCATCTTCATTCTGTTCATACATTTCATCTTTTTTACTCTTTTTATTGTCACTCACTTCTTCCTGTACTTTTTTCACCTTTCTCATCTTTCACTCATTTATTGCACTCTCACCCTCGAAAATGCTGCCACAGTTCTACCTGCAATAAATATGTTCATCTATCTTTTGACTCCCCTTTTCCCATCCTCAGTGGTTGCTGCCTCGGCTGCTGCTATGGAATCAGAAATCCAACCAAAAGCTGTTTTTTCTGTATTCTCACACCAACTCTTTTTCTACAGACCATTTTACTTTTACATAATTATTAAAAATTTATTCTTATTCATCACTCACTCGTTTTTGTCTTCTGTGCAAATTCACATCATATATTACTATACATGTTTGCCTTATACAGACTTAAATTTTATATGACAATCTTTTTTATGTTCTTGAAAATGTTTGTTGGTTTTTATTTGAATATTATATGTGTTTTTATATTAATGATATACAGATTTCCTTTTAATTGGCAATAGGGTAGTTTTTAGTTTGTATGGTCCATGGCTACTGAATTATAAGGACTTTGGGTGAGTTTTTCTGTGGTTTTGGAAATACCAAAGTATAGGGAAATTAAAATTTATTCCCAGACTTGGTAGAAATTGGAGTCAACGGATACCTGGCAGGCTATTCAGGGTTGGATGGTGGTAATTCTGTGGCCACCATCGTAGCTGATTTATCTAAAGGATCCTGGCTGTGTGAATGATAGTAAGAGATACTGTAGGGATTGTAGGGGATTGTCAAAATAACCCCCCAGCATACCACAAGTCTATAGGCTATTGGTATAAATATTTAATGGCCATAGATGTTTCCAGAAATGGATATTGATATTATGTAATGTAACCATCAATTTACTACAAAAATGTAAGGTAATGAAACAGGAGATAATGAAACTTTGGTTTTCTTCACTCTTAAGGCAAGGAGCTCCCCAGGAAGAGTTAATCTCGTACAATGTGAGATGAAAAGTGAATGATTCTCTAATTTTTTTGGAGAAACTTACTAATAATATTGTAATTATATGAACGGAAGTTAGGTCAGTATAGTGTATCTGGACAATTTTGATTTTAAAACAATATCATAACACTCAGCATGATAATTTTTAAAATTACAAAAATAAGTTAGATCTGATACTTTTTTCGATTTCAAGATAGGTAGTGAATAATGTAACGCATATTTTCGTCTATTTTTAGAAATGGCGAACATATTCATCTACACATTTTCAAGTACTAAAAACGTAGATATTTATCAACAATAATCATCCTATAACTCTTTATAAACAACCACTAATTTACCCGTATTTAATTTTATGAATATAGATATGTCTGTATATTCATGACCTAATTGTGTCTGTCCCTCGAGTATACTCCGAGTCAGCACAACCCTATAATAACAACACCCTACCTCACTTAATCTATCCAACACGTACACTTACGTGCCTTGAACGAGTATATAAACCCTCGATTCAGAGGAATAAGACACAGTTCCTTGACAGTTACTTCTAAGTACCTAGAACCTCTCTAGTAGAAGTCTCTAGTGAACAGACAGTCTTGTCAAACAGTTTGTGATACCATATGTATAAGTGTTAACATATTAATTGATATACTGTATTGTACAAATTTATTATTTTATTAAATGTGTTAATTCAATTGTGTGTTTTAAAATATTATTGAGTCTCTCAAATACGTTAAGGTCCACGATAGTCTGTGGATAATAACCTAAATATTTAAACTATTTTAGAAGTATTACTGCTTTTCCAGTACGTAATATTTCGTGTATGGTGTAACACTGAAAGTGGTCTTAAATAGGTACTTTACCACCTCTTTTGGCCGTTACAAATAACATATATGTACAATCAGTAGCCTAGCCTACTTTTTCGACCTTAAATAAATATTATTAATACTGGAAACACATGCCAGTCATTCGTCGTGCTTATTAATTTTGCTATAATTTAACTACAGTAATACCCTACGTGAGTATTGACACAATTCATGATCATTTTAATGAAAAATTAAGCCATTCATCGGTCATACCTTATAGGGTTAATTATACTGAATACTAATAAAATTATTCGATAATCATTAATCTTATGTTTTTCTCCAGTCTTGTTCTTACCGTTTGCTGCGGTGACGTTAAAATTCTCGAAAATGTAGGATATCGTACGTAAGCAGCGCTAATTCGAGTCTGAGTACCTACTTACCCGCTACCTATGTCGAATGACAGAGGTGTACAAAAAATACGTCCGTAGACGACCACTTTTCCGCTACTTCGTCCGTCCACATCGTAGATATTTTCAGTTTGTACTACCTATCCGTTTTTCGCCCGACAGACAAGCAAAAACCCCGAAAAATTACTTTGAAGTCGTTAAAAGACAACGAATGTTTACCGTAGCGAAATAAAAGTACGCAGCCCGGCATACCAGACGAGGGTTTCAACCGAGAAAATAAATGACCGGATCTATTACCGCATGTTAGAATAGTTTTCGTAAGCCATTTCTTTTTGCTTCTTGATTTGTTTTGGTCGAGTAAATCTTGCAAACAAAGTACCCCGAAGTTCACCTTTCGTGCTCAGTTAACGTATTTCTTTTGTTGTTGTCGTTGTTAGGTATTTTTCTTTTTGCTTCTTTTGCCACCGAGATGGTACAGATAAGTTTTCATGTTGAACACAATGTTTCTTCGGTGCTGAAGACATCGTAAAAGAAAAAAAATCACTTATAATCGTAAACTCGTTCATTAGGCAAAAGTTTTGGGATCAGTCTTTTTTAAATTCTCATCAAAATTAAGGTAGGAAACTGCATTCAGAACATAGAGCAACTAAAAAACCGTACCTGGTCATTACTAATAGAGCAATGTCGTTGTCATTGTCATGCTTGTTGTATAACCATAGAGTATTAATAGTATATTACAAATCAAGGGTTCAAAACTGAGCAATTACATGTGAGCTATTCCAGGGTGATGTAAAATGACTTTTGAATCTTGTTGAGGAAGATATTTTAAGTAATATTATTAAGCAGAAAGCAACGAAATGGTAAAATTCTTTCATAATGATGATGATGAGTTTTTCCCTCCTCAGTGTGGTAAATTTAACGTTTCATTTAGATAATGTAACCTCTACCTCGATGTTAAGTGAACATGCTTCCATGTAAAAAAATGCTTCACTTTTTTACATGGACGTGCATTCACTTTATATCGAGATTATATTATTCATCAATGATATGAGCTACTTTTCTCTTGAAAAATACCAGCGTAAACACTGCCTTTCTGATCATGTATTAGGTATATAAAATAATATAATAGATCGACGCATGAGGGATGAAAACTGGCACCACTTTCACTATAAAAATATCCTCCATTTCTAATTTATTGACAATTTTCAATCTCTTTTTTATCTATGAATATCGTGTTAATTGTCATTTTTAAATTAATAATAATATTTATTCATTCATTTAATTATTGAATAATAATTTGAAAAAAATTTTTTTTATGATTATTGCCTATGGGTTCGAATGAGAGGAAAGGAAATTGGAATTTGATACTGAAGAAGTGGGGACAAATGACTTCAAAAGTGGTGCCGTTTTTCATGGCACCATTTAGATTAACCTGCGTCCTCTATCATACCTATTTAATACTCTGTGAGTATAACTTAACGTGCATTTGGAGACAGACTAATTTCAGTGTATTAAAGTTTATTCAGGTATGTTCGGCCATGTCCGTAATTAATCGGGAAAATGAATATAAGACGTCTGTATGAATAGGAATTTTTCTGATTTAGCCAAGGGTTATTTGAAATTATAAATCCTTCCTTCCAAGGCTCACCTACCCTCACCTTCAACATGAAACTTTCTTCATACTCAACCTTAATCAGAACAAAATATTTGGAAACAAATTTATTTAAAATGGTATTATCCTTATTCGAACCCTCAAACACTTCACCTTTGGGGTGCAAAGCATAATCGATGCCTGAGCGCCATAGCAGGTCAAAACAAAATGTGGTTTATTTACATTTCATATTTGCACTATCAATATCAAATGATACATATACTCTAGGCCTTTGAGAGGTAGAGGGAAAGGGTATCAAAGGTACCGGGCCCTTGACATCTTTAGGGGGCCCGGAATGGCCTTAATTTAGAAATAAATTGTAATTTTTAAGTATAAACGATAAAAAAGGGTGTTAAGACCGATCTATGATGAAGTTTTTAGGGTAAATTTTCCGAAGGTTTGAAAAAAAAAAAAACCACTAAAATACATGTTTTAGAACCCAAAGCGTACCTAAAAAATTTATTTCGTGAGAAGAGCGAGCGACATTGTTTTCTGAATTTATAACCCTTTTCCAAAAACAAATCCAGCAGCTGGAGCTAAGAGAAGCCCTTCAGTTTATTTCTCCTGGGCCCGAAATTTCTCTCTGGGGCCCTGCATACACTAAAAAACAATCTCTGATACACTGTAATTAGTCTGTGTTCAAGTGCTAATATAAAGTTTAAGTTAAAAACGAGTTTTTAAAAGATAATCTTTTATTTTATTTTTTTGGCTTTAGCTTCATGCGAAATAAACATATTTTGTTGCGGAAGGTTGGTTGCAGTATTGGTATATTTTAAAATCACAGTAGTGAGTAGAATAAAAGCTTGTAAAAATATAACTTACACCTTAGAAATTCAAAGATGGTAGTGAACAAAGCCTCTTATCATAATTTACACAATTTTCTCCATACAGTGTTACATTGAAGTATTAAATATTTAATAGGTTGGTTTTCATTACCATGAAACCTGGTAATTTTCATCTCAGGCTTCACTTTTTCATATAAAATAAACGTTTTATAATGTCATTCAACAAGGAAAATTCATAGATAACTACTCAATTTATTATTCATTTTATTACAATTTTCATTCATTACCGCTACATTGCTGATACGGGTTATTCTTCAAACTGCAAGCATAACACTTGATGATGCGCCATGACAAAGCTCCGTAATTATTATCTGATCGGTATTAATCCGATTACATGTCATTATTTTTGAACCCTTAATATAATTATAACAGAGTTTGACCCCATTCGTGGAAAATCGTTTTTCTTCGAAGTTTTGAGAAATATTACCTTCTTTTTGAAGTAAAACTTTTGTAGAGAAGTTATACATGGGTAGTAAAAGCGTTTAGTTGCATATTGGGCGACGAAAACAGTGTTTCACGAATGAAGAGAAGGAGAAGCAAAAGAAAAACAAATAAAGAACCTAATAGTGAGGGTAGGGAGGAATAAAATTATTCGTTTTGGATGTATCGAAATTCGGGGAAGAGAAGAAGAATGGTTTCTTTCTCTTTTCTTTTCTTTTTATAAGCTTTTATTATACTCACTACGGCGGTTTTAAAATATACCAATACTGCAGCCAACCTTCCAAAACAAAATAATATTTAATTCGCATGAAGCTAAAGCCAAAAAAATAAAAATAAAAGCTTTTCTTTTAAAAATTCATTTTTAACCTAGGTAATTAATTATTTATTATCATCGCAAAAGTTTCAATTCAACAGTGTGTCCCGGCGTACACTCACGTTTTTTCGCTCGGTTACTTCAAAGTTTAGCATTTACTTACAAGGCCAATTTCACTTATCAAGCTAGGAACTAGAGCTAAAGTATAAAGCTAGTAAACATGTTGAAAAACCGATTTTCATTCTTTATTAAAGCAGTAGGTGATTGACTGACGGCTAGTCCGCCAATCGAAGCCCTACGAATGAAAGATGAAGAATAGGAAGAATTTCCCGATCTGGCTTATTGCATAAGTTGTGAGAAGAGACGCTCTCTTTTAACATTGTATTCATAATAATTTTATCTCATCTCACATTAAATTTTCTTTCATGATTCCTACCTTTAAAACTATTTTATTTGCGATATCATTTTTTATCCTTTTTCCGCTGCGCACAACTTACACAGAATAAAACCTAAAGTCGAATCGTAAAACTAAGAAAGAACCTTATTATTTGATAATTTTTCAGATAATTTAAATTCGCGATATCGTAATTGTTGCTTTGAAATGATCACTTACTGTTGGCGGATAAAAAAATTTTTTTTTTCATTTACTTTCGCTTTTAAACGACAAAAGGTCTATTCTTTTGGCCAAAAAAGTGTAAGAGTTCTAGCACTAGTTTATAAAATATTGTTTTTGTTTTGTTTCGCTGGCAGTTCCTCTTAAAACGCTCTTTTGACAGTAAACGAACCCCACATTTTGCACTATTTTTTATACTTTCTTGTCCCATTCTAAATTATCTTGAATTGAGTTCACACTTTTTTGGTAAAAAGAACACACCTAATCCAAACAGAAGAGGAAAAGAGAGAAAAGATGGAAAAAGAAAAAAAAAGTTTTTTTTTTTTCAAATCGGTTTTTCACCAAAACAGCTGGATGGACAGAGCGATTTAGTCTTCTATGAAATTATATACTTATTAATAATTACTAGCAAAAAAATAACGAAAACGATCACGAATTTATAAGAATCACATTATTGGGAAAAATAAATTTGAGGATCAGCTCTAGTAACTATAGTTTTGTTAAAAAATAGCACCTCCAATTTTAACAATTTCAAGACACGGCAATTTTTATTTCACATCTTAATTTAAGTAAAGTTGCTGTCGTATTTCTTATCACTTGAATATGACCCACGGCGTATGCATGGAAAATCCAACCTACTTAGGGGATTTAATAACGATGACACGGATTTGGGTGTCATTATGGGTATGCAGTTTCTTGATGGTCAAAGGGCGACAGATATTCAGAATTTGAAGGTTGACTATTTTATAGGTGATCAAAAGTTAATCCGGAGAAGTGTTAATCACTTCTCAAAAGTTGTTGATTTTTTATTCATTACTCGAATTATTCTCTTCATTGAAGGTTGTATCTGGAAAATAGTGTCAATAAGCACCAAAATGCATTTCCGTAATTAAGTTTTTCCAAGTGTTTTCCTGTAATTGGTATCTACCAGTGAAAAGTTGTACTACCTATTTTACCAAGAAAATATGACGACATTGGTTTGCTCATCACATATTTTGAGTACTAATTAAAGTTAAGATTGATCAGTTGATTTGATGATTTGTTGAGAGTAGCCTTAGTCCTCAGATAGGTTGAATAATAGTTTCCCAATATAAATTTTTCCAATTATGTACATGTACGTGCAACATTTTGACAAAATTAAACACGCTGCATTTTAGGTCAGAATATTATGACAGGTGATAACCTAATGGGTTATGAAGCCAAGTACTTAAAGACATAGATTTTTTCATTGTTTACGGAAAATACATGGACTTTTTTCAGAAATATGTTTTGAGATTTTATTTTTGTGTTGCTGGTGACAATAACAGAATACAGTAGTAGAAAAAAGGTAAGCCTAAATGCAAGAATGATAGGTACCTACTTCTTATGACCCGAGTATTTCCTAAGAACTTATCTAATCAGTATTTGTAAATGACTAAGGCTCAGTTTTACAGTGCTCAGTTAACTTTATTCTGAGAACAACTCACCAATTTCCATGAGTTAACCTGTACTTATTCTCAAATTGAGCATTAACTCAAATTTGTGTCCCAATGAAATTCTTAACAAGTACCACTTGAGTATTGTTCTTGCTAACATAGAATGGTTTTTGAAGAATCTGAAGTTCACATGCAAATTTTAACAGTGAAAATGTTTTTTGTAACTTATACTTAAAACAGGGAATGTAATTGAATCAATTTTGGTTAGAACAGTGAGAGATCCCCAAACTGATAAGGAACAATTGAAAATAATTTTCATTTCCTCATTAGTATAGAAATGGAGCTTTTACATAACTGCTTTTTTCTCTATTCCTCATGGCGCCATTGACACGAGTGGCAAAGTGTCAATATGAAAATAGGCCATATTATACTGTGATACATACAAAAAAAAATTTCACCTCTCTATAATATTCAATTATTGTATAAAATTTCGTTAATAAAAGAAGTTGTCGTATTTAAATGAAAAAATAGTGACTTCTTTTTGGTAAACTCATTGAAAACAATATTGTTCTTAATTAGTTTACCACTCTTAATAATTGATTAGTTGCAATTACATTACAACCTGAACCATAAGTGAGTACTGCAATAATGCAACTTTTTAACTCTCAATCATTTTGCAACTAGTTGCGTAATGGTACATTGCACACCACAGTTCAAAAGTGAGTGTTTACATACATGGGAAAATTTGTGAAATAATAACCGTGAGCGAGCAATTCCCAAATCAGGTAAACTCACATTGAACTTTGTTATGGGAGATGTTTTTCAATAAATATACTTTATGGTGGGTGAAGTATCCTTAATATGTTAGAATATGGTGAACATTTCCCAATAATCATCAGAAATTGTGGCAATATGTGTAGCAAATGTGACTGTCATGCAAGAAGTTCCAGATTCAAATTCCATTCGTTTATTTTTAAATATTTTTCCATTAATAATTTTGATAGGGTGGGTGGTTAGGTAATTTTTTTTAACGTACGAAAAAAAATAGAAAAAAGAAAAGTATGTACAACATTAAAATTGTAATAATAATAAAATTGTTATCAGTTTCAATTTGTCATTTCAATTGCAGTCTTACGAATTAACGTTGCATCGTCAAACCTTGTTGAGGAAGATATTTTTTATAAGTAAGGATCAGAAAGTAACGAAATAATTAATAAGCAATTTTAATGAGAGAAAAATAGGTGATCAAAATAAACAGATATAGTCATAAGGACTGTCAACTTCAATAGCTTGTGTAGCTTAGTGGTTAAGAAGTCTGCCTTCTAACATGAGAAGGTCGCAGGTTTGAATCCCAACGTGAGTAGTGAATTTTTCTAAAATATTATAATACTAAATTGGAAGAAATCACTTTACTTTAAAGCTAGCATAAATTTACTAATGACAAGGGCTAGGTTTTTGCCCGAAAAATATAACTGTAAACATTACCTTTCTAATCATGCATTATGAGAAAATATTATACAACTCTATTGCAATGTTTGTATATGGTTGAAATTTCAAAACTAGTGACTAACATTGGAACCAAAAATCAGGGTTTTTAGACGGTTAGTAGGTACCAAAAATCCATAAAAATCCCAAAATGTTCTATTTTTGAAACTTGAAAAATTCGTAGATATCTCTAGACCAGCATTGTGTTATAATTATTTAATTCATTTTTGATGACAAAATTATTGTACATGTTTGGAAAATGTGAATTTTTTCTTCTTAATTATTATAAATGAAAAACAACAGAAAATTGATATAGTTTTATATCGCCCATTTTGATAATTGGTGCCATATTTCTACTCGCATAGAGATTAAATGTGCAAAAAAATTGTCAGGAAATTGTTATTACACAGTTCTTTAATATAGTATTAACTTCGAAAGAAATATTATTTTCTCAAAATGAAAAATAGTACAAAGTATTTTTTGTTTTTGTTTGTCTCGATTTTTTAACATTAAATTTATCAGTAAGAGATACAATTAAAAATATTCACAATAATTTCTTTCTGAAATCGTTAAAATTTAGTTTGTTTTCGAGAGGATAGTAACGAAAATTTGGTGCAAAGTTAAGTTTAAACATAATTATGCACGAGATAGGTACTTGAAATCGATGAACTGAGAATTTCCTACAATTTTTTTCAGTGGTTAAATTTTTTTTTGTTATAATATGAGAAAAATTGCTGAATTGATATTTCTCAAAGAAATAGGTATTTTTATCAAGTTATTTCTGTCTTTTTAATCATTTTCATCTTCGAAATAAAGCAAACGTCAAGAAATTGACACCTATAAGAAACTCTGAAGAGCAATATTATTAGTATCTTCAGATCATCTCCAACTATTGCTATAATAATATGAGCTCGAGTGTTGGAAAAAAATAATCGGTGAATTTCGAACGTAACTTTCAAGTTTTCTTTCATTTTCTTTCTTTCATTCCTTTTCTTTTTCTGTCTGCTTTTTCCGTCACTCGATACTTTTTAGCAATTACTGAAATTATTCATTCTCATCCAAGTGGACGTATCCGCGACTATTCTTTCGTTGCTCCACTTCGTCGTCAGAAATAACGATCCAGTCCAAAATACGATACTTGTTTTTCTATAACCCAACTAGCAGAATCGATGGATGCTTTTAATTAAAGTCTCGAAAACTTGGATAAGTATATACGTACTAATATTGTACTTGCATTATCGGCAGCTACGACACAAGGTGCGACGGTACGAAGCATACGATCCGTTCTACACTTCTAGATAAAGTAAATATAGAAAACGTTAAAGAATAGTACCTACCTAACTTCTTACAATATCGCATAAAATGTTCGTTGGAAATTTGAAACGAGAGATAAGAGTATGTAATGACTGAAGGAACGGACGTAATGATTGTGTCGATGACAATGGATAAAAGTACTTCGTCGACTTTATTGCGCTGGCAAACGAATAGGAGGAGTAAATGACTGAGAGTGAGAATAAAAAAAAATAAAAAAATAAAAAAAACAGGAACAACCAACCTAAAGACAAGGCAAATGTCGCCACAAAGCAACAAATTTCGTAATGCAACGAAGTCATTTGATTCTGTGTAGCAAACAATGCGTTGTGAGAACTCCAGTCATTATAAGAAAAGGTAAGTTTATGGTGAGAGATGACCTTCAAAAATCTCATTGATTAAATCATTTTAGAAGGATGGGTGCACGGTACTATGCTTTGGGCTAAGTATGTCTTTTGTTAAATACTTATTACAAAGAGAAGTTTGAAAAAAAACATTGTAGCACTATTTTTATTTTTTTAATTTTTTTTGTAGGGTCCAGTATACAGAAGACATGAGCAGCATTGAATTTTCAAAATGCTTTTACAGCCGCAAAATATATGTAGGCCTTCTATTTTCAAATGTGTTGTTCAATGCCATACACAGGATTCACCTACAGCAAGGGTTTTATAAATCTACGAAACAATTTTCCGGGTAGAGTGAGTGTGGGGACAATACTCGTATGAGGTAATAGGGGCTCGCACCCATTGACGACAGTCGCCACCCAAAGGCTGGCAATAATCGTCTTTATGACGTTAAACGAATTTACACTGGTGCATTTGTATGTTCGTACCTGTACGTACGTACAGGTAAGATAAATTGCACGGGCCGAGATCAATTACCTGATAACGAACTCGGTGATGTCACAGCCCGGTACCAAATGCGCTGCGTTGTTTCTTATCACCTCGACAGAGTCAAGAAATGACGTAATGCATGACATAATTACGTACATGTACGTATGTATGTGTGTCCGTGTGCATGTGCCAAATTCTGTATATAAACTCTCAGAATCGGCTCAAAAATTGCCAGTGTTCGCTGAGGATTTGGCTCTCCCATACTTAACCGTATGAAGTGGCAGAACACACAAAATACTGTTGAAGACCTTCTAGTGCGAATATCTCTCACAACAAGGTATTCCACAATGGTGACCTCGATGTGATTTTTTTGGCTATGTCGTGGGTGTCTAGGCGCGTTGCGCTAATTCTAAAACTAGGTGTGGTGCACTGGTGAGTTACTCGCTTGTGACACAAATTTTTTCACATACCTAGACACCTTTGGCTGTCGAAGCAGAGGTCTGACTTTAAAAGTGGGAAATTAAACCCCCACTTCTAAATATATTTGCTGGAAGGGAACCAAGAGAAGTAGACCTGGAGGAACAAAGTTGCCCTCATCCGCCAACTCCTCCAGATTCGACCAGAGACTCTGAAGTCTTTGAGACTCCGGAAAAACAAAAACGAATCCGGAGACCAGAAGCCTTGCATTTGGGAGCTGTAGTCAACCCAAACGAGACAACAGCTCGCACCCTCAGAAGTGGTTGTCTATTGAACCAAGACTTAGACCCTTCGACCTCAGACCGACAGAGTCTGGTGGAACCTTTGCCAAAAACAACTCAACAGAGAAGAAGCAGATTATAATGCCTAACCGAAATACAACAAACCCGACATCGAACCAGCCTGGAACAGGTGGAAGTGGTCAGCCACAGCTGACCCGTAAAGTGCTTGCACAGCTACTACAGCTGTTGCAGATGCAGACTCTGCAGAACCCTGCAATTCAAAGGCGGAAGATTGAGATTCCGAAATTTTTGCCAAATGAGGTAGAACTCTGGTTGACTCTCCTCAAAGGTCGTTTTAAAAGAGAAAACTTGCAAAATGACCAGAAATATTCACACATTTGCAGCAGCATGCCCGCAGAAATAATAAGCCGCATTCCATATATCATGGAATGCCCTCCAACGGAAGCAGATAAGTACTGTTGGTTCTGCAAGAAAATTTGAAATGTGTTTGGTAAGACCCAAAACCAAACAATAGACGATGTCATGGGTGGAATGAAGATTGGAGACGATAATCCCTCCACCTTCATTGCCAAATTACAACAGAAAGCCGACAACATAGTATCACCGTTGGTCATTGGGAACCAGTTCTGTAAGCAACTGCCCCAACATGTTGTACAGTGTCTGGCAGCTGTGGGTACCACGATAATTAACAATTCCGAGGACCTAGACTTTTTGGCAAAGAGTGCCGATAGTGCACTGGAGCATTTGAGATCAGCATCCTCGATTTGTGCAGTATCGACAGAGACCGGAGAACTAGCTCAGCTTAGAGCCCAGATAGCTCAGCTGACTAGCGAAATAAAAAAGAGTAATAACAACAGCCCAAGAAATGGTAGAAGTAACAACTGCTCGAAAAGCAGGAGCAACAATAGAAATAATGATAGAAAATCCAGGTCCAGAGACCGAAAGAGCAATTCTACCAGGGGTCAGAGTCCAACTCCCCCTAGAAGAACATCATCCCCCAAACCCCTGTCTCAAAACTGGGATGATAAATCCTGCTTCTTTCATAATAGATTTGGCGTCTAGGCCACCAAGTGCAACATCAGATGCCAGTGGTGGGGAAAAATGTACAGTAAGCCATCAAACTAGAAAGAAGGGTCATCTATGCGGCTGAAGATCCCTCGAAAAAGTATTCACGCCGCCTGTTCATCAAGGACAGGACAAACAGGAGACGTTACCTTATAGACTCAGGTGCTGACTTGAGCATTTTGCCAGTAAGTAAAAACCAAAAGGCATTTCCTCCGAAATACTACCTCCGAACTGTGAATGGTCAAAACCTTCCAGCTTATGGAATAGAATCCAGCAAAGTAAGCATCGGTTTGCGAAGAGACATGACGTGGTCCTTCACAATTGCGGATGTTCCAACTCCAATCCTGGCCGCAGATTTTCTCACGCACTATGGCTTGGTCATAGACCTCAAAAATGGAAAGATCATAGACAATAATACTGGTCTATGGGTGGAAGGCGAAACGCCAGAGTACCAACTAGACACCAACATATCCAGCTGCACGAAAGTCGACGAACAATTCCTACAGATTCTGTCAGACTATACTGGAGTCACTCAACCATCGATTCGCAGGCATCCGACCTATAAGCATGACACTGTTCATTATATAGAAACTAAAAAACCGCCTTGCCACACTAGAGCCCGCAGGCTACTGCCTGATAAACTCAAAGCAGCACGGGAATACTATGATCGCATAATTGGGGAAGGCATATGCCACCCCTCGAAAAGCTCATGGAGTTCCCCGGTCCACATGACCAAAAAAGCAAGTGGAGAGTGGCGAATGGTTGGAGACTACAGAGCCTTAAATGCCAAAACAGTTCCTGATCACTATCCAGTCCCAAACATAATGGATTTCAATGCGAATATGAAGGTTAAAACGATGTTCACAATGGACATTCCTCCAAATTCCAATGGCTGAACAGGACATTACAAAGACAGCGGTCATAACCCCCTTTGGTTTATTCGAATACCTTCGAATGCCGTTTGGACTCCGTTATTCTGCACAAACTTTCCAGAGATTCATCAATTGCCATTTGCTTATGCATATTTGGATGACATATGCATTTGCTCAGAAGGCAGTGAGCAACAGCATGAGAAGAATGTAAGAGCCATCGTATAGCGTATACACTCTGCTGGACTTACCATCAATGTTGGAAAAAGTTTATACAAACAAACCAAAATTGACTTTCTCAGCTAAAAAGTCTCGACCAAAGGCATTTCACCTCGACAGAGGCAAGAAATGACGTAACGCATGACATAATTACATACATGTACGTATGCATGTGTTGTTGTGTGCGTGTGCCAAATTCTGTATATAAACTTTCAGAACCAGCTCAAAAGTCACCAGTGTTTGCCGAGGATTTGGCTCTCCCATACTTAACCGTATGAAGTGGCAGAACACTCAAAATACTGTTGAAGACCTTCTAGTGCGAATATCTCTCACAACAAGGTATTCCACAATGAGAAAAAAATTTTTCAGGTGATTATTTTTGTTCTGGAACATTCATACGTCATAGCATTTTTTCCCAACTTTTTCACGTTCTTCTTGTTTTTTTTGTTTTCTTTTCGGAAGATTTGGTAAGGGATTTTTAGCCCTCCTAACCCGTCACTTTGTACAGCCTTGATGAGATCTGTTTATAGCTACGAACATGCGTATCATACATGCTGTTTTCTCTGTTGTAGGCCAGTAGACATATCTATTAAATTTTTTCATATGATACCTACATGATAAGAAAGGCAATGTTTATGCTGGAGTTTTACGAGTGAAAAGTAGCTCTTACCATTTATGAATATAATCTCGATGTAAATGAACGCGTGTCCATGTAAAAATGTGAAGCATCTTTTTACTCGGAAGCACGTTCACTTTTCATCGAGGTAGAGGTTACACTTTTTGAATGAAATGTTGAACCTGTCAAAATAAGGAGGTTGATATTTTGTTCCATTTTTTATCATTTTCTTAAAAGACTCATCATTATAACAGAATTTTAACATTTATTTGCTTTCTGATCATTAGTTATATAAAATATTATTCTCAACCAGGTTCAAAAGTGAGCATTTGCATGCGAGTGAGCAATTCCCGAGTCATGTAAAAGCTCACTTTTGAACCTTGATGTGTAGTTTATTATTCTTGAGTTATACAATTTTCTATCGTTTGTACTGCTTTTAGCCTAACTCGTACGCCGTAAATTCAAATGAACATTTTACGTAAGCAGAAACCTACTTACTTTCACTCTTTCAGTTTCTTCTTTCCCTACGATTGAAAAAGTAAAAATTTTTTAAATTCAATACAGAAAAGAAAAAAACATGAGTAATTTCGTTAAATGCATAATTTAATTAAACTTATTTCATTCTGATTGCTATTGTAAACATTTTTACTCTTTAGGCAATATTTTACTCACCCAATTGTGATATGAAAAAGGCAACATAATAAATACTTGGATTATGGCTACCAATGAAGTTTTAAATTTCAAAAAGTTTTTGAATATTTTGTTTCACTTTAAATTTTGAAAAATTACGTATATATGTAAAGTTCATGTCCACTCTTTAAAGTTCATCTAGTTAAAATCGGTTGACAAGAGAAAGTTGATTTATCAAGATGATTTCAAAATTGTCCATTACAAGATACCATAAGTTGAGTCGACTACCAAATAAAGATGTGCAGCTGATTGATTATCTTGGTTCAACAGAAACAATACCTCTATGTGTGAGGAGGAATGTCAAAAAAATCCGCAGTAAGTACCTCTAGAGCTAGGATCTTCTAAAAGTAGTCGAAGATATGAAATTTCAAAAATTTCATCACCTGCCATGTTTTTTGTAGATTATAAAAGAAGGAAAATTTTTTACAACCTCTCAATGTTGTTAACCCGTATGTTTCGAAACTTTAGCGAGTCTCGTCAAGGCTGATTTGATTTTGCAAAAAGTCTTTGTGGGGATTAGACCATTACTCGTATGAGGAAATAGGCTCGGCCTATCGACGACAGTCGTCACCTTTGGTGACAATTATTTGTGCCTTGCATGTTAAACCAAATACAAATGTATGTTTGTTTGTACTTGTCTATTTTTGCAGATAGACAAGTTACAAATCTCAGACCGTGACAAAACGATAGATAACGATCTCGGCGATGTCACGGACCGATACAAAGATGCATTCTCCGTACCTTACTGTTGCTATGACAACTGTAAAGTACAAATAAATTATCTACACTATACCTATGTAAATGTTACATAGGTGTGTATGTGTGCGTGTAGGGAGCCGGGTATATAAGACCAGAAAATCATAGACCAAATTGCCAGTGTTTGCCGAGGTCTTGGCTCCCTCATACCTTTCTGGTATTTTGGCATAAACACGCAAATTGTTCTGTTGAACACCTTTTTTGTTGGTTTTACTTTCCACGACGTAAGGTATTCCACAGTCTTAAAAAATATACCTATTTAGAACTGTTAAGCTGAGTAAACCCTTGTTAAATCTGTTTTTAGCCTGTAAACCCTAGTCGAGCTTGTAAATCTTTGAAAAACTCTGGCAGATTCTGTAGAATCTTTATAAGCCTGACTGTCTTCGTTGAGAGTTTTACTGTACTCTAAGCGGCTTTTCAGAGCACTGAAAAATTCATGAAGTTCCGTCGAGACTTTAGAAAGCTTACAGAGCCATGAAATCGTATTTCTATAGTTTTGAAAAGATCTATCGAAACTTGAAGAGGTTTTCACACCTTTTGAAGACTTACGAATGCTTGTGAATGCTTACTAAGGTTTTCATAGGTTACAGAAATGATACCTATAAAATTATATCGAGTTGTGCTAAGGTCTGTTTTGTCATCACAGTCACCGCTTTAAACCTAGTGGTCATCTTCAGTTATCTCAAAATCTGTGGAACTAATAAACGTTTTTAAAATTTAGTGTTTACATAGTAAAGTATTAGCATATTTCTCCAGGTAACCATTTAAGAATATTCATAGTTCTGTAAAATTTTGTGAAGACTTGTAGAATCTTATACAACTTTGTAAAGCTTTTTCAACCTGTCCAGACAGTCTCACGCGTGTTATCTTAGAGGAAACCTTATTATACCTACCCTTATGACCACACTGCCGAAATAATTTTCCAGTGATTGGTTTGTGTGGTGAAAACGACTGTATAAATCAAAGAACAAAAAAAAAGAAGAAAAATAACACAAGCGACTTCACACTCCACTAGAAAACGTTAGTTTTCATTAAATATATTTATCGTCATTAGTTAGACACTGATTATCCAAAATTCTTTTAAACTTAGCTTCAACCCCAACCTTGAAGGGTAGTTTTTGCTTCAACTTTAAAGTCTAACTTCTTTCACATCCTTAAGGCTTAGCTTATGCCTCAACCTTAAAATATAATCAGAAAAACATCCCGAACATAGAATATTAGAAAATAAAATCGGTAAAAAGTAGAAGAAGTGATACTAGATACTAAAAATCTCCCAATAGGTCACTACCTCAAATGAAACTGTGACTTGGTACTATGAGAGTTGAGGAATGGAAATGAAAACCACAGGTCATAAATAAAATTATTTAAGAATGGAAAAATCCCGAGAAAATTATTTCAAATTACATTTCAAAAATCAGAAAAAAAAGAAGATCTTATCCAATCATAAATTACGAATTATTAGTTCTGATCTATTCAGACGTTATCACAAATATTCACAGCAACTGGACAGAAAAAAACAAGAAAAAAACCAAAAAAAAACAGAGTTATTCACGAATTACAGACGTAATCAATCATTATAAGTTTGAAAATAAGTCATCTTCAAAAGAAACAATGTTGCGGTTACAGATGATTGAGCATAATATGTACTGTTTATAAAATATAATTACTAGACACTAGACTTAATAGAAGATATAAAAAATTACTTACACATATTCCCAAAAGAATACGTGGCCTAGCTAGTTAAGCATGAAGCTATGAATCCGATAGCTGTGTTCTAATCAAGGAAGGGATGATGGGTAGGAGGGATGAACGAAAAATTGAGTTTGTAATTTTTTTAGGCTAAACGAACAGTTTTTCTCGATTTGGCTTGAAAAATTGATTTTTAAAGGGTATTATCTGAAGGTAAAAAACCGAAAAACCGCAATAAATAACTAATAACTCGAGAAAAAATTTACCAATAGTAAAAAAAATTTGTAGATTTGGTTCTTGTGTTAGAGGTAATATTCGTACTAAATTTTGTGACTATTGGACCAGCATTGCAACATTTATTGGATTTTGTCACGCCAACAGTTCCAGGGCATGAACCATACCGCCAATTGCAACCAAACAAGAAAGCAGGTTGTCATAGTTTTAAATGTATGTCCATTTTAAATTTTGTAACTATTGCTTGAAAATTAATCGTTTTAGAACTATTAAACTGACAAAAATGCAATATAATGGCATTTATCTCACGCATCATGAAATCAATTAGCACCAAATTTTAGTGGTATTGTCCTTGACTTAGTACTAATATTTTGTCTAAATTTTGTGACTATCGAACAATAATTACGTCCTGTACCGTGTTAACAAGAATTGTACATACCTACATAAATGCATATAAGTTAATATATAAACTTATAAATTTTCAAAAATGGTGCCGAAAATTTCCGTATGTTGTGAATCGAAAAACATACTGACTCCCACCCCTGGGGCTACGAGCACAAAATTAATAAGCAGATTTTCAAAGAAAACCTACTTAAAAAGCAAGTCACCAAACTTTAACCCCTCGGTCCTCACAAGTCACAATTTTCAACAGAAATCCGCGTTGAACGCGTTTACGAAATGAAAGATGGATGAAAATTAGGCTAGGTAGACACATGTAGCTATATACGTACCTACATAAGTAAGCGTGTAGGAAAATTCAGAGCGACAAAAAATGCCTACGAATGTTTGCGGGAAGCTAGTGCAGTAAGAATAAAGACGCAGCCTAGAGACAAACAATAAGTTAATCTCGTAAAAAAAAAAAAAAAATGCGTGGGCATCAAGAAAAACACGAGTTTTAGCTAAACGTGGTGAAATATGGACGAATGTTACGATGAAGAGTGAATAAGAAAGAAGATAATTGAGTAACGTTGAGAGAAAGTGAGTGACGGAAACGCGTAGACAGACAGACGGACAGAGTGGCTGACACGTTGGACCAGGGCGGTAGACTACGTCGAAGGCGCACTGAAGCTGTGGAAGGGGTTACAAGAGTAAAAGAAAGAAAGTAAAAAAAAACAACAAAAGTGGTTAAATTAAGGTCACGTTTAACCTTCGCTACATGATTACCTTTTTCTGTCGTAATACTATTAACTATTTAGCAGCGTATTTTCTGTTAAGGGGTTACACGTTAATGTATTTCATCTTAATTACATTGATGAAAAATTTCCGCAACGACAAGCTCTCTATATACCTACTATACTATTCTATGCTATAATGTATATATATATATATATATATATACATTATATTCTGGTAAATTTTCGCGTTGAGCTTTTCGTATTAAGCTGAGTAACTTTTTCTAATTTTTTTTTAGGGGGGAAGTGATGCGTCTATACGTAGATATAATATTAGCGATGTTGAAAAGTGTATAAGAGAGGATCCGTGAACACAGTGAAGCAGACTGAAACCGAGATGAAAAAATGCGGAGAATTAGCAGTTTGTGTAGGTACGCATTTTTCTTTATGAAATTGCTGGCTCCGTGTCATTCTGTATACATAAATAATGAAGAGTAAGAATTCGTTTTATGAACGCAAGAAAGAGGGAGACAGAAAAGGATAAAAAAGAAAATCAAGAGTCTCATGACAGCTTATTTAAACTATCGGCTATGATCGGACAAGCTTTTTTTTTTTTTTTTTTTATGTAATGTTAAATGTTTACATCTACCATCGAAGGTACAAGTAAAAATACCAAATTTAATAATTATTCCCCTTAAAAAATTCCATAAAAAATCTAGTAGATGTAGGGGGGCTTGAACGGCACAACCATCCACCAAGCCAAGTCTTAACTTATTATGCCATGAGCAACTTCTCAAACCTTCAGTTTTCAACGCCCTATAACACACAATTATAAGAAACATAATAAGAAATGGTAGGTAATGATACTTTGAGTAAGCTGGTGCTAGACGCTTGTGAAGAAAATATGTTAACCAAATTAAAGATAATTTGGACGACTGTCCACGAGTATCGAACATTTTTCACATACCTCCCTCCCTCTTATCAACCAAATTATTATTATTATTATTATTATTATTATTATTATTATTATTATTATTATTATTAGATTAGTTTTAATTTCACATTTATCCAACAATGTATTTGTATAAGTGAACACTCTTTTTATTCCAAGAAGAGATAATTATTCATTTTTCCTGTTAAAATGAGTGATTGCGAGGAGTTGCTTAGTTGCAGCACTCACCTATTGCTCATGTTGTAATCGCAATGAGTGGATTATTACACGTGGCTAACTAGTTGAGTACAATATATATTTTTTTTTAACGAATCCACCAAAAAGAGTCATTGTTAATTATATCATTAAATAGCTACACTTCATTTATGAACAGAATTTTAGACAATAATCAAATAATCACGGAGAGGACGATTTTGTTATTTGTAGGCATTATCATCTAAAATGGATTTTTCGTGGTGAAATTTTCCTATTTATGCCTTAGTGATGTGAAGAAATAAAAAATAAACAGTTAGTAAAAAACTACATAATTTTGCTAGTGAAGTAGTGAAAATCACTTTCAACTGTTCCGAATCAATTCGGAAATATATCTTTTTGCTAAAAAAATTGATTTAACAATAACCACTTTTTCATGTACCTATGAATTCTGAAAATATGTTATTCTAATGAAATTAGGTCTTGAGATATTTTATATTTTAATAAAATGTGAACGGATTATCGTGATAATTTTAATTATTATTTTAAAACTAAGTAATTTCAAGTTTGAAAACTATCTAACAGCGAAATATTTAAGGATTAATAACGTAGGTGTACCAGTGTGGGGATTAAAACTAGCAACATACAGATCAAAAATTAGTGAAGCTTCGATATGGCTAAGCCACTTACCATGGAACATAGAAGTTCACATCTCCACAGCACTCACTCCTAATACTTGCCATCAAATATGCAAGTTATACACAACACTCACAGTGGGCAACTACATGTAGGCTGTTACTGGGGAAAACCCAACAAACCCACACAAACTACTGCTGTGTTTTCAACTCTGTGCAAACAATCAGTGCAGTTACCCGAACAGATCACATCGAGGTCACCCCTTCTGTAGGTCTGCTAGCATGACGATTCGAACCAGTGACCTGCAGATTGAAAAGCAGTGATGCTTTCATATAGAAACACCAGCGCAAATCTTTGACTATATAGCTTAATGGACTGCTAGAACTGATAAAATCTTGAAGCCAAACAATGTAGGCGTTACTTTTTGAAAAAGGTTCTTTGTGTGAAAACTGAATTTGTATTGAGTTATATTTTCATGACTCCTAACAATATAAGCAGATATTAGTAAAATATTAGAACGCTATACCAATTTATTGTCTGAAATTAATGAGTGAAATATTCGAATAATGATTTAAATTAATCAACGAACTCTTCAGAATGTGAAAATGTAAGTTTTGGACAGAGTTCCTTTTTTCTTGAAAAGTTTGAAGTAAGGTTTTCTTAAACTAAAAAATTCGGCTGTTAGGTAAGTAGTTTCATCGTTCGCTGATTTGTTATCCTAAAACAACTTCTTGAACTACCGTAAGAACTTGAGCGAGTCCTAAATGAGCTAAAATACATTTTTTGAGTGAAAATTTATTTTATTTTATTTGATCAGAGAAAATGTTTTTCAAATTTGGAATAAATTTCAGATGATATGAACATTAATGAAAATAAACAATTGGAAGACATTTATGAAAATTTGGCTTTTATTTTGCCGTTTTTTGTTTTTTAAATGCCTGAAATAAGTAGTTATTGTAAAAGATTCAAGTAGGTACATTATTTGTCCTATAAAGGTTTGAAGTGATTAGAAATTGATGGTGTCTGTTGAAATATCATGAATTTCTTCGTTTTGAAATATATTTCTGATAATTTTTCCAAGTCATTTTGTTTGATTCAGAACAAAGTAGATGATTTTCTATAATGATTTTTCAGCCTTGACAAATGATTTTTTACAATTTTGTTGAAAAATTTCAGCAAATTTAAGTCAGTAGGATTTCCAAGAGAATACCAAAATTGAATGTCCCAGGGTATTCGGAATCTGAATTAAAGATGTAGTGCTGCCCACAAGTACAAGTTTTTCATATTTCTGACTTGTTTACCACACGATAAATGAAAAAGGTATCGATTTCATATGTAGTAGGTATGCTGTTTCTGATTTTCCGTTGTTTCTAGAACTAATAAAATCTTAAAAATCACCAAAGGTCGTTTTTCGTAAAAAGAACACCTGTTAACAGTGGCTTTAGCGTTGTTTCATTTAACCCTATATATTTCTTATCAGTTCTAGCAGTCCATTAAGCTATATAGTCAAAGGTGCCAATGGAAGTGTGAGTATGTAGCCGTTCACAAATAACAATAAGTTGATTTATGAGTGAAAGAGACTGATATTCACTTAAGAGAAGAATGAAGTCCACTGATATACAAAATTTGTACCCTAAGAATACAATTAAATTTAAATTTGACACAATGGAATGAAAGAATTTAATTTTTGAATTTATTTTGTGATATATAAGTATAATTCATTCACTGACACGAAAGTCAGTACGAATGTGTGGGAAGATTCAGACAGAAAAAAAAAACGAAGAAAAATAGCCTGGGGCGATACAATTTACTCGCTTGTGGCAATTTTTACCTGTCTACGGGTCAGAAGATTATTGGATTAATAGAATTTTTTAAGTGGTGTCGATCGTAAATGGTACAAGGGTATGAACGAATGCTTATATTATGTACAAAATTTTAACATTTTTGTTTTTCTCTATTTCGGGCAAGTGAAAAAAATTCATATTGGAACATTAATGTGAAAGTATTTTTCCTCGATATTCATTTCTACACTGTTAATACATTTAGAATATGCTGATGTTCAATGATGAAAAATAATGTTTTATTTTTCATTTCGAGTTATTTACTTATGCGACCTTATTTGAATAAATTCTTTTACCTCGATTAGCGTATTGACTTGTTTTTGTGCGGGTTGACCCGAAAATTTTGCATATGTTAATCTTGATCTCATGAATCGACTTAGGGTTGCAGGTGAGTACGTTTTTCGTTTCATGACGCTAGGAAATTTTTAACACCAAAAGCTCAAATTCATACGTGTACGAGTATATTCATGTAAGTACAGATCTTTTTTAAAGCGATACAGATCGTAATTTCTGTTCAATTATCATAAAATTTCGTACCAGAAGAAACATGTTCGTCTGGAAAAGGACGAGAATTACTGATTTTGGTTCGGCTTACTCGGACGATATACGTCCTGCAAGTAGGTCTGATTATGTTGAATTTTTACAGGTTGAAAAGCTTCAAAATGTTTAATTTTCGAGTAGTAGTCACGAAATTTGAAATAATGGTTGATAAGCACTGTTATAATATTTTCCTAAATTTGGTTCTGATCGTCTTCGCGTTTCACACGTAAAAGCGATTGCAGGGAATGTTAAACTTTTTGTTGGCTAAGAAGAGCAGATACATAAAATTCCAGATTAACCAAAAATGCTGGGCGAAACCTGCAAGCTTATAGTTATTTTATTTTGCAACAATTGCTGACTAACCTGTATCTATTGCATTCAAGTCATATTTGTAACTTACAACTTCACAATATGTACGATGCATCATGAATCTCCATGATATCATATTTTGAAAGCAATTTTTGTATAAATTTGTCCATTTTAATTTTTTTTATTAAAATATTTTTTTCAGCTTTTACGCGGTTGACTTTTGAAAAGAAAACCTATACTTTCTAGTTTAGCTACTATTTTTTTTTTTTTTATGATTAAATGTTACGTCCCTAATTTATTATTCAGCGATTAAAAATTATTAATAGGTATCGAATTTTGAGCATTGAAATAAATATTTTTGGTCTTGGAGGTATGCGCATTTGCAACCACCTTCCAAGAATAAATTCATTTTATTTCAACCATTTTAGGGGATCTACCACTGCCATCGCATTAAACATACCTATCTCATATCCTCTTCTACCTGCGAATTTTCCTAGAAAATTAAGAAATGTCATTTTCTGAAATCAATCGGTGAACAATGGTCAGATGAAAACGGTGCTAGGCAGTAGAAGTATAACCAGGTCCTACTAAGTTCATTGCTAGATGACCGTGAAAGCCAGTTCTGCCCAATTTTCGTGGAAACTTTCGACGACCCGACTTTACTTGTTTTTTTCATTAGTGATACAATAGAATATCATGCTGCTCTCACAGTCTGTATCGCAGGTTGGAAGTAGTTGCATTAGAACCCTACCATAACTGAAGTTCACTGTGAGAAGTAATTTAACATTCATCCAACCCTACGTGTGCTAAGAGTAAAAGAGAACTTTACTCCATCCCACTACTTCCACTCGTTCACCATATTATTTCCTCTCCTCGACGTCAGAGATCGAAAAACTTTTTCAACGCTGAAGTAATCTTTTAACTTGCTAGGCAAAGAGAAAATTGGAAAAAGAGTTGCTTTTAAACGTATATAAAGCTTCGCCGATGTCGACGAATGTTGTAACGTTATTTCCACGTGATCGAAATTCTTTTATGTAACCTTTTCCTTTAATACATCTTTAATACTTTTACTCGGTATGATGGAGAGGGCACGAGAAGAAGAACGAAGGAGGTATGAAAAGAAATAGGAAGTTATTTTTAATCTCGAATCTACTAATTCTATGTTTTGTTTTTTTGTTTTATTATAATTATTATTATTATTATTATTATTATTATTATTATTATTATTATTATTATTATTATTATTATTTTATTATTATCATTATTGTAATCGCAGACATGCTGGAACAGAAGAACACCATGTTCCATGTTCACATACTGGAAATTTTTGTTAGGCATTGTAATACTGCGGAATGAAACGATTTTCATTTGATGACATTTGAACTCGGAATAACACGAAGAAAGGAATGAGTGAAAATGTGTTGGAAAATCGATTAATATTGTGGATTATTGTTTATAAAATTCACAGGGAAAATAGAGTTAGGACTAGTCACTAGTGTTGAGACGCCACTCATTTACGAACACTCAACAAACGCATGATGAAATAATACTGGAAAATGTCGCAAAATAGACGATTAAAATTAACAATTTTAACTCTTAATTATACTGGACGGTTATTAATGAAGTTAATACTAAGTTATATAAGAAGGTATCTAATGTTATTTTACGAATTATTGAATAGTCAAAAAACATTTCGTATTCGTCAAGAAGTACCATAATTACGATATTTAGGTATCTACGTGTTTGAAAACAGTAACTTGTTGAACTGAGAAAATTTTTCCATGGAAGAATAATTTATTTCAACCGTTTTCTCCTCAAAAAAATATAGTCATTATTCAGTCACCCGGAGAGAATCACCCTAAAACAGAGATGTCACTCATGAATCATCTTCATTTTTGGAAAATTTAACGGCTGTTTTTAGACTAAGTTTGCCTATTCAATTTCTGAGTTTAAATCAAATAGAATTCCATGAAATAATATAATATTGAAAACTTTTCACAGATTTCAGATATCGTATGATTGTATATGATGGTAATACGTAGGTAAAGGTTTGTACAGCTTGCAACTTTTTCATGAATTTTTAATATATATTATTTTATAATTGTAGGTCGTGAAATAGTTGATTCGACATAGCAGTGGTGCGAAATATTGATATTTTTTCGTATCGATACGTATCTATATTTAATCCAAAACAGTCATTTATTGGGTGGATTGGGGATTAATCTTCGATCATTTAGAAATGGAAACACAGGTAAATACACAATAACACTTGAAAGTGCAGGAATGGACATGAAATTAACTCGATTTCATTGGATTCACAGCAACGTATTTAGATACCTAGCTCTAAATTCACAGCATCAAGAGACTGAAAGCTCCATACTGCAATACATATTAATAACGGAACCATTTATCTCTATTAGACTAAGAGTTAATCAGTAGATGATAAAAAAAGTTTCGACGAGACAGATTCTGAAATGCGGCTATTGACATCTTAAAATAGGTGTGGGGATTAGAAGATCACTCATATGAAGAAATAGGCTTGGCCTATCGACAACAGTCATCACCTTTGGTGACCAATATTTGTGCCTTGCACTTTAAACCCAAACTGAATGTTTGTTTGTTTGTACTTGTCTATTTTTGCAGATAGACAAGTTACAAATCTCGGTCCATGACAAATCAATAGATAACAAACTTGGTGATGTCACAAACCAATACAAAGATGCATTCTCTGTGTAAATATTACATAAGTGTGTATGTGTGGGTGTAGGGATCCGGGTATATTAGACCAGAAAATCTTAGGCTAAATCGCCAGTGTTTTCCGAGGTCTTGGCTTCCTTATACCTTTCAGGTATTTTGGCGTAAACACGCAAATTGTTATATTGAACACCTTCTGTTGTTGGTATACTTTCCATGATGTAAGGTATTCCACAATTGGTAATCTATAAAATCAGTAGAAAAACTGGATGCCAAGATGTGATCCTTGCAGGGAGAAGCAGTGGAGAGAATGACTTTCATCAGTCCAACTAACCCACTCACTGTGAGATGAATATAAAAATTCAGGATCTTCAATTTTTATAATACATGATCCAAAAGGCAATGTTTACGCTGATATTTTGCAAGTGAAAAGTAGCGCTTTTCACTAATCGAAGCATTAACTTGGATGTAAAGAATAAATCTACCACCTTGTAAAAATTTTGACATGACGGTTGCAAGGTAACAAAATTAAAATTCTTTCTGATTCAACCAAATCCCAACTGGTAATTTTTTTTTTTTTTATTTGACTAATAATTGTAATATTATACTTCTACTTTTTTCATTTTGTACCTTAAAAAAGTTACTTAAATTCCCACCTTAGTGAAATTAGTAATAGAAATAATATTGAAAACAAAAAAAATTCCCTGAATTGGATTTAAAGCTGTAACCTCCTACATGGATGTGGTGCGTTCACCATATTCTATCATTTTGAAAATACTTCACCCATTGTTCAGGCATTTAATCAACGTTTTGTCACTTTCTGATCACTAATTACAAAAAATGTCTTCCTTGTTGGAAGGTAGGTAATGCTGTTATAATCTTGATGTAAAACTTTTCCTTTTTTCTTTTTCTTTTTTTTTCTTCTTCTTCTTTTTCTTCTTTCTTTTCTATGATGTCATTGTGGTGAAAATAACTCGGGAATTGCTCACTCGCTGCACTCGTTTCGCAATCTTTCTCTTCCATGTAAGTACTCACTTGTGAAACATGGGATGTAGTATACTATTTTATAATACATGATCAGAAAATCAATGTTTACAATTGAATTTTGTGAGCAAAAAGTAGTGCTTATCATTGATGAGTGATGTAACCTCAATGTAATGTGACTTCCCATTAACTTAGAATTTTAATTGTTACAATAAATTCACTGCCACAACTAACTCATCATAACAGAAGCATCATCTTCCAACCAAGCTACGAAGCTAACTGAGATAAAGTAGTCACTACAGGTATAGATACTTTGTTTATTTTACCATTTTTTCTCTTTGAAATTGCAAACAATTACAGTTAGTAGTTATCAACATTTTTGTTCCTATAATTTAATATTGTTTTCTGATCATTAAGTATAAAAAAAAATATTTGCCTCAACAAGTTTTGAAAGTGAGTTTGCATGACTCAGGAATTGTTCACTGATCACTACGCTCATTTTACTAACTTGCCCTTGCCTGTAAACCCTCACTTTCAAAATCTAATATGTAATAATATACTACTCCATCGTTCATTTTCTGAGGTTATAAAAAAAAATAAAAAAAACCAGCCAGTTACTTTTGGCACAAAAATTTTACGATGGTAAAATTCCAAGAAAAACGAGTAAATGAAAGAAGAAACGTGTTGAAAGGTAGGTAATGCTGTTAAAATCTTGGTACAAAACTCTTCCTTTTTTCTTTCCATTTTTTTTCTTCTCTTTCCTCTTTTTCTCATTTTTTTTCTATGACCTCGTCGTGGTGGAAATAACGAGCATAAGTAACGTCGCTTCCAGTACCCGCCTTTCCACAATGAATTTTGAAGAGTGCTATTTGAAAAGTGGCCGGTGTCGTTAACAGAAATATAAAATCGTATTTTCTAAGCGATGGAAATCGAACTCAAAAACGGCTCTTTATTGCCGGGATAACTATTGGAGAGGATGACGTAAATATCCTATTTTACAATATTTTTTTTCGATTCTTTCAAAATCGAGTGGTATGAGAGTACGATCGAGCTCTTATAATACGTCGAGTTCTATTAACTTTCATCAAACGTTTGTTTTTACTCAATTTTCGGCTGTTTTATAGGACGACCAATGAATAGAATTTCGATAGACCCGTCGTTGGCTGAGAAGAAAAACCACCGTCGTTCAAACACAGTACTCTATTACGTTAATGTTTGTTTCAACCATAAATTGTATGTAGTTTTGTTGGGCCAGGATTACTAATGGCAAAGTACACGGCTGCCTAATGCGCGCCTAATGATTGTGCAACCAAATTGTCAATATGCAAGTCGGTTAGAAAAATTGCTCTCGTATGGTTGTGAACTTATCTAAAAGGGATCGAATTTAACGACGAAGGGGACATTTTCAATGCAGTATTTTTGCAGAACTCGTCGAAAAATTTCTTTCATAAGCTTGTAAGACCATAATTTTTCAATTTAATGGGTAGTAAATTTTTAATAGATTGTTGGTTTTTTGGTTGAGAAGGCTGAACTATTTTATGCGACCGTCACTGCACTTATAACTGTATTGATGAGTAGGTAAGTTATTATTACTCATTAACAAAGGTTAGCAAAAAAGCTATTCATAGAACACCATACAGCATAGTCTGTAGGAGATAATTTTACGATCAACATACTCATGGAAAATTAATTTAATATTTTTAACTGCTTCTTCCTTTTTTTATTGATACTCATAACATAACCATCAAAGACCTCTGTAATGAATCATACATAATTTTTGATACTTTGATATGATAAACAACTATATTATATTAATTTCATTCCAACTGATGACATGACTTTAGTGCACTCTCACGCACAAATAAGGGTACTAACATGATATCTGGAGTTTGCTCTTGCTACTTTTATAGTTCTTTGAAGATTATCATTACCAGGGGCCAAACAATAAAATGATTATTTACAAAAAAGTTGTTTTTTTTTCCAAATTAATTTTCCTCATATTTGGAATTTCCACGAAAATAAGATTTCCTTTAAGGACTTTCAACCAGTATTTTACAAACTAATCTGATTTAAACTTGTTCAGGGAGACCTGTAGAAGGGATCTGTGTAGTTTTTTTCATTTTTTACAATCGCTGCTTAGATTCCGATAAGGATGAAGCATAAGAAATAAATGACTGGAAATATAGGTTCAAAAACTAATCCATCGAATAGTATAATTGAAGTATAATTAGTTCATTTCTAAGTAATAATAACATACCTAATCATTTTGTGTATGACTAAAATTTTATTGAAAAATATTTGTTGTTTACAATTAGCAGGAATTTTTCGTGTCCTTTTTTGGTAGAGTCTTATCTTTTTGAAAGTTCCACATTTGCATAGCTTTTTAAATCACACATTTTATTTTTACTGATACAAGCATGAAATGTTTATTTTTAAAATATTTCTGGTCCCCATTTGGTATAGCCTCCTTTATGCGGAACGTGAAAACTTCCATAAAAAAATGTTAGAGGTAAGAAGTGGGAATATGATGTGGGAAACTAACCATGGAGCTCGGAGTTCCAAATAAAAATTCCATCAAAAAATTCTGACCTAGGATTGCATATTTCGGAGATATTTGGAGCAACTAAAGTATGGTCATAGATTCCCGGACATTTCCCAAAGTCGCTTTTCCTAATGACATTTGCCTTAATGGACAAAACCTCTAATGTTTTTCTTCTAAAGGCAGAAACTGTGTTGAATTTTGGATGAAAAGATCATAACTGAAAATGGCGGCGAAATTAATTGTTATGAAGCTTCATGTTGATGGTTACGTATACCTGCAATCCCATGTCAATAAGTGAAAAGTATACTGGAGCTGCGTTGAGGCATGTATGGCGAAGTTGGCCCCAGGAAGGAGAGTCAAGGCCTCACCTAAATGGAAATGGCTCGAGTTCCAATTTCATATACAAGCCAAAGCTACTGTATATGCGAAATATGCTAGCAGTCAGATAGAATAAATGAAAAGTGTGTTTTACAATGCGGTTACCCACGGCGTTGCTCGCATCCTCCTCCCTCTAAACAATTTGGAAACAAAGAATGGATCAAATGAAAAATAAACATCAAAATTGAACTCAGCATTTTAAAAAATATATTTATAAGACGATATATTATTATTCTATAAAATTTGAAAATTTGAAATTGGTTCATCTGTAGAAGATAGTTTTTCTCATTGTAGCCTATATCACGTATAACAACTACAACGACAAACTGAAAAAACTTAAATTAATCAGATTTTAGAGCCTCTTTCGGTGGAATCATATGGTAAAGCATGAAAGTTTAGGGGGGGTCTTACCAATATCATCGAGTATGATAAGTTTTTGTGTGGAAAAATTATAAATTTTTTATGGGTGGAAGCGGGTCAAAGTCCACAAATTTGTTACCAGGAGGCTATAGACTTTCAAGTTACAAAAATATCTCATGAAAATTTCAGTTGAATCAGTCTGGCAATTTTGAAGTTACTGTATTATACGCAAACTTCCTCTTCGAAACATTTAATATTAGATTTTTCTCTCGCGTCTAACTCGTAATTACTTTGTTGTAAGTGGGAATTAATGACAGAAATGAATTCGTGGTTAAAAAATAGGGGGCTCATCACTGAAAATGTTTTTCTATAATAGTTAGTTTTTGCAATAATCAACAAATTGAAAAACGACAAATTTTCCTTTAATTTGTGATTTTTTACTATCAATTTCTGAAAAACTGTTGAGAATTAAAAAATTATAGTTGGTAGTGAATTATAGAAAAATTTTTCCCTTTTCTAATGGTACCAACCCTTGATTTGTATTTTAATTAGGGGCTGAGGATAGGTTGAGTGAGAGGAGAGAAGTTTTTTCTAAATTTAAATGTTGAGTTCGTTACACAAATGATTGAAAACGAATTATAATAAAAAACACACCCACACACACACATACACTTTTAAAATACACGGACCTTAAACATTTGCCAATTTCTGGAGAACCACTCAAATTTTTCATTTTAAAGTTAGCCTATTTTCTTTTGGGGCACATGGACTATGTTTGTGCAAAATTTCAGCCCAATTCATTTGGTCGTTTTAGCGTGATAATGTCTTAAACATGGTAGCTCAGTTTCACATTTATTATATAATATATTATATATATAAGTAGGATGATGAATCTGGTGATTGGATACTGCATTCTAGTCTTCCCTCTATTCTCGCTAGATTTTGTGCTTTGATATTTCAACTTTATCAGAATTTAATATGAAATAAAATTTTAGTGGATGCCAGACATGGCGACCTTGCGGACCATAAAAAACACTGAGAGAACTGTTCATTGATGGGATGAGAAAACTAGGTCAAGTTATGCTATAATTAATGGAGACTACACTGAAAAGTAAATGTAGTTGTATGTTTTTGGATTGTAGCTCCTTTGTATTCTCAAAATGCGGTAACATGTATTTAGGTGTCAGTTCTAAATTCATCAATAACATACCCGTTCCCTTGACCTGAAAAACAGAATAATTCCGAGCCTAAAACTCCAATTGCTTGCATAGAATCTTTTTTTACAGAAGTGAATTTCAATTTTTCTGTTTCATTAACCCGTCGCTCTGAGCGACTTGTTCAATTTAAAATCTTTTCCATTCATTGTAAAGAGGGCATCTGTCACACGCCTTAAACTGAACAGTTAACCATTTCAAACGACGAAAATTTCAACAAGAATGTTATCAAAATTCTGTTTAGTTTCCATGAATCAGGCTGGAGTTGAATGTTGCACCGAGTTTCCGCGTAATTTTTATACCCATACACCTGTGCTTTATTCGAATCCTCCTTATATACGGGACACCAATTTTCGATACACGATCGTGATTTACTGAACGTATTAATGGCGGCAAAGTTATAATTTATTGCATAACGAGGTACAGAAAAATAGCGAGAACGAGAGAGAGAGATAGAGAGAGTGTGGGAAAAAGTTCACAACATCGTTTCAGCAGTATACGAACCCTCCAAAGATATGAGTGAAATATGCTGCAGTCATCGTACAAAAGCAACCCCATCCACTTTACGAAAACGTAAAAGTATTTTCAGTTTAGTCCCATATTATGTCCCATTAACAAAATGAGTGAGTAGGCATTTTTTCTTCGCTTTTTTTTCTCAAAACGCGAGTCTCAGAAGGAAAGAAGAAAATCATACTTCAATTCTTCATCTTAGGGCAGATAAATGAGAATCAGAAATTGAGATGGAATAAGTTAGGCCGACGAAAAGAAAAATGAATGAAAAAAAAACTAGCGCAGTGAACCACCCTAAAGAAGCAGGTTTTCAAAAATTATCCAACATAATTTTTATCATTACTCTATTTAAATTAATTTATTTAGTTAGATAATTGTAGAAACTAGTAGCTTTGGACTGCACAAACAAAGTTTTTCTCCAATTTCACCAATTTCACCAAATCGATGATGAATACTGTATTGTCAAGTTATATTTCACAAGACAGACCACCCAAATTCAATGGAATAAAAATACGATTTAATAAATTTAATTAATACTTAGCAAATAAAATAACAGCTAACCTGCTTGTGGTCCAGTTTCTTCGTTTCATCCGTAGTTTTTCCATGCTGAAAATCATTTTAGGCACCTAGGCTTCAACCACTTGACCTATGAGCACCTATAGTAATCCCATGCGAGATTATTCCCATATCTACACACATATCAAATTTCAGCCCTATCTAAGTAAATTTACGATCTCTATTATGCTTGCAGGAAAAGTTGTGAGGAATGTGAACATATTATGTGCCCACTCTCATTATTCTATTGGCGATTGAGTTTCCATGCGAATATTTCTGTGAATTTTCAGTCTGTAGGCTGACAGTTCGAATTCCCACGTCTACAGACCTACAGAAGCGGTGAAATCCGAACATATAATCTCCGCATCGTGTTAACGTATTTCCCCCTCCACAGTGGAAAGCACTACAGTTCAAGGTTACTACCTAACTGGTATATTACCAGTCTGCTCAGTAATTTCATAGATTGACCATTAAAGGTTGAAAAAAAAATACCGTTGGAAGTAATTACCCTTTTTTTTTCATATTAAAATTTAATTACCCACCCTCAAAGCTCCAAAAAAGCCGCTAAAATACACATTCTATAACAAAAAAAAAACCTCTAAAATTTTTTTCCAGTTGCTCTGCACGCGAAATTCATTTCTTGATTTATGAGATCCTCTCGCAGATGAATCCTGAATAGGATGCTGTAACTTATTTTAAAATAAAACATAACAGAATATTTATATTGGACATGGTAAAATAGTTGAAAAAAATATTACTTTTTGGCCATGTCAAATGTAGGTAAATAAGTCGAAAAAAATCTTGCTAATTAGATTTGAGTAGTCTAAAACAAATTGAAATTTAGATTTTTTTCGCAGGTAATTTTTTTGGGTTAAGGTGGCGACAGTGCTACTTGTCTGTGTGGGTTGGTTTGATTTACCACGAAACAACTCATATGTGCTGCCCTCTGGTACATTGTATCATACTTGCAATGCAGGTACGAAAGATGAGTATTGTGGGGAATTTGAATGTATATATCTATATATATATACATATGTCCACATTCGTTATTCCATTGGCAGTAGCATTGCCGCGGATGACGTCATTGCTTTTAATTTGTAGGTTGCCTGTTTGAATCCCCATGCTGGCAGACTTACAAAAGTGTTTGATGTAGATAGATACATAAGGTAATAGGTGAACATATATATGTGTACTTATATATACCTACTGAGAAGTCCGAGATTTTTTGACATCAAAATAAAAATAATTTTGAACTCATAATGATGACATAATATGACGACATCATGCAGACTACAAAACACAAGTTAAGACGTCTAAAGCAAATGAATTATGAAGACAAAAATATATGATGACAATAACCAAATGAAATTCTCTTTCAGACAATTCTATTAATACTTCATTATATTTCTATTACTGAGTCACTATGTACATAATTGGACACCCTGTATAGACAACAAGATTCCATTTGGTTGACAGATGATTCAAGACATAATATGGCGTTATGTAGAATTGAATGCATGGTAAAAACCCCTCCAATAACACACATGCAGCTAACCTCTTCTGCTTTATCACTTTTTGCTTCGCTTATTGTATGTCAACTCTTATGCTTTTCTATCTGCTTATGCTTGTATTCATGACAACTAAATGAAGACAATGAGTGAGGAAACCTTGCCAATAAGAAAGGCTACCTTGTAAAACAAATACTTCTTTTCCAACACTCTTGTTTAAGCAATACCCAGTACTAGGTTTATTTTACAAGTAATCCTTCTCATGTAGGTGGATAGCAGCAAGTCTAAGTCTCGAGTCATAAGTTAAAGTCCTCGCATAGGCAATTCTATATATCATACCATCTGCGGGTGTAGAAAGGTGCTTTGAACTTACATCTACCTATGCAAACCCTAGGATGGTTGTTGAACTTAGGCTATGTTAGGCTGAAGACAAAAATATAATCAGGGATTATTCTCTGTATCATGAAGGATCAGTAGTGACGAACAAAGTTTCCCTAATACGTCATTCAAGTCGCATCTCAAGGCGATCTTTTTTATTTTTGTAGGTTTCGACCCTTTTATGGATCAAAACTTTGTTAAGTTCTTCTGTCGACATGCGCACTTCTTGCTGATTTATTCAAGACATATTAATTTGCTGATTAAATATGAAGACAAGGTAAGCTACGTTCTGCTGTGTTCAAGAGACATAATTTCAGTCAAAAAGAATTCAGCTGTAGGACATCACAAAGTTAAAAAAATAAAACGTCTTGAATTATTTTAAGACAAACTCGATATCAGTGTTTTGGCTGCATGATGTCTCATTCTTTGGGCATTACGACGTCATTAGAATTTAAATATTACCATACATGAAGGTCGAACATGTGAGCCGTTTGATTTTGGACGCCTCACTACATACATAAAGATAATTATATGAATTTTTAATTTTCATGCCAGAAGTCATTATTTGTCGTGAAATGAAAAACTATCACGATTCCAGTTACACCTTAACTTCAATAACTGGAAATACTTTAAATATCAGGTTTGAAAACCTGCTAAAAACTCATACCCACACCGAATGGTGGAGTTTTATTTTTTACTAGAGGGAATATGGCACACGAAGTCATTATTATTCAGACAGAATTGTTGACGACGTGAAAGGGTGAATTGAATTTTTCTTTTTTTTCTCTCTCATTCTTTCGCCCTTTTTCCCCACATTTTTGTATCTTGTTGGTGGGGAGGTTACTTCATTCGTGAAACGCCTCAGGGGTAACTCTAGGAGAGCGGATACATTCTTATTATCGTTAACAGGTCAACAGTCTTTGAGGAAAATATATGGTGAGAAGAGTGAAATCGTTTTTTCTCTCTTTCTGTCTTTCTCACTTTACTTTTTTTCTATTCTTCGTCGCATGTTTCATGGTGGTATTCTGCCACAAGTTGATAGGTTTTCTTTTTTGGGAGATTTGACGGCAAATCTCTACGCAATTCAGCCGTTGTACTCTATCGCGGGATTAGATTAGAAAAAAAATGAAATTTTGACATTTTACGAGAAAAAGAAAAAGACAGAGAAAGATGAATGAAAAGGAGAAAAATTGACGTTCCCATCGGCAAGGTACGAGTTAGACATAAAATTGATATGCCGGCCTAACATTGAATATTTTACAATTTTTTTTTGGTATCAAGTGAAAATAGTTTCATAAAATTATTCATTGGATTGCGACCAGTTGACTAGATTTTAAGGGACCCACAGTCAAAATACACGCAGCTTCAACTATGAGTGAGGGCTAAGAATGAGTTTGATTCGAATACATAAAAAAATAAATAAATAAAATTACGATGTGCCATTATATTCGAACCATTTTGGAAAAAATTGGTAAAATTGGCGAATTATTTTACGTGGTAGGACTACATGAGAACAGAGCTGCTCCACTAATATTGAAATTTTTCTAGTAATACGAAGAATGTAAAACTAGGTATTCACATAATTTTTATTCGATAAATTTAATGACTGTGAATATGTAACAACCAAAGTGACACATCATAACACAGTTTTTTGATAGATATATCAAGCAAAATCGGAATGAGTTCAGGCTTTAAAGATTAAGTTTACTAAAATACTAAAATCATCTCCCTTAACTGAGATTAATATGCGTACCTTCCACTCGTCATACATGTCACAATTTCATACCTCAATTCTTTTCGTCTGGAAATTGTGGCAAAAAAACAAGTCAGCCGACGAGACATATGTAATCCTGATAGAAAAAGGGGGGAAATAATCCTCCATTTGTAGGTATTTCTTTTGACACGACTTTTCAAAGAGCATTCTCTCATCGCGGAATGTTTTCTTTCATCGAAGCAGACGTTTTTTCTCTTCTCTCTTGCGAAAACATGCCTCCACATCTAAATATCGTGTGTCTCTGAAGTGAAAATACGAATGTGAAAATAATGTTTAATTTTTCTTTATCGCGAAACTACCTATAGTATTCGTATTTATGGTACTTTTGTTTTCTTCTTCCACGTTATACGTCGTATGAAGTATAGTTATAATTTGAAGACAGTGAAACCTGTTTGAGATATGGCCGTTGTTTTTGCGGTCTTCTCGCAAGATAAAATCATCCATTAAACAAAAAAACATATAGGTATATCAAGTTCACAGTTTCTCTCTACCTGATATTATCTTTAAATTGTTTTAAATGAGTTATGCTCAAAAAAACGACTAAGACAAAGACCATGGTAATCTTGATCTTGCAAACTTGAGAAAAATCTTTACGTTAAATGACGATGCATTTAAACTTACAATAAATTCATGTCCTCTCCAAAATACACGAAAAAAAATAATAATTATTTCGTAGCTTATCAATATTATTAAAAATTATTGAACTAGGATCGCAAGATTGGAGAGCGTTTTACCGTTTGTTTTTGAACTGAAATGAAAAATTCACATGTTTCACACTTTGTAACAACGAGAGGAGGGTACTGAAAATGAATAAAAATTAAAAAAAAAAAAATCGTAGGAAGCTTCGTTGAAAAAAATAGGTTTTTGGGAAAAATAGTTACAAATTTTGATGGTCGTATTTATTGTCTGTAAATTTATATACGCAAATGGTATGTTATGATTGTATGAAATGTATTAGCTGCTGACAAAATATTAGAAAACGTGAAATTTAAAAGCATTGTTTCTTAAAAAAAATGAAAAATCAATTAAGATGATAAAGTAGGTATGGTAAATAATCATATAACTTCAAATAAAATTGAAGAAATATAATACAGTTATGAAATAAAAAAAAAAGAAAACATGAAAATGTAGTTAATTATTTTAGAAAGAAAAGTTTATGCTAATTAAAAAAAAAAGTGGAAAAAAAAGTTTTACCCAATCAATCCACCAAAATTGGTAATGTTCTATAATAAGTTTTAATAAATATTCGTTTCGAATTTCGTACGTATGGTTCCAAAATTCCGCATTTTATGACCAATGATCCAACCAAACTGGCAGCTTATTACAATGAATTAAATTAAATATTTATTCTTAATTTCGTGGCTATTGGTGTAAAAGTGAGTATTTTATAGCCAAAATAAAAACACTAATGGTGGTACCGGAAGTATCGTCTGGCCGATCAGCGTCAAAATTAATAAATCTAATCCTTGGCTTAATAAAAATGTTCATACCAAATTTTCTGACTATCGGACAAAAATTGCGATCTGTACGTATGATCAAGAAATTGACTTACATCTATCTATCCACATATACATACGTGTAATATATATGTATATGTTATAAATATGAATTTGAATTGTTGGTACCAAAATTTTCCTGAGGTCATGAAACGAAAAATGTACCCACCCCCAACCCTGGGAGCTAATACCGCACCAACCGTAATAAGTAGATTTTCTAAAGAAAATCTACTTAAAAATTAAGAGTTGTTCATTTTTTGTTTTCTTTCATTTTTGTATTCATTCTTTAAACAACGAAACAACGTTACCACCTCCACTTTATTTTTCATTACCATTTTATCTTTCAACTTTTTTTACTGTCGTTATCTACCCTCCTCATACAATTCACGCATAAAACATTAATAAAAATTGGATGGTGACACTTTTTTACAAATTGACTGGAGAAGAATTTTTAATGCTAAAAAACGAAACACAAACAAAAACAAAGTAAGTGGATTAGTTGAATAAGGAAGAAAAAAGTATGCCCAAATGTTTTTCATTTTATCCCTCATCTGTTCTTTGTGGCTTCAAATTAAACCGTCACTTTAGTTTAATTCCATTATCAAGTATATTTTCTGAAAATCAGTAATTTTAATTTTTTACGATGAAGAGACGGGGAGTATTATTCTTGTATTAATATACATGGTGTCCCATTGACATTGACCCAATCATATTTCTTTGAAATTACGGATTAGGTGCCTATGTCCATCGAAAAAATCAGAATTATGTGTTTTATAATTTAAAAAAAACAGTCGATTGAACATTGTGAGTATGTTTAGAATCCGAATCTGCAATAAAATACTTACATAACTTACATAAATTCTCTTTTGACTTAATAGAGTTCGTTGTGCATGTTATGCAAAATATGCACACTGCTCGATCCATATTTTTTTTAAATTATGGGACACGTAGTAATATTTTTTCTTTCATTATAATTAATATTTTAGACGACGTATAGCTAGATTAATGTTAATGGGACACCCTGTATAGTAAATGCTCCTCCAGAGTTTGAAAATAGATACTTAAAAAATGTGTAAACTTCGAATAACTAAACTTTACCTCTAAAGTATTGACGTATCAACCTACCATCTAGCATTCCAGCTCATATGTTTCTTTTTTCCCTATTTATTATGAGCAACATTTGGGACATTCTGTGCTTTTCTCTCCCAGATAAAATACCTCAAATCTATATTTTGTAGATCGAAAACACAAACGAATTTAACGTTGACCTCAATACTAACAGTGCACGTATGTCGAATATACAATATTCTCAACAAATTAATGTTTGTCAGGAACTACACCCTTTTACCCTCCTTCCCACCAAAGAGACTTGACTGAAACATTTCATTAGTAATTACTAATTTACCTACTGTCCTTTGAAAAAAATTTTCAAAAAAAAAAAATTAATTTAGAAAATAAGCATATGATTCAAAATGCCATAACAGACGGAGGGAGGACGTTCTACGACGACTGTGTTTCGTGAAAGAAGGGAATTATTACCGTTTATCTCTGCACTTCAAAAGATTTCAATCGTAATTTCTGGTGTCACATTCGTAGTTTTGGCCGAAAACACCCGGGACAGTGCAGTGACCGCAGGCCGCACACAGTTCGTGTTTTTGGTGTCCAAGGTTCGTATAGAATATCTCTAAATTCCGTGTAATTTTCGCCACCGATACTCGGTTTTTGGGGGTGATGTCCACTCTGTGGTCGACGTTTTCGAGTAAATTGTATTATATTATGTGAAAAGGCAAACTTCAGTAGGAAAGTATAATCCGATTAACATCTTAATGGTTAACCAGCGTGTCGGTGGGTGCGATTCAGTGGTATCTACAGCCGCAGGGTATTGTAGACTATAGGTGGTTTTTCGTTTCGAAGTATCTGAAATTAAATGAAGTATCTTTGAAACCGTCGCGTAGTCCAGTGCAGCTAATTTACGAATGTTATGGTTTTCTGGCTGACTATGCAACATAATTATACCAACTTTGGAAATTCGTCAGCTTCAAATTAATTTAGCAGTGATTAGGTTGTACAGACGTTTAAGGGAGTTGACAAATTAGAGAATTTCAAAAGGAATGATCAACGAGGAGAAACAGGCATCCCCCTGGTAGATAATATAAGAAAATGGATGGACAGCAAAATTTGTTTGGCACAAGGACGTCATAAATTATTAGATTAAAACATAGATGAGTAGTGATTGTATGTCTGTGATAAACCAGATTCTCCGCATCTGTCACTGTGGCTCAGTGGTTAAGTTAGGGATAGCATTGCGGGAGTCGTAGATTCCAAACTGCAGTCGGATAATTATTTTAAAAATTTTTTTTTTGTGAACTTTGATATTTTTGTGTATTGGAATGCTGGGTAGGGTCTTTTTTCATACTTACGATTAAAAAAAAAAAATGCCAACCCAGTTCTTGATGTCATTGTGCCAGACAAATTTTGCTGTCTATCCGCTTTCCTGAAAATATGCAAAGTGAATTGAGGCATTTTGTTCAAAATTTTTTCATCTCTGCACACTGCGTTGAGCCAGTTAAATGAGAATGAGTTATAACAACATGCTGGGCAATTGCTTTGAAAAAATTTCTGAGGAAGACTAGAAAATAGTACACAAATGCCAAGTCAGAATGATTGGATGTATTCTATGTTAAGGAGTTTCAATTTTTTGAAATGGGTTAGTCAAGTTATATGAAGAATCTGGAATAATAACTCATACCCTCCTTAATTACAAAATTTTAAAACATCCAAAAAATGTCTACAATTTCCTACATCACATCTGGCTAATCCATATATCTATCTATTTATCCATCTATCTATCTATTGTTTATCTGTCTATTAGTCTATCCATCTATTTGTCTAACAATCTATCAATCTATCAATCTATCAATCTATCCATCTATGAATCTAGGAAGAAAGCTAGATTATTGTTGTAACATGTATAAGGTAAACAGAGAAAAAATCTTATCTAAAATCAATATTACTTCGAAAACTAGTATGGGGATTAGACTAGTTGTAAGAAGTTAGAGGCTCGGCTTCTCAATGACAGTTGTCATTGCAAGATGACCAAATTTGTGCATTGCATGTAAAACACATTATACGTTTGTATAGACGTACTTGCAAATCATTACAAATATGACATAATATTCGGACCATCACAAATCAATTAATTACATTTTGGATGATGTCACGATCCATTTTATCAATGCTATTCCCTTTCGATAGATTAAAAATGGTAGTAATAAGTGCCAGTTTTCCTGCAAACAATTTAAATAAGTAATCATAATTTGAAGAGGTCAATATCGACTGTTTGTTCTGTCAATAAATGTATTTACATTACCTAGTACCATAGCCATACCTAGTGTAAAATACGTAGCAATTAGTCATCACAAACATGTACATATTCCTTACGTATGTGTCTATGTGTGCCTGTAAGAAGCCAGTGTATAAGACCACAAAACTGGCTACAAAACTTCCAGCGTTCACCAAGGTCTTGGTTCCTCCATACCTTGTGTGTAATAGGTATGTGGTGAACATGCAAAACTACAGAAAACTTTCTGTTGTTGGAATATATTTCACAACATAAGGTATTCCACAAGTGGTTGTTTTCTGATTCATAAAACATCACTGGATGTGTTTACATTAAAAATAATCCAGAAATAGTTAAATTTGTAGTTAAACTTCCATGGGCATCGTGATGTTCATCAGCGTATCATTTTCATTGCACTTTCGAATATTGCGGTTTGTTTTTCTGGCATTTGTATTCACAAGATTTATAGCTGTGGCCATGTAAGTCGGTATTAGTTAAATAAAATCGAATAACGAAAAACAATGGCATTGGTACCTTTTCAATTGTGCTTACTTACACCTTTGAGACATATTTTCGATTTCAAACCTAATGTTCCAACACTTTTAGTCGGGTAGAAACATTCTGATGAGCACATACAATGGAAGTGTTCATGATTATAGATGAATGAACCACTACACTGCGTTAAGAAAGGAAATATTTGCTTATCACTCTCGGAAATGGTGGGGCCAAACATCAATGTCGACTCCTCCACTGTTTCTCAAACGTGCGAATTTTTTTCTACAGTTTGAATGCAAATAAAAAGCCAAAATACAAATCAGTCGGTATTCAGTTTTGTCTTGTGCGTTGAAAAGCAACCAGCTGCTCAGGGAATATTATTACACATAGGTAGCTTCAGGTGTGTGCGTTTCGTTTCTTGTAGAATTATTAATGACAGCGAAGTGATGAGGCACGAGCTAAACACGAAAAAGAGTAGGCCTACTGGGGTAGCCTTCGACGTACCTATATAACATGGCAAAATAATGGTCAAAATTAATCCTCTACCCATCATATGAGTTTAGAAATCTGCGTACTATAATTATCCCTCTGGAGGAGTTTTCCGATGAAAAACTAGGTATACCTGCCTCGTTTTCGCTTTGGCTGGGTCACAATATGACACTACTTATTATTTAATAAAACGAGAATGTATATTAATCGTGCACTGTCAAGTGAAACCGTCACCGTCGACAAAAACAAGAAAGGATCAAAGGTTGGAGGAGAGGAGTGAAATGTATTACACAGACGTGAATTAGTCATTTTTAAATTTCGCATACCGAACCTCCAAATATGGAAAATGTGACAAAAAAAAAAAAAAAAAAAAAAGGTCACCATGTGTGCTCTGAGCATTATACGCATAAACGGATTAAAATTTTCATTTTTTTCTTCTCCCGAACTATCGACCCGAATTTTTTGCAGCTGGAAATGTGTAAAAAGAGTGAAAATGGAAAACGAACGTAGAACATTACGTAGGTATTATGTGGTTGCAGGGTGACGAGAGTTCTCAGCCCAAAAACTAGGGATCGAAGATGTCGCGTAAATATACGAAAAACGGGTACAAAATGAAGAGTGTAATATGTTATTTTGCATGTGCGACAGCATTATTTTATAGTTTTTGTAATTTGCACCACGATCCGTCTTGTTTTCATCGTCAACTTTTCAGAACTACCATCTACAAATAACTAAACTCTTCTGTGGTAGGATAATTTTATTTAACGCAGCAAAGGCGAAAATATGAAAAATAAAATTTTGCCAAAACAAACGGTTATAACACGCAAACAATATGGCAAAAATAAAAAAGGTTAGTTGCTGTAGTTTTCCATAATTCGTTCGTCTCCGAAACTGTAAACAGCTCGTCAAAAGTGACGCCTTTTATGCTGTATATTGTGCCCACGACAAGAGCGGATAGCAACAAAATTTGGCGATAAAATGAGAGAAACAAATGTGATACGGAAGAGTGAGAGGAGTGACACTGTGTCAAAGACATACGGATAGACAGACAAACTGGAGAGCGCAGGCCAAACAAAAAGGCAGAAAAACATGCAAGAGGAAACTGCTCGCAGTCGATTCCGTTTACCATGTTTGTGTACTGTTTTCGTAGAAATGTTGGAACATAATGTTTGATAATATGGTTGACAAAACGACGACGAAGACAACAAACTTACTCGCGGATACACACTCACGATTTCGTATTTTCAGCCTTACTTACATTTTAGAGTGCGAGTACAACAAAAACCTTGGACGGTTTCTAAACACTAAGATCTGATATAGCTGAAAACAGTGTGTGGTCAAAAGCCATCATTCTGTCATTCTGCCACATCCAGAATACTCGATGAAGAACAGTTCTTAGATTTTACGCTAAGTCTTGAATGCTTCTGATGTGGGTACATCTTTGTTCTGATAAATTTGATGACCTTGTGATTCCTTCAAAATTTTCAAAAGGATTAATTTGTTCTCAGCGGTCAGTAGGTACACAATTTTTGATTAACAGCTAAGCAGGGAGTAGGGAAGTAGATACCTAGTTGATTCATTATTAATTTTTCTTTAATCTGGTGGCTGACGCCCACTTCCATTGGGTAAAGTTAAATTTAGATTAAACTCAAGATTCGTTCACACTTCAGGTGCCTATTAGAATGGAAAATGTTTTCCAAAAATTAAAATCGATCCTTTTTCAACGTCATTGTTTTTATTCACATTTTCGAGTCGATGGCTGGATGTTGAAATCAACTCTAAATTGACACGTCAAATCTACGATTGAAATGGTTTGTCGTGATTTTCTTGAATTTATTCTGATGCTAAATAGGTACTTCCAAATGATATTATTAAAATAGTCAACCATTTTAGCAGATCTCAAATGAAGGTAAGAGACAAAGAATTGCCTGCTAGACTTATAAATGTTTCTAGCCTCTGTCACTACATAGGTTGATTTTACATTACTCAAGTCTAAAAATAACTTACAGTTACCAATTAGGATGTAGTCTAGCGACTTCTTCGTGGAAAGAAGAAACAACGAACGTAAAATTTTGAACGAAATTTGAACGTACCTGTGAACAAAAATAAATGTAAAGCATTAAAACAACAAAATAAAAATGAGATAAACTTTAGATAAATAAATAAAATTTTTTCAATTCAATTCAAGCTGGGGAATTTCATAAACATATTTTTATAACATATCTCCATTCTCGAGAGTAAAATTAAAGATTGCAACTATGAACTCATTACTTCATTAGTCATAAATCATAATCATCATACGCAACCTAGGCCTACCAAAATTTGCTAATAAAACCTTACCTATCCGTTACTTTTAGCCAGGCAAAGTTTTCATCATTTATTGTTATGGCTTACTGTGCTGATGAATTAATTGAGACGCTCATATTTCTGTTCAACGAATTTTCTCAAAATTGGGACTTACCTAAATCGGTTTTTTCGTAATCAAAAACCCCTTTCCTGTAAATTTCAATAACATTGTTGGTCTAGTTCTTCAGAACGCGGTTACATAGATACATTCATACATATATACATATATACATACATATGTATACATGTATATACGTATATATGTACATATATACATACATATGTATATACATTTATACATACATATGTATCTACATATATAAATACATACATACATACATACATACATACATACATACAAACAATTATTACTCGTTATAAACGTCCTTCAGTCGACCCGCTGAAAATATTGTTGCACGATTAAAATTCACCAAAACAAAAAGCATTGGGAGAAGAGAAGGTTTTTAATTTACACGTACCGAAAGAATTTTGCATTAGCATACTTTTTTAAGATTGACTTCAAATATCCATCGTGTAAGAATCCCATTGTGCAAAATAGTTGTCTGTGTGGCAGTTTTTATTGCCACAAAGTGTCAATTATGCCAAAATCTTTCACATTGTGTCAAAATTAATTAATTTTTAGGGCTGTAACAATTTGATGTACAAAATGCCATATTGTGACATATATTTTTAACAGAATGTGGTAAGAAAATTGTTACAATGAGACAAGTACACTTCAAATACATAATGCCACATTACGACAAATATTTTCAACAGAATATAGCAGAAATAGCGTCACAATGGAGCAAATATATTAAACATATAAAATGCCACATTTTGACAAATTTTTCAACATAATGAGGCAGAAAAACTGTTGCAATGAGCCAAATATATTTGACATAATAATGTCACATTGTGACAAAAATTTTAACACAATGTAACAGAAAAAGTGTTACAAATTGCCACAATAATTACCTCTGTAGGTGTCACATGACTCAGTGTTTTGTTTTTACTTTCCCTCCAATTTGGTGATATACAGTTGTAAATGTGAAGTTTTATCTTAGTAGTACCTCCAACATTTAGTTCTTCAAATTTGTGAGATTGAATAAAAATGTCACCATCAATGTTTGGTGAGAATTTCATTGCAATTAAAGATAGCCCGTTTTAGTGAACTTTACCAAATTTGGATAAGTGAATCATTAAATTAGATACCTACTATGCAAAACAGTGATTTTATAATGGTAAGTACCTATATTACTATGTCTCTTTTTAAGTTTGTCTAGTTCTTTTTTGCATGGTTATGATTTACTTACTTTTGATGAATTCTTTGAAGACTATAAATATGAAAGGGAATTGAAGATTGTGATATTTTTTTATACCATACTTACTAGCTGACTTCGCGATGAATCGAAAAGAATTCGCCACGAATCCTAATAAATTTAAGAGCTACGAATTCTCTTCGATTCGTCGCTGAATGCTGATTAATTTAAGGGCGACGAATCGAAGAGAATTCGCGATGAATCGAAAAAATTCGCGACGAATCCTAATAAATTTAAGAGCTACGAATTCTCTTCGATTCGTCGCTGAATGCTGATTAATTTAAGGGCAACGAATCGAAGAGAATTCGCGATGAATTGAAAAAAATTCGCGACGAATCCTAATAAATTTAAGAGCTACGAATTCTCTTCGATTCGTCGCTGAATGCTGATTAATTTAAGGGCGACGAATCGAAGAGAATTCGCGATGAATCGAAAAAAATTCGCGACGAATCCTAATAAATTTAAGAGCTACGAATTCTCTTCGATTCGTCGCTGAATGCTGATTAATTTAAGGGCGACGAATCGAAGAGAATTCGCGATGAATCGAAAAAAATTCGCGACGAATCCTAATAAATTTAAGAGCTACAAATTCCCTTCGATTCGTCGCTGAATGCTGATTAATTTAAGGGCGACGAATCGAAGAGAATTCGCGATGAATCGAAAAAAATTCGCGACGAATCCTAATAAATTTAAGAGCTACGAATTCTCTTCGATTCGTCGCTGAATGCTGATTAATTTAAGGGCGACGAATCGAAGAGAATTCGCGATGAATCGAAAAAAATTCGCGACGAATCCTAATAAATTTAATAGTTACGAATTCTCTTCGATTCGTCGCGGAATGCTGATTAATTTAAGGGCTGCGAATCGAAGAGAATTTGTATCAAGATGAATTTTCTATAGGTACTTCCTTAGAATGCAAGTGATTCAGGTTAAGGTGGGTGTTTGTGTATATTTTTGTAGTTCATTATAAGTAGGTACCTTATTTTATTATCATTGTTTTGTTTCAGCGTTCAGTAGCCTTTCTTGAAACTGTAGCCTTTGGCTAAACTATAACCTGATGGAGACTACTGTGTTTGTAAGTAGTATTACTATTAGTTTTTTATGTATCATTGAAGATTATATGGGCCAGTCATACTTCTTGATGGTATTGCATTGTTTATATAAGTATGTATATGGACACTGCAATTGTTGATCATAACTCATTTTATTCATTGATTTATTCAGTTATTACCTACTTGATTGCCATCATTGGTATCATTTATATTTCTTTAATACACTTGTTTTTACAGTCCTATTTTATTTATTCTATAGAATTCATGTTCATGGAAGCTGATATGCGAATAATGACTGGATGAATGTATTGATATAATTATGTAGAATTATATAGGCTTTCTGCAAATTGAATCGTTTCGAAGTTGCTGTATTAAACAAAATCAGTACCTATATAGGTATACTAAAGTGAGTTTATACTTTCTGAATAATTTTGTATTGCTATTGCTGTCTTGCATTATACATGAATGGAACTTGAACTTCATAAAGTTCTACTAATTACCAATAAACTGGGGTAACTTGGATGGAAAAGAATTGAAATTTTTCCATTTTTTTGCTATATGTATGCAAAAATGTATGGTACCTAGTTAACTTCAGTTTTTTTTTTAATCTTAAAAAGTATAGGTTTCCCAATTCCAGCACATAAAAATCATAAAAGCCCACACCTCAAAATTTAAAAGTCAGGGTAACTTTGAAAGTGCTATTTTTTGCTCTGTTTCTGGCATAATTTGATTTAGTTTTTTAGGGTAAAATTGATAGAATAGTGTTTAGTATTTTTATTTATCCATTTATTTAGTTAAGTTTTGGTTTGAAAAACCAACATTTTCTAGCGTAGCTTGCTGTGCTGGAATTTTTTGAATTGTAGATGTAAATTGGCCAATTCTAAACTTGGTTTTCTAAAGAGGTATTGATGAAATAGAACTTTTTGCTGTCAATTTTGTTTTTTTATGTTAAATAAGATGCTGGTTTATACCTGTATATGGGTGGTACCAATGAAATATTTCTATTTTATTTTATATGTCGTATATTTTTTGCCTTTGAGTACAGAGAAAAATCAAGGTAGAGTGATCAGACATATTATATAGTTATGTTTGATATTGCAAGAAAGTGTTAAATAGGATTCAATAAGTTTTAGTTCAGGACCAGTCTGTTGAAAGTTATTTATCAGTTTTACTTTGAAGTTTTAATTCAATGTCAGTTGTACCTTAGTATGATTATGTTTTAAAATTTAATTAGAAGTAACAAAAAGTTTTATAACTGGAATTTGAAGAAGGTAGACTCTTCAATAAGTGTTAAAAATGTGTGACTCATAGGTACTGTGCATCTCTTTGAGGAGCTAGAATATGATTTTAATTTCCTTCTTCATTGTTTGTTTAGTTATTGTTTTTAAATAAATATTTAATTACCAGTAGGTACTGTAGAAAAGGATAATGTTTTAATCATACTTTATTCAGAGGATTAGTGGAATACTTTTACTTATTTGTGAAAATAATTTAGATCACTTTGGGCATTTTTATTATTATATAGTTATAGTTAGGTATATAATAAGCAGATAGAGTTGCAGATGCAGCATGTTTGAGAATAAATTTATTAGAAAATATATTGTAAATTGAAAAAAAAAATGAAAATGTGATTCATTATTGTTGAGGTGGTAAAATTGTTATAAATTTCAGTTTTTTTGCATTGTGTTCTATAAAACTGTCATAGTAACAAGAAAAATTGTTCTCATGTTACTAAAAATTTTAGGTCTTCATAAAAAATATTTTCAACAGTCTTTAGTTATTCTATGTTTAATATCCAAGAGATAAGTAACAATTTATTAATAAATCACACTTTAGAAAAAAAAAAAAGTGAAATTCAATTTGAATTTGATTTTATTTTCATATAGCTAAGTCATTTAATTGTTGAACTGAGTAAATAATTAATTTATGCGATCATTAGTATTAGTAATTAGGAACTATTTGTTTCTTTGTTGAGTTTCTTGTTTGAATTTTGATGTTTTTTTGTTACTGATTTTTCTGTATCACGTTATTTGGTGATTCTGGATAGCTCTTTGTCTTTCAAAAATGTTTTAGCCACAAACAAATCTTTTGTGTTTATTGAGATGAATTTCCTTGGAAATTATTCTATAATTATACTTTACAAGTTTAAAAACTATGAATATCTCAACACTGATATAAATTTATTTAAGAGAAAAATTGGAAAAAAAAATTCCATGCCCTCAAGAATGAAGTTTCTTATGTAATACTTGGAAGTTGATGAATATATAAATATTTTCCAAGATTTTTGTCAAGTAAACTTTTTTCTTTGAGCTTCACAAATAATATACCATATAAATATATTCATTTACTATTCCCTTTTACTATGCTGAACATTAAGTAAAGAATCAATTTTAGGTCACTGATTGTATTGAGGTTTCATACTTATGTTGCCATCAATTAATACCATTATTATTTCACAGTTGACCCTATGTCTAGTGGAGGTAGTGATCATAATGAGCCTCCTCTACCTAAAAACAATGGTATATATTCCTTAAAGAAGATGGAAAAAACTATTCACAATCATGGTCTTATAAGTTGGGACGTCGCCAATGAGAAAAAGAAAGAGTCAAACCCCTTGCTGAAGCTCGAATGGTATGTATATTTATTTTATTCTGCTTCTAGAAGCAATCTCCTCTTTATCCAATAATTGCTAATTGGATCTTTTTTGTGTAATGTTTAACTAGAGGGATAAACAGTTTACAGTATGTAATGAAATTGTCCATAAACCTGAGGAAGATCGATGTAGGCTGTACAAAATTTACCTTCTTTTAAGATTTATTTTAACTTATATTAAGTACATTATGTATTAAAAATAGACATAATGAAATAGATTTATACTAAAAAAAATTTTTTTCTCCAAAAATAAAAATGTGATATTATTACTTTATTAATTACGTCTATTTTTAATATAGTTACGTATAATATTACTTAAAACCAGAATAAATGCAATTTACACCATATAAAATATAATTTGACTTGAAAATCCTATTCCACCCAATATGGTACTAATGTCTAATTCAAAGATGGCAGAGGTTGACTTCACTTTTCTCATTAAGTTCAGTTCTTGGTTATAATATAAATATCTCCAAGTCAGACCAATAATTTTTATTTGCCTGTTATGAATTTTGTTATTTTTTGGATGTACGTGATTGTACATAGTTAGGTACTTGAATTATTTCATCTATTTTTAAGTTTACCTAACACTGTAGTCATATCTAAAACACCCATTAATATGATTAATATTTTTCAATATCTTAAAATATGTTCTTTAATCTCAATTTCTTCTATATATCTATATATTATTCTATAATTTTGCAATAATCTGAAGTTTGGAAATAATTTTCATCTTATTTTTCATTTATTAATTTGAATATTTCCTACCTATTGTTATTGATATATTTTTTACTATACAATAGAATTAAATTGAACAATAGAAATAATAATATATTTTAGTTCAACATATGTCCTTCTATAATAGAAAAAATTATTTTCTGTTATTTTGTTTTCACTTGTTATTCCTAGTTAATAAATGTTGAAATTTTTCAAATACTGAAATTTCATTTGTGATTTTAATTTTTCATGTGATTTCCCATTATTTTTTTATTTTTTATATAATTCGATACAATTTATGCATATACTATCTTATTTCAAATACTACCTCTTTTTATTTGGAACTGAACCTTTTTACACTACATTTCCTGGATTATGCAAAAATAGATATTTTATACTTATTTCATATATTCTGAATTTTTTCAATTTTGTTTTACAACAAATATTTTATTCAATATTTATTTACCTTTGTCCCATTTTTAAGGGAGGGAACCATCTGACTTGTTTTTCTAATTTTTTTATTTGCCAAATTTTTAAGTATTTTACTTTTAATTTCTCTTAATTTGTAAATTATTAATGTCTCAAACTTGACCTTTTTATGGCTTTACCAATTCTCAGGTTTTGCTTTAGATGTGGTAGTGTGTTGCATAGGGGAAAATGGGATTTTATGGTGTTCAGTATTGTGTTATTTCTGGGACTCCTAAACCTGAGTTCTACATTACTCAAATCTAGTCCAATTTCACTTTATGGAGCTTATTTTCCAGCCCATATCTAATGAAATTGGACCTACAGATATTAGTAAGAATTAAATGTACTTTTGAGTGTATCCAGTTTCAACTCTCACTTTTTTTTTCTTTTTCCAACACTTAATTTGTTAGGGCATGCTTTATAGTTTTATATTTTTGATTCAAAATGATTGTATTTTCTATTTCTTTGTGATACTTGTAATACCAATACTATCATGCTCTATATTTTTACTATCATTATAAAAAATATTTCACATAAAATGACAAACAATGGAAATCCCACATGATGTGCTAAGATATTTTGTTTTCAATCAATTGCACAAACAAAAATTAATTGATGTTTTGTAATTATTTAAATATTTTGAAAATATTTTTACAAAACCCTGATAATATGATCCATTATAGTACATGCAATTAATAATTATACTAACAAAGTATGTGGGCACCAAGGGTGTTTTAAATGTTTGTCATTTTATGTCTAAAACACTGTCACAATGTAACAAAAATGTAGCATGGAAAAGGGTATTACAAATGCCACAAAGAAATAAAAATTATCATCATTTTGTGTCAAAAATACTACCACAATATGGTGAAAATTAAGTGTATAAAGTGGCATAAAATATACCAAAAAGAAACCAAAAATATGTCACTTTAAGGGGAAAATATTGCTACAATATGTAAACTGAAACATAAAAAATGACACAACGAAAAATAAATTATTATTTTAATTTCAAAATATTGCCACAATATGGCAAAAATAATGTAGAAAATATGACATCAAAAATACCACAATGAGGTAAAAATTTTTAACATATTGTGACAGAAATTCTATTATTTAGTGTATTATACTTTTACCACATTGTGACAAAAGAACACATTGTGTCAATTCTGTTCTCTCTTCTGATTGGTTGAAATTTGCCTCATTGTGGAAAAAATTTGGTCATTTTTCTCTTGTGGCAATTTGCCACATTGTGACACCTGCTTTGCACAATGGGATCATCCCTTAACATTGTGACATCTGATTACCCGTAGTCTTCCCCTCATGTCACCACTGATCTGTATTACTACTACGATAGGGAACGGCTCTCGAATTCTAAGTTTATAATAACGATAAGATAAATGGGGAGTACGTCGATTCCCCAACAGAAATAAATTCCCCAAGTCTACAAAACATCGAGGACACGTTGATCAACTATTACTTAACGATGTGGTGACGTGTATAGTTACGATATCGATCATCGGTGAACTAATTTTTATCCTTTTTAGACTGTTCACGTTTTTGGCCTAAGAGTGAACAGTCAGTCTCGTTTTAGACGTGATAGTTTTCCATTCGTCGTGAATACGAAATATTATTCACGACAAAATACAGCTCTTTTATACGACATCAAGTCACCTTTTAAATTGTTTTCACCGATACTTTCGAATGTGAACATCGATAGTAACCTAAATAGTTCGCAATACTATTTCTCCAAATTCAAAGACGAATATTAACTCGAGATTTGTTGGTTCACTGAACTTTGAGAACCATGAGGCAACATGATGTATAACCTGCACGACCTGATATTAGTTACCGTACTTGTAAGTAACCTTTTCGATTGTAATAAAACGTAAACTGTAATAATGGGTCAGCCAACTATTTTTTTCAAATTACATAAATACGCCCGACATACTTCGTAGGCCTTGGGAGCTATCGCTGGTAGGCTGGTGGCCTAACTGTTTGAGCTGGTTTGTGGTTTCAACTCTACGATTAATCGAGACTTGTTGATATACTTCGAATTGTGATATCATTCCCTATACTCGGGTTGTAGGTTCGTTTTCGGACGTCACAACATAATGTCAATTATCTCCTTGCGACAAATATTTTCATTATTTCTGAAATGTTACTGTTTTAATTGATTTCACCTGATGTGTGGTTAACTGATTATGAGTGCTTACGTCATCAAAGCTTAGACACTAGTGCTGGTAAAAGTTACTCCCACGTGATCCTTTCAAATTTCTCCTTCAGTTTTAATTATTCAATTCATTTCTAATGCTGTTTTAAGACCCTCTTCACGCTCAATTTCATGTAAAGAGGTTAAATTGAACTCTACAATAATAAATTAAAAAGTAAACTCCTTCAGAATAATATCTGGATTTGATTTGCTTTCAAAATAATATTGTGTTGTTGCTCATTTCGTGGATAAAAATATTTGTATGATTCATATTTCAATGAAGAACCTCAGTTTATAGCGATTCTGACTTGTTGATAATTTCTTGGATTAATCGTGTTGAAAATATTGTAATGTTAACACTTTATACCGTTTTCGCTATTGAGGGGTGAAAGAGCCATGAAAATGTCTGATAGAATAGTTTCGTTTCTAATGACGTCATAATTATGGTCGTAAAGAGATGCCCTGGATAGGGACAGAGCAATGGACATGAAAAACAAAAGCATATTCCATGTTTTATATTTTCACGAGTCGTCTGCAAGGATAAGTATGTACCCAGAGGTACAGGGAGCCAAGCTCAGTGGTTATTCTGTCATTAAAGTTCTTTGACAGGTGTGTAGGGGAATTTTGAATTGTCTTGGAGTGAGGAGCTATCAGAGGCTTTCACAAATATCAGTTTTCCTAATCATAGCGGTTAAAACAACTTAACTGATGATGATGTATAGTATTTTGTAAACCCTGACAATTAAAGGACAGAGATATGAGTTTTGAAAATTTTTGAGTTATTAGTTTTACAATAATTTTTAATACGATTTGTTTTTCTTTTGTTTACTCAGATGAAAATTTTGTGCTTCTGTCAAATTTATATAGTTATTGTACATGAAAATGTATTACATTTGACGTGAATCGATCGATATTTGAAATACATGAGACTTTATTAAACTTCAAAATTTTGAAAATTTAAATTATTTTATTTATTTATTTATTTATTTGTTTATTTAAAAAATTAAACGAAAGTTCTCGAAATAACCATTTTTAGTACCTTATACAGGTGTCCTATTAATGTTACACATTTGCCTATCTGCAATAGGTTTTGAGAAAATTTGTTTCAAATGTACATTACATTGTAGGGTGTTTCAAAAGTCGAGCAAAGTCACTTATTTCTTACAACTCAGAAACAATAAACACTTCAAATCTATCGGAAAACCATGATAAAAATTCGCCTCGCTCATGTTTACGTGTCTACTGAGTTTCCTAGAAGAAACTTGGCTGGTTGTCGAACAAATTATCGGTTTAGTTGATTTTGTTTGGCAACAAAATTCAATAGCTGCTGGGAATTATGTCGAACTATCAGAAATCGTAGCAACGTATGTACCTAGTTACCTATATTATCGAATTCTCTGATGGCATGAAATATGCATACCCCATCCGATACGTACATTCTTTTATGATGAATGTTACATCAAATTAGTTTCAGTTCAGCGGTAAATCACTAGAGATGGTTTTTCGTCTGACCAGGAAATCTGCTCTCGATAACCTTGCCCGAAAAAGCATTTGATTTTGAGAGGAGCAATGAAGATGCCAGTAAAAAAAGAGAAATACTACGGTCGAACGTAGATCAAATTATAGGAACACACGAATTCAGTAAATTAGGTAAATTCGCGTCAAAAACAGAATGGAATGAAAACGAATTACCAACAATTTACCATTCGTATTCGCATTCCGCCGACTGACATATAAACACGCACGCACTCACGCACTCACGCACGCACGCATGCACACACCATTAGTATTTTGTGCATCATTACTCAGATCAAATCAATGGGTGCACGTGAGAGTTTTTCGTTTTTTCTTTTTTTTCTTTTTTTTTTTTTTTTTATTGTTTTTGGCATGTTACCAACAAGGTGTCTTTCTCAAATTTTTTTCCCCCATTGTTGATGGCGACTTCTACTTTTAAATAAAATATGAATTTTCACGTTTCTACGACTGACGTGACATTTGTTTTGAAAAGCGCATATTTTTTATTAAATCAAAATAATATGTCAACGTAAAAATATTCGACAACAGTATAATATGGTGTAAGTCACTTGTCGAAAGGTGAGAATAATATTTCTTGGAAATTGAAAAAATAAGTAAAAAGAAAAACTATGAAAAGATTCGTTGTTGCTTTCACAGGATGAACAATACTCGTTAGACTTCTGCTTCTATGATTTTAATTTATCATCAGGGCTGTTTGTGTGATGCAAATACGAAAACCTTGTTGTGAAAAAATATACCTAACCAAGTATTTCATGACACGTTTGTAGAATTAAATTTTATTTATTCTTTTTCTTCTTTTTTTTTTTTTTCTCCCGTTTGTGCAAATTTTATTTCTTCCTTCGTTTGTTTTCGAACTTCATACAAATTGTTTTAATTTTAAAAACTCTCGTATTAACCTCGCTTCAGTTTTTTATTTCGCTAAAAAAACAAGTCGGCCTACTGTAATTGTTTATGCGAAAGTTCGATTAGGATAAAAATTATGTTCGATGACTGTTCCCAAGCTGTAGAAAAATGCCCATGGAACGTACGCTGCAACTGTTGTAGTTATTCACTGGTTTTAGAAAGGTCTGGGATTATTTCTCAAAATCAGTGAATTAATAATCATCAATTCATTACCCACAGATACGAAAATGAAATAAATTTCTAACATATCTAGTATTCGTTCCTAGTCAGTAGAGGTACATATACAGAGTTCATTCCTATATTAATAAAATTTTATTTGCATTTCCATAATATTACAGAAAAATTTTTTTTTCGCAACACCTGTCGATAAAACAGACGATTAGCGTCATCGTGTCGATATTTGAACCGGGCGATTTTAAAACAATGCGTAATTATTGAGAAATTCTTTACGAATCGGTTTTTCACATCATGCGCCGTCTTGTGCGCGTCCGTTACTTTATGCGCTGTCTGTAAATTCATTATGCAACAGTTTTTACTTTACGCGTCCGCTTGTGCGCATGCGTTACTTCATACAATTTTCTTTATACCTACACATTTCACACATGTTTGCCTTTATTAATTTTTTTTTTTTTTGGGAGGAAGAAAGTTGCAAAAAATAGTATGTGACACGCGTATACATTGTAGGTGATCGATACTCGTGTGATTTGCATCACTTACCTTCAGCTCGTGCTACAAAAATCATTCTCGTATCAACATCATCTACTTTATACGCTTCTATCACAAATAAACATTTTTAAAGCTGTAACATAACTCATATAATTATGCATTAACCAACAGTTCGGGACTCATTCTCCCCTACATTTTAGACTACTACCTTTTATTAGTAGACATATTAATGAGCAAAAATTGAACCAGCACATTGTAAAATCACAGAGAGAGTCTAAAGTCGAATATTAGAAAATTCTTCAAGATTTGAACAAGTGGGTTACATTATTTTATGTCTGTTGTGTCAAAAACTCATGAAAACCTAATGTACGAGTATGACGAGAAATGAGCATCATTTTTCTAAAGTAACTAAAACATTGGTGATTTTAAATTAGAACAGGGATTAGGCCTGAACTAAGTTGTTTTAAACGAACAAAAAGAAACGTTATAAAAATGTCCTTGAAACATTCTCTTCTTTTGAATTTAATGAATTCTTGAACATTGCTAGAACTTGGTACTACGTACCACTTACGTACCTACATACTTTTTTTGATTTAGTTTAAAAATTATTAGAAACACGTGACAGTACGATCGTCATGTACATACCTATTTATTATATCGTGTCTATCATGAAAATAATATATTATTTAAAATGACATCAATGGTTTTTTGTAAAATTATAATATTTCCTAGCTTGTTTTCCTGTGAATATATTTTCTGTATATCGTCACACCTTGTATATGATATGGACACATGTATACCAATACATATACATAGATATGACAAGAACACAGTTGTACTCGACACGCGGGGAAAAATACAAAATAATCATCTCTCAGCAAACCTCGTATTCGTCTCATTCGGTCACTTTGGAATGCTAGCCTTAAAGAAAGAGTCTGTACCTTACCCTGAGTTTGTACCCTAGAACACCACACATGGGTACAAATGTACCCACATTGAAATAAGCAAGCCCGTAATCTTGCGGGTAACATGAACTTGCTCCTGTTTCTCATAGTATCTGTTATGCTATATTAGATCTTCGTATCGCCATGTCGAGTGTGTTGCCTACCTTTTTGTGAAAGATGAAATGAATTTTTTGTGTAATTTTATTATTATTAATAAAATGAAAAAAACTAATTATTAATTTTTTGATGAAAACTGGTTGCAAGGGTGGGAGTAGGTATGTTTTAGGCTTCATAAGAAAATATGAAGAATACACCATCTTCACAAATTCAAATATACATAATTATATATATATATATATATATATATATATATATATATGTAAGTATATGAAGATTTCTTTTAGACACCATATAGTCACAATTTTTGACCAATAGTCAACAAATTTAGCACATAAACATGGATTTGGTTGTGGACAAGACCTATTGATTTGTACCTTCTAGCCTATATAGCCTATCTGTACATGTTTCATCTTGAAGTGTTCTACTGTGCAGCAGTTTTCTTTATGTAAGGAAATCCGCAGTTGATTTTTGAGTGAGAAGGATGGAGATGAGGAAAAAATTCAACATCTTTTTTCACATTTTTTATTGTAAGTAGCAATTGGGGCAGACAATTTGTTTGTGTTGGTGCTCAGCACAAATGAATTTACAGCATCTTTTACAGCGAATTCGTGATTTTCTATCCTTCTTCCCAATTTGTTGACAGAAGCTGCACCTTCCAACATCAGACGTGTTTGGACAGCTTTCTTGAGTGGTGGTTTCATCTATTTTCAGAACTTTTTTGATGAGATCGCGGACTTGGTGTTGCAGTGTGGGTACAGTTAGCCTTTCACGGAGGTAGGGTACAATCAGGCTGTACCCCAAATGTTTCAAATAATCTTTCCGAAGGTACTTCTTTTCAGGATATGGTACTTCTGCTCGAGAACTTGACCTGGCTCTTTTTGTCTTATCCCTTTTCTTCTTCATCTCGTCGGCATCCATGTTATTTTTCCACAAAATGAACGAATTTATTCCAATTATATTTAGAATCCTGAAGAAGAATGCTAACATCCATCATCTGGTTTTTCTTGAAACGCTGTAATTCTTACACATCCTATCAAAAACATCCACCCCACCTTTTGTATTATTGTAGTATTCAATAATTTCAGGTAATCTTACATCTTTGTCCTTATCAGGTAGATCATGAGTAGTCGAAAGAAGTGTCACAATTTTTTTCTTTTTTTTAGGAGGGCAATATGAAAGTAATGTAAGCTCCTTATGAAAACAGAACATGGATGTATTTTGCATTCTTCCTCGGGTTTCTAAAAAAGAAGGAGGGATTTCTGGCTTATTTTTTCGAATGGTGCCAACAAGAGTGATACCTTTGTCCAGTAACTTCTGAGCAACAGGTATGGAAGTGAAAAAGTTATCGCATGTTAACGTTCTCTTCCGGTTGTAGATAGGCTCTGATAACTCCAGCAAGTACTGCTCTGATAATGGGACACTTTTTTCTGCTGACTGTCCGGTGTATACTTCTGCATTTAACATGTATGAAGTCCGTGCATCACACAACATGATGATCTTGATACCGTATTGGTCTGGTTTATTGGGTAAATAGATGGTGAATGGACTTCGACCACAAAATGCCAAAAGCTGTTCATCTACTGTCACCTGCTCTGTTGGAGTATACAGACTCTTGGACGTATTTATGACGTGATCGAAGATCTCACAAACCATTATTAGCCGATCTTCTCCTCGTTTTGCCTCTCTCTGAGTTTTTTTGTCAAACCTAAGGCAAGAGGTCAGGTAAACAAAATGGTTTTCTGGCATTGTTGCTTGATAGTAAGGAAGGCCGTAGGTTGTATCATACAGGTCATGAGTGTCAACATGGTTCTGTTTGAGGGAACTGGCAATGTAGTAGAGTCCTAGAAGGGCACAAATTTCAGTCACAAGTGTGGGGTTATTATATGTGACTTCCTTTCGGCCCTTCTTTCGACTTTCCTCTACTTCTTCTGCAATCTTTTCATTTGTGTATTTGACTATGACATCAGCTATCGATGGTGTAAAAAACAGTTCCCAGACAATAAGTGGATCGGTGATCTTCTGTGCTGCTGGTTTGTTGCCTAGCAAGTGCAGAAGTGGGATTTTACTGGTGCGAGTTGGTGGTTTACCTGATCATTTGAAGCCTTTTTTACCAAGGACTTCTTGTGGTACAGGTAATACCTCCACAAGATTGGTATCTGGGTCATAGTCAAGGTCATCAAGGTCATCACTGTCACAATCATCTTCTGTGTCATCTGCATGTGGGTCGTCATCACGTAAATCTGGAATTACGATGTTTTCTTCATCATCACTCGCAGAGCCAATGGATACATCATCATGTTCTTCGATGATGGCTGAGTGAGTAGAGGTTGAAGGCTGTGAAGTGGACATCTTGTCTGACTCAGTGAGTACAAATAATATAACAGTAAACTGAACCACGCGAGGAATCAGTTTTTTTATAATTACCAAGGAAAAACAATTTTCTTGGGAAGTTGGAAACATTCTATATTGTTTTTTTTTTTTTTTGGATTTTTTGATAAAACAATGCTTTGCCATGCAATGAATTCAATGTGCAAAATTACTACAGCACCAAGTATTTTTTTCTAATATTCACAAGTAACAAATGATAGCTGGGTACAGTTGTACCCACATGTCGTGTCAACATACAAAATCTCAGATCTCAGTATAACAGAATTTTTTACAAAAAAAACCTAACCTCTACTTCTCTGTTACTGTTTCCACTGAAGAAGGAAGTTGTCACTAGTAGTTTCAATCTAGGAAAGGAATCACAAAAACATTTCTGTAGTAAAATGGGAATAATGTTAATCCACACCAATTCAAACCATAAAATACGAATTAATACGGTTTTAAAATATTGGTAGGTAATAAAATTTTGATCTCAAATTCAGATTCAATGCAAAAAATAGGTCTAGAAATCAAACTCTAAACAAATTTCCTACTATTAACTTACAATTTTTAAAACCTGGGTACAATTGTACCCATGTGTGGTGGTGCCGTACATAAAATCATAGTATGAGTTCAAACCGTAAAATACGAATTAATATGGTTTTAAAATACTGGTAATAAAATGTTGATCTCAAATTCAGACTCAGCGCAAAAAATACATCTAGAAACCATACTTGAAACAAGTTTTCTACCATTAACTTAACATTTTTAAGACCTGGGTACAATTGTACCCATGTGTGGTGGTGCCGTACATGAAATCATAGAATGGTATTCTAGGGTACCATAAGCTATATTATAGTCATATCTCACCATCACATAATATTATCATTATCTCCTTTCCATGAAATGGAATAGGTGCCATCAAGACGTACATTCTCAGTCTCACCTACCTCATCAGTCATCACTTACGATCGTACATTTTACCATTCAGATAATATTCCAAGTCTGAACTATTTTTCGCATGTCGTCTCTTCAATCGTTCATCACCGTTATCGTAAGTACCTACATTAATTAACTGTCATCTAGTGCATGCTACTCCTGCATTGGCCATTTATAGTTATGTATTATTCCTCAAATATTCTACCCAATACGATATAATAGGCACTTTCCGTATTATGTAACAACCAAATATGAGGGGTTCAGTAGTATCAAGTTAGAACCTGCAATATGATTATAATCTATTTTATGTGAAATAATTTACAAGAAACGTTAAATGTGTTCTGCTAATTCGGTCAAATCATTTTATCCGATATTTATTTAAAAAAATGTTTTTTTATAACACCTAATTTGCATATAGCCATTCTCATCTTTCCAAAGACAAGATCTTATACTTATGGTCGCACGATGAGTGCATCACATAAAATAAAATTACGTTGCTGATTAAATAATTATAATAAGGAATGTCTCAAACGAAAGTTTTCGTATGTTTATCAAACGAATTTACCTACTCGTATGTATCTACACCGACGCAATATTCTCATTTTTTACATTTCGCATTATATCGTGTATGGTGTTCTCTGGTTAAATGCCTCACAAACTGCGAAGGCATGCCACTCGATTTTAATGTATACGAGGGATGATGAACTCATCTTTCGAAGGAAAAGCATGGAAATTTTCTCGACGACGGAGATGCTTCAAGTACCTTTGCCATACAGAGTTTAATTCGGGTACCAAGGTGATGTTAATAAAAGCTCTCTTGAAAACTCCTCTGCTGTGAAATTTGCTTCTCACGTGTCACCACTACCTTCTCTCTAACGTTTATCGACTTCCTCGAGTTCGTTCTACGCATAACTTAAGACTGTGTCGTAGGTAATAATAATATTAATAATGTATTTTTATTATTATTATTATTATTTTTTTTTTATTAAATATTTCTGCCTCTAGGTACACCCTACATTCTATGAGGGTAGGTCTACTTGTAGAGGCCTACTAAAGTTCGGTCAAGTTACTTTCGACAGTTTTCATGTAAAGTTTTCAAGATTGACCGAATTATACGGCAGGCGTGCCAAGGTACCTATCTCGGCTAAGCAGCAACACACAGCCTTTGCTATGAATTTTACTTTTCGAATGCGACGCTGTGGCGGACATTGTATTTTCGTGGGAATTATTTTCACTTTGTTGGTATACGTTTGATGTTTGGATACGTACTGCGTGGCTGTGTATCCAATTACATGGAATTGGGTGGTCGCTTTGTTGTCGCGCTAAACTTTTCTCGAGTATTTTTCAAGTGTAGAAGGTTATTACGAAGAGTTGGTGGAAAAGGGCTCAAGGATGAAGTGCTGCGGTATTTTCTATTGTTGTTTACCGCAGAGTTTCAAAATTACCTACGTCGAGTTGAAGGCGCAAGAGTGCTGAGTGTAACAAATTTGTATTTCAAACTATCAGAGGACAAACCTTACTGCGACTGCAAGAGTTTCTGACTTCGTGAACGGAGTCAACGACTACCTTAGTTAAGGTTCAAAATAATTACTATTCGTAGTCCTATTTCCCTTAATTATTAAGGTAGGCTTCCTATTTTAGACGAATGAAACGATGGCGAGGGTCTCTGAATATATAAAGTAAATAAAACAAGTTCGCAGCATTATCTATTTGCTCGCATTTATTGGTAAGTATTCGAAAAATGTTTATAAAATTGGTTCTTTAAGAAAACTGGAATGGGATAAACAAAATAAAGAACGTCATGTCCTTTGTACGAATGCTGTAATCGAGTGAACGGAACACCACCCTTATTCTGTATTTCTTAATATGAATACACTTATTTTGTAATAACTTTTGCGAAAGTAATGTCGAAAAGAACGTGAGATTAGGGTGCATTGGACACTTTAGTACCTCTTACCATCATTGGTGGCAGCCTAATATCATGATAATGAACATACCTTCACCCCTAAAAAAAAACTGACACTTTTTGTCCCATCAAAAATTATTTCCCATGATGATTTGTATAATTTTTTCCGTTTTTGGCCAATTTATTCTTCATATTATGACAAGTAAAAGCGATAAGAAGACATTATACTGTAACAAGAAAACAGACGTGTATCATAAAATACTAAATAATTATTGTACGGGTTCGTTTTGGGAGTACGGTTACATGTAAAAATACAACCCTCGTTTTTCTAATCACAAAAAAAAAAAAAAAACAAACAAATCTAACGAAGAATGTGTCATTATTCTTCATTTATTTTTCAAAATTTTATCCCCTGAACAAAGTGATCTTTGCACATCTTTTTCTTGGAATTGGTTAAGTCGTAGAAGAAATGTAAATAATAACTTAGCTATGCTTTTGGTATGGCAACTTCCCAATAATTTTGAAAAGTTGTGATCTTGTGCTGTGGAGGATCCAGAGAAGTGTCTTTGGAGGAATATCTTTATGAGGAAATGCCTATTAATGCAAGAGGAGAGAGGAAAAACAAATTTTGGACAATTTTTCAGTCTTTTTCGAAATTTTTACTTTTTTTGGCAATTAGGGAGGAGAAAATCTTCCCCGGATCCACATTTTCCTTTGATGACGTCATGAAAGCTGTTTTTTTTCGCATTTGCTGTAAAAAAAAGTCACAGTTTTCTACACCAAGTTGAAAGTTTAGCAGAAAATTACGGTGCAAACTGAAAAGGTTAATTTAATTTTTCATTTGTTCTTATTAGGTACTGTAATTACGATAGTTATCTACCCATAATTAGTATAAATTTAATTTATGGATATTTTTTCACATTATTTTGCGATTAAAATGGAAAATTAGAACAGATAGAACCTCCAAACGGCTCGGAACTAGTTTATATAGTAGTGGTTATTTTACGATATAATATACACCAAGATTCCCAAAAAATCAGTAAGATGGTTTAAAAACTGAATTCATAAAGAGATTCATAATAAACTGTACAAGATGAATAACTTCATCAGGGTTACAAGTTTGTGCTGATTAAATAAATTAATAATAAGAAGACTACTTTCCATTCAGCTGCTTTCGTTTAGCTAAAATTTATATTTTCTTTTAAGCAAAATTTAACACATTCTTTTTGCTACCCACATCACTGACAATATTTGTGAAATGTGACGTCAAATGTATAGATGTACTTAATACGACTCGATGGTGAAGGCAGTGGAGTGAAGATCGGATGGTAAGATCGTCTCCTTACCCGAGCATCAGAAGTTTTTCGAAAAGATGAAGCACTCACTATCCGAATCCATGTCAACCACAATAGTACGATCCAGGTCCATTTTTCTTGCGCTCCAAATGATCCGATTTTTTTTAAATTAGCCTCATTGAAATGTTCGTTAATTGTTTCAAAACGTTCCTCTAGCAAAAAGTTTTGTTCTTCTAGTAAAAGGTATTGTTCAATTTTTGGAAGCTGAGAAAATGGTAGCCCCCGAATTGATCCGATTTAAAAAAAAATTAGGCTCAATAAATTGTTCTTGATTTGTTCCCAAATGTTCCAAAGATATAACGTTTGGTACCCACTTTCTTCTCTAATTATTAAAGTTTGTTTGGTAGGGGGCTGGGCAGATGATAGCTCCCCGATTGTTTTAATTTAAAAAAAAAAATTGAACTCGATAAGTTATTCTTGATTTGTACCGCAATGTTCCGATATTAAAATATTTTGTACCACCTCCCCTCTTGAGATATAGAGGTAGACCTGTATGATCCTAAAGCACCAACATTTTAGAAAGCTGATGCATCAAATCACGCACTTCGAGCAGTTTGTTAATCACATTTTATCGTCGATTTTGTCTCACAACTTTCTCTTCTCAAACAATGCTAAAAAAAAGAAAATACCTACTTAGGTAATGTTTGCAATCTTGATTTGAATCATTACTGATAAAATCGTTTGCGGTTCAAATCATGCCCGTGCCCACAGGTGGGTGTACGCTGTAACCCTTAATTTGCAACAATGAGAAGAATGTAGGGAATATAACTGCATAACTTTTGCTTACACTACTCTCAGCCCATTTGTGTATAAGTAGGTAGCCTATCTATTCAAAGTTCATCAAGAACATAGGCTACGGTAAAAAGCAGCGCAGTTTCCATAAGTGAAATTTCAGCATCTTAGAGCTTGAAACTAACGTAATACAAAATATTAGAAAAAATGTTCGAATGCTAAATGTGCAGTAATTTGTCCCTAATAATGGTTGGGTTGAGATTAGTATGAAAAAACAACGTCGACATTAAACACTGCATCATATATACGATCATAATATTTATACAGGGTAGGCCTACCTATAGTAAAAGATACGGCGCACCGCAAACTTTCGGAACGAGTATTATTGCCTGTCTCTTTTTTTTGTCGAAGCTTTTTGTGTTTTTTTGTTCTGATGCTTTTCTCCTTTATTTCTTTCATTCTTTCTTTCTTCTTCCTTTTTTTTTTTTTTTTTTTTCGTTTGTGATGAATTTACTGATAAAATAAGGTGCAGTTCGCTATCGACGTTTCGGTTTCACGTTTATCGTCGCAACAACCATTCGATTTACGATTACGACTGGCAACGAAGTGGAAAGAAAATACTGTATACAATTTCGAGAAAAAATAAATAAAAAATACTTATATAATATTATTATAAAGGAGAAAATACGCGTTAAAATTTCGCGCTTCCGTATATATTTTCTCGCGAGATAATCGTAAATTGATAAAAATTGTTTCATTTTTTTTTCTATCTCTCTCCGTCTCCGTCTTTCTCTTTCTTTTTCTGTACCCTTTTCGGTGCCCTCCATACGATTCCACTCTCGTGAATTTTTCTCGTAAATGCATAAACGAATATACATGCTTGGGTTCTATTATAAGGTTGTGCCCTTCTACAAGAAAATGATTTAACGTTCGCCACGACCGCCGTTAAAGATGGTTTTACTGTGAAAACGTGAAAAATACGAAACGTTACACAAGCCAGGAATTTTTTTTTCTTCCTCATGCAGCCCCCAACCCTTCCTCAAACCACACTTTCCGTCTATACTCTATACTATACTCCAGGTTCTCTCTATTTGTTATTCAGATCTCTCCTCGGATTTAGTATTTTTTCCGTTTTGCTTCTTTTCTCACTCGCACCCTTTTTCTGTGTCACTGTTGTTATTTTTGCAGGGAGTTTGACGTGTTCCTTTTTCGTAGAACTCCACTTCTAAAACCCCTTTCATTTGTTCGACAGATACTAAAACCTTTTTATCTTTTGAGCGAGTTTTTCGCCTTTGCGGTCATTAAGTCTAAATTTTATTTTTGATTTGATTTTTTTTATTTTTATTATTATTTTTATGGTTCCGGTTTGAGTTATAAATATATGAAGTAAGTGGAGAAACAATCGTTATGCGTATCAAAATGTGAAAAAAATTCACGTTAGATTTAAGGGAGGAAGGAATGAAGGAGAACTAACCAGAGCTTCAAAAATGAATAAGCACTGGAAGCTATGCCCTCCGTCTTGAAAATCACGGAATAGATACCCAATAGCTTAATAACGGTTTTTTTTTTTTTGTGTGAATAATAGATTACATTTGAAATTACGATATTAATTATTATTTCGTAATAAGCCAGAGACGTACCAAAAGGAGTAGCTTGTGTGGCTGGGGGCCCCTGAGCCCAAAAAAGGAGAGAAAAAATCGATTATGCAATATACGAAGAAATATGAAGTGTAAATTTTGTTCTGATATTACACATTTATCAACACCAAAGCGCACCTTAAAATTGTGCCTTGGGAGATTTTATTTCGGAAACATGTCTTTTGTTCCCTCCGCTCGTAACATTAAGGTTATTCAATCCTTTTTGAGGCTTTTTCATTCTCCGAAAGGTTGCACAACTACGGTATCGTAATTTTTATAAAGCTTTTATTCTATTCTCTGCTGCGATTTTAAAATATACCAATACTGCAGCCTATCTTCAAAACAAAATAATGTTTATTTTGCATGAAGCTAAAGCCAAAAAAGGATGAAAACTTATCTTTTAAAAATTCGCTTTTAACCTAATTAATTATTGACGTTTTTTGTGTGAGTGGGCGGTGCGAGTGTTTATGTGTGTATCAAGGAAAGCGGAAATTTAATTTTTGAATAAATTCTCCTCAGTTGTCTCCAAAGACAAATCCTTGGTACGTACCTGTATCAGGCAGTTGATAATTCACATTTGTGGCATCCACATCTTCCAGAAAACCGTACAAATTATTTTTTGCGACACCTGTTGATAAATTAGATGATTATGTGCACCTTGACGGTGTATAAAGCAGACGATTTTAAAACAATGCATAGGTAATGTAAATTCTTTATGCATCGTTTTTTACACTATGCATCATCTTATGTGCATGCGTTACTTCGTGCACGATCTGTAAATTCTTTATGCATCGGTTTTCACTTTATGCACGAGTGCAATGAATCTGGGTAACTACTTAAAAAACAAACCATGTAATATTAGGTAAAAGAATAATATATTACTGCTGTCTTATGATTTTTTTTATTATTTTTTACATTTTCTTTGCGTTGAGAGGGTAATATTGGGACTCAACCATCTGTGGCGTGCTAGAGTCATTTGGTAATAAGAGGCTTGAAAACAGGATGATACAATATTACGGTTTTTTTTTTATAGATTTTTTTGGTTATTTTTGAAAACGGTATTTTTCGAGAAGAATTATTTTACATGTCAATCTGCATGATTTTTTACTATAAGTAATGGAAAATAAGATCAATACCAAGTATCATTAACTCTTTTTTATTTTTTATGCTTTTTGCACGAAATGCAGCAAAAACTCTACCTATTATAATTGCTAAGTTTTTTATTCTTATTATCCTTTTTCTTCAATCAGTTCTATATTTAGTATGTTTAGTTTTTCATCTGTGAAATTTAAATTTATATATCTAATATTGTTTCGAGCGCTAATGTGAGATTCGTTTATGTGATTATAATGATAATGAAATTAATGAGTGAATTGTGAATTAGTTATTAATAATTATAATTAATTGATTAATCAACTGTACTTTCTTTATTCATTCTTTAATTGGATGTGTGATTTGTCAAAATATGTTTTATGAAATTACCGATAGGTACAGACTGATATTTGACCACAGTCACATCTTTATGCAATTCGACTAACCAAAAACCATATTGCAACTTCTCTTTAATTTTTCCTGCTACTCACTCCTTTGGTGCTGCTTCAGCTGCTGATTCGGCAAAGATCAGCCAATTACTACGTTGTACCAACGCGCTTACTCTCCCAAACTGATTTTTCTATTCCCTTTCTCCTTTAGTTTCATATAAATACTCATTATTTCATAATTTACTTTCTTTCTCTTACATTTTTCTGTTTACGAAATTTCTATTTTGTCTCGCCGTGAGACAAAACTTTTGTAATATTGTTGCCAGTATAATATAATTGAAATTTTGTTGACGATATGTTGAGTTTCTCTTCGAGAATGTGTTATTTTTTAAGGTGTTAGCTGTGGTATTTAAACAGAAATATTTAGAATTCGTAAGTAAATGCTGTGGTTCACAACTGTGGATTTGTTTAGCATAAAAATTAACCAAAACATGGTTTAAATGCGGTTCCCTGAATTACTATACATGCTATTGGGTTATCATTCTGTGTAGACTACTTTTGCTGAGTTTCTGTGCCCATGTCAATGTTGGTTGAAAGATTTTGTCAAGACTGCGAGTAGTGGTGGTCTTATGAGCTTGTCTTTGCATACCACAATCACTCCAAACAAAAACAATTATTGCGTCCCTGCTATGTGTATAGGAAATATGGTGTAATGTATAAAATAAAGATTGATGTGACATCTCAGTAAGTTAATTTCTTTAACTATCTGTAAATTTACATACACTTTCAGCTTCCTAATAATTTTAAAACAATACTTCTCATTTGAAAATAGCTACCCTTTTTCACCATCCTGTAACTTGGTTTCTATGATAAAAAAATTTATTTGTTCCATCACCTTTTTGCAGATGATTCAGTTCGACTATAAAAACGTGTCGAACAAATAATATAGACAACTATTATTCCTAATTCTTGGAGTAATAGCTGTCCCATGGACAAACACCACCAAATATGCTGACAATGAAGAGTCATCATATTCGACGGATGTTCCGATATCACGCCACATATTTTAAGTCGGCCATTTTGAAGACATAACAATAAAATCTACGGACACTATATTCTCTTCTTTTGAAGACGAATTCATCCCTGTGTCACCAATCAAACAATTAAGTTAAGGTCTGTACTAGTTGCTATGGATGTACCAGGTTTCAAATATTATAAGTGAAATAAGTATAGTAATAATTAAAACGTAATGTAATAATCAAATTGAGTTAATAGAGAGATAAGACAAAATAATTTATCTCATTTGTTGAAATATTCTAAACATAGAATATCTTCCGCAACATTATTATTATTTTTTTTTTGAAAATTTTATTCTAATAAATTTATATTTGAAAACTTTCAATTTGGCTTCTGAGTGTTTCAAATTATAATCGAAAAATTAATTTTAGAGGGCTAAAATGTAAACAAAAAATGGAAATTCAGTACTTGTAGTATTTTCTTGTAGGTATGTTCTCGGAAATTTTTAACCAATCATCTGTTTTTTCCCAAAAATTTCTGTTTTACTCAAATTTTAATTTAATTCGCCCATACTACACATACAGGTGGAGGCCAAAAATGAATCCAAAAAGCAAAAAACAACCAGTAAATATAAGCCTACGAAAATTTTTTAATTTGTTGGTATGATATACGGAGCACACAATTAATATCTTACCATTGTTTTTATTTTTTTGCTAACTGTTCAGTTTTACACATGTCACACGGAACCAAAAAAATTGCTGAATAATTTCATCGAAAATCTATATTCTATGCGACATTAGCATTTTCAACCAATAAAGAGGAAAAATAAAACAGAAATTCTTAAAAAGAAAAAACGAGTTACCTACTCTGTAAACATTATTCCAGTGAAGAAAATAAAAAAAAATTGAGGGAGGGGAATGGGAAGTCGAAAATTTATGGAGTCGAACAGAGAGTGCAACAAAAAAAGGAAATATTTTCCACCAACTTTTAATTTATATCCTCGAGTTGTTGTACATTTCCTTCGCACACGACAAACACATTACACCATTCTGGATTGAACAGACTGCAGACACACGTATTTCCCACTTGGTGAGATACTAAACACTAATGTTAGAATTCACTATTCGAATTACGCCATTAAATCTAACTTTTTTCCCTATTTTTCTCCGTATTTAAGGCTAGTCGGTAAACGTTTACACTGCAACCAGCTGAAAACAGCTGTCAAATGGAAAACTTTGAACTGGCCATTGATGGGTAAGCAGAGGAAAACAAGAGTTGAATTAATTTTGACCTAAAGTCTTAAAAGTAAAAGGCCATGGGTGCAAATTGGAGGAAATTTCATCCGACAGTGACTTTGATGAAACTTATCTTGAACAAAAGTTTAAGTATAAAGATTCCCATCTTGCAGTCGACTGATTCGGCTGTGACAAGTGCTTTTTGCTTGATCGAAGTAATGTGGTTAAAAAATCTCATTTAATCAGTTTTGTTGATGAATGCTGAAATAATTTTCTGTGATATTTATTTAAAAATTCTAAAAATAGCCCGCAGGAGATCAATACACCAATCCAAAGTCCTTTACTATCTTCCATTTCATTGTAAAAGCAAAGTGAAGATGAAGTTAAACAAAAAATCGAAAACTATTTTCATGAATCAATCTTCGAACAGTCGCACTTCAACGGGAAGTGTGCTACTGTAATTTTTCAAAAATAATTGTACGACCCTATTTCGAAGAGAATTATAAATTAATTGAATAAAATTCGGTCAAAAATGTTTGTATGGAAATTTGACAATATTCTAGGTGACTGATAAGTTGAGGATGATCAGTTTCACTGCAACACTGGAATTATTCATCAAGTTTTGTAATAATTTCCTACTATGTTTGGTTCACTTCAACACCATAATTACGAGGAGAAGGTCGTAATGACCTACTGAAAAACTGCTCTATTGCTTGCATAGGTATACTGTTCGGTGGCACGTGTACGTAGGTATCTAATTAGCAAAAATTATATTATATTATTGCAAATTCTTAGTTAAGCAAAGAGAGTTAACGTGTATTTTATAAAAGTTTTTGGAATATATGGGATTAGATAATTAAATTTATTGTCTGAAATTACTGTAGACCCCTTCAAACAAATAGCTCCAATATTTGCTAGATTGTAATTATTAATGAGAGTAAATGTGAAAAGTAATAAAATATCTATTTGCTTTTGATGGGCTGCATACAAAGTTTGAAATTCGCCAGATAACTTAAATATAATAGGTAAGTTCGTCGTTCATAGAAGCTAGCTGAGGGCCGATTTATCGAAAGTATAGATGACTGAAATGTCGAATCGTGGTGGGCGTGGCATAGTGATTGGATGCTTGGCTTTGCGATCGAAAGGTTGTAAGTTCGAGACCAGCCACTGTTATATTCGCGACCCAACATGGCGATATGTTCTGTTCGGTTCTATTGATCCACCAGTATGTGATCGAAAAATTCACGCTGAAAGGCCTTTAACAATCGGATCCAAAAAATTTCGTTTCTCAACTTCAAAATCAAATATATTATCCTTCAGAGGCTGGTTAGAATAGCCAAATACCTAAAGCTAATTAAAAATAAATATAACTTACTTGAAAATTTTTTCTGCAATAAAAAAACGCAGCCGAATTAGTAAAGGGGAAGCAGTGCCAACCCTCTCATTGATTTGTATTTATAAATTTGAGTTACGTACTTATGAATTTTCATTGAAATTACATAGTTTTTAATTTTTATAATAACCAAAAATGCGAAAACAAGAAAAAAATGAAATATTAGATTACTTTTTTGTTTGTTTGTTTGAATGGGGGGTGCAAATGATTTATGATCCTGAAGGAGAACGGATGCTGAAAAAGATTGGGAACCACTGAATTACATCAATCTCGCTTGGTAGTCACAAGATATTTATCATCCAATAACGGGTACTTGGGTATTTTCTTCTACAAGTAACCAAAATAATACTAGAAATTCAATTCTATTGGTTCACAAGGAATTGGAAATTATAGGTCACCGTTCATTTTGACTCCATTTGTTTTGAAATTTTTTGAAAACTTAAAAATGACTTGTCATGTTGATAAATCAATCATTTGATGACAGGTTTAATCTTGTTCAAAAAAGCTGAGACAGCGGTAAAATCAAATGTACTTACCTGGAAGTACGTTTATTAAGCACCTAATGTCTTGTACTCACTTACATACTGTTTTGGTATAATTTCTTTGTAATTTTATGAAAATTAGCGTAGGAAGATAAAGTATCAAAATTTCTCTACTCCAATTTCTCTCAATAATTATGGCTTTTCTTGAATATGAACAAATTTAATCTCAAGCACAATGTAATAAAGTAAATTAGGTAATAATTTTTTATCTTTTTGTCTTTTTAAACATTTGAAATCCAAAATTTTAATTTGTTCAAGTTCTTATTTTTTATGCGTTGGTGTCTGTGTGCTGTGTGACTGAAAATGAAAGCAGCTGTGAAAAACGAACCAGAAAATGAATGAAAAAAAAAACAGTTTTTTCGAAAAATTAACATTATTTGCTAGCGACTTGTAAGCGATTAAATTCCAATTAACGTTCAATTTGCCTACAACAAAACGAATTATTATAAATTGGGCAATCGTTTCACTGGAGGAAGTGAACCGTGAAATGCTGCGCATGAAAATTAATGGCCAGCGTTTGCGAACATTTTGGGTGAAATTAAAAAATTAACGGCCATTTAATGCGACTTTTTATTTTTTATTTTTTGTGGTTGGAGCAACATTATTCAGCTTATTATTCCAACAGCTTTTCAAAGTTCCTCAAAACTTATCCCAAGGTTGAATCGATCCGGCATACAACCTCGTGCATGTTTCTTGCGGAATGATAAACTGAAGTTTTCGATTTGTCAAACCGGGTAAATCTAGTGCAGGTTTTCCCAACATTCGCAAACATGAAACTGCAAGCAGTCTAGATAATTTCATAACATCCACCACCTTTTATATCCTTTTATGTAGGTTTCCGAAGAAAATCTACATATTAAAATTGATCTTGTATTGCGACCCTTGAGGATAGGATCGTTTTTCGTCTCAAGACACCAGGAAAATTTTTGCACCATTGGCTGAAATCCATACATATTATTTAATTATATGTCAATATATAATTATGTACACATTTCTGTTGAACTCGGTATGGGCAGCAATTTTTATGCGATAATCTTGAAATTTGGTACATTTATTTGTATTCGCAGAAGGTCAAACCCTACTGTTTTTGATTCAGATCACATAAGCGGACTTAATGGAAAATGTTTGGGGGAATAAAAATTTTTTCAAAGGTTATTAAATTTTCTATCTGTCCGGTAAACAATTGAAATATTTTTCAATAGATATAGAGAGAGGGAGGGGGGTCACTCCTGTCAGTTTGTAAAATTCCTAAAAAGAAAATCAACTTAGAGTCTTAGAATAGATATTTTTTATTTTTAGGATTTTTTATGCGGTTATATTTGTTAATAAAATTATGAGTAAAAAAAATTTTCAATAAGCATGGATTCTTAACTCATACAATAGGTACTACATAAGAAAGCCCCCCTGTCACCCCTCAAAGTCCGCCTATGCCAGATCACCTCTATGATTCGTCAATTATATCCTATTGTGTTTCAGTACCTGGTTCACCAAGCTTTGCTTGGAGTTGGAAAAAGAGAAAATTTTGTTAATTTCAATCAAGCTTGAGAATTTCAGCAATATTAGGTAGTATATCCTTCGGTATTATCATATTCGTATATCTCTAGAATTGTGATCCCAATATTCAACTTATACTTTATTAGTCATAAATCATAATAATCATATGAAGTTTAAGCCTAGCAAAATTCTCTAATACAACCTTTCTTTTTCGTTACTTTTAAGGTTAATCAATTTTTCATTATTTGTAGTTATCACTTTCTGCTGATGGATAGATTGAGATGCTCATATATCTGTTCAACAAATTTTCTCAAACTTGAGACCTATGTAGATCAGTTTTTCATACTCGAATACCTCTATACTGCAATTTTTATCAACATTGTCGGTCTAGTTATTCATAAGACGTTTACATACACACATACACACATACACACATACATATATATCCACATTAAATTATTGCTTGTATTATAGTATAGGATTTTTGGGACTTAAATCGTTTTAAAATACGTAATTTTAAACCAATAGTCATAAAATATGGTGCGAATATTGAATATAATATATTTAATCGTTCTGAAAATTTTGTTTCAAATGGCTTCACAGTTCATGGGCAGAAGTGACTTGAAAAAATCTCAAACTAAGAATTGCTATATGAAAAGAATATAAAGTCCGAATAAACCAAGGACCCTGATCGAAATCAGGTTTGCTTTTATTTAATTTTCCAGGCAATTATTTAATAATTTTTGTATGCATTTTATAACTTTGTAATACACATTCATTCTTTCACGTCATTATGAATTTCCTTGATATTTCACTCTAAACGTAGTATTTACCCACCATGATTCTTCCAAATAATTTTCAGTTTTCCATTTTTTTATTGTATACAGTTTCACCAAATTAAGAGTAAGTGTACGTATATTGTGGAATACCTTGTCGTGAGAGATATTCACACTAGAAGGTCTTCAACAGTATTTGCGTGTTCTGCCACTTCATACAAATAAGTATGGGAGAGCCAAATCCTCTGCGAACACTGGCGATTTTTGAGCCGGTTCTGAGAGTTTATATACCGAATTTGGCACACGCACACGGACACACATACGTACGTATGTATACGTAATTATGTCATACGTTGCGTCGTTTCCTGTCTCCGTCGAGATGATAAGAAACGACGCAGTGCGTTTGGTACCGAGTCGTGACATTACCGAGATCGTTATCAGGTAATTGATCTCGACTCGTACGATGTATCTTACCTGTACGTACGTACAGGTACGAACATACAAACGCATTCGTGTGTATTTGTTTAACGTCATAGAGACGAATATTGCCAGCCTTTGGGCGGCGACTGTCGTCGAGGGGTGCGAGCCCCTAAAACCTCATACGAGTAATGTCCCCACATATATTATTATATTCCAACAAATTATAAAATATGTTTTCACCCAACTTAAATGGTATATTAGCTGAGCATACTTTTAATATATTGATTGATTTATAAAATTCATTTCTAAATTTTTTTGACATTTAATTTTAAAAGTAATTTTTACACACAATTATGCGTAATATTTTTTGTATTTTGATTGTTATTTTTTATTTATTTATTTATTCATTTATTTAAGTACTTATATATTAATTATTTATTTGGTTAATTTTTTTTCGGTTAGGAAAACCTACATTTTCTATCGTAGCTTGCCACGCTAGAGTTTTTTTTTACATTTGATGTTGAAATGGTGGAGGAAATGGTTGGCATCCAGTGGCTACTGGTCTACCTGCATAAATTTTTCAGTCAAATACTGGAGCTTTGATAGAATCGAATCGAATACACCGCCAGTTTGGTTCAGAATATGAGTATGGGGTGGTTTAGAACTTTGAACCTTTGCATTGCAAAGCAAAGCACTTAATCACTGAGCCACACATACCACCCAAACAACCTTGTTTGAATTCTAATTTTGAAAAAGAGATAAAATCGATACGGTTAAAGCACACCTTTGGTTAGTTAGGTATAGTATACCATAAAAATATTCTTTTACTAGCAAATTAATTTCTTAAAGATTCTATACAGAAATTGTGTATGTCTAATGCACCATTTTATAATATTTTTTCACTTTGTAGCAGTCATCTTTGAACGTACCTTACCATAAAAACTTTCTGTAAACCTGATCTGTGACATTTTAAAATACACCTTTCGAATAAGCGTCTCAGATCGATTAATTTCCGGGATGCAACGATGGAAAAAAGATTAGATCATCAGTGGTAGAAAAGGCTAATAGATGCCAGGGACTGGTATTCATTTTGGAGGCGCTAGTTTTAGTTTTTAAAAAATATTTTGTTGAGACAGCTCACAGTAGACTATCAAAGCGCTCTGGAAATGTTTGGAGGCATGACATTTTTTAGTCGTAGGCTTAGCTATATTTAGTGAGTAGATTTTTAGGAAATGTAGAAGGCAGGTTTGAGTATAGGTGCGGAATTGAAGATAATTCCAAGGAATTTGTCTTATCATTAAATGAACTTTCCCATTCAGGCACAAGTGAAAACGTAAATTCTACCTACTTGTTCACGTTTTTTATTGCAAGCGATAATGACGCAGATAGTATTTTATGTTAAAAAATTAAATCGAACCACCTTGAGTAGTTTTATTGTAATTTTTTTTTTTTTTTGTCATGCAAGATAATATTATATCGTACTGAAATCAAAGGCTGGACAAAAAATATTCCCTGTTTTTTTGTTTTTGTGTGTTTGTACGCATATATTTCATAAAATTTAACGAGTTTCATCCCTTCGAAAGTTCTCGATACGAATTACAAAAATAAGTAAAATTTCAGTCTTACAAAGTTGACAAAAAATTTCTTTATCGGCAAGAAGGAAAGTTTCTTGGAACGGTGATGGTGCGAACGATTTTAAAGGTGTTCTGTTTTCTACACAAAAGCGTTTAAATTTACAAGCGTTATGATCGCATTTAAATGAGGCGATAAGTTTTCCACCTATTTATTTTATTGCTCGATGGAACTTTAGCAGCCGTTAAATTATCCGTGTAGGTACATAGCGAAAAGATGAGAAAAAAACGAAGAGGATTTCTATTTTTTTTTGGCCCATATTATTCGTGTAATAGGTACCTAAGTTTTCTGCGTCTGTAAACTTGTTATCGGAGCCACCAGTGTAGATTTCCGAAAAAAAAAAGAAGAAAAAAAAGGATGACGACGACATTGTCTGGGTCACTTTTGAACTTTTTTTCTTTATCGAATTAATACCAAACCAAATTTCTTACCTGCTTTCCCCAGATTCTTGCAGGTTCACAAAATGTAGTAAAATTTTTTTCAATAAGTAATAAATTCTAGTCAAGTTACCATTCTGCCAGATCTTAAAACGATATTTTTTGTGATTATTTTTGAATGACCTTCCAAGAAAACTTGGTCTTTTTGAGTGTAAAAATATATAGGTGAAGCGTCGGTTTATTTTATATTTATGGTGCAGGGGAGGGACGACGAACAATTAGAAAGAAAATGAAAGGGTGAATATTTTCTTCGATTTGGCTGGCTGGCATGCTTGCGGGTTAGATAGAAAGAAAAAATCCCTTTGAATAGATGAACACAAAGAAAACTGAAATTTTTTCGCAGCCTTAACCAGAGAATTTCGAATGGAATGGAGCCATAAGTTGAAAACTTATTCATGCATGAGACAAGCTGGAATTACACTTGAGTAAGAAATTTTTGGTGAATGTATGTGCGTGTGCGTGTCTTGATGCGAGCCTTAATCAGCTTTTGAGTTCAATGGTTCTGGGGCCGATCTTTGGGTGAATGCGACATAATACCTCTACACAAAAAAACCCTCTCCAATATTATTTCCATTGGAAATAAGTACTAGATTTCAATTTTTTCAACAGGTTTCTCGTTCATATTTATTTAAAAAAAAATGAAATGCAAAAGTGATTGCAGGATTAACTGTTGGAACCATTCGAAGCGAAACGAAGACGATCGACGTATAAAGATACCTACCCAACACTGAACACTAAAAGCTTTTAAGAATAATTTGTCATCGTTTATGGCCACTCCTATGCTACTTTAGATGAAGGGAAACGTGTTATAGTGGCCTAAATATAGCTTGTGTTATGTCTGGTCAAAATCAACTAATTTACTAGCCAATGAAATGCATAATTGACGGACTTCAATTAAAAAAAAAAAAAAAGGTTTTTGGTGAGTTGGTGACTGTTTCTAACTCTATTTAGAAGTTTTGCAAGGTTTTGAAAAAAATAAATGTACATACTTACTGGCTAGCTAAGTGAGAAAACTTAATTTATGAAGCTGGCTAATCAGAAAGGTACATACTTACAATATCAGGATCGATTTTCAAACTCTTTACGTTTATATACCTCTCCACAAATGATACAAACGATGTTCAATTCGTATTAATTTATGATAAATTATTCACTAGGTTGCTGTTATTCTTATTATTTTAATTTTTTATGTTTTGGTGGGGGTAAATTGACAAAAAATTGCCAGTAAAAATTAATCAAAGTTATAGTTTGTTGAAGAAAAATCACAAAAAATGTCCACAGTTCCGTTTGAACTTTGAGTTGGAACTTAGGAATTCCACTTGCAAATAAGTAATCTGAAATGAAGGATAATACCTTTTTGTATAGCAATCATAGTGTCTTAAACTGTGAGTTTAAGTTGTGCGTCCATAATTGTATGGCAGTTAGCTCAAAGTCGTCCAGTATATTTACTATACTGGCATCGTACAAACAACAATAATGTAAACTTACGACCAGAACGTAACATTTATAATTTCATGAGGAAAATCGACGTTAGACCGTCGTAAAAGACCATTTATATTGTTTGTAGTTGACCAGATAACAGGTGTGACTATATTATAGTCACCAACGAGAAGACACAACCGGTCAACACTTGACCAACAGACCAATGTTCTTGGCCTTTTAACCTTCAGTTTAACAATCTGCCCGTTACGTCGTGTACTCTTACAACAAAATTTGTGACCAGAAACAAAAGTTACCCACCAGAACTTTAGTGGAACACTTATTCATATTTGAAAATTCAAGCTCCAGAGATGGAACAAGGCATCAAACCAATGTCTGAAACAAGAGCGAAAAACGTTGTAAGAAGTGAATCACATTTTTTTCTATACATAGCCCATTTGTAAATTCTCCCATTGTTTTGTCTTTTAATCATCAAATGAACCGATTTCTACCAAAATTAAGCTCGTAATTCAGTTACAGAATCAAACACTCGTCTTTTTGTTTTGGTTTTTTTTTATTCAAACGATAGAGCTCCATTTTTGAACACATGTTGACTAAATTAGTGATGATGTATGCTGCAAACATCCAAAGTCTGCACAGTCTACATTCGGCTCGGATAACAAAAATGAAATCCAGTAACTGTATTCGACAAAAATTTCCATTTTTTTTCCATCTCCGTCACCACCTTTTCATTGCTTCTTCTTCGGGCACTTTTTCATAAAATGATTCGACGCTAAAATAAACTGTCAACAAGAAAACGCATAACGTAACAGACGTTTCATTTTTGAATAATATTTTACGAGCTACGAGTAGAACGCATATAAACAGCGCTTGATGTGCTCTGTAATCGTAAATATTAGCAGATTTTAACTCGACGAGAGAATAAATAAATAAAAAAAAAAAAACCCAGAAAATTCTGGTACCTACCTACCTATCCTACCTACTTAATTTTGAGCGAAATAATGGAGGCACGTATCTACCCAGTCTATTCTAACCCCTTGATATTGTCAATATTAGAAGAACATTTCAGTCGACTTCCTGCTATGAAACTGAGTACTTACCGATCTATTAAAAATAAGAATATCTTACTGACAGTTAAAAAGCACTTGGCTATATTAGTGATAAGGTGAAAATGGTTCAATTATTTAAACGAGTGGTGGTGAGTGAGCTTTAACAATAGGAAAGACGGTATGAATTTTGAAAGTTTTTTGGGAGGGTTTTTCTTATTTATTCTCTTCGAAAGTCATATTTTTTGCTGACGGTGGTTTTAATAAACGAAGTAATTGTAGTGGGTAGAAAGTTATATTTAAGTGGTTTAAGGTCCAAGGGACCATATAAAGTTGGTTGGAGTCACACACCTGCATCGCACGCCTTGTAACTCACAACTGCCTGGCCTCAACACCAGTATCCCCACGTAACTCTGTTAGGAGTGTAGTGGGAGAACCAGCGCACAGGCTATGCGCTGGGACCTGTGGGCGGAGCCACGACAGTAATACCAACAATTTTTCAGTTAGCTCGCTAAGCGAATATTCCCGGAGTTGTTGGTGGTAATCCTTCTCGTTATGGAACAAAATAGACTGTACCTACATAGAAAGTATAATTTAATATACACTACGTCCAATGTAAAAGATAATCCCTGTTGTCAATAAATACGCTTTGAATATTATTATTGTATGCAGCAAGATGCCTAGCATTATTCACAAATGGCAACTAATAGGTATGAATTAATTTTAAAGCAATCGCATTGGTTGGGCTGTGTTTTCTCGAATGTTCGTCAAGGATCATATTTTATTTCGGATGGAGTACTGTAATATCATTTCTGCTCTTGACTCACGAACATTTGAACACGTTCGCTGCAGGGTAAACGTCTTTTGGGCAAGGTTTGTAAGTAGTAGCTGTTTTATTAGTGTAATGGAATAGGTTGTGAACTTGTAGCACTCTTTGATTACTTAAGCGATCAAGGATATTCTACTTGGACAGATACGTAACTAATTTTTTAAAGACGTTTTCCAAGGCCTGAAACTAGAACATATTTTCTGGCTTTTCTATCATAAAAAAAATAGGCTAATGGGTGAAAATTGTCAAGACTCGGGTAGAAATATGGTGTAAATACACATGGTAGGTACATATATCATTCGGTAATCAAGTGTAGTTGCTTGATATTAGAAATTATATCAGACTGAACAATGAACACGTCCTCAAAATTATTAGTTTGGAATCGTAAGTAATGTAAAAACATAAATAAGCTTCACTTATTTACATAACTTAAGTACATTTTTCTGAAAAATCTATAGAAAACAATATTTGACTACTTTGAGAATAATGTTATCCTTTCTTAAATTTCATATTTCAGAATTCGAATTTAAACAAATAATATTGGTAATTCTTTTATTTTTTATTTGCACGTGCAGTTACACCGAATAATTCGCCCAAACTCGAGCTGAATTAAATTTACTTTCAGATTAGGTAAACTGAGTAGGTACTTACATATTTACATCACTTTGGGGAGAGTTTCCAAAATTTTAATCGAATTCGTTGCAGACAAATTTAAAACGTACTTAGTTACATCAGTCAAAAACGATTTTCGTTTCATTTTTTTTACTCTTTTATTTATTTAACTTTATCATTTTCTTTTATTAGGTAATCCACGAGAGAAATATTAAACCGTAGAAATCGTAGAATGCTGCGAAGAGTTGCTCGAATCGCATTACTCGTTTTCCATGTTAACGTGATCGTATGCAAAGGATATTAAATACATTTGGCATCTCGTTGGCACCGATGGAGGTGCGTATTAACTGCGAATAAATTCTCTTTAGAGTTTTTATATTTATTTTTGTACTTTTTAAGAGTCGATATATTTTCGAGAAAACGTGCGGAGAAACTTTTCTATTGAACTCGTAACTCGGTAGGTAGGTGTATGCCTTTCAAAAAGAATTTGTAAGCGAAATTATGATATAATTTTCGAACAAAGAACAATCACACACGGTTTAAGATGGTAAACGATGACTAGCATCCAACATTTTGTAAGATACGAGTGTGATTTTGTCGCAACGTTTGGTGTTTTCCACAAAAGGAGCATCAACCACGAACGTGTACGTGTACAGCGTAATGAATTACAAAACGGGGGCATTGTATGGAGCACATAAAGTTTGTCTGAAAAAAAAGAAGCAAGGAAAAAAAAGAAGAAAAAAAAACAGGAAAAAACCTTAAGAAACGCTGCTGCAGCCTTTGGCCAGTTGGGCCTATGAAAGATTTTCAGGTCACGTGTTCGTCGTAGTCGTTGGAGTAATTTCTTTTCGTTCACTACGAACGACTGTATTGTGTCTGAAACACTGTAGGTAATAGCTTACGTCGTTGAAACGTTTTCACAGATGTTTCCAACCTCATTATGGGTACCATTTTGTTGTAAAAATAAGATTTTATGAAGGAAAATGGGTTTACATTTCGACTAAATTAAAACATTTAATTTTCTCGTAATGACTGTGTTGGAAAATGTTTTTCAAAAAAAGAAGTGTGATGTCTAAACCCATAACGACCTTTAAAAGTACGCTACGCATCCCTCAAAATGAATGCGGAACTGCTTAGACAGACCAATGTTAACGAAAAAATTTAAAAAAATTATATTTGGTTTACGCATTGACTGAGGCAATAGTATACATACTTAGTTTTGCAACAGCAAAAAACAAAAGAAATAAACTAACACACCAGAACCAAATGGTGCTGCAGTGGTTAAATGTGGAAGTAGTTAGCATCGGACAAGGCTTCGGTTGATAAGACGGAGAGTGACAAGACTATATACTTGAAGTTAAAGACAAATGTTTTAAATACAAGCTTTTATTTTTTTTTTTTGGCTTTAGTTTCATCCGAAAAAATAAATATTATTTCGTTCTGGAAGGTTGGCTGCTGTATTAGTACATTATAAAATCGCAGTAGTGGGTAGAACAAAATCTTATAAAAAAGAGTAATTATTATTTCAATAATCATATTAGCCCTGTTCTATTTCGAGATGCCTGACCCGTGATTTTTTCCTTGAATAAAACTCGTCTCCTCCGTCAAATCTCCTCTGTTTTTTTTCAAAATGTTCTTCCCTTTCATACTCAAAACACACGATTGCCGAACTATTTTTTTTCTGCTAAATAATTCTTTTTTTTTCGTTGTACAGCCAGAAACTCACCGAATTATTTTCGAATTATTGTATACAAATTTCTTCATGTAAAATCATATTTCGCTACGCATTTTCTCTCATACGCGGCTAGGCTACACGGTTTCAACTTGCTTAGCCTGTCCGTATTCTTATTATTCGCCACTTAGCCTAGCCGCAAATCTCGTACATCGATATAATAGCCTATACCGTATTCTCGTATGTTCTTGCCTAACTTTTGGCGGTCCGTTTGGTTGCTCGCCTAACGGACCGAAAAAATACGTTAAAGTTTGAAATCTGATGCAGCGGCCAAAATATCTTGTATTCTTTTATAGGATTGGCTGTAATTTAATGGTGTGAGACGTGTATGAGGCTATGCAATTGGTGGTGAATTCTGGGGGGAATTTCTCTCGATGCTTGGCGCGATCTTTATAGTTTAGCCTATACTTTAGTTGAATTTTAGCAGTCGAATCGCGCCGTGTAGAGGTTTTTTCCTCGAAAGTGTTTTTTTCGGCCACTTAATTTTCACTCAAAAAATTTAGAAAACTTTCTTGGAGGGGCTTGCCCTCACCCTTTAATGTTACCATTATAAATCGCAAATTGTGTGTCTAAAATTACCCTTGATTTCATGGTTTCATGCCTATTTTTGGAACTCACGAAATATTTGAAATTTAACACTTTTCTCATAGCTTCGTCCAATAGGGTGGCCAATTTGTAAGACATATCAGTGTTAATCGAAATCAAAAATACTTTGGCCTTCAAGGTCAAATTTGAATTCGAGTCATTTCAAAATCTGAAAAAGGCCACAGAGGGGTGCAAAAACCGCACCTCTACAGTGGTCCTACCATCAACCAGATTGAGCAGCGGAAACAGAGCAGGGGAACCAGTCAGTTGCTGTTTCTCTCAAGGCCTCTGTGGAGCTGTCACGGAGGATCAGTAAATATATGGTTTTTTCTATTACTCTGTTTCGGTCACTCTTTTCTTGGGAATTGAAATTTAACATGATAGCCTAATAATCAGGCATGTGGTGGGAGAGGGTGGTTGGTTATTCTGGCAATTGGGGTGTCTACTTTAAAATGGTGAATTTTCCTTATTTTCCTTTTTGTCTATTCCTACACTTGGCCATGCAGGGGTTCCTATACTTTACCTGCCTTTCTGTTGGCTCTTTTTTTTTGTTTGTTGTGTGTTTGGTTTTTGTGATATTTTCGGACGTCACACTATATTGAAAAAAAAAATACAAAATTTTATGATTTTCTTTGCAATTGCTGTTTTTTTCAGAAAGGTGTAAGTTTATTCTACGCGTGTGGTATCTAGTGCAGAGTGAAAATAGATAATTCGAAATTCAATGAATGCGAAAACTCTACTACGTTCCTCGATAATAAAAAGGTTGATTTTCTTAACAGTGCTGAAACTGATGTGGACAAATGGCTCCTCAGTCTGGTGCAGTGAGGTAAGAAAGACCAAAATTACGTCGAAAGTTGTGACAATGTGACCTGGAGAATAATCTTAAGGGAATATCTATACCGCGGAATTCAACGTGATCTCAAGGTACCAAATATTGGAGTGTAACTATGAGAGTTTACTTTACAATCAATTTCGGTTTCGGAATGATTCTGATATCATTTTACGTGAGCTTGTAAGTGCTTATGATGAAACTAGATGTTATAAAAGATCAAAGATTGAAGAAAAAACGAAATAGATTTTAAAATAATCTGGTTAATTTACATTATTATTATGCCAATTTATCTTCTAACCGTAAGGGTTTTTTCACCATGTGATGCATTTTATATTTTAAATTAAATTATAAATACTGATCAGTATAAACCACGAATTTCTTAAAAAGGGGATGGAGGAAAGGAAGAAGATAATATCAAATAACATTTCTAAAATAAAAATCGTAAAATTCTTGAAGAAGCTATGGTTCATAGCTCGTTTCTTCAATAATTGAACCACTCCAGAGGCTAATTTACGTTAAATTATACATTTTTGATAAAACACTCTCTTAGTGTATGGTAGTTTACTAATGTTGCAGTTACTTTGACGCAGATAAAATTTTTCAATTCTCTTGCTATGACGTCATTATGTTGACGCATATGTTAACGGTTAATTATCGCATTTTTCAGGCTTACAAAATTTTACTTAAATATATAATCATCTTCCTACAATTTACTCTTTTGACATCAACGGCCAGATTTCAGTGTACGAGTACAGAGGTATGACGTGTGATTTTAATATTGCTTGTATTTTGATAGAAACTCCTTGCCTGCTCTCAACGCTGGCCTGTCGAATACGAGAGAATATAATAGAGCGAAAATCATCTAGTGATGATGAATCAGAGTGTATTCCCGATAATTATAAGCTATCTTTCAAAACGGGGCAGCTTTATTCAAGATAATTACCTATCCCTAAATATCTCCACTATGGGAAGCCATTTTCAGGTCACTATATTTTCATGAACCTTTTACACAAACAATGATGCCATTTATAAGTGAACCTATTCAATGAAAAGTATCCAATTAATACTAATCGATTTTTGGCTATACTCCGTGTGTAGCTAATGCAACAAATTATTAATAATACACACTTTTAAGAAAATTCACGGATAGAATTATTTTTTATATAGAATTTAAAATACAGGCAGCCAAAACTTCTCAGTATACCACTGAATTCTCATTCGCATAAAAAATTGTAGTTCACGGAAAACAGCTGTATGTATTTGAAAAACATTGGAATTCAATCCAAACTCCAAGTTCATCAAAAAGGCTTAAAAATTTACAGATGAGCAGTAGGTGGTTGCAAAATAGCAAGTTCTAAATTTATACAGCAGGTAGTATTTAATTTATGCATGTAAATTCCATAATTGTTATCTGTGATACCTATAAGTGTATAAAGTAAGTGATTTTGATTCGAGTGTGACTTTTGTAGCACAAGCCGAAGGCGAATGATGCAGATACCATGAGTATCAATGACTTACTATATAGACGTAGGTCACTCACTATTTTTTGCAACACCTCCTCCCACTAAAAAAATTGAGTTGGGAAATATATAAGCCCAAACTATCCCCCATTTACAAAGAGACCTTGAGATGTAGTGGTTACAGTGCTGGCTTTCTACATCAGACATAGGAGATTCAAATTCCCGTGCCGGAGAAACTTTTATGGAAAAAAAAAAAAAATTAAACAATTTGTAAAAATAAAAAAAGAAAAGAATATGACGATTCATGCTATGTGAGTAAAAACAGGACCAGTGTATAAAATGACACATGCGCCCAAGACGATGTATGAAGTAGGTATTTACTTTATGCATAGTAGGTCCTAAATGGTTCTAAAATTGCCTGCTTTATACATCGTCAAAATGCGTATAAAAATGAAGTTTATAAATAGTTGTTGCAAAAAAAAAGACATTATAATTCTAAATGATTGTTTTTAATGAAGAAAGATAAATTATAAATTTTTACTGCACATTTTTTAAGTAGATTTTTGATATTAAAATTGCTCCTTATTCAGACCCAGGGGTGGGAGTGAGTACGTTTTTCGTCTCATGATCTTCTGAGAATTTTGGCACTATTTTTGAAAATTCATTTTTTTTATATGTACCCCATTTTGGGATGGGTTCATTTCCAGGCGTATGGTTTTGAAATTTGAAAAACATATTTGGATTCATCCAAAGAAGAACTTTGTAATTTTAAGTCTAGATTGGGCTGAAAGTCTGTCCGATACGTCAGTTTGTATGAATTTTGTATTGAACAGCGTACAGGTCGCAATTTTCAATCGATCGGCCTGTAATCTTGGTATACATATGTGGTTTGGGTTAAGGAGAATACCTACCAACTTTGGTGCGGATAAGTCTTACGGTACATTTGGTAGGAGCCATTTTGTTGCATTTATTGGTAGATTAATGCCTCTAAAAAGATTAATTTTCAAGCTATAGTCACAAAATATCGAATAAGATCCTAAATTTGGTTTTTATTGGTATTATGGTTCATTCCCTGGGGCTGTTAGAGTTGCTAATTTTTCATGTTATCTTCATAAAAGTTGAAACTCTCAATCAATTGTCATGACTTTTGATAATGATCCTGAAAAATTTATTTTCTAGGCTTCATCGAGAAAAACACTCGTTTTGACCCAAAAACAATCCGATCTCTGTCAAAGGTCAATTTGGCCCAATTGTCATCGGCTTCGGTACACTAGTTTTGAACACGGACACTAAAATCTCCAGTAATATTTTCGTAACCAGCACGTAGACACCTGCACTATACACTTTGCTATTTGGAAGATTTTTTTCACAATTTTTATTTATTTATCTATAAATTAACCATTTTCGTTACTGCATGAAGGAGAACCATCGAATTATTTCTTAAAATCGTGCTAAGTAGTTGAAAATTGGAATAATTTTTCATTTCATAAAAAAATAACGATTTTTGACACAAAAATTAAAAATTTATTCATAAAATATTTTGAAAACATGATACCGAATCAGGTATATTTTATCGCATACATCGTATTGGTGTGATATTGGTAATGTTTTACAAAAAAATTAATTATTTTATATATTACGTTATTAAACGTGTATTGGTGGTATAGGTGATTTTTAAACCAAGAAAATCTTATTTTTCTTGCATAGCTTACTGTGCAAGAGTTTTTTTTGTCATTTCTTCGCACTTGATTCTCCAATGAAATAAGGGTATCGATGTCGAAGCTACCTAAGTACCATTGTATGGTAACCCAGTTTCTTTCGTACAACCCTCATTGTTGTTAACTGGGACAAGGACATATTATTTTAGTTTTACTCATTCTGACTACCTTCGGGGACCAGCATTCATTTACAGGGTGTAGAGTAGTTACCTGCGATTTCGACATAACTTTTATTCTCTAAAATATTATCGGTAAAAAACCGCTGGTGTTTTCACCGCCAAAGCCAGAATAGGAACTTAATGTTATTAATTAAAATACAATAACCGTACGGACGTTCTTTTTGGCTCCTAAGATTCATATTTCCAGATATTTTCCCGCTCACAATTTTCCACATCCTCTTCAATCTTTCCTTCTCGTTTGCCTGGATACACGGATTATTATTTTGTCATAAATTAGCTCGCATGCGGCGTTCGTTAAATGAAATGCCACACAAGCACATAATTATTATTAATTTCAATACCTATGCGAAGATTCGAGATCGGTGGACTTATAAAACTGCAGCACCACTAAAAGCTGAGCACAGCAACATTTATTACAATCGAGTTAATTACAATATTTTCCCCCATAAATAACCCTTTTTTTCCTACCCCATAGAGCGAAGGAAAAAAAAGTATTTCTCAGCGTTTTGCAGCTAGAATGGCGAAAATACAGTTATTTCTTTTCTCAATTTTTTCGTAAGTACCTACTATAAATATGTGATTTATTTTGTTACGGAATAACTTAGTAACGAACTTTTGAAACGATTAATTTGCTTTGAAAAAGTATATTTTTGCCTCTCCGTATCACCTCTTCAAAGAATCCAAATTTGAGTTGGTACCCCTCGTTGGTACATGCAGTATAAAAGAAAAATATTCCATACAGAATGAAAAGAAATGTACGTATGAAGTAATAATAACAATAGCAAAGAAAACAACAATAAGTATTATAACAAAAAATGAAAATCAACGAGAAAGTTATTTGTGAGAAATAAATTTTAAGTAACGAATTGGCTATAAATTTTCCTGAAAAGGTTTCGAATCAATGACCTTGACATTATCGTTTATTTCAATAAGTTTATAATGTTTTTTCACTTTTATTGCTAATTTTCTCATAAAAACTGTCTTTCGATTTTATTTTCAACAGAATAATTTCATAAGTATAATTTGAGAAACAATTGTTTGTATGACGAAAAATTTCAAAACACGTTGAGAAAAATTTAAGAGTAGGTATGAACATTAATACGAATTGACTTTGAAGTTTAATGCAGTATAATTATTTTAGAAGATTATTCTAACCATTGATTTCTTCTATATATGTTTGTTCGAAGTTTTTTTTTGTGTTGACAAATATTACTTGTTTGCCCACTGATGCACCTATAAAGAAAACTAATGGAGTCTTCCCAAGTTTGCCAATTGAGCCGATTCAACGAATTTAGCAGTACTACCCTTGTATGAAAAGTTACAAATTTAGCAGTGTTACCTTAGTATGAAAAATGTAATGTGTACGTTTATTTAACAAAATGAAAATTAAACATAAAGAACTCAAACGCAGCAGCAGTTTCGTTAGAAAAAGTAGGTTTTCGAAAATTATAAAATTAGGTAGTCACTAAAAATTTATTATTAAATCATAATAAATATACGTTCCGAATTACGTTCCTATTGGTCAAAAATTAGGAATTTTATAACCAAAATAAAAATGAAAATAGTGTTACCCTATCAATTATCACCAAAATTTATAAAAAGTTTTAATAGATCATAATTGATATTTTTTCAAGTTTCGTATACATAGATCGAAAATTGAAAATTTTATAGTCAAAACAAAAACGAAAATAGCCATACCGGAAGTACTGTACAGCAGATCCACACTAAAATTTATAACAAATTATATTAAATCATAGTAAATAAATGTTTTAAATTTTGTAGCTATTTGAAGAAAATTGAAAATTTTATAGCCAAAACAAAAACCAAAATAGCCATAACGGAAGTTCCATACGTCCGATCCTCAATAAAATTAATAGATCAGGTTCTTAGCTCAGTAATAATGTTCTTTTTATACTTGGTGACTCTCAGATAAAAATTGCGACCTGTACCGTAGTAACAAGAAATTGGCTTTTAATATATATATATATGTATGTATGAATTTGAGAATTGTTAGGACCAAAATTTTGTTTGAGTTACGAAACGAAAAACCTATCCAACCCCACCCTCCGATCGTACCACGACACCAAGATTAATAAGTACGTAGATTTTCAATAGAAAACCTATTTAAAAATCATTTCAAATGTATCCTAAAGTGTGCAAGAAATGCAAATCTTGTAAAATTTTTGTCAGTTTTCTTTTTTCACAGATGGTAAAAATTGGTAATTTTGCCCCCAGGAAGGCTACTGATTTCATTTATGCCTATAAATATTCCTTGGAAGAAAACAATTTTTTTTGGAAAGTCTTATGCAAATCCGTCCAGTGGTTCTGGAATGATAGTGTTTCCAACAGTTTTTTTTACCCCGCAGTATTTTATAATATGTACAAATAGAGACTTTTCATGAAAGTCAATAATTTCTTTAAATTTTCTCCTATCAAATTCGGTTTCTAATTAGTAACTGACCATTCACTCTCACGAATGTCTCAACCAATTCAATTCTTTACATTTCTGATTTTTTTATGGATTCATTATAAGTTTTTCAAGCGATCTTTTTGTCAAAATGCTTACTTCGGATTATACATATAGGTAGCAACCTTAGATTTTGGAAGTATATATGTGCATTTTCATCGCACCGACAGACGGATGGAAAATATAGTTGACAAAAAGTAAGGGAAACTGGGAAATGAAACAATCCCAACTTCGGAGTAGTGTCTTTTTCGGGTTATGTATTGTGAAAAAGAGAAATAAAACTTAAAATAGGTGTTTCACCCAAGATAGGTACCTACAAAATTAATATCAATTGTCAATTTAACTTATATTCGACTAAATTTACAATTTATCGAGTGTCTTGATTAGTAAACGAAGTTTTGTTGGAATTTTTTGGGACTTGGTACTATCGAAATATTATATTCTATTCTGCAAAAGAAGAAAAAGTTTTTCTTTTTCTCACTAACCCTGAATCTTCTCTGAATTTTTATTTTTCTGACTTTCGCATGATAATGTAATATAATGGGTGAATATTTTTTGACAACGCCGATGCAAAGATAGTTGCTGTTTTCGATACCTTACGCTAGTTGCTGCTTTTTTTCCTCCTTTCCATTGGGCAGAGGGTTTTTTTTGTGGTTGAAAACTGCGGAAAAAATCGTATTCCAAAAGGCAAACAATAACGTTTCTGTTTCCACTTGAATTGACTCTTCTCAGAAACAAAAATTGAAACGAAAACAATGCGCATTTATTATGGAGCAATGACATAAAAACTAATGCTGATACCGAACCATTCTTGATTTCAAAATTTGTCTTTTTTTTTTTTGTTTTGCAAATAACATCGTGAATTTGTTTGGTTTTTGAATAATAGATTAATTTGCTCACGTTTTAGTAACTCCAATTTTCTGTATGCTGAATCACAGTTAGAGACCATTGCCTACTTTATGTATCTATCCTAAAAGTACAGATATGGGAAACTGTGTTTTTGGAAATCTACTTTCACTTTTTAATATTGATCTTGAAAATTTTTTCCAAATTTATATTTTCCTACATAAATTTGTTAATCAGAAGTGCTTCACAATTTTTCAGCGATTAGAATTACTTACGTCAGAGACACAGGAAACAATTACATCTAAAATTAGTTTTCAAATTCAATAAAGAACACTTCATGATTTATCGCAAGTATTAATATAAATTTTCAACATAACTTTAATCTCCACAGGCTAATAGTTGGAAAATTGAATCAGACCAAAATATTTGGCCATGTTAGGTATTCATTCTTTACTTGGGTAGCTCTGATATTTTACTAGTAGACTTATAAGATTTTCTCACATAATTATGGGATAATAGGACGTATCTATATAACTGCCCCGCGAATAATTACAATTTATTTGTAATTATTCACTTGTTTGCCAGTTTTTTAATGATATTTTCATAATCTCTCACATTTATCACTTTCTATTCCTGTCTCAAAGAAAATAATGTACCTTTCACCAACCATCATAATCAATTTCATTATCCTTTGGTACGTCAGGTACAAACTACTTCAAACGGGTCTAATTATAAATCCTCCTTCACACCTACCACCCATTCATCAACAACTGTCATCTCATTGGTCATCTCTTATCGTGTATTCATCCGCTCGTATATATTTTTCCGTATTTTCCCTGTTAATATTTACCACCAGAATTAAAGGACAGATTACGTCTGTTCTAACCACCTAACAACAAGAAGTTGAATAGTTATCTTAGGTATCTCTTTTTTATAACATAGTCAATTCGAACACAACGCTGACTGAGGAATGTTTTCAATGATTCAATTATTTAATTCAGAGTTGGATGTATTTTCGATAAACTCGCCAAATATTTCAGTTCCTGCAAAAAAATGAAAACTCCAGAAGATAAAATTAATAAAATGACAAATGGAGGTTTCGATTTCAACATTTTGGGGTGACAGAATAATATAGATAGGTACCTAGTGGCATCTTAATGTTTAAAATTTGATTAAATTGATTTTACGTGTAATTACACTATTACCCCTAAGTAGGTAAGTATCTTTAATTAAACATTAAAAATTCAATAATAATATGGGTAACTGATTTATCATGTATTATTTGTGTTGTGTTGATGACTTATGATAATAAGAAACGTGGCGTTTGTTATCTTCAGCGTAAATTAAAAAATTCAGTGTTATAGAAATCTAAAAACGTTGACGTTCTTAGAAAATTTTTCATCCACTGTCTATCATTATTTTTAAAGGTAGTTCATGCATACCTACTTGCATGGAGATGATGATTTAATAATAAAAAGGATAGTCTAGTCAGAGAGAAACTATAAGAGTGACATATTCGACTAAATCTAGGGGTATGAGTTCAGATTATTGTAATGTTAGGTCTGGTGGGGATCATAATTCGAATTGGATACAATATATTCGTGCATCATAATCATAAAAGTAAAGCTAATTGGCTAAATTTTTAACGACGTAATAGAAAGATGAGAGCATAATGTAATGAAAATTAGAGAATCAAGAATTTCAGAAAAAGTTCACAGAAAAGATGAGATCATGCGGCAAGAGAACGAACTCCAAGTATTTCTGGGTATAAGAAGACTAATGTAATATTATGAAGAAAATATTTAAAGAAAAACTTGAAATTCTACTCGATAAATATTTTGGATGAAGGGTATGAAAATATCGTTACAAAAAACTATTAGCTACCCTAGACATGTAAAGATCCAGGTAAAAACTACTTTTTCAGGACTTTCACACCTGAAAAATTAAACATCGAAGTTGATGAATAGAACATAATTTATAGTTTTGATGACTCGAATTCGGGTCTAACGAAGTTGTAATATGGTTCCTGTAAGGCTAAAAGCAGGGGGTCAGCATTTTATTTTCTTAAATATTGAGTGATAAGTGCATAATCAGCATCCTAGGCAGAAAAGTTCATATTTTCTACATTATCTCAATAAACTGCGATCAATACGGAACTATATAGGAAATATTTTCAAACCACTTAGTCGATTTCGTGCTAATAAAACCGTGAAGGAAATCGAATTAAAAATAAATTCGTTAACATTTTCTGCACAGCCAACGGATATACTTTCCAGGAACTTTTTCTCCTTTGTCGTCCATACCAGCGGCTGCAACTAATGATCGAAACGAAAACTCTTTTTAATTAAAAAAAAAAAAGAAAAAAGAAGTCCAAAAAAAAAGCAAAAGTATCAAAAGAAAAAAAAATTGTAACATAATTTAAAAGTTTATCCCGTTACAAAATCAGTGTTGAAGAAGAAAAAAATTGCTGTTAGCTATTCTTACTTATACATTTTCTAATGCAATTAATTAGAGAAAATTCTTAAATTGCGAGAAACCGAATAATAATTAATCTAAGTTTTCCTCGCAGGAAATATTGATGAAAAAAAAATTATTTGAGATAATTTTTCTTTCTTTTCCTGTATAGACAACTAATATTTTTCTTTTCAAATTGCTGCGAAAAAAATTTTTAGAATTTGAAAAGCAAATTTTTGGAATAGTATCTAATTATTTGCAAGAAAATAAAATTCGAAAAAAAAAATGTCCAGAATTTAATCCCTATTTTAAAATTGATGTGAAAGAACTTGCTGGAGAGAAATATTCGTATAATTCATTCAGATTTGAGGGGATGAAGTGGTCGTTTTTCTTTCTCAACTCGAACGCATATAATCGCAAATTCTCCGTAGAATATTTCATGAATTTACGAATTTATTCTCCTAAGTTGTTAAATTTAGGGTCGCATCGTCAATAATTTGTACCTAAACTCTGAAATTGTTTCACCTCTGCCATGATTGGTTTCTCGTCGAAAGTAGGAAGAAGATCGCTCAAATTTCACCACTTTCTCCAACCCCCCACCTATTCGCCTAGCACAAATTAGAATGAAACTTCACAAAAGTGGGAATCCATCCTGAAAACTCAATATTATTAATAATATTACTAATAATTTTCCATTACGCTCAAATGTATAGAAATGGACATTGTTAATAGCAGATTGGATTACACACAATGATTATAGGCCGACTCCATTATCTGCACACAACTAGACGAAAATTTCTTCTTATGTCTGATCATTGTCGATGCGATTTTAATTGCTTCCTTCAATTTCCATCCACTTATTTAGTATAAGAAAAGTTTTTGCTTGTAATTCGAAAATAAACCTTCCGAACAAGTTACTGTAACCTATTTTTATGGCCATAAAGTTTTAAAACGGGTCTTTCGCTCGGGGTTCGTATCTAAAAGACTGAAATGCCATGTCATAGATACGTTGCCAGTTCGATCAAGTGGATATAAGCTCCAGTAAAAAGTTATAAAAGTTTCGAACAAACTGTATAAGAGTAAAAATTTAGAGGCAATTATGTGGTTTTTCTTTTTCCACTTCCCAGTTTTTGGTTTGAAAAATGTTTTCTTGCATTCAGAAAGGAATTTGCTGGCTATGTCGTTTCAAGGATGAATTTTTTTTGCAATAATCATTTATCTAAATTAAATGAGTCACTTGATATTTTGTTATACATCAGTGATAAAGTCGTAAGACAAGCATTGTGAAAGAAATTCTTATTTTTCCCTCTCATTCAACTTTTTATTTGAATAAAAAACATATTCGAAAGTAAATAGGTTCCGATAAAAAAAATACAGTTTGGCCAAAGTAGGTACCTTATTTATTAGAATTCCACCCGGAAGTAATAATTATTGAAGCAACACTGAAGACTATTCCAAAAAGATTAATCAGATAATCCTTATTTTTGTAAATTTCCGAAATTTATATAAATTAGACAGAGAAAAAAGATATTACACAAAAAAATTACCAGATTCCTGCATCAACTCAATCCCAATTTCGCATAATATTTTCCGATCAATCACAAAGCTTTTTTTCGTATTCCTATATACAGTTTCGTGTCATCTTTTGAGCACTCTCCATCTCACTTTACATACTTTTTGTGAACTAAAGCTAACAAAAAAATTTTCGACCCTCTTAATACCTAATTTATTCGTTTCCAAAAATGTAAAATTAAAAAAAAAAAGAAAAAAAATATGTTTCAAATTTGGCTCTGAGAATTTCATAAACGTATTTTCCTCTTATATCTTCACCCACCATCTATTTTCAACTAGATTCTGGATGTTTTTATCTTCATTTTTTTTCTCTCGAAGAAATGAAGGAAAAAATTTCAGCGCAGCAAACCACGCTAGCAGATGTAGGTTTTTTTAACAAAGAAAAAAAAAACAAAAACATAAAAAAATGAGTACTTGTACAATAAAAAAAGTCAAAATATGAAAAGTATTTGGTAGAATAATTATTCTAGATAAAAATTACGTTTAAAATGAAGTGTTAAGGAAATTCATAATGAAGTTCATCGTTAGATTATGAAAAAAGTTGGCAAGGTATTAAACTATTTATTAGAAAATTTAATGAAAGCAAGCCTGCTTTTAACCAGCTTTTTTGGATCGTCTAGACTTTATATTCTTTTTCTAGCAACAGTTTACGATTTTTTCAAATCACCTTCACTCATGAACCGCTAAGCCGTTTGAAATAAAAATTTGTAAAATGATGAAATATAATATAATTATCTTGTGACAATTGACTGAAAATTTGGCGTTTTAAAACGATTAACGTTCCAAAAATGTAACATAATAGGATGTAATAGACGAACCATAAGGCCGATATGACCAAAAACAATAGGGTTCCTCTTCGTGTAAATCCAAATAAGTGTGCCAAATGTCAAGACAATTGGATAAAATTTGCTAATTGTACAGTGTTCAACAGAAATATATGTAGGTATATCGCTATAATAAACGTAATTATACATATTATAATACGTATTATACCTATATATATATATATATATGAGTTTCAGCTAATAGAGACAAAATTTTCCAGGCGTCATGAGACGAAAAACGAACTTACTCTCATCAGGTTTCAATACAAGATCAATTGTAATCTGAAGATTTTCTTCGGAAACCTACATAATAAGCGATGAAGGTCAAATACCTGTACTTACCTACGTCATACAGCCAACTAAAAAAAAGAGTTCCACCAAGAAAATTGTTACAGATTAATATTGTAGTATTCTATATTCGTTTTTTTGGGATCAATGCTGTAGAGGAGAAACATTCAGTTATAAACGCAGTAATATTTTTTTTGTAATTGTTTAAGAAGTCAGGAAAAATAAATCATAATTTTTTGAAAGTATTTAATAAACACAAGCAGCAAATTCAACGGCGACGTAGAGTGCTTCCCTTATTTTCACGACTATTTTCTTAATCATTAATTTTTTCTTTTCTTTTTCTACCCAGTCCAGTTATTAATTGTACTATCGTTCTTGTGATTATTTTTATATTTATTTGCTCAACTTGTATATTTTTTTGACTTGATCTTAAGGTACAAATCTAACTGGCTTTCAGCTCTTCCTTTCTTTTCCCTTTGAAGCCTTTAAGTTTTATTGAGGCTCTTGGCTCTTGCCACTTATTCCTACTTTTGAAGATGATCAAATAACAACTAAATTTTGTTCTCCATCATTAATAATGTGTTTTATTATTAAAATTCGTGTTTTTATGAGGCCATTTGTCTCATATCTTGAGTTAATTATCCCTTTCTCGTTTCCTTTTCCACCTCATTTTTTGACCAGTTCACCAAGTTACGCGCTACCAACAACCAAAATTTCCCCTACATGTGGCACTTGAGTCCACTAAAAAGGTCACGCTTTTAATAAGCAAAAATTTCATGTTCTCATACTGAGAGGCGCTACTACCTTCCTAATTTTTTATCCACCTTTTTTCCATGAAGTCGTGGTTTTGTCTCACACCGTGTTAGAGACCTTCTGCAATGGTTCATTATTACCAAAATTTGAAACAAAAATAATACTCAAAACCGTAGATGATAGGTCAGCCATAAGCCATAAGCTAAAACATAAGCTATATTATGTTTTGGCTGGCTAATGAAATTAATATTTTTAATATTTTTTCATTTTTTTAAAATTTTTATTCAGGAAATTTTCGTTTTTCCATTTCACAAATCTGAAAATTTAAATTTATACTGACACAAACTGTAAAGTGTAAACAGTTGAAAACAAAAAAATTCGAGGCAAACCAAGGTTATTTTAAAAAATTTCTAGAATAATATTGTTTTCGCTATGAACATAAGCCATAAATTTAAGATGAGCCATAAGCTTAGGTCAATCACCTCATAAGCTGTAAGCTATATTTTCAAGGTTTTAAAAGAAAGCCGTAGATTTAAGCTTCATTGAATTGCTTATCATCCCTACTCAAAACAATGCCTAGATATACTATAATAATTATGATAGATACCTACCACACATCTATTCTTCATTTGTAGGACAATGTTCAAAATTGTGAGAATTCGTTCCATTGCTCCCCCCATATTTAATGGACAAATCGATTTTTTACTTCAATTGCTTCCATACTTCGCTTTTTTATGATCTCACTTACACTCTCAAATCGCTCTCTAAAATATGAAATATTTATGTGTAAGTATAGCTGTACAAATTCATGAGTAAAACTGCTCTAAATATACGTTCACGAACTAAACATGAAAATCGTTGTCACCCTTTTAGGATTGGATTTCGGAAGTACACGATACTAGCCACTTTTAGTGCGTCATAAAAATTGTAGGTACGCTGTAATAAAAGAAGCAGAGACAAAAAAAAAAGTCAAAATCTAAAATATCGAATTGGTGAAAGCGAAAAATAAAATTTTGTTGCACCAACTAAATGTTGTACTACCTAAATGATACGTTTAATGACTTTGTATCTGCTGGTGACAAAATTAATTCTCAAAATTGAATGACCCGAAGTGAGATCATGAACAGAGTTGATAATTGGTAAGAGTTTTAAAGGATTGTTTACCATTTTATCAACAAAATCAATAATCATCTAAAGTTCTCCCATTTTCACTTAATTTATGACCAATTATATGATTACATCGCATATTTTAATAAGTATTTACATTCTTAATGAGGTTAAAGGTGGAATGGATTTATCAAGTCTAACAATGGGATACAGAAGCTGTGTTTGATGAGGTAAAATTATAGGTATACCATCTATGTTATCGAGCGCAATAATGATAAAGATCTGAAATTTTTCAAAGACATTAATATATGTTAGCTGAAGATTTTATTAAAATTTCACTAAATTCAAATGTGTAGTTTTGGGGATATAGTTGGAATCGCTCAGGTAATTCGATCAAATTCATCAATTGAATTTCACAATCAAATTGAATTTCAGCTATATCTTAAAAACTACCTAATCATTCGATTTCAACAAAATTTTCACAGTATCCTTAGCAAATCTATATTAACTTTTTGAAAAATTTCCACTCTACGACGAACGGTTTGATCGCAATTGCATTCGATATTAAGATCAATTTCAATTTATCATAAGAAAGAATCAATAATTTTACTGAGTAATTTCTATTAAAAAGTCGTAATTACCATCGAGTTCGTTCCATTGAAGATTGTAGTACATATTTATTAGTCTTACTGAGGAATTCCTCCGAGTCTTTAGTTGACATAGGTACCATTTTAAATTATCAAAGAAATTATCACAATAATATTCGTGAATGCATTTTTTTGTTTTTTATCAATTGATAAATTTAAGAATTCTATTTAACAATTTTATCAGTTTATGATTTCATCATTGTGTTTATGATTGCATTCCAGGTCACTTTTCATCAAGAAGATACTGTAATAATTCAAAAATTGTCGGTTTTTTATTCTTAAACTATTTGAAGTTTCCTTTTTTAATAATAATACCCAACAAAGTAGTCTCGCTGTGTTACCGAAATACCAATTTGTCGTATTTATCTTACGCTAAATGATCTTCAGACATTTCTAAGTAAGTCTGTCACATTTGGAGCTCAAAAGTCTGAATTTAAGTTTCTTTGTTGAAATGTGTTATAATTTGAAAAGATTGGCTACAATGGTGTGTTTTCATATTTTTGAGAGAAAATTATTCATTCACATTAGTGCCAATGCTGGCTATTGGTGAAAATTGCCCAGACATAGATATTTTATGGAATGGAAACCAAGTTGAGTACACCCCTCTAAGGCTTCAACAAACTGACCAGCTTGAGTAGCTGAACATTGACTCAATTTTCCAGAAATTTAAGACTACAGATGAAGAAAAACATGGCTGAGACAATGGCTATGATAATGTTGATGTTGATCTTGGTTTGGCACGGTGAAGTATCGATGTTAGTCTCGGTCAAGCTTACAATACTTTCACCGTAACATACTGATGATCAAATTACACGTAAGTATACCATTCATGTCCGGCGAAAATATGAAAGAAAAACATAAGACACTGAATATTCGATATTGTTTAAGCTGATAGATCCCGAAAATTTTACAGTTTTTTCGTTTATATTTTTAAAGTTTTGTGTATGGTCTTAGTTGTGAACTGTAGTTAGGTCAGGGTCTTGTAAATCGTGCAAAAACAAAAGTAATTGACTCAAACATATATGCGCATCATCTACTACCTTCTATTAGCAGCAGCACAACCATGTGTTTGTGTCATTTTCCAACGTGTGGATTGCTGGTTCGAATACCCACATAAGTAGACCTATAATTTTGAACTGTTTGAAAATTTGTTTTATTGAGGTAAAAATATGCACGTGAGCATAGGAATGTACAGGGACCGAACAACGTATTTGATTATATTGAGGTAATTCCTTATATCTATGTTCCTTGTATTGAGGTACTGTTGTACTACAAAAATCACAGCGTGGAGGCTCGATAGTGTACAAGAGATGACATAATAAAGTATCCTACGTGCCCTATCATTTGTTGTAATGGTGACCGATTACTGTGGGGTTACACCCGTATACTTTTTGGCAAGCTCTAGTCTATTACCAAATGTAACTACAATTATATTTGAAGAAAAGAACTGAAAGTTTATTGAATCAACTGAAAATAGTTTGAGTATCCACTACACATTGAAAGTGAAGGGGGTAGGTTTCTAATAATTGTTTACTCTGGACAGAATAAAACAAAACTTAAAAAATAAATTGCAAGTCTTATTTTCCTTTTTATTTTTCAGATTTTGTTGTCCATTATTTTAAAATCATTTTTAGAAAAGAAGGTAGGTATAATTTGTATCCTCTTGGCATTTATCGTTCCGACTAAAAACATTTCCATAACCTATTCAAAATTAAGCGATGAATGCTACGACTCCAAAGTGAGACAATGTGAGGAACAATGAATGAAGGAACATAAATGAGCTCTCATAATAACATTTTTTCTTTATGTATCACTTTTTTTTTCTTCATTTGCCAAAACTGATATAAGCGTTTGCGAAGAAGTCGTAAAATTGCACACAACGTCGCACCGAAAAAGATATGAAATTAGAACGTTTATGAGGTAACTGGATAGGATCCAATTCCATTTTTTCAAACCCCTACGATATTATTTGGAACGTGTCGAGGAAAGGTGGGATGTGTTTCATTCATCTCAACGACCGAAGGTTTCAATACTTTTTAGTGCGCTCCAATTTTCGACACAAATTTGTGAGTAGCTAGTGGTTGAATATCGATATTTGTAGGAGGGATAATTTCATTTTCGACGTACGAAATTCGAAAGTTAATTTCATCCGTGGGTCACGAAGTCAGCTAATTTTCAAACCAATTTATATCATTTTGAAATGATTTTTTCGTTTTCAACTGAAGCAGGGCATACTTTGCTGCGGATTTATTTGAAAAGATGTTGAAAAAACAGGTATGATATTTTTTTTATTTTCTTTTTTTTGCTGCCGTTATTGATTTGTTTTTGCCAAGTTTGATATAGATCTGTTCTCTAAATATTGTTTATCCATAATTTACAGTGTTCATATACCTCTGTGAGCTCTGTGTGATTCTAGGACCATCACAGTATATTAGACACGCCTTCCACATGTAAACTGAAACGTCAGTGCGTATTGTATCGTTTGACACTAATAATTGAGCTGCCGTGTACAAATAACACAAGTTTATTACTTACACACAGAATGAACGTATTAATAAAATAAATAATTAAAAACAATTTTTGATACTATATGAACAACTATGGTCGACCTCAAATTTTCGCATTACCTAAGTTTTACAGACTTAACATTCCTCGTATATACAGAAAGTCAAAAGAGTGATGAAGGTCTGATGCTTCTCTTCTATATTCATAACAAGAAGGTCCACCCCCTGTTTTGGTATCACTCCTGTACAGCAGCTGTGCAAGACAGATGTCGATCAAAAGGTCAACATCCTGAAACGTTCTGATAAAAGCCAAATGGTGCAAGTAGTAAATACCTACACATAATAATCAGAAAGTGAACTGGCATGTCTCCGTATTTGATATGTTTTAGTGTGCGAAGCTAAGTGCAAATATTTGCTAAGAAAATGTGTGCACTTAATTATTTGACGCATTCAAGAAACGTCAATGTAGTGCAAAGTCTGTGAAATCCTACAAAACATGTAGAATCCTACGAGTTGTTTTTTTGAAAAATAATGGACCAATAAAGCAGAAATAAAGTTTTTTCATGACTTTTGAAATAAATTTTTCAAAAAAAAAAAAAAAGACGAATGGATTCTGTAAAATTTTATAAAAAAATATGTCTAAAACGGATATCATCCGTCCTATTCTATCATTCATTTTTGTCTAATTGTGACGTTATTTTCCCAATTTATTTTGGTTTTAACAGCAAGCATTGTGATAATGTGTCAGTTGTTTAGTACGTTTGATAATCGAAAGGATTGCTTGAGTACATTTCTTCTAATCTATACCCTGATGATATATCATTGTAGACTCTTACCTACACTGTAACACATATACAAAAACTAACTCTGTCGAATGAGGTGCTCAAGTTGTAAGTTACAAAAACAATATTACTACCTATTCGAGGTTTTCATATTTAATAAAATTATGTATATTCGGTACTTGGATATAAAAATCTCATACAAATTAGCCAACAATGCAACCAAGTGCTCCACCCATTTACCTTTAATAGTTTCATGTGTTGGAAAATAACCGAATTAACCATCATTTGAATTTAAGACAAAAAATAAAAATAAAACGAAGAAATAAAAAAAGGGAAACCCATTCACTTGCTAGGATATTAAACCAGAAAAGGATAAATTTAAAAAGAATAAATTAAAAATAAATAAATTGTTAAATAAAAAAATATCTTTGGCCATTTTCTTCCTCCTGCAGTAACATATTTCCATAATTTTTTTGTTGTAGGTATGTATGTAAACGTTTTGTGGATGAACAAATTTCCGTAACTCCCAATTTATTGCTCAAAAGATACGAAAAAGAAAGAGGAAAAAAATTAGGCATCTCCCGCGCAAGAAGAGTAAAGAGAATGTAATTTTACAAAGCGCATTTGCCGCAAAAATGCAGCTGGTCAAAATAATTATACGAATCGTATTTAATGCTGGAAAAAATAGGGGAAAAAAGTAAAGTTTTCACAAAATGAGTTGGAAAAATTTACGTTTGTTCGCGTTATATGATAAAATTAAAACGAAAAACAGATTAAGCTACAACTAGTACTTTGATGTTCGTTGTTTTTGTATGTTTTTTTTTCAAGCGTTTTGTTTCACTTTTATTGTGATTATTTTTGTTGGATTGTTTTTTTTTTTTTTTTTTTTTTTTTTGACTAAGTTTTCTGCTAATACGGTAGAGACGAGTTCGTTTACTCGTTGAGCATAAAAATATAACTGAGTTGTCCACCAGTTTCTGGTGGTACAGATTTGTGTACAGGGAATTGGTTAAATGTTTGTTAATTTATGTAGCCGACCTCTGTAATCATTAATTAGTCATTGCTGGACGAATACGAAAACGACTAAACGTTTGCATATTTTATCGAGTGATTGTTAAAAAGTTTTCTGAATTCGTTTACCAACTGGAGTATACACGCGGATATTTATTTTATTTTATCTTTTTTCTTTTCTAGCTACCGAATCGATCCTTCTTTTTTTTTTGCAGATTGAACCAGTAGTCCAGTTCGATTAATATGCGTCGACATTTAAAACAACCAACAGATCGCGATATAAATGACTAGCTAGCCAGGATGTACCTCTCTCTCATTAATTAGCTGAGAAGAATGAATTCTCTCACTGAAAGTTTTTGGTGGTAATTAATAGAAAAAAAAGTACATATTTTTCTCATTCTGGAAAAGGTTATGTATAATTTTTGAAAAATTTAGAAAATAAGTATTTACAATCTAATACCATCTGTGTAATCGAAAATTTCAAGTTATGTAATTTTTTTTATTTAATAATTGACATTTTGGTTTTCACAACTTACCTCATCCAAGGTACCCACCCGTGCTTAAGATATCAGTTATTGATATATAAGATTTTGAACGATGGAAGATGTAAAGAACAATAAGTTGACTTAAAAACGGGTTTTAAAAAATATGCATTTATAATTTGAAGAACAAAAAAAATTTTTCATCACTTGACTAATAAGGTTTGAACATGGTATACCTACTTCGCGTATGGGAACAAGTCGTTGTCACAAGGCCATACTACTTATGAGAGTAGATAGACCAAACTTATGTCGAAAAAGCAACTACAATAATAAGGCATAACTGATAAGAAACAAAATATGAATTCAACGCCTCTAGATGTTAGTACAAGAACTACGTCACATTTTGTTGCGTTAGTAACTGTATTAAAAGGGTAAAATAAAATTTAGTAAAACTTTCTTCGATTTTAATATCAGTCTAGAAAGGTGCGAATCTTATATTGGTAACTCAATCGGATTTTCGATAACCTAATTCAAAGGCTAAAAATCTCTATTCGATTTCAACTAAAATATTTTTTCTGAAAAATAGTTAGCCCACTTATACATGAAAAATTGATATCGCCGTCGGTATTTATTACAGCAGTCTTCGGTTTTAATGTTAAATACGATAGTAAAAATGCGCGCATTAAGCAATAAATATTTACGGCAGGCCGGTTATGCAATTAGCAAGACATGATATATTATTGGATAAGTATCTCTGGTAACTTAAATTTTGTTTTGAAGCTAAAACTGAGAGAAAATGTCAAATTTGACTTGAGGTGTATGTCATGAGAAAAATAATATTTTAATTTGATGAATTTACCCAAGATATCCAATAAACCTAATCATCATTTGTTAAGACATTAAAAGGAAATAATTATTGGTACTTATGAAATTTAAACACGTCGTAATACTTTCAGAATTAAAGAGCAGTCGAATATCAAGTTGAAAATATTATCCACCCAAATTCATAGTTTTTTCCATTTTCCAATTTCACTTTATAAAATAATTACGTTCTGTAGAAAAAAGTGACATTATTTGGAATAAATATTGTTACGTATTTTCGGCGAATAAATTATGCAATAAGCATTACACGTATTCCTAAATCATTAATTATCGATTATGCGAAACTGAATTCAAGCGGCATTTTAAGGATTAATTTCATTAAACACCTACAATCTTAACGAACATATAAATATAGTGAGTATAAAATTAATTTAATGATATGCCTATCCTTTCTGATCAATGTTTTTCAAACTATCACCTCTGTCTATCGCTAATTTACCTTATTTATTGCACAAAACAATATGATTTTGTAGAAGTGAACCTTTTTTTGGTACAATAGAAGTGGGAAATAATTAGGCGAGAGCGTGAAACAGAAATACCCCTTATGAAAACGGAGACGCCCACAGCTCACCAATCTCAATTAATTTACGTACTGCCAACTTGAGCAATAAAATGTGAAAAATGTCACAAACGTATGACACCTGCAGGTGAATTCTCTCTGCTTGTCTTTAACCTTCATGGCCATTGTTCATTGAAAACACATATCTATAGCCATGTTTCTTGTGGTTCCGAATGTGAATGTACAATCCATTTTTACTTTAAATAATTCCGTGGGACCCTATCAGTAGCCTCAAATAAAATATTTTAAAATTATATGGTGAAAAATGAGATTAAAATATGTTATGCCGCACTTTCTATTGATTGTGTCTTTCAAAAGATTTTCTTTTTCTGTCTAACAGAGTCAATAAAGGAGTTGTCTGACGTTTCTTAACAAGCACTTCTTTCATTTCCTCCAGGCCTATAACTGAAAGAATTACTCTCTTCAACGTCTCCATAAAATGGAACACTATAATATTTTACCTTCTTGTTCATAATATTGATACAAGAAAATTACTTCTGGACGTAAGCACTCGAATCCATCTTCATTTTCATTCACAATTTTTACCAAAAATTTTTTAATACTGTTACAAAAGTAGCTTTCATTTACCATGTGAGCTATACGTAGGCTTACGTAAAATATTTACGACTGTCAGTTTATTTTTTAACAACATTTAAAAGGTCACTTTAAACGTTTTGTGTTCATTTTTTTCTTCACCGACAGTGTGTCCTTCAGAAAGTTGACGTCTGCTTTGGAAACAACCTAACCAATGCATCGTAAACATCATTAGCTCTGTTCATTTTAGGTTACAAAACTGGTGAGGTTTATTCGTTGAACAGAAAGAATAATCCGAGATTTTGGATTACGTGTAATGCTTATTGCATAATTCATTTGCCGTAAAAAGGCGACGATACTTTTACGAAAGAATAATTTTTTTTAAACTGGAATTTAAAACGTACGATTCGGAGATAGTAACAACAATAACATTGTATGAAAGACTACGAATTTGGGTGGATAAATATTTGGCCCTAATATTACTCATTATAAGTTAGAATTTACAATACAAAATTAATAACAATCTCCGTTTTAATATCAGGATAAATGATGCGATTATTATTCCTATCTTGGTTAAAAGCGTTGAAGGAAAATATTAACTACACACATTTCGGAAAGAATTTGATATTTTCTCTCAGTTTTAGTAGGTACTTAAAAAATTTAAACTACAGTCGAAATTCGTTAATATTACCGCAGACTGGTCTACTTGCATAACTGGCCTGCTTTAATTGTTTATTTCATAATGCGTACACTTTTGTTTAAAACCAAAGACTGTTACAAAAATACCAATCGAGTTATTGGTTTTGTTTTAGGTGTGAGAAATGTTACATCAACGAAAAAAATGAGGTGCATGGACGGAAGTTATGTAACACATAAAAGTACAAGTATTTCGCAATAAAAAAAAATTTTGGTCATTAAAAAAAGAAAATCGAATTCAATGTAACTCAGTGTAAGAGGAGAAAAAGAAACCACAACGATATATAACTACCGTTTACACAAGAAAAAAACATTCCCGATAATAATTAGCCCAAAAAATTAATATTAACACAGTCATAAAAGTTGAATGAAAAAATGAAAATAAATATTTGCAATCTGTAAGCTGTATATTAAATTTTATGGTATTCGTTAAATTAGGCGAGCTTCTGTTTCCTTTGATGGCTGTTCCCACTTTCCAGAGCTGCCAAACGTACCTGCGAATTTTTTCGATTAAAAAACATGTTTAATGCGTTGGAAAAACCCGTTTCACGGAAGTACTAATTGCAGTCGTATCTCTGCGTCATGTTGAAGCACTGACACTTTCTAAGCCACTAATCTGGTTAGCTTTTATCCACAGTTCAGAGAAATGGAACAAGTATCAGCAAAAAACACACAGTTAATGGATGTTGCATTCCGATGTTGCAACTATTGTTTCACGATGTGCATACAACGAGGGAGAAACTGTCGAACTGGCAGGCTCTCCCTCAAAGTGTTCTCTTTTTTATTAATAAAATTTTTGGCATTGATGCTGTTAATTGTGGAAGAATTGATTAATATTTTATGTGCATGTAATAACGGGATTTAAACTTAATATATTACTATGGGGACTCACTGGTATGAGGAAAAGGGGCTCGGACACCTCGACAACAGTTGCCGCCCCAAAGGGCAGGCAAATTATTTGTCTACATGACGTTAAACAACACAAAATACGTTCGATCGTAATTACCTGCATGTACATGCAGGTAATGTACGAGTACCGAATTGTGACACAATAAGATGATGTCACGATTCATACACAAACTGGCCAACCATCTCTTATCTCGATAGGGGATAATGTGACCTGGCTGTTCTCACCAACGTACGTATTATCTTACATACGTGTGTTTGTGTGCGTGTGAATAAGCCGTATATAAACCACCCAAATTGGCTCTAAAATTGCCAGTGTTCAGTCTGGTTCTGGCTTACCCATACTTGCGTATGAAGTGGCTGAACACGCTTAAATTCTGTTGAATTTCCTTCTGGTGAGAATATCTTTCACGACAAGGTATTCCACAATTACTAATTTGAATTAATTTATCGTGGACTATGCTTTTGTTCAAACATCTTCTTTATTTTGCGAAATTCAATACTCCCTTTTCGTTTTTATAATTATGTAATCTATTTTATTGTGTAGAAAAATATTCTACGAAAAAGCGAATTCAGGTTTTAGGCTTTGAATTATTCGAATATCTGTTACAACAATAATAATTATCATTTCCGGCGTTTCAAGAGCATGGGAAGAAGCGTCAAATATGAATTACTTTTGATAAACTTTTAAATACCAGATGTGTCTTTTATTTCTTTCATTGGTACTATACCATATATTGAATATATATAATGGATTTTACAGTAAATACGAGGCATAATTTAGAGAGGTACTTAGACCAATATCCTAAATCAATATCGAAGGATGAAAATTTGTACCGATAATAGTGGTGTTCAAATTTTGCCGTTCATTTCAAGCCCAAGACGGAATCCAAAATCTCAAAAATCTGAACCAACAGTAAAATGTTTCAAATTTTACTTAAATAATTTACCACCAGTATTATGTGCATAATTTTTCACTTTTATAATATTATGTATTCTGGAAGGAGATGAACGTGTGCTAATTTTAATCAAGCTTTCAATAGTATTAAGCATTTAGGAAGCAAGACCCAGAAGAAGACGATAACTTCCAAGACCAAGACTAAGATTACGATGTGACGGATACGGCTTGCCCTCAGCCAATAATAACTTTTTAAATTATTTTTCAAAAATAAAAATTTTCAAAATTAAAAAGAAAACGCCGTGAGTGGCTGAAAGTTACGCTAGCCGCCTAACTTCAGTCGGTACTTTGTACAAACTTTCTCCCTCTTTTATTTAATCTCTTTTTTCCCCCAAATTCACTTACCCTTTACCTCTCACATTCGTAGCCCCCATTTGGTGGCTGGTATGAAGTGTTTCTTTTTATAGGTGTTTATTATTATATTTTAAAATCTGTTCTGGCTTTCCTCATTCTCCTTTTTTTCTTGATGAAGCAGAAAACACTGTCTAACACATTGTAAATTTTTTGCTGCTCTGTCAACCAGCATTTGACTGTTGTACTACTCGGTACGATATATTTTTTCTGTCTGTAAATCTTTTCATTAATACACTCGATGCTTTTTATAATGGCTTGAATTTTCAAACTCTCGGGCATTTGGCCCTACTTGGATTCCCCACTCAGAGACCTTTTTGGGTCAATTTTCTAACCTATGAATTCCCACTCCGTTAAATTTGATTTTTTTCATAAAATTATGCATGGTTTAAAGTGGTAAAACGGATGATGGCTGGCTGAGCATGTCTAAACCTGGTAATTCTACATTCACCTCATTGCAGATGAATGTCCTTATTTATCATAGTGGAGTGTTTTGGAGATATATATTGGTGGATTCTGCCACCCAGGGTCGCATACCACAGAAGGTCTTGGTTTTATTTTCACTTTAGATCATCGCTAGTTGGAATGAAAGTGTGGTTACTGAAGCTTGTCAATTTCTTGAAGCCATTAAGATGCGCCCACGTAAAATTTATTTACGGACAATTTTCATCCGCAGTCTAAAATAACACAAAAATAAATATAATTATTAAGATACCGTGCAAATGTGAAAGTCTTCCTTAAACAGTTCCATGTATTTCAAACAATATAGACGACTGAAAATCCGGTATTTTGGGAGCATAATGAGACTGTCTGCTCAGACAGCAATTATATTAAACATAGCACACTCCAACAATATTGAAAGTATTAGCAATATTCGTTGTAAAGAAACGAAAACTGGAAATTTTTGATTTATGACTGTTTCCTCCTGCAGAAAAGTGACCTGGTCAATTGACTTATAAAATTAATTTTTCACGACCAACACCAAATGCCGAACTTGAAAAGTTAGAATATGTTGTCATGTATTCGAAATAGTGCTTTATTTCGTGTTAAATTTTTTTCATTCATATTTTGGAGACGTAAGTAATTTCGCTATAATTATGTACTTCAACGTAAAATCCTTGGGTGTAAGACTGCGATTAGGCCTAATTCAGGACCTGATCGTATATAAGACCCTGACCAACCGAAGGTAAAGATGCAAGACTAAAGCCAAAATTACCATTATCTGGGGGTTCTTGGCCGGCCGTTTACGCATCCGTCATCACAACCCACCATCGAATACCTAACCTTATTTGAAAATACGAGTATAGAGTTTCGAACTCGAAAATCATTCATTGGAACATTCACATTGAGACACACCGACTCCGATACCTAAAGAACTTTGGTGAAAATGTAACATTGTTGTCGGTTTCTAGTATTATTTTCCCCCCAACTGATGACCAATAAAAACACTGATGGAAAAAAAATCAGCCTATTTGATTTCTTCCCTGTTTTCAGAAACATAGGACAAAAATACGCGTAAGGTGCGAATGAGAAACGTGCTACACCTTCAGACATTCTGGAGTTGATAAAATAAACAAAACAATAACATTTATATCGTTTTTGCACTTCGTTGTTCTTGAATGGGGGAAAAAAAAAAATGTTAAAAAATAAAATTCGCTAAAATGATTCGCATGTATGTTTGTACGCGTCGCAAAGGCATATGTGAAGGCAACAGATAACGTTGAAAAGAGGAAGCGTATAATATCTGGATGCGTTTTTTGGAGGTTAATTCGAGGAAAAACAAGTTATTCGTACGAGAAGATAAACTTCATGTCGTCGCGCGTACGTGTGCGTGGGAAAACTCTGCGAAGGTTTTTCCTCGTTTATTTGTCCTCGCTTATGCTCCCACTACCATGGAACGTCGGCGGGTAAATATTATACAGATACAAAATAAAAGTTGCTAAAACGTGTGTAAGGTATGAATAATTTCTTTTTTCTCACTTCGACGGAGAACATTTTTGATTTTTGTTGCGTGTCAAGTCGTTCGTAATGTCTGAGATAACCGATATCTTCTCTACTACGACGTTTAATTCTCGTCGTCTTCACGCTATTCTCTCAGTCGAAATACTGGAAGATCGAGAGTGGAGATAGGTTCACGTCAATAGAAACTGCATCGTACCCACTTCGTGGTAGCTCTGGTGAGGATAGATAACCATATCGATCACCGATTAAATTGTATAATATCAATACGATAGTGTGAATGCATTCATATTTCTATATTGCAGATTAAGATGAAACTGGTTGATGGAATGTAGTGTACTGTGCCGAGAATATAGCAGCAGAAATATTGTGCGAATGATCCAATGGCTGTGCCACGTTTGGGACCAATTTCAGCTCAACTCTTACGGTCTTAAGATGATAGTGATGTTATTTTTTGAAATTTTTTTAAATCGATAATAATCGATGTTTTTTTCACAAGTTGTTGGAGTTTGAAATTTGGAATTGCCTGTGAGAAAAAAAAAAGTAAAAAACCACTAAAAAAAAATAAAAATGCGCCACAGAGATTGCGATGGGGCAAGGGGAGAAGCTTGCTCCCTTGGGATGATGGTGAGTTCAATTTTTTCACTCATCATTTGGGCAGTTGGAAAATATTGAAAGTTGATTATCTTTTTTGCTCAATGTTTTAAAATATTTCATAATTTTTAGCTGCTAGAAATTTTAATTCAAAAATTTCAGTTGACAATTTTCATTTTTTTATTCCTCTTAAAGAAGCCATTTGCTACGCCATTGATGCGCAGTTAGATGTTAAATGATAAAAGACATATTATTCACTCAACATTTCAAGTGTTATTATAAAAATAAAATTTAACATAAAATATCAGGTGATAAAAATTGAAAATTCCTATTTAAAATAGGCCAGTAACACCAATAAAAATTTAAAAATTTTTGAAGTTTTCTTTTTATTACAAGTTGTTATAGTTGTTGCGAAAATATCGATAATTATTGATAATTATAGAGGTTGTGGATCGATGAAGTAGATGAATTGCACAAAGAAGTAGAGATGTACTCAAAGTAACATCTCAGAAGAGTGTGTGTATTTACACCAAAGCTGTGAGTTATGAGTAAAGTACAGAGTAAGTGAGATAAACGAATAGGTACTGAGATAAACGAGTGAGCGGCGGAATAGTGTAACAGTGTAGCCGCGAGCAAATATGTAAAAGTAAGTATAAAGTAAAAGATAGTTAAGTTTTTGCAGGAGTGAGATGGGAGAAGTATTGGTGGTCTCAACAATAATTGATACGTACTATCGATTATCGATAATATTGAAAAAAATAACACCACTATAAGATGAAGATTTTTTGGAGTTATGGAAAACTCAACCAGATTACATACTCTATATTGTGTGATTTGAATTCGTGTCGAACCGGAAGGTATTCTTTGGAAAAGTTATGTTAGTCTATGGTGTCAAGAAATATTAGTCTCCCATCCTAAATAAAGGCTGAATTATCATCAGTGGATACATTGGAAAAAAACTACAGAAATTATAATCATTTTAGTGATGAAAACGACTCGATAATTTCTGAAAATATAAATTATAATCCAATACAAAATGTATAATGGGTGTAGTTGGATATACAGCCTAAGTAGGTTCTCTGGGGTCAGAGATGGAGCCACCATAATGAAAGAAAAACACAAAATATTCAACACGAGCTAATAAATAATTATTTACGTGTTTCCTCAGAAACGATTGCATCTCTTTGCCACTTACGTGGTGGTTGTTTGAAAAATGCTTTTGTTTTCATCAAGATTATTAAAAATTTCGGCAATTCTTTTGGCAGGATCGCGTTTGGGCGAATACAGCCGAAACTTTATATGTTCAGAGTGAGGTATTGGCCCTTAAATAACTTGGTAATGTGTTTGGGCAAGCAATAAATCTCGAAATTTCGCACAAAATGTGTAAAAAATGTCTGCAAAATAAGGTATCATCTTCGATTTTAATGAGAAACCTATCTCGGTGAAGTTTAATAACAGAAAAGTAAATAAAAACGAGTAGAACTGAATATATTTGGAACCAAGGTTTGTCTAAACCACTGCCTACCCATCCTCAAAATCATTACGAATAATATTCTCCAAAAACTCGATATAACCAATGCTCTTCATACGTATGAATAAATGAGTACCTTCTCGTTACCCTTTCAATATGAAAAGCTGATCACTATTATCCTGTGCGAGAATATTAATTGGTACAGTCGTCAGGTATCATCTATCTTCAGTTTTTTTCTCAACAGGCAAAAAATGTTAAATTTTATTTGAGTTGAGATTGTCGGGCTCTAAAAATTATTAAGGAAACCGTATTCTGTCCTTTCTGGCGAACCCATGCATTAAAGACTATAGAAAAAATAATTCCTATATTAAGGATAAGATGTTGTTCATAATAATTTTGGAACAAAAATTAGAGTAGATACAATAATAATACAGAAGATGCAAAATATAAAAAAGTATTCCTAAAAAGTGAATGAGGTAACCTTTTTTACTAAGTTACCGGAACCATAATAACAATGTTAACCCAAACACTTTGTGCTGTAAGGTATGGCTTATCGTAGCTCAAACATGTTGCATTTTTACCGGTATAATTTTGCTCATTCGCTCAAAAACGTAGCAACCATTTTTTTATCGATTTTTATCTTGGACCATGAAAAGGTTGAGTTCTACATATGTTTTAGGTAGATATAATTTACAATTGCCTCTTAATATTGTGGTAAAAATTTCATCGACGAGTATAACTAATTGAATTAATTTTGCGATTATTTAATGAATAGATGTGAATGACATTGTGTAACGGCCAAAAGAGGTGGTAATGTACCTAATTAGAACCACTTTCAGTGTTACATCATACACGAGATATTCAACTCTGCACAAGCATCAATACCTCTATAATACTTTAAATATTCAATTTATTATCCACAAACTATCATGGACCTTAACATATTTGAGAGACTCAATAATATTTTAAAACACACGTTTGAATTAGAACATTTAATAGAATAATAAATTGCACAATACAGTACATCAATTAGTACGTTAACACTTATACATATGGTATCACAATCCTTTAGACAAGACTATCTGTTCACTAGTTACTCTATGAGAGAGGTTCCAGGTACTTAGAAGTTACTGTTGAGGAACTGTGTCTTATTCCTTCGAATTGAGGGTTTATATACTCGTTCAAGGTATGTAAGCGCATGTGTCGGATAGGCTAAGTAAGGTAGGGTGTTGTTATTATAGAGTTGTGCTGACTCGCAATATACTTGAGGGACAGGCACAATTGGGTCATGAGTATATAGACATTATATCAATATTCATAAAATCAAATACGGGTGTTATAGGATGTTTTATTGTTGATGAATACCTACGTTTTTGGCATTCAAAAACGTTTAGACGAATATGTTCGGCATTTCTAAAAATAGACGAAAATATACGTTACACATTGATTCTTAATATTGTCATTACAGCGTTGTTCATTATGAATTATTCAATGGTGTTGAGTTGTAAGAAAGTTTTCAACAAAATATCAGGAATGTGTTGGGACACTCCTGTGAAAATTACATTTCTATAAATTGATCCTTTGCGGTCAACCTTTCATAACTCAAACGTGATTTGGCAACACAGAAAAGGAGAATCGTACAAAAATCTTATTCAACTTTGGATAATTCTTCGCTCATCTTCTGCGCGCTTAGAATGGTCCTCGCAGAAGAAGGAGAGCCAATTCTAAGAAGATTTTATTGGGTAGGCCTACCCACGCCAAGTAGCACCGCGATAAATGCCGTTTCTCAAAAAATAGGCTAATGCATAGGCGGTGCGCTAAATAGCAATTAAATTCGCCCGGCTGCAACATTAATTCCGTACAAAAATGCTACAAATGCTCGTGAATACGAACCGCCTCGTTTACAACACTACGACGAAGAGCCAAAACGAAAGCGTATAAAAAGTATTAAAATAAAAAAAAATGAAAAAAAGAAAGAAAGAAATAGATAGGAATTTCTCCGCCCCATCCCCATCCACCTTATCGCAGCCAATTTTCAGCGTTTAAAAGCCGAACCTCGCATAAAATTAATTTCCAATTGAAATGCATTCGGCGCACACACCACGATGCCAATCTTTTTACACTTGTTCCATAAATACTTGCGTACCTATGGCTACGCTGCACGTTCGCATTTTAATCGGTCCGACAAAAAAGACCAAAACGTGTAAATATATGTAAAAATATTTATGAATGATAATACGCATCAACGGTTGCGAAGTACAAAGGCAAAGAAAGAAAAAACGAAAAAGCGGTGCGATGGCGAACGAGTGGGTGCACAAAAAAATCACCAAAAAGTCGCGGCATCATGCAGATGTGCGCCAAGGAGGAGAGAAAAAATGTAGAGATGAAGATAAATAACAGACAATCTGCAAGTTTCCTTTCCCGGCTAGGTACAGTACATTTTGAATACTAGATTTCGTCCCCTTCTCATTCTTCCTCGATATCCACCAGCATCCAGCACCCGCACCCCCGCTCCCATAAATGGAGGATATCTGCGAATTTAATCGCGGTCATAATTCGTTGGAAACTAGACGCCTCGCAAATTACCTTCGTTCAAAACGAAACGGTGCTGCCATAACGTTTTTCATCGTAGGTTATACATAATTCTGTGAAAGAAGGGATAAGTGTATTCATACGGAGAGCTGCTCCGTCCCTCCGTGTCTGGATACCGTACTGGGTCAACCTTTTCTAATATAAAATGGCGGGTCATTTGCCCGAAAAATCGGGAGTAGCCGAAAGGAATATGATATTCGGCGATGATGTGAATGGGTATGGAGTGGTGAACGCGGGACGGCTGGATAGGGGTTGGGGGGGCTGTTCGGGCGAGAATAAAAGGAACACTTTGCATATATACCGTACGTATACAGTACAGCACATAGTATATTATACATATACATACATGGTATGTTGGCTGTGGGAAAAGGTATAGTAGGCAACGAGCCTCTTGTAATGCATCAAGTGTGACAGTTATGGTAGTCATCGTTTTATGGTCGACGATGAATGGATTTTACTTCATCAGTCGTCGTCGACGAAGACAATGCCCGTCACTCCAGACAGGTTTTTATGCTACGGCTTTCATTTGTTTTGCGGCTATTTTCTTTCAAACCAACTGCCACACCATGTTGTACTTTCTCGTTCGCTAGGTCAAAAGGTTCGATTAATTTTTTTCGAATTTTTCTTAAGGCCACAAATCGAACGACAAAAAACAAACACCGTTATACGAGATAATATTATTACCTGAAAATTTTTAAATGGATAGATATATATATGGAAAATGGTAGGTTGACATCAATTATGTTTTCTACCTGCTACAGGTTTTGAAAATAAAAAAGGTGTGCATTACTGGACTCAGGCAGTTCTTCGTCATTCGCTCAACATATTTAGGCTAACAAAGTATATTAGAAGGAATTTATAGTTGTGCCAATAACTGAAATGGTGGTAATTTACCCATTCATTATCTGTAAGTACCTAATTATTTGTGATACAAGTAGCAATCACATCTTCTTCGCAGGTGCATCACACACTATTTTTTATAATAGGTACTCAATGTAAAATGTTGTATGTAGGTGTGAAAAAAAAAAACCAGTCCACTTTTTTTTTCATGAGTGAGAAACGTGTTTAAAGTCGTGTGTGAAGAATCTATGTGAAATCAAAAGGCGCATGCGCCCCCAAAATAGTAATACAAAAAGAGAATGAATTTGCAAGTACGTATGCGCTAATTATTACTTTTTGCACTTTGTTGATAAGCACAGTTTGGAAGTTTAGAGATTAAACACACAAAAATTTCTAATTTTCAGGTTCGAGTAATCTATTAGAAAAAAAAAAAAAAAAGGATGAAAAGTGAGAAATACCAACAAAATACTTTGAAATTTGTATTAAATTTGGACAAAGTTTATTGATTAATTCCGTTTTCATAAGGGTATATTTTTCTTTAGGTACTTCGAATATATTTGCGTATTTGAATGAGGGAAATTTTCTTCTGGTGAGCATTATAAAAAGTCTAATTTGAATAAGATAGTTCGAATAATATTTAACAAAACTGTATTTAGAATACTTCCAAATATGTGTAATGGCCAAAAGATGTTGTTTAGTAGTACTAGAAATGAATCTCTTTTGGTGTGGTTACACTACATTCAAGATGTAACAATATTCACTTGAATATTATTACCACTCGAGAATTATTTAAATTAATTAAGTTTATTATCCACAGCTATTGTAGACCTTAACTGTTTGAGAGGCTTTAAGTGAAATTAAAACACACAATGAATTTTAATACTCTATTATAATAATATATAAAAACACAATATTTAACATACCTACTTTTGATTATTCACAGTACTAAGACTGAATGAATATTACTTTACAGTACAAGACTGAACCAGTAGGAAATTTACAGTACAATTATTCTATTGGAAACAAGAGTTTATATACTCTGTCAGGGTTTAAATTTTTACATAGTATCGAGTATAAAGTAGGGATTTGCTGATTAGGGATTTGTTAGTTCGAGAATATTTGGGGGCTGGTACATTGAGGTTACCAAATATCCGGTTAAAAAACGTATTGTAGTTGCTGGTAGGAAGTAACGGTACTTTCGCCTGTTAACTGTAAATTTTAAAGGGACAAAATGTACAGAGTAAAAATACGTTTTTTTGTGTAGACAAATATGTATGTCAATATAAAAATATGACGAACATATCAGTTACAATATGTATGATTCGCCACTAGAATGTTATTTTCTTCCACAAATTGTTTCGTCAATTATGATGGACTCGTATAAGTAAGCAAAATCGTAGAAACAATCTGCAGCGATGGAGCATTAATTCATCATTTTCCTTGAGGAAATATGCCTGGTCCATGTGAAATTTATTTTCATTACCACAACATGGATTAGAGTGATGCCCAATTCTAAACACATAATATTGGTTTACCAGTCACATGTCGAAAGTTTAAAAAGCTTTTCCTTGTTGACATGTGTCTACTTAATCTCATACCCCCTTCAACTCCTATTAATACAATTTGTAAAAAAAATTCGGTTCCTTCAACAAAAAAAAAAAAAAAAAAATCATCTGAATGAAATAAAAAATAGAAAGGCTACATTGAAAATACAAAATGCTGAAAACATCGAATATCTCGCCTTGAAACTTCTGAATTTTTGTTCACCAAAAACTTCACTTTTACATGAAAACATAAAAATGAAAAAAATTCTATTTGAGGCAAAAAGTTCATACTTTTTGGGACGTTTTTTGAGTAGGACTATATTGACAACATGCACTGTCTCATTTTTTTATATAATTCTGTATACAATATACTGAAAAAAGGCCCACAAAAATTTCAAAGTCAAACTTTTTCGTATAAATCTATTTTCTTTTGCCCATCGTGTTTGCAGTCATTTTTTTGTTATTTCTGATAGTATTTCTGTCGAATTTTGTCTCAATTATACAACAAGGACTTCGTGGCTTCAGGAGATGAATAAAAAAAAATGAACAGATTTGTAATCTCTACATAACCTTTAATGAAAAAAGTAATGTTTTGGGAGGTTCTTCGTGTCTGAATTCCACGATTAAATTTTGGATTCTAATTTCTCGTAATTTGAAAAAAAAAAAGAATTATTAATAAAACACTGAAGGAGAAAGTGAAATATTCTTGGAGCATCAACTTTTTACGAGGGCTGTGAATACGAATTCAAAAAATTGTACTTATTTTTAATAGAGAGATAAAATTACAAACAAAACGATGATAGATTATCATTATGACTGAACAATATTATAATTATCACGTTGTCGTCATCTCAGTAAAGACGAAATCAGTAACAATGCGAGTCCAACACTACAAAAAAGACAGCACCGAAATGAAACTGAAAATAGGAACTTGAACGTTTCACAGTATTTCCTTTTTTTTGTATTTGCAGAAATGTTTTTTTCTCCTACCATAAACTCTAAAATCAATTCTTGTCTGCAGTCAAATCGAATCCGAATATTTCATATTTCTCCAGACACGTTGGGTGAATTAACGTTTTTCCATTCCTTTTTTCTTGATTTTTTTTTTTTTGTTCTCTGTTTCGATGGATGAAAAAATGCCGTTCGTCGAATTTTTAATTAAACGTTTGTAACCGAGGGTGTAATCGAGTATTCGTATTCAAATAATCTATATTCAGAAGATACGAAAAATTAATTAAATTCGACCGAATTGATTTTTTGTATTTTAGAACTTCATTAAACTCGTATTTTTTACTTCTCCTCTCACGACCACCTCCCATCCGTAGTTTATTTGTTGTTCACTAAAGGTTTTGTGAAATAATAATCGACTCTTCATTTTTTGATGTGAAACACATTTTTATTTTCACTACTGGGTAAAAACGAAAGTTTGTAGGCGGCTTGCATGGTGCAAACCTAGGTGCGAAGGAGAGAAGAAAGAAAGTAGAAAAAAATGTGTCTGTGTCAGTAGGAGTATGGCTGTGTGCCTGCGCATGGCTTAAGAGAATATTTTATTTTCAGATTTTACTATGTAATACTCTAATATATCATTGGAGATGTTTTTTGAGGCGCTGAATAACTTCTCATTGCTAATCCCTAGTCAAAACTGTAACCAGGTACGTGTATTGAATAAAAAACAGGGCAATGTAGGATAGCCTATCCTTGTTATGCCATGTGAAGCCTGAGAAGGTAGGTGGAGATCAAACAGTGCCAATGAGGGGCAATAAGGTCCAAGTAAGTCATTGAAAACTGTTCCACCAAGACTCAGCTGGACACAGGGACTACTGATGCTTGGTACAAGAGCCGGGTTACCCTGAACACAGTGGTTTTCAACTTGTGTAAGGAGTGTCAAAAATGGAAGAAGTGCTAGTTAATGGAGTTGTAAGAGAAGCAACAGTAGTTGGCGCTACAATCACAGTATCTGTAGATTGCTATGTGAAGGGCTGTTCAAGGGTGATTGCTTCTTCAGCAGCAATGGCAGCCAATTGCAAGCTTGCCAGATGTTGCATTGACAACACTCTTGTCAGATAACTGAGGGCAAGCTATGATAAAGCAGACCTAGGATGATGGTATCCTCAATATGATCATCATTGAGTTGAACCAGTCTGTGTTGGTAAGTAGATGGTTTCTCTCTGGGCTCACAGATTGTGTGTTCCAAGAGTTGCCATACCCGCATGTTGTTTGAGTGTGAAAACTCCCCAAGAATCAACTGGAGGAGATAACTCCTCATCTGCTGAGCTGAATTAGTGCTGTACAGTAAGTTAGAGACTACATTAGTAACTGATGGTAGGAGTAAACAAGATGGCTAAAAACATCCAGTGCTCACTGACATTACCATGAGATTGCGCCAGGTTCCTAGCCTATTGCAGCCATGGCTGCACATTCCTCGCCTTAAACTGGTACAGCATAGTCAGTGTGTGGAGTGGGCTTGGGCCACTGCCAAGATATTTGGTGATGAGGTCATGGTTGATGTCAATCGCTGCTGAAGAATGAGTGATAAATCAAGCAGGGGGTCAATACCTTCATCCTGCTGGAGCAGCTGCCTTTGTGTCCCCCTTGAAGAGGTGTAGAGGATGCTGGGATGGTGGAGGAATGGGCAAGTGCTGATGATGATGTGATCATTGCTGTAGCTAGGGGAGGCATGGACATATATGGACATACTGGAAGGTACACCAGTGCCCTTTACTTAAAATGATCTGCCACTCTCTGGAGTTGTCAAGGGGGTGGCAACAGCAAAGAGAGGGGAGATAATACTGTTGAAGGTTTGCTGCTTTGTTTGCTGTCAATTCATTTCTGGAGAGTCAATGTCACCAGGGGGTTGGAGAACTAGAAGACTTGAAACTGAGTTCTGCCAGATCAAGTTTGTACTGGATCAACATCTTGAAAAATATGGTTTTACCAAGAGGGAGCAGAACTACTACCTTCTTCATTGTCTGTTGGCTGATGAATGAGAGGGAGTTAAGAAAACTGCAACCTACCTGATTGGCTGTTCACCAATTAATGAGAGAGTTGAGAAGACTACAACCTACTCATGTGTGTGTGTGAGCCACGCTCAGTATTAAAATTAGATTGGTAGTGGTGAGCTACCAACCTGTGTGAACCAAAAAGTGTATTTGGCCTAAATGATGTTGAGACAGGCAACACAATGTACCAGCAAGTTCAGTAGTACGCTCATCATCACTGGTAGGAAGTTGCCACATATATATATATGGATATATTTGGATTTTTGTGTACACAAATCCAGAACAATATCGTAAAAATGGAGGGGGGAGTGTATTCTTTGTAGATGAATGTGTGTGCGCCTTGAGACAAAATGAATACCTGTGAGTACAGAAAGTAAGTTTGTGGACTATACGTCCACTAGCCCCCTAGATAATTGATAAGTGTGCATCACCTGTCACTACAATGTATAGGTATGTATGTATGTATAATTATATATGTGGAATACCTAATGGTGAAGAGAATTCTTAACAAGATGGTAGTCAACAGCTATTTGCATATTCTGCCACTTTGTACTTACAAATGGGGAAGCCAAAACATGGGCAAACACTGGTGATTTTGTAGCCAGTTTTGTGAGTTTATATAGAGGGTTTTGGCACACGCACAAAGGCACTCATAGGTGCATATATGTATGATGTTGCATAATTTAATTACATTGTTTCTTATTCGTGACTGATAAGAAATAATGTAAGACATTTGCTATCTGCGACATCACTGAGATCTTTGTCGATTAGCCATGGTACAAATGTTGTATGTTACTTGTATGTACTTACAGGTAGGAACATACAAATGTACAAGTGTGTACATAATTTGTTAAATCATAAATACAAATAAAATGCCAGCCTTTTGGCAACAACTGTTATCAAGGGGTGAGAGCCACTATACCTCATATGATTTGGTAATCCCCACAGATACTCCCCCCAGTTTTTGCACAACAAAAATGATAAGTTGATCAAGTTTTACTGTTTTCTCTGGTCCTGTTCCCACTTAGCCAGGATGCTACCAACTGTAGCCCTAACACCTTGTGAGATTGTTTTCTTGCATCGAGTTGGGCTTGGTAATAGGTGCAGCTCTGCTGGCCCCTACATCTTGGTGATATGTTATATGCAGTAGGATTTTTAAACTGATAGTACGGATGGTGTTGAGGTTTTTTATGACCAGGATGGGGAGTTGTCTTCTTTATGGCCAACATTGGAGAGTTTGAATTCTATGGTGGCCTATGAGATAATTTGAGTGCAGGAGGAGGAGGCGGGTAAAACATTGGGTCCTCATCTGCAAAAAGGAACCTGGCTCTCTTCCTCATTATTGGTGTGGGAGAACCAGAAGGTGGTTTTTCTACATAGGGGTTCTTTTCTGGCATTTTGGATGGAGAAACCAGGGGCAGTAATGGAGACAATAAGGTTTTGATCACGTCATTTGCAAAAGTTGTGCCCATAAGTAATTTGTCCTCAATTCTGGAAAACTCCTGCTTATGTTCCTAAAGCCATTGATTTTTCATATTATCAATAACTTTTGAAGCATTAGTATTGTTTTCTAAAGTGGCAGGCAAATTGTTTGTAGATAACATAACAAAGATGAAGATGATATTCTAGAGTTAAGAAGAGGTAATACACACGTACAAAAGTATTTGCACAAAAAAATAAAAATAAAAATACAAGAAAAGGTATGAGAGAAATTCAGTCTAAGTCTTGATAACAGTATAAAAAAGAATGAAGTCGTTGCAAAATTTCTGATCTACCTCAGTGTCATTTCATCTCCTTATCTGAATGTTTTCCATTCTAGGAAAGGTTAGCAGTAAAAATTCTTGTACTAATGAAAGTTCTCCAAATAAATTCTGTTCATTTTCAGTAAAGTTATAAAAAAACAAAGTTTGAGATGTGAATTTTTTGATCTTGTAACAATAATTATTGCAGGTGTATTGATGTGATATTGTTTTGCACATTTTTGTTTGTTACGTCTGTTTAACAGCAGAATCAAGTTGCAGTGTTTTGATCACAAAAGGATGTGGTTTTGTTTATTCCTCCTTATCTCATATTTTTACTTATTTTGTTCGATGATCGCATCAGAATTTAATCTTGCAAGAATCTACTTAGGTGTTCTTTAGCTATTTTAGAGTAAGGGAGTTGAGCAGGTGCTAACATGGCCTTGACTCTACTTAGAGCATCAGCTGGAGTGGTGAGTTCTCTAGTTGGCCGATGTAGTCCAATTGTCTGTATCTTCTCAAAGAGGCTGGTTCTTCTTTTTGCATGAAAGCATATGCTAGGGGTTATTGATCTGCGTACACATTAAAACATATACCCTCTTATTGGAGCTTGAAATGCTTCAGTGCAGCAAAGATTCTCAGCAATTCCTTATAGTACATTGTATTGTAATTTTTCTCAGTTTTTGAAAGCTTTCTTCAAAGAAAGTGAGCGGGAATTTCTTGTCATTGCCCATTTGGTACAAAGTAGCACCAATTTCAAAGTCTGAAACATCAATTGTGTCACATAATGGCAGACTTTTTTCTAGATGAACCAGTAGAGTTGCATTTGCCAGCATTTCATTGATATTTTCAAAGGTATTTTGGGCTTCTTTAGTCCATTTGAGTGGAGTTTTATTTTCCCCCTTATTTCTTTTTACTGATGTAAACAGCTAACTTTGTTTGGCTGCAGCATTTTTCACACCTGAGTTCTTCAACATTTAAGGGTTTTGGGAAATTCATTATTGTCTTACCTCTTTTTCAACCGCCAAGGGGTTTATATCTGCAAGTATATTTGTCTCATAAGCGAGTAACTGGCCACTGCACTGCACTGAATTTAGACACCCACAATGTAGCAAAAAGCTCATTTTCGGGTCACCACAGTGGAATACCTTCTTGTGAAGAGGATTCTCAATAAGAAGGTAACTAACAGCTATTTGGATGTTCTACCACTTCATACTTACATATAAGGAAGCCAAAACTTGGGTGAACACTGGCAATTTTGTAGTCAGTTTCATGAGTTTATATAAAAGATTTTGGTATATGCGCACAGACACACATATGTATATATACATATGATATTACATCATTTAATTACATTGTTTCTTATTAGTGACTGATAAGAAATGACATAAGATGTTTGCTACCATTCTGTGACATCGCTAAGATCTTTATCTATCAATCAGTCATGGTACAAACATTATCTTACCTGTCTGTATATGTGTATAAGAACATACAAATGTACAAATGTGTACATAATTTGTTTAATATCATAATGACAAATAATAAGTAAGGCTTTAGGCGATGACTGTCATTGAGGGATGTGAGCCCCTATACCTCATACGAGTTAGTAATCCCCACAATATATAAAGGCCAATTTCTTACGACTGAAAAATATCAACTATTATTTATTGAAACATACTAGCAATTCTGATGCATATGGGTGGGAAGTTATTTTCAAAAGTTAATTTTTATTTAGATTTTGAACTAGAGGATTATTTTTAATTGTGTAATTTAATGTTAGGAGTTACAAAATTTAATTAATAACTTTTTAGTGACTAATTTTATAATTTTTAAAAACTTACTTTTTCTAACGGAGCTGGTGTTGTGTTTGACGGCTATCAAATTGTGTTCCACATTAAATGTTTCAGTCCACCCCAGCTGGTACTGAAGTGTGCTTTTTTTTACCTTATGTATGATCGAAAATGAAGTTCAGTCATACAAGAAAGGTACAACCAAAAAAGAAGAAATATATAAGTTAGCAAAAATAAACGCAGGCCCATTCTTCAAAGGTAATAAACAATATACCACCTTGAGCATATAAAAAATAATATAAATAAAAAATATGATGAATTACTTCAAAAATTTAGTACTCATCACGTCAAGTCGTTGACTTGGGTTAATTAATTCAGACTAGACCAATACAATGGTGGCAAGGAGAAACCATTTTATATTATTTTGTGTGTTTTGTTTTTCTTGATTTATAGGAGGTATTCAAAAATAATAAAAAAGTGCATAAAATAATCTCAATAAACTATAGGCTACTCTATTCCAAATAAAACCGACGTGTCGTCATATGAGCTGATAGACCAGTGAGGAGTGGAAAATATAAAGATTCCCAGTATTCAACAAAGGCTGCATCCAAAACTTTTTTGTTTATACCAATGATTTTAGTTCCTTGTTTTTTTCCAGTTACGATCACTGAAATAGAAATAACACCAAACCACTAATAATGGATCAGTATTCAAACTTCCTGTGGGTGGTTCTTCCGATTAAAACAGAAACTGAACTTTCTAACGTTAAATAAATCGCTGTTCTGCTAGCTTAGTGTTCATAACAAGGTCAGTAAAGATTAATAGCCTTGAGTAAAAATATTTCAATCTCAAAAGGAAAACTTTGTCAATTAACCACGAAGAAAGCGATTATAAAATTTTGTTCTCAGAGTTGTGGTGGTTATTGTATACGTAGAAGAAAAGAAAACACTTTCATTATGCGACGAAAACACAAAAACATTTAGATTCGAACTTTTGCAGCGATAGGTACAGATTTATGTTAAGGTTAGAATGTACTTTTGTAATGGATTTTTGGTTCTTTGGGAATAATAATAAATATATGATTCTTCGCATTTGAAGTTTCTGATTTTTTCATTCTCGTATCAATTCAATAGTGGAATATTTTTAAGAGACTTTTAAAAAAAAACTCTAGCGCAGCAAGCTCCACAAGAAATAGTGGATTTTCTTTGTTTAAAAATCACTTATATCACCAACATTCTTCTAATAAAGTAATGTATAAAATAATATTTTTTGCAAAAAATTACCAATATCCCACAAATACGACGCATGCGATAATATATACTAATGAAGTATCATGTTTTCAAAATATGTTATGAATGTGTCAAAAATTATTATTTTTTATGAATGAAAAATTATTTTAATTTTATAAAATTATTCGATGGTTTTCTTTCCTTCGGTGACAAAAATTGTGGATTATATGGAAAAAAAAAAAAAAAACTTTTAATTACGAGAAAAAAATAATCCACGTTGGAAAACAATGTATAGTGCAGTTGTCTACGTTTTGGTTACGAAAATATTAGTGAAAAATTTAGTATCCGTATTCAAATCTAGTGTACTGCAGCTGGTGATCGGTGGGTGAAAATTGACTTTTTTATGAGATCTTGTTGGTTTTAGGCTAAAACGAGTGGTTTTCTCGATGAAGGGTAGAAAATGAATTTTTCAGGACCATTATCAGAAGACTAAAAGAGGGAAAATCACACTGAATAGTTAATAAGGTGGAAACAAATTGACCAATCAAACCAAAATTGGTAGGTCTGGTCCTTGTATAAGAGGTCTTGTTTGTACCAAATTTCGTGGCTATTGAAAGAGAATTTCAACTTTTATTGAGATAATATGAAAAATTAGCAACTCCAACAGCCCCAGGGAATGAACCATAATATCAATAGGAACCAAATTTTGAATTATGTTTTTTATACTTTGAATCAATAAATGTACTAAATTTTGTGACTATAACTTGAAAATTACAACTTTTAGAGCCATTAATCTGTTAAAATTGTAATAAAATCGTTCCTGTCAGAAGAACCATAAGACCTATCCACACCAAAATTGGTAGGTACTGTTCTTGACCTAAAACACATAGGTCTTATCGATTGAAAATTGCAACCTATATATAAACTGACCTACAAGACGGACTATGCGACCGAACCAGACCAAAAACAATAGGCTTTTTCCTTAGGTGAATCTGAATACGTGTTTCAAATTTTGAAACCATACAATCAAAATTGCGCCTGGAAATGGATTCAATGCAAAAGGGGTGGTACATAATAAAAAAGAATTTTCAAATATAGTTCCAATATGCTCCGAAAATGACGAAATGAAAAACGTATCCACTTCCACCTTTGGGTTCGAATATTCAGGTAATTTTAATAAGTCGATTTTTTTTTTTTTAAATCTACTTAAAAAGAGATTATTAATTTAACCCGAGAGTATTTGTGTAAATATGCTTGTCCGAAAATTTATGGAAAACCATTGGTAATTAAATGTTTTTTAAATAATAGAAAGTGATCCCATGGTGGCTTCATTAGATAGTTTTTGATTGTCTTAAAAAATTTTTCCAGGGTAAAATAGCTGCTACTACTATTGTAAGTACGAGGAAATGAAAATTCATTAAAAATATATGTTTTATCTGAAAATTGAATCAACTTTCAAAAAAAATAAAAATAATACACGGAGAAAAATAACTTTTTTAATACTCCTCCAGCAAGATCGAGACACTGGAATTATTGAAATTTACAAACTTTATCATAAAATTAGACGTATCTGACGCATTAGATTAGCTAGACCTACACATGATAAAGAGAAACAGCATCGACTTCAATAATTCCAATAGGTACTTAGATCTTGGTGGAGAAATTTTAAAAGCGTTATTTTTCCCTTTTTATAACGTTTTTATTATTAGTTGTTTTTTTTTAAAGATTGAAATATAGAATATGGGTCGATGTGAACTTTTGGTTTTTAGACGCATAATTTGCCAACATTTTTAACGATCACAATTTAAGAGCCAATGGTGCTAATAAATTCATATAAAATGGAAATAACAACTGGTGAAAAGAGGAACGCAAAAAATCTAGACTCCAGTTCAATTCGTGGTAATTAATTATTATTCGCTTTGATTGGTATATTTCTTCTTTTCTTTTTAATTTCTAACGTTTTTGAACATTGAAACTACGGAATATTTAAATTAAATATAAGTTTACAAAGAACTTTGTTTATGGATGAATTCCTACCTACCACCAAGAATGAAAAATAAATTACCACACTTCTATCATCTGCGTAGAAAACTTTTACCAGATGTCGAGTAGTTTTTTTCATTTTCTCTTTAATACATTATAAACTACAGCTATATTTTTCAATTATTATTTATTCGTAAAATGCCACAACATTCACTACTGGGCTACTAAAAACATAAAAGGAAGAAGAAAAAAAAACCAATTTCTACCTAAACTGTTCGAAAAACTGAAATACTTTTCCACTCTTTTCCTCTAACTCGTTTTCTGTATCTCTGTCTTTCTCTCTGTGTTTCTCTCTGTCTTTTTAATCTCCTAAAGTTGAGCGAATAGTAAAAACGAAAAATTGATGCTGAAAAGAAAAAGAAAGAAGTGAAAAAGAGCAGTAAAAAAAGACTAAATCGTATCAAAAGAAAACTTTGTTCCAAACTTTCCATTAAAAACACGTTTTATGATATTCTTCGACTGTCGTGTCGTTTGTCAATTTTACGTAGCCTGAACTCGTAATAAAATTTCAAGAGATAGCAAAAAAAAAAAAAAATTACAGAGAAAAATAGGATTTGAAAATGATTCTGTAAATAGGAAAAGAAAAAAAAATGTAATGAAATTTTATAAATGACTTTCATGTAGATTCTGTATGTGCAGTTGGTAGGTATACCTAGTCACATTTTCTCCATCTATTTTACGAAGGTTTGTTTTATAGACCTCTCGTTGGTTCTCATCTCGCTATCATTCTCATTCTTTCTCTTAACGCACACACGCACGCACATACACACACGCACACACGAGCGCACATACACACATTCACACACACAACTGCTTTATTTCTCGAAGGTAGGTAAGTACACATAAAGTGTTTTTCATTCCTTCGTTAACCAAATTTTCGGCTTGTTTTACCTTTGCGACGTAATTGAAGTCTGAGTCGTGATTGCATTTTTTATAAAAAACAAAAACATAGCGCTACTCAAGTGGTAAGCAATTCTAAATATTCGTTGCCTGCTATAATAATGGGTGAAAAAAACGTACACGGAAGCGTATCCTAGGTTATGTTGCCTAAAATAGATATACGATCGTTTACAAGTGGAAAGTTTCGACCTTGTCAGCCATAGGTGAAGGTGTGATATAACCATTCATTTTATGACACGACTGCAAGTCAAGAATTTTATAGGTTTTGGTAGGCCACACGTGTAGGTACATAATGTCATTGACTTAAGTCACCGTTTTATATGGGCCAGATGTTGATTTTGTGGTTGTAGGTTTTGGGTATGGTGAGCAGGTTTTTGAGTCATTTTCTTATTTTAAATTGGTGAAAAAAAATAGTATTGAACTGGGAATTTTATATAGGATGAACGGAAAACAGGAATTATGTTAAGTAAAATTCACGGCTTAGAATAGCGTTGTAGTCTGTGCTGATGAATCATTAATCGACCTTTTACTTCTAATCGAGTAAATTTTTTTCAGTGAAGTTTTTTTCCCTAAAAAAGTTTTAGGCGTACAGTTTTAATGCAGCATGTAGAAAATTTGGAGCAAAAAACGATACTTCAATCCACATAATATCCTAAATAATATACAACTCTGCAAATGGTGATGAAAAAAGTTGTGGGATGGGCGTAACTGGAAGATTTGGATGAAGAGGTTGGAAGTCAGTAAAGTAATGTCTCTTGGCATTCGTGGCAAGACACTCAAGTACCAATGATGTTGATAATTAATCGATTTTTTTAATCGACTATTTCTTTCCGATTAATGGTACCTATCGATTTTTAAAATTTTAAAAAATGAACGAAGAGAATAATCGGTTCTAAAATTACTTCTGGAACATTAGTCAGGGGTAAGATAACGTTTCAGTTTTGTTTCTTTAATTTTCAAGTTACTGATTCGAAAATGATAGAAACTGTGACTGGTATTGTTACTCACTGGTAGATGGTTTTCTATTTGATTTAATTTCTTTTCTATAATGTTAATAAATTATTCCTACTTCGTTATTGTTACTTTGACAGTAACGTTATTTAGAATTTTGCTTCTGTTACATTAATGTTATTTCAGGTTATTATAAATTCATGAAGAACAAATAATAAAATAGGTTATGCAAGAATTCGTTTTTTTACAAAACAAAAATTTTTGTGCCCCCTTAATCCTTGGTCCTTAATATAAATATGCATTTCCAAAGGCTAGTTTTCTGCTTTTTTGTTGGAAAAATCGCTAATTTATTCTGACCTTGGGTTACATTTGTAGGAGGAGGAGGTTTCTATTTCCGGGAATGTGGCGATTTCTCAATGAAAGGAAGGCTGAAGAACAGGGTTGGCCCTTGTAGTTGCAGCGAACAGATAAAGATTGTCGATTCATTTCTTTTATACAATTTATTAAAATGTGATTCACAGTACAACAAATTGAACGTTTTATTATTGACAAGAGTAAGGCGAAGATCGGAACTGGGCTGTAAGAAAAAAATGGAAATAAGGAGGAAGAGCAACTACTCAATGGAAATTCAGTCGAGCTGAATACTGATTATGATAAAAAAGGAAAAACTGTTATGCCTCGACAGCAATCCAGTCGAGGTAACCCAGTTGAGGAATGCACCAACTCAATGGAAATCCAGTCGAGTTGAATATCAGCAAAGGAAAAATTATGATACTTCAATGGTAATCAAGTCGATATAACTCAATTAATGAAGGCGACAACTCAATGGAAATCCAGTCGAGTTGATGTTGGGTATAGGAATTGTACTGTCATAACGGAAATCCAATTTAGTTAGCACTAACAAGGGAAGAATAGAAGGAAGCCCAAAATAGATGGGGAAGAAAAAAAAAAAGACTAAATAGTAGCAGAAAAAAAAATCCAGAAGAAAACATAACTTCCAACAAAACAAAATAGGTTGTTGTTTGAAGGTGTGTAAGCAGAAGTTATTTTTGCATGAAGGAATGTGTGGTTATATAGGTCCTATTTCTAGAGTCCTTCACCCATTTCCAGGTGAAGTGCAGCAGAAAGAGATGGAACTTTATAAGGAATTGTAAAAGAGAAAGAGAGATGGGAAACGAGAGAGACTTTTTTTTTCCTAAAAGCAATAGGAGGAAGCAAGAAAAATTCAAAAATATACTAGAAGAAAAGAGAGAGAAATATATGTCCACCTACAGCATACAAGTACAAAAAAAAAAAAAAAAGGCAAAATCCATGTGAGCCTAATAACCAACATAAAGAAGAAGAAAAGAAAAAACAAAAATATAGTGTCAGAGAGATGTGTGAGTGAAACGAAGATAGCTGATACATGTATGTGTAAAATGAAGACAAAATGAAATGGTAAACTGACTTAGAGAAAAAAGGTACATAGTTTCTGCTATAGCAAGGACGGGGAGAAGAGAAAAAAAATTAGAAGAAAGTTGTTGATGATGAAAATGATGGTGATGATTATTGGTAAAATCGACGCACATATTCATGATCATAACACTTGAAAGCTATACCTTACCTAACTTTTTAATGAGGACGTCAAAATAGTATTAGAGTTCGGATTTTTGTTCTTGAATGAAATAATTCTCTTACTTATTTACTGTTAATTATATTGCGTTTTCTCATGAACGGACTACCTATATCGAAGTAATCTAAAATGGGTAACGAACAAGCATTGATGCCTAGCGTACTTGCGCCAGAAAAATTCACTTCAGTATTGAGGGTTTTCGTGCAAAGAAAAAAAAAAGGTACTCAAGGTACCTACCTAGAATTAAAATTTTCCATCCTTTTATCGAATACTTGGGCTGAATACGAGGCGTTAGAATTCGAAAGTAAATTGGCAGCCTACTTTTTTGCTTCAAACAGGCGTTTATTCATGATAGCCTATTTTATTAGATTATTCGCACAGACTTCGATTTCAAGTGGAACAAATTCAACGGCTGTCGTCTACCTTAATTTTCTCGATTTCACGTATGAATAATTTACATAGATAAGTAGAAGTACCAATTACCGTCTGTGGTCGAAAGGTGGAGAAACAAAAAGTGAGAGAAAAGGCAAATGGTTTAAACTGACAAAAAAAAAAAAAAGTTCGTAACCGAAATTCCCACCATATTTCGGATGCACTCGTTAAAGGTTCCAACCCAGTTTACTGTTAGGCTAATGCTGTACCCCGAACAGATCTAACAGTTAATTGATGACTGGTAAAGATAGAAGCAGTAAATAGAAACCTCGGAGAAAGGTTCGAATAATTTTCAACTCCATTTCTTTTTTTTTCTTTTTTTTTTTTTTTTTTTTTGCGAAACTATGTAATTGGGTCATTGTTTTAGGTAAATGCGCAATCATTACCCAACTCGAAAAGTAGACTAAGTACAGCGCGTATACCTACTCTGCCCAAATCTTCTTCAACAAGACTAATAAGTCAGAGACAAATCAAAAAATTTAGAACGAAAATAGATCACGTTACCGTCTGGCTCGTGTATTACTACCTACCTATCTACTTGATTAATTTTTTTTTAGCTTGAATTTCCTTCGAGATTATATTTTGACTTTTTTATTTTTCTTATTTTATTGTACCACGCAGCAACTATTCAATGTTGAATTACGTAGATAATTTTTATGACAGCAGTTCTTTTGATCTCGTTTTGCTGCTCAGATATTATACTTATCGCATGAAAAATTTCAAAGAATTAGAAAAGCTATCGTCTTCGGTTAAATTATTTAAAATTAGCGGACTGTGAAAATTTTTTTTGCAGGTAATTTGAGGTTCTTTTTCTACTATTGCCTTATCTAATGCTTATATTTTGTTTTCAAAATATTCGAAATCTTTTTCAACATTTAGTACCTACCTACGTAGTTTCCTTGTAAAAGATCGTTTGAAAGTTGGAATTTCGTTGAACTCGAACGATTTGTATGGTGCTCGGTTATCATTAATAAATTCATTTTATTCGTGAAAAAAATTGGGTACAAAGAGAGATCGAATTTGAAATTTCGAAGGTTTTTTTGGCATAAGTATTAATGGGTCCTAATTTTTTATAATTTGTTGAGGCGGAGTCGATTTTTGAAGACTAGAGAGTGTATTCAATTCTATTCAAATGATCACTTTGATAAAAAAAAAAGGCTACCATTTTTAATGGTAATCTAGACTGCTTTGTGCATTCTGCTCCAGAAATTTTTATTTTAATTCACGACTTCAATAAAACACGTACCTATCTGCACTTCTCCTATCGTATTAAGTTGAAGATAGTGGCAACTGAACTATGTTACCCATAACGAACCATAAACAATTAACATTGGTTCATAATTCACTAGAATGATTAAGTGAGAGTTGTCAGAAAAAAAAAGCGCTGTAGTACCTGCCGGGATGGACTGAAACATTTAATGTGGGACACATATTTTAATAGCTGTCAAGTCTTCAGCTTATATGAGCGCATTTAAAAACAATAAAGTTAACTCTTTCAAAATCTAAACGAAAATGAATTTTTTGGAAAAACTTTCCGACTCATCCACACCAGAATTTCTGGCATGTTGCAATAAATTATAGTTAATATCTGTTCTACATTTCTTAGTTATTGCTCGAAATCAAGCATTTTATAGTCAAAATAATATTCAAAAAAGTTGAAATATAAATATCGTCCAGCCAATCCGTGCCAAAATCAGTAAATGTTAGATCATGATAAATATTTGTTCCGAATAATTACGTTCCTATTAGTTCAAAATTAGAAATTTTACAGTCAAAGTAAAAACAAAAATCATGTTACCGGAAGTACCATACAGCACAAAAATTTATAGCAAGTTATAATTGTTTATGGTGAATATTTTTTCCAAATTTCGTGGATAGATATTGGTGAGAAATAAAAAATTTTATAGTAAAAACAAAAACGAAAATAGTGATACCTGAAGTACCATACGCCAATCCGCAATAATCCTATTTTTCTTCTGGGAACAGAGCATATTTGCATGAAAATTAATTTTTACTATTTTTTTGTCTGCTGGGGGAGGGAATGATCTCTGGGTGGCGGGACATGATAAAATTTCACTTTAATAAGGTTTCATTTTGATAACAAGTCCAATTTCACCATTCACAGCACCTTTAGAGTAAAATAAAAATATATTATATCCTTTCCATCCCACTTACTCTATTAGTCTGATGGCACTTTAAAATTTTCATGAAGCAGAGTTGTGGAAACAATACTCGTATGAGGTAATAGGGCACCCCTCGACAACAGTCGCCGCCCAAAGGCTGGCAATAATTGTCTTTATGACGTTAAACGAATTTACACTGGTGCGTTTGTATGTTCGTAACTGTACGTACGTACAGGTAAGATACATTGCACGGGCCAAGATCAATTACCTGATAACAATCTCGGTGATGTCACGGCCCGGTACCAAATGCGCTGTGTTGTTTCTTATCACCTCGACAGAGGCAAGAAACAACGTAACGCATGACATAATTACGTACATGTACGTATGCATGTGTGTCTGTGTGCATGTACAAAATCCTGTATATAAACTCTCAGAACCGGCTCAAAAATCGCTAGTGTTTGCCGAGGATTTGGCTCTCCCATACTTAATTGTATGAAGTGGCAGAACACGCAAATACTGTTGAAAACCTTCTAGTGTGAATATCTCTCACGACAAGGTATTCCACAGTGGTGACCTTGACATGATTTTTTGGCTACGTCGTGGGTGTCTAGGCGTGTTGCGCTAATTCTAAAACTAGGTGCGGTGCGCTGGCGAGTTACTCGCTTGTGATACAAATTTTTTCACAGACCTAGACACCTTTGGCTGTCGAAGCAGGGTCTGACTTTAAAAGTGGGAAATTAAACCCCCTTCCAAATATATTTGCCAGAAGGGAACCAACGGAAGTAGACCTGGAGGAACAAAGTTGCCCTCATCCGCCAACTCCTCTAGCTTCAAAAAGAGACTCTGAAGTCTTTGAGACTCCGGAAAAACAAAAATAAATCGGAGGCCAGAAGCCTTACGTTTGGGAGCTGTCATCAACCCAAACAAGACAACAGCTCGCACCCTCAGAAGTGGTCATCTTTTGAGCCAAGACTCTGACCCTTCGACCCCAGAACAACAACCGACAGAGTCTGGTGGAACCTTTGCCAGAAGTAACTCAAAAGAGAAACAGCAAATTACAATGCTCAACATAAACAGAAATGGAAGTACGAAAAACCCGACATCGAACCAGCCTGGGACAGGTGGAAGTGGTCAGCCACAGCTGACCCCTGAAGTGCTTGTGCAGCTACTACAGCTGTTGCAGATGCAGACTGCAAAACCCTGCAATCCAAAGGAGGAGGATTGAGATTCCGGAATTTTTGCCAAATGAGGTAGAACTCTGGTTGACTCTCCTCGAAGGTCGTTTCAAAACAGAGAACCTACAGAACAACCAGAAGTACACACACATTTGCAGCGGCATGCCCGCAGAAATAATACGTTGCATTTGGGATATCATGGAATGCCCTCTGGAGGAAGCAGACAAATACAGTTGGTTCTGCAAGAAAATTCGCAATGTGTTTGGTAAGACCCAAAACCAGATAATTGATGATGTCATGGGTGGAATGAAGATGGGAGACGATAAACCCTCAATCTTCATGGCCAAATTAAGACAAAAGGCAGATAATATCGTATCACCACCAGTCATTGGGAACCAGTTCTGCAAACAACTGCCCCAAAATGTTGTGCAGTGTCTGGCAGCTGTGGGTACCACAGTAATCAGCAATTCCGAGGACCTAGACTTTTTGGCAAAAAGTGCCGATAGTGCGCTGGAACATTTGAGATCAGCATCCTCGATTTGTGCAGTATCGGCAGAGACAGGAGAACTAGCTCAACTTAGAGCCCAAATAGCTCAGCTGACTAGTGAAATAAAGAAGAAGAACAATAATAACTCAAGAAATGGTTGAAGTAATAACCGCTCAAAAAGCAGGAGCAACAACAACAGAAATAATGACAGAAAATCCAGGTCCAGAGACCAAAAGAGCAATTCTACCAGGGGTCAGAGTCCAACTCCCCCTAGAAGAACATAACCCCCCAAACCACCATCTCAGAACTGGGATGATAAATCCTGCTTCTTCCACAATAGATTTTGGGCAGAGGCCACCAAGTGCAATAACAGATGCCAATGGTGGGGAAAAATGTACAATAAGCCGTCAAACTAGAAAGGGGCGTCGTCTATCCCTCAAAAAAGTATTCACGCCGCCTGTTCATCAAGGACAGGACTAACAGGAGACATTAACTTATGGACTCAGGTGCTGACTTAAGCATTTTGCCAGTAAGTAAAAACCAAAAGGCATTTCCTCCAAAATACTACCTCTGAACTGTGAATGGTCAAAACCTTCCAGCTTACGGAATAGAATCCAGCAAAGTAAGCATCAGTTTGTGAAGAGACATGACGTGGTCCTTCACAATTGCGGATTTTCCAACTCCGATCCTGGGCGCAGATTTTCTCGCGCACTACGGCCTGGTCATTGATCTCAAAAATGGAAAGATCATAGACAATAATACTGGTCTATGGGTGGAAGGCAAAACGCTAGTGTACCAACTGGACACCAACATATCTAGCTGCACTAAAGTCGACAAACAATTCCTATGGATTCTGTCAGACTATCCTGGAGTCACTCAACCATCGATTCGCAGGCATCCGACCTATAAACATGACACCGTTCATTATATAGAAACTAAAGGACTGTCTTGCCATGTTAGAGCTGCAGGCTACTGCCTGATAAACTCAAAGCAGCACGGGAATACTATGATCGCATAATAGGGGAAGGCATATGCCACCCCTCAAAAAGCTCATGTAGTTCCCCGATCCACATGACCAAAAAAGCAAGTGGAGAGTGGCGAAATGTTGGAGACTACAGTGCCTTAAATGCCAAAACAGTTCCTGATCGCTATCCAGTCCCAAACATAATGGACTTCAATGCAAATATGAAGGTTAAAACGATGTTCACCAAAATCGACATCAACTGGGCATTCCACCAAATTAAAATGGCTGAAAATGACATTCCAAAGACAGCAGTCATAACCCCCTTTGGTTTATTCAAATACCTTCAAATACCGTTTGGACTCCACAATTCTGCATAAACTTTCCAGAGATTCATCAATGGACTGTTTATGGATTTTCCGTTTGCTTATGCATATTTGGATGACATATGCATTTGCTCAGAAGGCGGTGAGCAACAGCACGAGAAGAATGTAAGAACCATCATACAGCGTATACACTCTGCTGGACTTACCATCAATGTTGGAAAAAGTTTATACAAACAAACCAAAATTGACTTTCTCAGCTACCAAGTCTCGACCGAAGGCATTTCCCCTCTGAACACCAAGGTAGAGCCCATATTGAAATTCCAAAAACCCTCAAACGTTGCAGAACTCAGATGCTTCTTGTGGATGGTGAATTTCTACAGACGTTGCATTAAAAATGCTGCAGCCAAACAAAGTAAGCTGTTTGCATTGATCAAAACAAATAAAAAGAAAGATAAGACTCCACTCGATTGGACAGAAGAAGCTGAAAAAGCCTTCGAAAATATTAAAGAAACACTGGCAAATGCAACTCTGCTAGCTCACCCAGACCAAAGTCTGCCATTATGTGTCGCAACTGATGTATCCGACGTTGCTATTGGTGCAACACTGTACCAAAAGGACAATGACAAGAAATTACCGCTCTCTTTCTTCTCCAGAAAGCTATCAAAAACTGAGAAGAACTACAGCACATACGACAGGGAGTTTCTGGGAATATTGGCTGCGTTGAAGCATTTCAGGTACCAATTAGAGGGTAGATGTTTCACTGTGTATACAGATCATAAACCCCTAACACATGCCTTCACGCAAAAGACAGAACCAGCTTCCCCGAGAAGAGCTCGACAATTGGATCTCTCACAACAAGGTATTCCACAAGAGTAATCAATTTGCAATTTTTTAAAATATGTCATTATATTATACCTACCCACCTTAAGGACAGCCAAATTATTGTAAATTTTTCCAACATTTTTCCATTAATAATACTCATTCTGACACAGAAACCTTGATTTTTGATCCTAGTTGACATTACAAGTTTCAGTGATACTCCGAAGTTATTAAATTTAATAATTTGAATAAGTTAGTTCTATATTATTAATTGGTAGGTACATACCAAGTTTTCCCCTTTTGTCTGGTTTTATCGTTCTTTCACTCACATTTTGCAAAAAAAAAAAATCAATCAAATTTGTTTTAGATTGGTTTGTTTTGGGTTATTTAGACATGCCCATTAGTTTAGTCATTATTTTCTGGCCTGATATATTAAAAATTTCATTTCATGAGTATACTTTGGCTGAGGTCTAAAAAATATTTAAACAATCATAATACATATAGCTACAATACTATCTTATCGCTGTATTAATAATTCATTACCTCTAACTTATTGAATATTTTTAATAAATTTCTCACTTAACTAACTTTTGACAGTAAAAGTATCAAACATACTGAAAAAGAAAAAAATTTCTTCATAGGCTGCAATATTTTTGTCTCACAATAAAAACACGTTTCACGAGCAGAAATCCACAAAAATTGGCCCAAGAAGTTATCCGCGTAATTCCTTTCGCCTTTCGGTAGGATGTGAAACTTGTTCAATGCTACAGAACATATAGTTAATTGGAATCGAATTGTTGGGAATTTAAAAAGAAATCTGTTTTGCGGTGAAGAACAAAATACAAGGGAAAAAAAAGAAAAAAGTAAAAGAAAACGAACTTTTTTTCTTTTTTCTGCTAGTTTGTTGTTTTTTTTTTTTCATTTTTTATACAAGTAAGTGGAAATAATAGTAGAAAGATAGCCATCGATGCTCTAGCTATTCTATTTTTTCAACAGCTCACAAACGTAACTGATCAAATAGTTTTCATTAATTTGGGACTTGTAGATACTTCGACCTTATTCATTCTTCCATTTCTGTCAGTTTGTTCCCTCCATTTCGTGCCATTTCAACAGAATTAGGTGAACGTAATCGATTCAATCGACTGATACATTTAATAAATACTGTCGGCAATTCATCGTCAACAAAAGTCTAGAAAACTATAAAATGTTTGCAAGCCATTGTTGAACACTTCCGTAAAATATTATAGTCTGTACAGTTGTTGGCAAGATACATAACATACACTCTACTCCCAGCTAGTAACCTCGACTAAAAGATTGAGGAAAATTAAATTTCGTACGGCGATTAATTACTCATAAATGTACGTTCGGTTCTTATCACGATGACGTATTATATTATGTGTTCTATCGTCGTTCGTCGTATCTCCTCTCAAAACTATAAGGGTTTTATATTATTGGCCTCTATACAAATACAGATAGGTACTTGAATGAAACTTTGGGCGAATAGAAGAAATATACATTTGAAACGAAAGGGTGTTTAGTCATATTCACTATAGTTACAGTACAGAGCATCTTTGTCTACAAAGTTTTCAACACATTTCCACCAATTTTCTATTAATTTTATCCATTCAAATAAACTTATTGAAATTTTAGTTCGCGAATGAGTGAAATAAAGTTTTATCACAAAACATCTCAGAGAATAGAGACCTTTTCCGGATAAATTAATTTCAAAGGTAGATCCAACCTTGAAATAAAATCCGAGTTGTCAGTAATTATAAGTAACCGCATCTATAGGGTCACTCGTAGCATGGAGAATCGTTTTTATCTGACTGATTTGTCACGTACTGTAAATTATGTAAACAGTCCGTCTTGCCTCTCTTGAAAAAGAGACAGAAAAAAATTAAAAAATCTTTGTTCAATCAAAAATATACTTGGACCAGTATACACCTAGGTCCAGTTAAGATTATTTCGAGAAAAAAAATTTTTTTTTTGAAGTTAGATCTGCGCCCTTTAGAGTGTCATAGCAGTCATGGATTTATATATTATCTCTGCATCCAGTCCTTGTACTTACTGAAGCAAAATTAACATGAAAGCATGGATGCTCTGTCGTTTGTTTCAAACGGGTAATTAACATTGCACGTGGTACCCAAAGTCTTTACAATCTCCATCAGTCGATCATGTTCGATATAAATAAAAATAAAACCGGCAAGACAGCTGTAATATTTGGCGTTTGTAAGTTTTATTTTAATAGATTTTAACAATGGGTATAGGTCTGTTCTTTTGGCCAAAAAGTGCAGGAGTTCTTGCTTTAGTTCCTAAATCGTGTTCTATTGGAACGTAGTGTAAATGCAAAGCATTGGCGCTTTTCATAATTTAGTGCAAACTTAATTCGGAGAAAAGTGTAGAAAGTATGTAATTATGTCGTCGTCATTTTGAAAAATCTCTTTCTCCAATCGGTCTACGTAAAAGGCAAGAGCCAGTAATCGAGAAAATGAAAAACGGAAGTTTCAATAAGCCTAAGATATTTAATCATTTACCAATGATTCGAAACGAATTTAAGTTAGTCATAAATTCCAAAATCATTGGCTCAGTTAGGTTAGTTCGTAACCACTAGGCTAATTGAGCCAGTAATTTTTGAATTTCTGACTGAACTAAACTCGTTTGGGCTCATTGGGAAATGAGTAAAATTTTTAGACTTATTGAAACTTCCTTTTCTCGTTTGCCGGCTTTTGCCAAAATGTCAGCGATATTTGGAAAATGACAAATTTTCCAAAGAAACTACGACACCAACACTTTCTGCACCGAAAGAAAAGGAGGTGTAGAAAAAGCACAAAGAAAGCTCTGGTTGTTTCGCATACGATAAATTGGGAATTCGTTGTGTGATAACTGATAATATTTGTTTTTATTTTGTTTTGCTCGTACTTTTTCTTAAAACGTTCTTTTGATTGCAAAGAAGTGGAAAATTTTTAGCACTTTTTTTTAATTTTCTTGTCCCAGTTCTGAATCCACGATGAACTGAGTTCACACTGTTTTTGAGAAAATAACAGATCCTATATTATGAATATTCGAATTATCAATAATTATCCGGAAATTGGGTATAGAAAACATATCAATATTTTACACTACTACCAATCAGTGTTCATAAGGAAAACGAAAAAAAAAAAGATAGGTCCGTGAAAGGGAAAAAGGGGCAATCGCCCTAGTTATTCCTTCAAAAAAGAAGGCAAAAAAGACCAATCTAATTAAAAACCTTTTTTTTCTCTTTGGCACCACTCCCTCTAAAATCTGAATTTTCTCTTAACAAAATATAATATTCACCCCTACTTTTCGTAGGGGCTGTATCCGTCTATAGTAAATACAAGCCAGTCTTCTGCCATAAAAATCAAACATATGCTCACTGTTGTAATCAAGTTAATCAAAATCTCTATTTGACTTCTTCAAAAATTTTGAATATACGCTAACTTACGCTAGTTCTGTTCTAGAGTGATAGACAGGCATTCAGTGTATCAGAAGAAAAAAACAGCAAAACCAAATTTACGCTAATAAATTCCATTTCCTACGTTCTCATTGATTTTTTTTGACATATTTTACAATAAATATCGAGTTGGACGAATCAAATATTCATATTTTTTCATAATTTCTTATCAACTAATGAATGCCTAGTTTGAATAAGGTGAAAAAAATGCCACAGTTGATCCGTTGTCATGGTGATTTTTTTTTTACTGCTGTAGCTACAAATTTATTGGAAGAATTTTAAAATTTCGTTATATGAAAGTTGAGCCATTACTTTGCCAATATAATATTCCTTATTAAAAGCTCAAATTTTGAACTCTTTCCTGTTAGAAAAAATTTTTTTCAAAATGCTTCGAGCGTTATAATGACCGTGTGAAATTACTTACTTCTAAAGTGTTGGCTTTTCATCACGTTATAAGGATAACATATTTTCACTCACCTGCGAACAAAAATAAATTCAATTATAAAATTTGGAAATTCAAATAAACTAGAAACTTTAATTTCAGAAAAGAACGGAGTATGTGGCGCAATTAATTAGTTTTCTTAGCATCATTACCCGAAGGTCTTACGTTTCAAGACGACTTCCCATCACATTCTAAATCCAAAATGACTGCCTACATTCTTATTTGGGTAAGTTTGGTGCCCGAACTACATGTAACTGGGGAGTTTAGGTCGGAAAACCATTGACTACTCAGTCCCGACAATCCCCACCCAAATAAAATTATCTTTACTTTCTAGATAGAATGAATCCCATAATTTCGACTTTTTATAATTCAAATAATGATCAGAGATACAGTAATTTTGGTTTTTTCAGTGCAAAAAACATTTTATTACATGAAAGAATTAGGTACTGTACTATAATTTACATCTGGCATAACTGATAATGATTACCTTACTTTTCATATTTTTCACCTTGTTTAACATTCACACACAGAGTTCTTGAGCGAGTTCGGGTCCGTTATGCCTACCTTATTTCAACTACTCAAGTATGGAAAAACAATAAACGAGACCCGACTTGATAAGATACTTAAAATACTCAATACACAGTAGTAGTAGTCTACTATGCAATACCGTCATGCAGCAACAATAGTATATTGTCTGACTGGTGCGGAAAGTAGGTTATTTCACGAGTAAAAAACTGCCTTTCCGTACTCGTTAGATACTATACTTTTCGTAACAAATAAAAATTATGTGGGCGGGACGTAAAAATGTAAAAAATAGAGAAAAAATAAGAGAACTGGAAAAAAAAAAGTGGAAGAACAACGAAGAAAGGAGACAAAGTAAAAAAAGGTGCGGTAATGAGTAATTCACAATAAATATAAGGAAATAAAATTTTTTAAATCTCCCTCTCTCTTTCTCCACCCAAAAACATTAATGTTGTGCCCCAGTATTTTATTTATTTTCAGAGAATTTGAAAAAAAAACAATCATGAGGGTTAGTAAAGAGTTAAGTCTGATTCACACTTGGTTATTTTTCTAGCTACTAGCCAGCTGCTATTCTGTTAAGAGTTAAAGTCACTACTCCATTTTGGGTATTTAAAGTCAATTTTAACTTGGCAGACAGTCTTAAAGAATTCCATTAGAATCTCACATCGCTATCTACGAATTTTAAATCGATTTTGAATCGTTGAAACAAAGTAGTGACTTCAACAGTTAACAAAATAGTGACCCAAATGGCTGGCTAGTAGCATGAAAACTAGCCAAGTGTGAACCAGGCTTTAGTTCAACTACTCACGGTTCTCGCAGGTTCAAATCACTATTGTATCGATGAATTTTTAAGACGAGAAAAATATTATCTGACATTATATTCTCTTCTTTCATTGGAAGGCGTGTGCTTAGTCACATAGGAAGTTAGTAAACGTGAGGAATGTAATGAGGATTCGTAAAAGCGTGTAATAAAAAGATTAACATATAAGAAAGTAAGCGGAAAATGTTTGAAGGATGGTGGAAATGAAATGAAGAAACAGAAGAAGTGTAAATATGGATAATCTCTTCAACTTTGATAGAATTGGGCGACCTACAGTACCTATGGCAAACATATTTTAGAAAGTGCATAATTTCATTCAAATTGTGACGGTTATATATCGTAACAGAACAATGAAATACACAATTTATTTAAAAAGGTGTATTAAACATAAACTTTATAAAAGATTAACAGTAATAAACATCAAGAATTAAAAGAATAGGTAAGGTAGTAACAAGGTAATCAAAAGTATAAAAAGAGTTAAGAAAGACTATTAGAATGATATTAGAATGATATGAAATAGTACAAAACATGAGATTATATAGTAGTTACAAAGAGGAAGGTTCAGGCGAATTTACAAGGTGTTGGAGAAGGGTTTTGATCTTATTGGTTAATAGAAATATATGTACAGTAAGTATGACCAATGGTCTCGTAATAATATGACATAAAGTGGGTGTTCACAAATGAATTAGTAGAAATTAGTGTATATGCAAGATTGCAGAAATAGTATAAACAAAAGATGAGTTCATTGTTTATGAGTAAACACAGTAACTGTTTATGTAGGAAATGATGTCATCAAACAAGTCTTGACTTGAAGAAATGACGTGAGAGTTAATGAATGAGAAATAATAGGAAAATAGAGAGAAAGTAATGATGATGATGATAATTAATAATACGAAAATATTTCATATTATAAACGATACGAAAATATCATTACATAAATATTACAAAAAAATAATTACTTGATTCTCTTACTATGAAGTTGGTAAATTGACGGTCGTACTCGTTTTATCACTCAGTTAAGTACTCATTCTCGTAGTCGATAATCTGTCTTGATTATTTTTGATCATTGCACCATTGCTCTCTTGAAAACAATAACTACATTTTAGGTAAAAATGTATTTCTCGGATCATTTTAATCGCTTGCATTTAGACATTAGAGCAAACATATTTTCTGCTTTTAAGTTTGGCCTCTGGAATACGCTTCTTGTGGGTAACCATTGATTTCTACACTATATTTTGCACTGAAATTGTGCCTATCTCACATATATACTTACCTATAGTGTTATTAACCTTGAATATATATGTAACCTTCAACGTATTTTCTTTTTTTTACTATGCTCAAATTATATGCTTCAGTCAGGTACAGTCATCTTATTCACTCTTATCAGACATTCTTTTCTTTATTCTGTTCGAATGGTTTTTATTTTTCTTATTAAATCAAACAACTCATCTTACACGAAAAGAAGTGTATGTGCTACAACCTGCATAATATAATGAAAAAACTGAATTTTAATTAGAATATGCCTACCTTTCTGTCATTGACCTGAGTATTAATGATAACTATGTAATATTCTTCTACATAATTATGTTTGGAACGACATGATTGGTAAGAATAGAAACACTGGTGAGAGATACATATCAAATACAGATCAAGACTAAGACAGACAAAAACGATAATACTCGTACTCTTGATATTGCTTCTATACTCATCACTGAACAAGAGATATCATGAAGTAATGTACGAGTATTAAGGCAGATAAAATAAGCCCAAATGGAACTACAGTGCACTTGCACCATTTCTGGCATATTAAACGTTTAGTGGTCGACTTTTTCAGCAGTGCTTGATTTAATGTCGGATGAATTAATGCTCAGCATCCTGCCAATAAACGATCTTCCGTAGGCATTAAAAGCTGTAGGCGTGTATACAGGCTACCTATGTATAATGTGTGGGCTATAGCCTTTCCTTCCTCTTGCAGGCAGGAAACGTTTACTTTTCAGCGCCCGAATAAAACAGGTAGGTACCCAGTCAATCTTTTCACTCCCTCCTTCTGGATCACATCTGCGAAAGCGATTCATTCGCCGAGTGTACTTAATTTGTTAAATTAATCGTTGTGGTGAGCCAGATTTTCAATGAGAAAATATACAAACGGAGATTTAGTCGTCCTCCATCGCTCTCTCTGTCGCTCTTTCGTCAGCATCTCGTGTACCTACTCTTCGAAAATACACGAGTCTATTTCGAAGCGCTGCTGTGATTGGGGCCGGGTCTGAAGCGGGGATGAAACGGGGATGAGTTGGCTGAGGATGGTATGCTGCATTTCGTGCTTCTACAGCAAATATTACCTTCGTCAGTGTCCGTATAACCGCGTTTGTTGTTGTTAAAAGGGTGTATGAAACACGAGATGATTTCGTTGATGAGTTTACTTTGTGTAAGATACAAGAGGACCTTTCCAGAATTTATTGTTTACACCGAAATGATGAGACGAGAGCAACGTTTCTTGTTTATTCGGCACTGCTGCTGGTAAAAAATAAATATATATATATTAAATATCATAAAAATAATAATAATAACAAAATATGTACTACGACCAAAGTTTTTTGTGCTTCTTCTCGCATCCGCACCATATAAATATTCCGCATTTTGTTTTGCTGTTTTCCTGCGTAGTGGGTCGAAAGACAGTGACGTGGGTTTTTGGTGATATTTTGCCGAATTTCCAAATTTAATGATGCCATCGAAGGTTCGAGAAACAATAATGCAGATGAAGATTAATTGAATCATCAGTTTTCTTAGGCATAAAATAATTATGATAGTTTACCATTTGAAGCAGAGCTCATCTCTATCGCTTTTCCTTCTACATTCCTTATCGACATCATTCGGAAAAACATTTTATTTCTCCAGCAAATCACTCAGTTTTAAGAAATCCATTCATCTTAGGGATCGATAAGTCATTAAAATTGCTGTTGTCAGTAGTTCCAAGAAATGGTTTTTCTCCATACGGAAAAATGGAGTCAAACAGACAAGGTTTTTGCAAAAACTCTGGTCCGATACCAGATGTCTAAATTACCTATATCTACATCACAGGAAGCAAACTCTCAAAAAATTACAAAAACTCAAAATGACTGTCTCACTGCAGTCATTATCACTAAAGTTATTATTGTTGCGACTAACATAATTATGCAGTGATAAACTTCCATCAATGAGCTGGCTACAGAGAATAAAATCAGATGTTTGGTGGACACCGGTAACTCCGGCATACAGGCGAATGAAGTAGTTGACAAAATGACAAAGGAAGATTCTAGGGAACTACATTTAAGTTTTAAACTCTTCCTATCTATTCCTATGGTTAAATTAACTCCAGAATACCAACGTGTGTGATGGAACAGGAGGCAAATTGACTTTTAAGGCCAGTGAGACATATCCTGAAGGACCATCTGATAAGTACACCAATAATCTATAGTCACGGATAGCGACATAACAAGCATTCTAATTAGAACGAAATTGGGTAACTTCAACTTAGTATTTATTTTTAGTCAAAAATCATAACTATAGCAACAATGGTCAAAATTAGTTCACAATCTAAATCAGAGAGAAGAAAAAAAATTATACACAGATACAAACCTCTTCAACTATATAGAACCCAAGAATGCATAACAACTTTTGTAAAGTAGGCATAATGAGGAAAACTTGAGGAGTATAGCATTGAAAACTGATAACAATTTGTGAAGTTTGTAAAAGCTTGCACAACAATGTAGCTGTGAAACGTTTTTTGTTTACAGTCAACCACTGAATGTTAGCTTTATGAAAAAGTATTAATTATTAATAATAATAATAATAATATAATAATAATAATAATAATAATAATAATAATAATATTAATAATCTACTCTAAATTATTCATGAATATGTGATCAGTTTCTTTTCAGACTAACAAAATTGACATGAAATACGAACCAATATACGAAGGGCGTAAAACTGAATTGACAGATCTTAGAAACCACCAGCAGAATTTAAATCGTCCAAAATCATCTCAACACTTTTATAGTGAGCCATCAAACATACATAAATACGATACTGTGATTGGCTCCATAAAATAGTTGCCGAAAAACAAAGAGGAAACACGGTGGGTAAAAAAAGGTCATGTATTTATAAGCTTCATTGAACATATTTCATAGCCGAAACAAGAACTTCAAACAGTTCAATTATGATTTTAGGGTCAAGGTAAAGTTGTCATTATTTTTTTACGACAAGACATGACCCATTTCCTAGACGATAAGGAAAAAATAGCTTCTAACAATTTTCTCTGTTCTAGTCATATTATAGTTTAAAATTGAGTTTTCTTAATGACATAATATATAGTTTATTTTCTGAAAAATACGAATTTATTACTGCATTCGATGATAAGTCTTGAAATAATTGATTTTATGAAAGGCTGGCACGGTGGAATTTTATAATTACGTTAAGTAGAAATTTTTATTCTCGCTTAAACATCGACAAGTTGGCTCCACAACAGAATCTACATATGTCTCAACTTGAAATTGTACAAAATGAAATATCTGACTTACATAGGAATTCCTAGTATAACAGACCAATGTGAAATTTTAAGCTAAACTGAGAGTAACCTGTTTTTTTTCTTGTTTTTTAAATAAATTAATCAAATTTATATTTGGCGAACTTCTGCCTAATTAAATTAGCTATGAAAAAAAGGGCAGACTGCCCAAATGCCCATAATGACAGTGAACCAATTTTGACTTTTAATGTAAACCAGTGTGGTATATAAACTGGGATATCAACATGCAAATAAAATACCTCGATTAACCAATATTGATACATCAACTCAGACCATATTTCACAAGGGAAGATTTGATTCTAATTAAAAACAACAGAAGGTCGGGATAAGCCAAAAATCCAGTACTTTATTTCAGGTACCATCCATAATAATCCTACCTGAATTATTATCCGAGCCAAACAGTCTTCAAGAAACTTCATTCTCATTTGTTATTTATATCCACCCCTTCATCATTAACAACATTTCAACCCATATTTGAAAAAGTTTAGCACATTCTCAAATAAAACAATTTCATTCACAAATATAATAATTTTATTTGAAATTCAATGAGAATAGAAATAGATACAATTCCAAATCTTACCTCCGCTTTCAGTAGTATTATTGGTGATGAGAAATACAAACTTCTTAAAACTATTCTTCGCCATAAAGTTTTCCCTGGACGGTTAGTGTTTTCTAAGATACAGATGATGCGACATAGTAGACCCGGAACATATAATTGGTTGGTACCAAAATCTCAGGAATCAATAATTTTCTTTTGAGAATAAAATTTTAATTCAGCAACTAAAAAAAAATTCTTTATTAATAATTTCCAAGAATGTAGGAAGTTAAACTTTCATTTGTCACCACAACTTATTTGGTGGGGAAATTTCAATTTCAATGATATTTTGTTCAAAAAGAATTAAGAAATTGAGATTATTTAAACACAAATCTCAAATATATCATAATCAAAAGTTTTTAATCCAAAAGAAAAAGAATCAATTATTTTAACATGATTGGAATAAATATCCACACGTAAGAAATAGAAATAACTTCAAAAGAAACAGCCTGTGGAATACCTTGTCGTGAGAGATATTCACACTAGAAGGTCTTCAACAGTATTTGCGTGTTCTGCCACTTCATACGGTTAAGTATGGGAGAGCCAAATCCTCGGCGAACACTGGCGATTTTTGAGCCAGTTCTGAGAGTTTATATACAGGATTTGGTACACACACACAGACACACATGCATACGTACATGTACGTAATTATGTCATGCGTTACGTCGTTTCTTGTCTCCGTTGAGGTGATAAGAAACGACGCAGCGCGTTTGGTACTGGGCTGAGACATTACCGAGATCGTTATCAGGTAATTGATCTCAGCCCGTGCAATGTATCTTACCTGTACAAATGTACAGGTATGAACATACAAACGCACCAGTGTAAATTCGTTTAACGTCATAAAGACGATTATTGCCAGCCTTTGGGCGGCGACTGTCGTCGAGGGGTGCAAGCCCCTGTTACCTCATATGAGTATTGTCCCCACACAGCCCTTGTGCAAAATCTGGCACAGAACCCAGTTACTTCCCGTCACAAGTAGGCAGTAACTGGGAATCAGACTAGGCCACGCCCCTTTTTCTGGTGATCTCAGTTGCTTACCATTTACTGCCCACTTGTGACTGGCAGTAACTGGTAAGTAAATAGGCAGTAAGTGGGTTTTAAAATTACATTTTTTTGCTTCCTGTTTGCAGCCTTGTTACTGCCTTGATGTGCCAGGGCAGCAAATTGGAAGTAAATAGGCAGAAATTGGTATGTAAAATTACACACATTTCAGCCTGGTTGCTTCCCATTTGCAGCCAACCAGCTTCTCATTTGTGCTGCCTGGTTACTTCCCATTTTCAGCTCTCTTGCTCACCATTTTTTCTTCCTGGCTACTTCCCATTTACTGCTTGGTTACTACCCATTGACTGCCTGGTTACTGCTCATTTGTTCCCTAGTCACTGCCAATTTTATTACCTTCTTACTTCCCAATTTCTCCCTACTTGTTACTCACTAAGCTTCCTCATTGCTTCCCATTTGCAGCCTATTTGTTTCCCATTTTTGCTTCCTTGTTAATTCCCATTTGCTGCCTACCTGCTCTCCATTTTGGCTTCCTAGTTACTTCCCATTTACCACTTAGTTACTTCCCACTTACTGCTCATTTGTTGCCAGGTTATTCCCAATTTTTGCAGCCTTCTTACATCCCATTTGTTGCCAACTTGTTACCCAATTATGCTTCCAGTTTACTTCCAATTTCCAGCCCAATTTTTAACCATTTATACTTCCTAGTTACTTCTCACTTGCCGCCTAATTGCTACCAACTTACTTCCCTCTTACTTCCTTCTTGCTACCAACTTACTTCCCTCTTTCTTCCAAAAACAAAACAGAACCAGGTATATAGATAATATGGCATTTTCACTTACTCTCAATATGGAAATATGATTGATAAAATTGTTTAAAAATTTATCAACTGTTATTCTTGTTGCTCTTATACACCAAACACCAAATCAGCTACTACAATTACAATTTCAGCTTTACAAACCTGTACTATATTTACTATACATCCTCAAATCATATTACTCTCGATCATTATACTGCAGAAAAGCAATAATTAGGATTTCAAAATAATATGTGCAAAAAATATAAGACAAGAAGAAGGCGAATTATAATACAATAAAACTACAAAATATTTATATACAAGGAACAATTCATCGCGATTTTAAGAATTAAAAACCATGTAACTTTGATGTTGAATCATGAAATACAATGACAAATGACAATGCCAAAATATAAGAAGTTAGGATTATACACGATCCTTGAAATTATTCTTGTTACTATTCTTGTGCTGTTAAACAGAATATAATAAGAAAATAAATGATAATTACACATTTTAAGTAATGTGTCATAAAATAATATAGTATAGGACTTACTTTATGTCGGCCATTTCTATAAAAACACACTCGTAACTCTTCGCACATGTGTGCGACACATGGGACACATGAGTGGCCGATGATCTCTTAATAGCCTCTCATGGTAACTATCGCATGTTGCAATGTGGCCACAAGGTTTGTACAACTTTGTTTTCTGATTAATGAGGCAAACTGCACATATGGCTGCTGCATTCAATTCTCTGCAAGAAAAACAGCAAGATATTACATATGACATTAAATGTAAAATATTGTATAGTATTTGAAAATACACGAATCGCAGTCCATTTATGAAACCATCAAAAACTTATGATCAACTTTACGCATCTTCAAATGATACGTACACATTCATTACAATAAAAACAAACATATATAAGGCAAAAAACAGTATATGAAATGGTTTGAATTACTCCCAACGAAGTGCAAGAGATGAAGCTGTTTCAAAATTGATCGTAGTGTTATTCTTGTTTCCATTATAATTCCACAATACAGTATCAACTTACTATCTATATCGTAAAATTTCAATTTCATAAAACCTTAGACGCAAACCCATGAGAATCAACCTTATTCCTGACTGATACTATAAACTCGTTACGAACCTAAATAAACATTTATAATTACAAAAAAAAGTACCTAACAAAAATTAATTTGAATTATAATCCTAATTAAGTGTACGAACGATAATATAAGGCCGTTTCAAAATTGATCTTGCTGTTATTCTTGTTAATTGCGGTTATAACCCCCCAATATAGTATCCAATTCCTATCTTCATAATTTCAATTTCATACTGTTTCAAAATTACTCCCATTATTGCGGAAATTCTCATGTAGCTAATTTCAAAAAAATTTTTGGATTAAGATAAAAATAATTACTTTTTTCGCTGGGACTCCTCTGCACTCGCCACCTGACAATTTCTCGCAATATGTCCCAGCTGCTTGCAGCTGTAACATTTTTTATGTCCGTAGGGGCAATCACCATTGTAATGTCCATTAAGGCCACATTTGTGGCAGGTGATATGCCCCAACTCTGGCCAAAAGTACGGGTTATCAGCATTGGGATGTGGGTTTGGCGGCTGTCTTCGGGGGAAAATTAAATTGTGATGAAAATTTTGTGTGGGAGCGGTTAAAGGTCCAGCTTGTTGGTCTTGTTGTTGGTCTTGTAGTTGGTCTTGTAGTTGGTCTTGTTGTTGTTCTTGTTGTTCACGTCTTTGTCGTTCTCATTGTTCTCTTTGTTCACGTCGTCCTTCTCTATCTTCTTGTTGTTGTTGTCGTTGTTGTCGTTGTTGTTGTCTTTGTTCTTCTATTTGGTCTTGTTGTCTTTGATATTCGAGCAGTTGTTCTTGTTGTTCCGTGTCCTAAACTCATCAATAGTTAAATTATAGCATTAACTAGAAATATGTGCGCTTGTAAATTTATGGAAACAATCAACATACCAATCTCTGGTTTTCGTAGAATTCGTTGGTTAGCCGTTCGTACTCCATTCTTTCCTCTATACAGTCGCGTGGCGTATATGGGGGAAGCTCGTACCGACTCCACCTTATTGAAAATTAATTAAAAATAAATATAACTAAATATCTGCTGTGAATTAATATATGAATAATATCATAATACTTACGGTTTTTGGTCAGCCATTGTATAGCAGTATAGAAGTACGTTCGCAATAAAAAAACTACAAAATTTTATAATAATGAAACACAAACAAAATACAGCACATAAAACAATTAAAAAACAATAATTACAACTGATCACTATAAAATAAACGCACCACTATGACTTTACAGAATTGTCTAAATACACCATATATATCACTTATGAGTTTCAACCAATTTTCAACATTCAACAAGTCATCGGCTCCCGGCATTTGATATTTGTTAATTCCTGATAATCTGTTATCAATAAAATCTTTTGTACTATTGATATTCAAAAGTATTGATAATTGATATCAGAGAAAGAGGACAACTGTTAGTTTATTATAAGTATTGCTATTATCCTATTATAATTTAATAATCTTTTGAATTTACTGCAAATATAACTTTTTTTTTTGTTTGAAATGACAAAATTCAGGGAAAGAAATAACAATATCGATAGTTATCAATAAATATAGATGTTTATCGATATTTATTGATATATCATTTTAAAGGACTGTGATTGGTTCGTTTTGATGCTTGCAGATAATGAGGTTGAGTTTGATTTCGCGGCTATTTCATAGCATTATATGCGCATTTGAAAATTGAAAGCATATGTGTGAATATATTAATATTTTCATAAATTTTAGAAATAATAATTGTGATTGTTTTAATATCTCATATTTTTGATTTTGTGTAAGTTAAAATGTAATTTCGTGTACTTTACTCTGTTTTGTTTGGTTTATAATAAGTGTATAGTATTAAATATGTTTTTTAATGGTTCGCCTGTGTTTTAGGATAATTATAGTACATGCATTCAGATACATGAAAAGAATAGCAGCAAGATTCAGGAATTTAGCATTTTAATAGTCATCTGTATCTTTCATCGTTGCAAGTAAGTGAAAATTAATTTTTGTTTACACTTGATTTTAGTTACTCTTGGTTGATAATGAGTAGTAAAGTTTTATATATGTGTTTAATTGATCACGCGCACAGTTCATTTGGTTTTCCTATCGTGCTATTAATTCAAATTATATAATTTAATTATAGAACTGCGATAGCGATATACATTGGTCAGTTGACTAAAACTAACTGCCTGATTTAAAATTACAAACAGTAGTAAGATTCAGTATTACGAACATCAACAAGATTCAGCGTTATGAACATCAGCAAGATTCAGTGTTACAAACATCAACAAGATTCAGCGTTACAAACAGCAGCAAGATTGAGCAGTAAGAACAGCAGCGAGCTTCAGCATCTTTGGAAATAGTCATCTGAATATATTCCTTCGAACATTCTGAGTAAGTCAAAATACCATTTAATAGCGGTTTACTGTCTTCTGTATTTTATTTGTTTTGGTCTATAATGAATGTATATAGTATCACTTAACTGGGAATGTAAGGTTGATTCCTGTGGGTTTGCATCTAGGATTTTATGATAATTGAAATTATGTATAATTAGTAATTCAATACTATGTTGGGGAATTATAATGACAACAAGAATAACAGTAAGATCAAATTTAAAGAAGCCTTATCACATCGTACTTCAGTGGGATCATTTCAAATTCATTATTCGGTTATTATAGGTATTTTGTTTTGTATAATTTGTTCTTTTAGGTTCGTGATGAGTTTATAGTATCAATCGGGAATGTGTATAAGTTTATTCTTGTGGGTTTGCGTCTACTGGGTTTTATGAAAAATTGAATTTACGATATAGATAGCAAAGTCGATACTGTTGGGGAATTATGCGTAATGGCAACAAGAATAACAGTAAGATCAAATTTAAAGAATCCTTATAGCATCGTACTTCAGTGGGATCGTTTCAAAATCATTATTTTCGGTTATTATAGGTATTTTGTTTTGTAATTTGTTCGTTTATGTTTGTGATGAGTTTATAGTATCAATTAGGAATGTGTAAAAGTTGCTTCCCATAAGTTAGTATACCTAATTGATTTTGTGGAATTAAAATTATGCAGAATACTTGGATACTGCTTTAGGGTTATAATGACAACAAAAATAATAGCAAGATTCAGAATATTTTAGAAACTTAAGTCTATTTTTATTGTGAGTAAAATTATTTCATAGTATTTTTTCAAAGTTGAAATGAATCATTACTAATGTAAAAAATAAATTCATATATGTTAAGGGCATTGTACACAATGGCTTCAACCTCGTCAAATGTGCGTGAAGCCACCAGCAGTAGGGCTGTAGCAAGTAGCTCAGGAAATAAACCAAAAGAATATGTTTTCGAGAGAAAAGTATTGAAGAAAAGTCAATATTATGCATTAAGTAAAAAACAACAACACCTGAAGACTGAACAGTCAAGACTGGAAAGACAATTGGTACGTGTGGATCTGCTAATTTATGCATGAGTATAAGATGTATACCAATATCAGATTAATTAGTAATCCCCCAATGTGAATCTGAAATTCCGAAGTAATTGGTTCTTGGCAACGAGTGGGCTTGTGGAAAATGTATGTTTTCACATATAATTTTTTATGTTTAGGGTGGAGGGTGGTTCATGATCAAGTTGATTTTAAAATATTTAAAAGATTGTAAGGACATGTGATTGTTAAGACAAAATAAGCCAAACTTATAAGGGAATATTTGGAATATTTATTTTGAAAATTATTTGGGGATGGCTTTACCTTCTAGGAAATTATTATTTCAAAATTTACTGTTTTTTTGTACCACTGATTGCCATAATTTAAAACAGTTTTTGATTGTTTCGGGTTTGATTGGGTTGAGGGTATTTTTTGTAGTTTGCTTTTTGAATATCTACCAGGTTAATATTGTTTAGGTGTAACTGGAAATTGTTGAGAAGGTGTCAGGGGAAAACCAATTTGCTTGAGACAGAAAACTGCCTTTTAATTTCAAATGAAAAATTTATTCAAACTTTTTTTTCAAAATTAGTTGTAAAATGAGAACAGCAAAAATAATTTATTTGTAGAAAATCAACCCTCTTTATGCCCCTCATTTAAGCCCTTGTTCCAATTACTTTGTTTCCATTAATATTCACTGTGGTTGTGGTCCTTGTAGGCAAATTCTACATTTAAAACCAAATTTTTACACTATTTCTGTCTTGTTTCTTTTCCCTAGTGGGAAAGTCAAAGAGTTTCACTTGATCTGTTGAAAGAAAACGTAAACTCGTGGTTGGTTGATACGCAGTCTACTGCAACGTCCAATATAAATAGTAGTGATGACACTAATATTTGTGATTTGCCTTTCAATCCTTCACCAGAGCCACAATTAAATGCTGACAATTTGTCAATAATGGATAATTCATTTTCTGAAATTGTCAACGATGATCAATCAGAAGACAATCCCACAGTTGCTGGCAACGATTTATCTTTAATGTTTTCAAGTGCTAGTCACCAGGACCCTCAGGAGTATCGTGCTGTGCAACCATCAGGATCTTCCCAAGAAATGAGTACTTTCCAAAGGCATCTTCATGAACTACACACTATTTTCACTGTCAACTCTGCTACCTTTCAACTACAAAACGATATTTTGCAGTTTATGAAGAAATTCCTTCCATCGGATGTTTCTGCTAAATTTCCAATTGATTGTCGCAGTCTACGACCCCCCACAATCAATCACACTACTCATCTTATTCCTTCTGGCATTCTAACATATTTTGGCATTGCAAACATTTTACGCATGCCAGATGTTACCCTTTTTGATAAGAATGTCAATGAAATACACTTTTCCCTGAATATTGATGGCTTGACACTCTGCAGACATACCAATGGGCAAGAGTTTCATCCAATGCTGGGCAGCAAAGAGCAATTTCCTGTTTTTCCGATTGGTTTGTATGAAGGCAAAAAAAACCAATATGCCCCAATGACTATTTGAAGGAATTTGTCACCGAGGTGATAGAATTACAGAAAAATGGATTGACTATAGACAATGTTGTATATCGATTTGTTTTTGTTAAAATGGTAATGGATGCTCCAATGCTGGCATATGTCACAGGCATTAAAGGTCATGGCGGGTATCACAGGTGTAGCAAATGTCGTGTTGTCGGAACACCTATTGTTTCGAATTCATCGAAGAGGACAAAAACAGGCGAGCACAGGAAGGCGGTTCGTTATCTCAATTTGAATGCTGAACCAAGACAGAATTCAGATTTTGAAGACCACTACCATTGATTAAATGATCCGCACCAACATACCTCTAATGGTGCGGCAGTTTACCAAGAAGATGATCTGAGGGATGGAGATGATGATTATGATGATTATGATTTTTGGAAGTCGAACACTGATGAAGAAGTTGTAAAACATCATCTACATCCCTCCTCATTGGTAACAATAGATGGCTTTGATATTCTACGAGATATTCCTCTCAATTTATATGCATTTAGTGTGTATCGGAGCCATGAAACGTTTGTTGGGTATGTGGGTTACGGCAGGACCGTATAAAATGCGTAAAAATTGTATCGAGATTGTATCGAACTGCCTTATCGCAGTTGCAAATTTCTTTCCAGCCGAATTTCAGCGTAAATCTGAAAGTTTGCAATGCTTGTCAACCTGGAAAGCAACACAATTCACAGCATTCCTCTTATATATTGGTGTTGTGGTATTAGATGGCATCCTGGATGAGGCATATTTGAGCCACTTTCATATGCTTGTTATTTCTATGCGAATACTCACTTGTCGCATCGAACAACAAGAAAATTATAAGAACACATTGAAGGTACGGGGTAACTTAGAATGGATAAGGCTGTTCATTGAGAAGGGTATCGAATTGTATACTGAAAGTTTTGCAGTATATAATATACACAATCTTATCCATATGCCAGATGATTATATTCACTTTGGCCCAGTAGATCAGTATAGTGCCTTCAAATATGAAAGCTTCTTGGGTCGTGTAAAATGACTTGTCACTGGACACTGTAAACCGATAGTTCAGGTGACAAATAAATATTCCAGTTTGCTAGTTACTGGCCAGTTTGGTAAAGAAGGTAATCGAGAAATGAGTTCTTTGGAAGAATATTATGAAACACCTTGTTTATTATACGAATATATACCACAACACGAAGAACAGCAAGATAATCATACAGAACGCGGATGGCCATCTCACAAACATTCAATTTATGACCACTTCAAGAGGATGCACTTCAAGAATTTTGTTTTGAGTACAGATAATGAGAGTGATTCATATTGTGTGATCAACGGTGAATACTACAAAATCTTTAAAATATTGCGCAATAGAGAAACCGAACGTGTATATGTAGTTGGACAGTACTTTCATAATACTAGAAGCCTTTTTCATTCGCCTTATATGAATAACACTGCATCCCGATTTGTTGGTGTTGTTATTGCAAGTGATCTGTCTTCGCGATACCACATGCACTACTATGGAAAGGTGAATGAAAAATGCTTCGTATTGCCCTATACAACTTTAATGTCAACACATCCCAACAAAGTAGATCATAATACATCTGCAGAATGGGTTATAATTCGATTTCTTCATTAAATTTTCAATCGTCAAGTTTTGACGGGTTGGTTCCTATTATTATACTTTGTTTCGATTCTAAGGTACTAATAAAATATACCAATCAACTTGAATACCTGTACTGACAAATCATATATCATAAACATTTTTTTTTTTCAGCGTCGTATATTTCAAATTTCATTAGTTTGTAAATTAGGCATAACTCTTCTTGAGCATGAATACTAAATTATATTCGTTCAAGGTGTAATAAATGGCACTTGTGAAACATCCTACATTTGCATTACCCCTCAACATTTATAAACTCCATTTCACACCTAAATGTCTTGCTTTTCAACAATATATTAACATATACCTATATTCTGTATACATTTTGTTTATAAATAATGATTTTCTGCAGGCTCAAAATGTCTTTACAAGAAGTGTTAAGTGATCAGCATCGGACGATGGTGAAGATGAATTTGAACAGCAAGAAACAGCAACAAGAATAAGTCCGGAAGATGATGTAATTGTTAGTCGGCGAGGTACGAAATTCAGATGCAGAATTCCAGGAGTTAAAAATGGCATTCCTCTCTTAGACATAGTCATAGTTGCTGATAAACGAGCCCATACTGAATTGTACTGTGTGCATAGATCGATTTAGAAAATGGGCTTGTATATACTCCAACTACGGCTGCTAAGAGAGTAAATGTGGATGAATTGGTGAAGCATCTGTTATTGTCTGCTTCACCAACTACTTTAATTGACATTCCTTGGACAATGACCCGTGCAGGAATCATGAAAACAACAACAATTTGATTGAAATGGACGGCCTATATGATTAAAGGATTGTATAAAGATTTTGGTATGTAAAGAAATTATCTGAATATGAATTATTATTATTATTGTACGTACAATTAAGAATTTTTTGTATGCAGTTATTGAGGAATACGAAGAGGCAAATGAATGGATTAGTAATAACCCCACAATGGCTAAAGATGATGAGACAGTTATTTCTAGTATTACTAAGCAGGGGCCACGTATACGAACACCAATTGGTAAGGATGCGTCAACATACTTGAAATATGTAACAAAGTAAGTATAAACTTTTTTTCTCATCACATTAAATTTAACCTGCACGTTTATTTATACATACCCAATTTGTATTTTTATTACCGACACATTTCGTTTATTTTTCAGGAAATTGAAAACATCTCATTAACCAACAGATATAATTTCAACAAACCCTGTAGATAATTCCAACTCCCAAAATGAAAATAATATATGCTCCCCTTCGTTAGATAGTTTTTTTCCCCCAATCCACATCACCAATTAGTTCTCCTGCAAACTCAAATACTTTTAATGAATTGGCCCAATCTTTTACTGATATAACATTATTCTCCGACAATAGTCGACGTGCAACTCATGTTGAACATGATGTACGTAGTCAATTCGCTTTAATAACTAATACATTAGAAAACCTGCAAGAAATAATGTCAAAATTGGTTCAGGATAACCAATCAATGTTCAAACATATTACTGAAATAAAAGAAGTACTGCAGGCAGTTGTTAACTTTCCAAGTTAGTTTTTACTATGATATTCTTCTTTGTATCAACTTCAGTTTAACATTATCATTTTTTTCATTTATGTTTTTATTTTTCAGCCCATTCACTGGTACCGAGTAATGCTGCAAAAGAAACTCATCCGTTTGTACCGCATTCTCCAGCTGACTTTTCTCTCCATACTGATAGTCAATCCCAGCTGTATCATTCCCCAACAGTTGATAGTATTAAATACAAATTGAATTTACCAATTAGCAGAAAGGATGTGTTCATGGCATTTGATCACACATTAGACAGGAATCATCCAAGTTTTGATGAAAACACCTATAAGGCATTTGTAAGTAAAAATTATTTATAATTTCATTTGTAAAACTTTTGTATATTTTGCTGATGATAAATGTCATATTTATGTAAGTTTCAGAAAACATTGCTGTATGCTTATGATCCAAAAATAAATGGTCCAAAATTAGCAGTCGCCTCTCTATTAGCAATGATCATCAGAATGCCTGCTACAGAAGCAGTCACAACAGGAAAAGAAACAAGAATATCAGACAAACAAGATTTTTATATTACATGGTTTGAAACCACAACGACTTACTCAATGCTTGAAGGTAAGTAACTATTCTGTTAATTGTTTTGCACATTCCAGTGTAGACATTGTTTTAATATATTTGTATTTTATACAGCTTTGTCCCTATCTTGGGATCAGTCACTCCTACCAACATATGAGCCAATTGATAAATGAAATAAACGATCGTTTTCAAATCGTATCCATTTTATCATACAAAGATGGATGAAAACAACAAGACAAACGGCCAAACAAAAACTAGAATTTGAAAGCAACAAGAACATTAAAAAGACAAGTGTAAAAAGAAACATTCCCCTTCAGTCAAATATCAGCAAGAAAAGAAACAAGAATGACAATTTTGAATCAATTGAGAGTGACAATGACTGCAGTCAGGCAAGTACTGATTTAATTAGGATTGAAATTGATAAAAATGTAAGAGATGCAGACATTATTGCTCATTGTGAGCAATTTGCAGATCAACCCAATTTGGGATAAATTTTTCTAATGTAATGCATCTGCAAAACATTTCAAAATTTTTGTTTTTCAAAATTTTTCATAATATTCTGTAATATTTTGTAAATATTTGTTCTTTCCTTAATTATGATTTTTGTTATGTTATATATTCATGTTATTCTTCAGTTGTTTTTTTATTTTTTATTTTTTCTTTATGTTCATCTATTAATACATAATATTCATGTTCTACATATTCATGTATATTTTCAGATTTTTTTAAATTTAAAGATTGAATTTTGAAAATTTAGACATTTTAGTTACATATAGTTCATTCTATTAAATGAGCTAAATGTTAATAAAATATCTAAAATTTGAGTGGCAAGAAGGAAGTAAGTTGGTAATAACAGAGAAGTGAGTGGATACAACAAAAAATAAGTAATTTGGTAATAAGAGGGAAGTAACATGGAAGTAAGTTGGTAACAAGAGGGAAACAATATGGAAGTAAGTTGGAAGTAAGTTGGAAGTAAGCTGGAAGCAAGTTGGAAGCAAGAAGGAAGTTAGTTGGTATAACAAGACAGAAGTAAGTTGCTAGTAAGAGGGAAGTAACATGGAAGTAAGTTGGTAACAAGAGGGAAACAATATGGAAGTAAGTTGGAAGTAAGTTGGAAGCAAGTTGGAAGCAAGAAGGAAGTTAGTTGGTGTAACAAGATAGAAGTAAGTTGGTAGTAAGAGGGAAGTAACATGGAAGTAAGTTGGTAACAAGAGGGAAACAATATGGAGTGAGTTGAGTAAGTTGGAGTAGCTGGAAGCAAGTTGGAAGCAAGAAGGAAGTTAGTTGGTATAACAAGACAGAAGTAAGTTGCTAGTAAGAGGGAAGTAACATGGAAGTAAGTTGGTAACAAGAGGGAAACAATATGGAAGTAAGTTGGAAGTAACCTGGAAGCAAGTTGGAAGCAAGAAGGAAGTTAGTTGGTATAACAAGACAGAAGTAAGTTGGTAGAAAGAGGGAAGTAACATGGAAGTAAGTTGGTAACAAGAGGGAAACAATATGGAAGTAAGTTGGAAGTAAGTTGGAAGCAAGAAGGCAGCAAATCTGTTCAGTAACTCAGCAGCAAACGAGCAGTAACCTGGCAGTATTTGGGCAGTAATTAAGTTTCAAGTGAGAAGCATGAGGCAGTAAAACTGGGCAGTAACAGGGGAACAAATAAGCAGTAACCAGGCTCCAATGGGGCAGTAACCAAGCTTCAAGTGGGAAGCAAGATGGCAGTAAGAATGGGCAGTAATTGGGGAGCAAATGAGCAGTAACCAGGCTGGAACCGGGCAGTAAATAGGTAGCAACTGAGAAATATATTGAAAGTAATATAGAAGTAATTGGGAAGCCAGAAGGCAGCAAACTGGCAGTAACCTGGAGGAAATAGTAGTAACCAGGCAGTAATGGCAGTAACCTAAGCAACAATTGGGAATAACAAGGCAGTGAAGGGGCAGTAACAAAGCAACAAATGGGAGGTAATAAGGCAGTAAAAAATTGGCAGTAAACAGGCAGAAACTGAGAAGCAACTGAGATGCAACTGGGAAGCAGAAATTTTGAATGCTGCTTTCTGATTGGTCTAGACACACTAGTGAGAGATTTCTAATTGGTTGAAACACTTTATTTTTGGTAGTAACTTGGCAGTAACTTGGCAGGAAGGTGGGCAGTTTTTCCGGTGGGCAGTAAATGGGCAGTAGCTTGCACAACTGGGAGACCATTTCCACTAAGCCCAGTTTATGTGTAATCAAAGGAATTTGTTAATACAAATTCCACAATTGACTTACCTATTCTAATTCGCGATATAACTTAGTATCTCAAAATATACTCTTAAAGAATGAGCTATTTAGAAGCACCAGCTTCCACTCTGGAAGATACGAAAAAGAAAAAGTGATCTTAGATGCCTATTCTGTTAGTCTATATAGACATCTAATTACCAGGAGCTAGTGCAAATACATTAAGGTTCCTGCTTTTTACACCTCATCTAAAAATAACTGGATTGGAATTTCTGAAGTAAAAGAAAGATGAACAAGCAAAGGGAAGACGGAGTGAAAGATCTTACCGTGGAATTCTTGGCTAAAAAGAAATAGAAGATGAAAAGAGGTTTATTAGAGAGAGAAAACAACGATTGAATCTACAAAGAACCAAAAACAATAGAATGAACCAAGAATATGAGAAGAGTGATAGAAAAGCATTTAGGCATACAAGAGAGACCGAAAGAAAAAGAACTTCCAAAATCCAAAGGCTATAGGGCATCATCACATAGTCCAAAAACAGAAGCGGAAATGTATACACACATATGTGTGATAAAAAGAAAATAATAAAAAAAATATTTCCTCCAAATAAAAATTGATAAATTATATTAGTTTTCAGCCACAGGAGAAAGAAAGAAAGAAAGAAAAATTTTTTATTTTAACTTAATGGGAAATTTTCAATGTAGTTTTTTTACCTGTCCTTTTAAATGACTTGTTCCGCAGTATTGCAGAAACTCTATTTTACAGCACAATAGGCCTATACCATTGATTTGGAAAGCTAGAATGCTAATTAAAAAATCTGTGTTTAAAAAGATCCATCTTTTGCAGGGCTGATTTTATGCATATTAGATAAAAGTAGGTACCTACGTACGCAAAAATTAAGAGGAAGCAAGAAAAAAGAAAGGAGAAAAAAGAAAGTTATCTACCTAAATAAAATTCCATAAGCTTATAAATTACAACGAAAGTTGTCTTTTAGTTTCCTTACCTAAAGGGGTGATGAAAGCTCTGTTTAGTGTGGTCTTTTCTTTTTCTTTCCTATTTCTATTTATTTCCTGATGGCTAGTTTTCTTATGAAATTCATTTTCTTCATTGGACTGTCGAGTAAAGAAAAAAAAAATTTAAATCGTGATTGCAGGACAGTATACAGCCAGCAGTTAAGAGAGGTTGTTTTCACATAAAAAAAAGTTAATTTCACATAGGTATCCTGTTTAATTTTCAACATGAGAAAGAATAAATAATGGCCCTATTTAATATTTATGAGTTTCCTGGTGAAAAAGGCGACCAAAAAAAAAAAAGTATAATAAAAAGGGTTAATCTAAATGACTAGTGCGTGTGTATGGAAGTGTGTTCGAATCTGTGTTTGAATATAAAAGAGGATGAGACGAAGAGGATGCCATAAAATTAACGAAAACGGACCAGATATGAGTTAAAAGGTTTCTCCAGATTTTAAGTATTGAAGGAAACTACCCGTTGGGATTGATAAGAGGGGTTGAAAAAACCAGGTCAGTTAAGCAGCCCGGTGGAGATGCAATCGTAGCTCATTTTCTGGAGGATATTTTAGTTTTTCACCGTTTTATTCTATTTTCGGTGTCCATATAGGCCTGTTTCAGAGTTAGTGATGACATTCTTCACGTTATTTCGCCGTCTCACTCTTCGTCTATTTGTAGTATTTTTTTTCCTCTCTAATCCCCCTGCATTATTTTTGGCTATTTCAAATTTATATGTTTATCATGATATACTATTGGAATTTTTCTTAGTATTTTAGTGAAATACGTAGTAAATTAAATTGATATTTTTCACGAGGAATTTTAAAAAGATAATGCTTATATCTACCAAACTGCCAGCCAATTATCATGATATCTGTGTTTAAAAATATTTTTGTATCCAATACCACTTAACCATAGATCAGCATTTCGACAGAATAACAAGCAATTTTACTTGTGAATTCAATTTTGTTTTTATTGAGCTTTGGCTTCGCGTAGCAATTTTACCCAGTGTCCAGAGCATATAATTATATTTGATTTCGAAGTTACGGGGAGATAAAGTCAAGATCCATTGGTCGTGGTTAGCTAGGATGAGTTTTCAAATTATATCACATAATTATTGAAGTATCAGTAGAACCAAGCAAAATGCACCGCTATTTTGGGTTGTGAATGTGGCGCCAACCAGTCTTGAACTCGTAACCATTTGATTAAATAGCCGAACACCTAACCATTATGCTACGCAAACCCCAACAGCTATACCTGGATAGGTGAGTGATATGTAAGGACCATGAAAACGATCATAATTAAAATATTATTGCTTTTCCCATTTTAAGTGCTATAATTCATTTCGACCTGAAGTTCAGCCAATTTTGATGAACTATAAATAAACGTATATACCTACTTAGTTGATAAGGGATTTGTTGCAGCCGCATGAAATGTAAAAACCAATGAAAAGAATGATAAATTTAAAAAAAAAGTTCATTTATTGACATAAAATAAGTGATAATTTGATAAATGGCTTCAATTCAATGTCAGAAAGCTCCAATCATTATGAAAACCTTCAAATTTTTATCACCGTAATTCTGAATATTTACAATTATGTGAAACTTTGACCAATGAGTGATCCAAGGGGAAAAATAGCCACAGAATCCAGATAAAAACAGTTAAAAATTTGTTGAATACCGAAACAAAAAGCTTCACATTATAAAATTTTTTGTAATTTCTCCCTCCCAAAAAATGACTGTCTGGATCCGCCACTTACCTTGACAAATTTTCGTGTTAGCTTTGTTCTCATTTTTATGAAAATGAAGCCCAAAAAGCCCATACAGAGGAAAAAATTATAAAAATAACAGGTTTTTAAATTGGTAGCCTGTCATAACACTTATAATACGCCCACATTATTTCGATTAAGACTTTGGATTGACCACTCATTGAGCTGAATTCAGTCAGCTTGGTTCTTGGTTTTCGGTTAACTGTCTCTTAAAAAGTGGTAAACTTAAAATCGTTTAATGCTCCATCTTATTATTTAAGCATTCAAAAAAAGGTTATGGAACATGAACAAGTGTGCCAATCTTTCTCTGACAATAACAATGAGAAGAAAACCACACGTATTATGAAACATATCTTTGAGTCAAACCAAAATACATTTCATAGATAAGTCAGATCAATGCTGTTTACTGATCAAACAGTAACACAAAACTGAAATAAAACCATCAGAAAATTTCTTCGTTTTGGCAGAAAGTTGTAAAAAAATACAATTAGGTGAACATCCAGGCTTCCAGAAGATCATTAAATATGAAAGAAATTACTGATTAGTTCCCACAATGAAAATCTGCGGAGACTATTTAGTGAAGGAACACCTACCAAATCCAACAGTAAAAAGCAATAAAATTTACCTGTAGCCTAGATGTCTCAACGAATTTTGAACTTATTCAAATAGGTTCGAAAAATATGCTCCATATTGAATTTCATGAACATTGCTCACTCCGCTCACTTCACATCTCGAATCGGGCATAATCGGAATTCTTTACGTCCGTTTCATCGACACTCGTCAATTTGTGAATTTTCCTTCACAGTCGTAGGATATTAGAGTTTCGAAAAATTCTTCCAATAAGTCAGCCAATCTGTCGCCGCAGGCAGAAAAAATTCTCCTCCAACGTCCCGAGTCACCCCAATCGCAATAACTTTCCATTAATCTACAGCATCGCAAATACAACGTACATTCCGCAGAAATGAAAGCGAGCGTGAAAATCGGTAATCATCGCTTCGGTTAAAAGTCTAAATGCTGTCGTTCGAAGTTTAACGTTCTCACATTTAATTTCGCAAAATTTCTACGCATTCGCAGAGGTGTCCAAAAATTTAATTCGAAGTATTTTCCACTCGAATTCGTCCCATCCCATCTGACTGTTTCTCTGGTCAAGTGGGTACTCGAGAATGAGTGGCGAATACCAATATTTATCTTTGGCGCTGAATTAACTCGTATTTACTTACACCTATCAACGAATACACGCACCCCCACACACCGTACGAACTACCTAACATCTTCACCCCCTAGTCAGTTATTCTAGCTCCTATTCCAAAAATTAATCTTTCTCAGCGGTCAACAAACCCGTCGAATTACTGGCCCAAGAAGTAATCCGCATTAAGAATTGTAGTCAGTGAGTGAAAGAGAGAGAAAGAGTGAGAGAGACAGAGTGAGAGAGACAGACAGACAGAGACAGAGACAGAGATACATAGACAGCGAGGAATGGTGCTGGACGGAGACAGATAAAGAGAGGTAGAGGGAACGAGAGACAGAAAGGCTGCGAGGTAGAGAGGCATCGAGACGGAGAAACAGTCATAGAGATCAGAGTAGGGGTAGATTTAGGTGCACGATACGTTAAATAAATAAAAACTAACAAGTGCGAATTATTTCACCGAGTTTATACAAGGTGACGTGTGGTGGGGCAGTGAAGTGGTGGCTACGAGACGTTAAAAAAGTGGATGGAAAGAAAACCCAGACAAGTTGTAGACGTGTTTACTTCATCCAGGAGTGGGGTAAGTGAGTGCCATTTTGTTTTTTTAGATAGTAAATCTACTCGAAAGAAATTAGAAATTGACGATAAAAATTTCGTTACGATTCCTTTTGACACTCGTCGAAGTTTTTTTACTTCAATTTTTTGCGGCTAACGAAAATTTTTTTCCTTCTTTTAGCAAAATAAAATTGTCTGTATATTATGAGTGACAATTTTCGATTGATTCAACGTCAACGAAGCACACCGAGAAGAAAGATTTTCAACGATTCAAACATGCTGGCTGAAAGGTAAAATTCAACTTATCCACGTCTCTTATTTTGTTGGCTCGCGTGTCAGTCACATTATGCACGAATTTACTCATTCTCTTTTAACGTTTTGGCATAGAAAAAATTTTTTGACAGATAGCTGCCACATAAAAAGAACGAGGAGAAAAAAGTTTGTGATTTATCCCAGTGAGGGAATATTTACCCGACGTTTTTTTCTTCAAGAGTCGTGATTCTGTTGGGCTAGCTTTGTTCCAACAGTGAGGTCATTGAAAAAATCCCAGATGAACGATCGCATAATGGCCGACGATTACTTCTGTTTTTAATCCAGTTTCCCAAATCAGTATCTGGTAATGTAAAAAATATTAGGATGTCTACTTATCTATGGTTAATCGAAGGTAAGTATAGAGAAATCACCAAAACTGATAAATACGAGAAAGAAATAATATTCGACTGTTAAATATTGCTTCAGGCTGTTTCTTCACATGAATAAAATACATTAACTTGCGAGTTTGAGAGTGAAATGTAAGCTATAGCCTTGAAAATTGAAATAAAAACTAATACCTGATTGATAAATCGACATTTGAGGTTACTTTTTAATTTTCTGTTCGGTTATTGTTTTGCCTATCCAATAGCAGGGGAAGAATTAGGCAGTTAGAATATTCATTTTCCCTGGAGTAAATAAACGGATTGTCCCACAATAAATCAGTCTTATTCATTCAACAGCGTTCGAATATTATTAACACAATTCAGCATGATGGGGATTTAACTGACCAAAGTGCCTCAAGTGTGAAGATACCAATCAGATGCGATGATTGAGTACGAAAATGATATTCATCAATCTTGTGAAGTATGAAGTCTACATTCATGAATACTATCGTTTATATAATAATTATGTTATTTTTGTCTACAATATCACAAACACTCGAGTAGGTACATTCATCGATTAGCTGAGTTATGGGTTCCTTTGGGTGGATTTGAATAATTAGACTACAGCCAGATAAATTTAAGGGCCTCAATAACATTAACCGTACGCAACAGGCTGAGAAAATAACCTAAGACATCTTTTAATTTCATTCTTCATCCAGCACCAAACTATGTCTTCGCGTTGATAGAAATGAAATTCGCTGCCGATGACGTGCCCGATAATTTATAAACAAAATGAAGGTATTCGTAAAACATTATATAAACAGCCAACGAACGCGAAGATAGGAAGAAAAAGCCGAAGAAAAGCCACGCTTACAGGTAGAGCCAACAAATACATCCTTCTCAGCAGCCTTCTTCCTAATTCACATAACAGCTAGACATTTTTTCGGCTCGCCTTACCACACTTTCCGTCTTAATTTATTGACAAAGGCGCGCATACCGCATTTTATGCCGAGGCACTAAATCAATTTCGCAACCTCATTTCGACGTTTAGAAAATTAAAAATTTATATCAATCGACGCATAGGGTAGGTGGGTAGGTAGGTAGTTGGGTATGGAAAATTTTGCGACCCCTCGTAAAATTTTACAGACAATCGAATAGTTTTAGGCTTCGGTTACGACTTCGAAAGTGAAGTAAAAAAAACAAAAAAAGAAACTAACGAAAAAGAAAAAAAAAAAACAAAAACAAGGGTTTCTACTTCTCATACCCAGACGTTTCTATATATTATGAACCTACGCGTATAGATTATTTTGGAAAAATTCTAGAAATATCTTCACACACTAAAAGCTCACATAAAAAGATACCATTGTCGTTATTATAACCAACAAATTAAACCCCATTTGAAAAAAAAAAAAAAAAAAGTTGTTTCTTATTCTTTATTTGATTTAACACCTCAGTCGTTACTATACACTATAGTTTGCATAATACGTAGGTATGGTTTAACTACTCAATCCGAGGTCTATAATATTATTATTGATAATGACGGTAGCCAGATGCTTGAAGGAGTAACAGTGAATTAAGGATGAATGAATACAGAGCCGAGTAAATCTGTAGTAGGCTGAGGGATAGGAGATTTGTTATATAGAAAGTGAGAGAGAGGTTGGACTTGTTCAAACTAAATATATTTATGAAAAACATTGTATTATGTTGCCAGGTATTTGGATATTTAGCAAAATTTCACGAAAGTATATAATAGGTATATTTATATCATGTGAAGCATATCCGATTGAAAATAAATACACTCCTGTCTTCTCCGCAGGTATATTATTTTCTCGGTTTTCTCAATCAGTCAGATTTTCTCAAGTAATATAACTTTGAATATTATATATACGAATATACTTTTGTTAAAACTGAATAATGAATAACTTGTTCATCAAAAAGATTTGATCGGTCAAAACTTATTTTCTCGACTGAAATCTTTTTAAAAATAACTTAAGGTAAGTACATGCCTATCTGGTTTTGTTAGTCCTCTGTCAACCAGATCTATGTAGATAAGTGGCCTCTTATTAGCAATAATAAATAGTAGGTATATAATTATGTTTGAATGAAAATATAATATTGTAGGCTTTTCGCTTCGAAAAAGCTTTCAACATCTACTTCATTTCCGATTTCGAGCTATTATTTTAAATCAAGTTTATTTAATTCGAACTCTTAAATAGCTCTCATTCGAATCGGTTTTGCTCTATAGTGACTCATCACTCATTAATTCAGTTATTAGCTCCATATTTTGTTGAATGGTGTAGCCTACCCATTCTTTACTATAACAGTTATTTAAAATTTGGTTATTTTCTGGAATATTTGTTTTTTTTTTATTGATTTTGTTTGATAATAATGAAAATTTAATTAATTGTTTGAACTTTAAACATAAAATACTGTATCGTTAAAATTATTTTCGTCATTGATAGTTCATATCACTGATTTTAGATTCATCTTCACAACCAGTTACCCCAACAGAATTTCACTGATATCTCAGGAATACTAGTTAGGATTGAACTGCTATAAAATATCATAGTATGTTTGCTCAATATTCCGCGAAAATTGGGTTGAAATTGTATATTTGGTGGTCGAGATATCGATGAATGTGATCAAAATGATAAGAATTCGATCTCTTTGCACAATTTCAGCATTTCAGAAATATCTTCATAACGAATGTATGATTTCAACAAAATTTTCACAGAATCTTCAATTAACATACTGACCAAAAATATTTCATAAAAATTTCAGATTTCCCAAATGAATGGTTCTTTTGCTATTACGTTCGGTAAATTTGATTTAATTTTCATGAAAATAAATGGGAAGGGTAGGTTTCACAGTTCACAAAACTGAAACCGCGCTTCAAGTCTCTTACATTAACCGAGAAACAAAATTTGAAAGAATCAAACCGGCACTAAAGCCGCATAGCCATGTCGAACATAGTTATTGAGAATCAGAAAAGATAATGATATCAAGCAGGTAGATACCTATGTTGAATATGGTTGTGTAGATAAGTAATAATCAGAAATCTGAAAAACTTCGTAGCTTTCAATTGTAAAGATAGAGGCGTGAAAAGATGAAGATAGGTATTTTGTTTCTTAGGTTAAGGGAGGGGATGAAGAATGTGACTCTAACACCGTATATAATATAAAGCCATTAAAAAAAAGTGGGGTTCAGTATGCCATAGAGGGATGCAGAAAACTTTGCGACTCTCGAAAATATTTCGAAATCGAATAATTCTAGACCTTGGTAGTTCGATTATGATTTCGAAAGAAAAGTAAAAAAATATCTACTAGGCTTTCCATTTTTCCGACCCATACAATGGCCATCCCCGAACCAGCCACACAATATTCATTCACTTATAAAAGCCTACACAAAAATACATGCTCGCACAAAATGACGACGTTAACTATAACGTTATTATAACCAGAAAATTACGATCCAATTTATAGAAGAAAGAAAGTTGAAATTGGAAAGAGAAAAGAAATAAAGAGTAGAAAGGGAGAGACACAGAGACAAACAAAGTGGACCAAGAGAAAGAGAGACGGAGAAAGTTGATACAGAAGTAATAATAAAGCAAAAAAGAGGAAAAAAGCTTCAGAATTTTTTTGAAAATGGGACGAAAATTAGGGCCAACCATATACAGTCGAGAAAAAGGAAACCGTTTCCGTTTTCTCTCCTTTAATATCGAATTATAAATTTTCTCGCCACTGACAGAACGACGTCTACTTTCTCCCGTTAATATATCTATACATACCCCATTTCAGAGTGAGTGAGAGAAAATGGGGAGAAAAAAATGGGTAGACTTAGACACATTTCGATATCGAATTTTTTCGTGTCTAAACGTCGTATTCGTCGTTGGTGAAATAAATTGCGCCGGCACCGTCGATGCTAAATAAATTTCGCTTCAATTTTCTCATGAAATGAAATGTAGAAAACGAACGAAGAAAAAGTGGAAAAGAAAAGAAAAAAAAACGCATAAAAAGGAGTGAAGTAAAAAAATTATTTTCGAAATGCGAAAGAAAATACTTTTTGAAGTTTTAACAAGGCACGAAATGCCAACGAATGATGTCGAGAAAAGTAAAACAAATGTGAAAAATAAATAAAAAAACCTTTACAGTACGGTATAAAATTTTGACAGGAATGAGAAAATTATTGACAAGTAATTTTTTTCTTTTTGCATTAAATAATTTGGTGATTTTAGGCATTTATTTGTTGGGCTTAACAAATTTATATGTTTGTGATTATAGTATCACAGGTGAATATGAAATGAGACTTACTTCATAGTCTGTTTTGAAGTATTTGTATGTTCCAGAACAGGAAGAGTCTTAGAGAATAATCGGAAATATCTTCTTAGTAAAATGCTACATATATGAGTTTCCATTGTCTGAAATTTTTAAGAAAAATCAATGCATGTAAATCAATCTAAACTGCATTTATCAATTTTTAACCAGATGGACTCGAATCTAAAATAATAATAATAATAATAATAATAATAATAATAAATAATACATAATAATAATACCGATTGCAGAACCGATCAATGACCTAATACTGAATATCTCCCTAAAAATAATGTTTCAATTAAAAAATCAAAATTTTATATCAGAAAATATAGATTTTTGATGCAAACATTAATTTTTTAAATGAATGATAAATGGGTAACTTATAAAAAATTGGGAACACAATTTTTATTTTTACTAAACACCTATGTGTTAAGAAAAATTTTAAAAATTACGAAACAAAGTTTTCATCCACCCTCCTATTTTCTGCTTCATCAATATTGTAAAAAATTCGTTTTCAATTCAGTGGCATATGCCTCCATTTGACACTGTCTACATACCTTCTAATTATAACGTAAAATTTGTTGAATGAAGAAATATTAGGTGCTGCAATATCATTCTGTAGTATCTGGTCCGTTCCAAGGCCTGGTATTTTTGTTTTGCCTTATGATTGTTATTTCTTTTTGTTCCAGAGGAGGTACCAAAGGCGTCAGTAAGTTTTTCAAATTCTTATGGTATCTCTGCAGTTTACGTTTTGATTTTGAAAATCATTTTTCTTCTTTAATTGAAATAGAAATTCCTAAAAATTTATTTTTCAATAAATAATTCTGACAAGTAAATTTGAGAGTAATTTTCGAATTTTGTATACTTTCAACTAAGTAACTGGTCGGCACCTCTCTTAATTCGCGTGTGTTTAATTTTTCTTTTCGTTTCATGAGTTCTTTTTATGTTTCCAATATTCACGGTGCTTACTCGCATGTTTGTACCAAACCTACCTAGGAGGCCATTTACGAACTGTCTGTAACCTTTACAGCTATCATAAGGCAGTTAGAAGGGGTATAATTATAATTTTTGCTAATCATTACTTTATCGATCTATATGGCCATACGCGGAAGTAGCTATGACACATCCAGCCAACTTTAGAAAACTAAAATAATGAAATTTTTAAAGTTGCGCCGTGAATGCGATCGAGATACTACCCGCAGTACATTCGTATAATTTGCATATTTTTACCAGCCTAAAAACACACGCGAGACTTTCCGCAGGTAGTGTGTTTTTTCCTTCCTTTCTTATCCTCCTTGGAAACCCCCTATAGAAAATGAAGTTTTTACTCGTTTTCTGTCAATTCTTGCTTCTTTCCATATTCTCATACATTTTTCCTTGGAATATTGAATTTATCTTATCTCTACCTTTCTTTTTTTATCCTCTCCTTGTTAGTCTAAACTGTTTATAGAATTGTATAATAAGATGTCTAATGCATTTCTAAAAACCGATTTTTGTTACCACTACTCCTTCGTTATTTCAACAGACAGATTGACATTTTCCTAACTTAATCTTTCTTATATTTTACTGTCTGTTCACTCCGTTTTATATCGTCCGTGGAACAACTACCTTTGTAACATAATGTTTTTTGGATGTGTTTTTGATTCAAAATTAAATACGATCTTTTCGATAGTCATGTGTTGAGTGTTTTAATTGGGAAAATGGATTAAACTCAGTGGTGTTATCTATGGTTTTAGGTTGAAATATTCATGATGGTAAGTCAATTCCATGGAGAATCCTATGGTTTATGGGCATAAAAAACATCAGACGTTCATAGTTTAAAATTCGAGTTCTAAAGACACCTGGCAATTCATCCAATCGGGCAATGGTAATTCTGTGGCCATTGTCCTGTACAAATATGTTTGCCAAAGTCCATGGTCTTGTAAGATTTTTGACTTAAAATACTGCTAGGACTGTAGGGAGATTGTGGAAATGGCCCCGCCTGGTATACCACAGCCATATAATTCAATACGATCTATAAAAAGTTGGGAATATTTGTGTTTGTAATTTTTACTGCGGATTTTTATATTGATAAGAAAAACATCGCTTTTTTCAATAAAACGGTTCCTCTGCGCATACATCTTAGTGTTATTTATATATGTAGATAACTAAAAAACACCTCTTTATAGTCATGATTTCTTCATGGTACTTATAGATAATTTGTAAACGGCACCCAGGCCTATTTTTTTATTTCCTTATTTTATACGAATAAAATTGTCATATTTTTATATGGTGTTCAATTTTAATTACGAGATTTCGTTCTTTCCGATAGAATCTTGTAGTGGTTAGGTGTAAGATGTAATTTTACTTATTTCACGATTTTTTCATCTGAGATCTGTCTGAGGTGTCCTGATTGATTGTGTGGACATTTTACAGTTTGTTCATAACTATTGAGTTTGATGTTGGTCTTGCTACCGTTGACAAGGTCAGGGACATCCCAATTAGTTTTCATTCGTGAACCCTAGTTAAATCCCTAATTATTCTAAAGACCGACCATATTTCGTCAATGTATGAGAAAACAATAGAACCATGCCCCGCCTCACGAATACAGTACACTTAAAACGTTATTTTTTTGGGGGTGCAGAAATTTGGAATATAGAATTTGTCGAGGACCACGGGGGTCCGTGCACCACCAATTGGAAACCATTAGACTAAGTACGTATGGTATTGCTCTTGGTCTTATAATGTTATTGTGATAATAAAACTTTAAACATCGATTCGTCTATAACAAAACTAGGGGCATACCTCCGCCTATAGTTCTATATTCAGTTGGAAAAAATTATTGCCATAATAAGAAAATGTTTTTCGTACAAATCTATTGAATCTTTAGATAATTTATTCAAAGGGCGAAACCATAGCGAAAATGAAGAAATAATTTAAAAAAAAGTATATATATATATATAAAATCTACCTATGTTTTTATAATAAAACAACCACAAGTCTGCCTCGTGCAAGGAAAATAAATCGTTTTTTAAAACCAAACAAAGTAATCTTCTTATTCATCGATAAGATATTTCGCTTTTCAAATTGTACGTAATATATTATTTTAGGGTAGCATGCTTTAACCCGCAGTATCTCTCTTCTCGACGACTCCACAACGTACAAACTTAACAATACCAGCACCGAAAAAATAATATTGTAGTAATTTTTGACCTAATTTGGCATTCATGTCACGTGACTTGGATGAGATTCATGTCTCATCCCTCACCCCTCTCTTAAATTGCGAATAACGAGCTTTTTCAAGCTAGTATCATAAAAGAAATCCTTTGTACCCCTTTTCGCGATCTTCTCCACAAGTTTGTAACGAAACAGAAAATATTCTCACTTCAGTCCTGTATCTAACCATCTATAGCAACCCCTTGTGCGTTTCTGGTTCGAATGTGGCTAACATTTTTTCATTCTTCAAAACCGCATCGCATAAAAAATGATCCCATCCGAGTGAATTAAAAAGATAAAAAAATATAAAAAATGAAACGACCAGAAAAAAAATAGGAATTTCAAAATTCGTCGTTAAATGCAAAAATCTCTAAAAAATACTAACATCCAATTAAGAAAAAAAAAAAAAAGTAAAAAAAAAGAGTAGTTATTCGTTATAAATGAATGCGACGTATTTTCATGCAATTCACAACTTCAGGGTATTGGAGACAGGCAAATGTATTTTTCCTCTTTTTTTCCCACCCTTCTCTCTGTTTGTCTGTCTCTCTCTTTTTAGTTTCCACACTACTTTCCCAAAATAAATGGCAAAGTATTGTAGAGAGACATAGAGAGAAAGTGATAGAGAAAGGGAGAGGAAAATACGAAACTTCCTTTTAACAAAATGAATCCGTTTTCGAGGGAGGTTTTTGATTTAGAGATTTCTCGCTTTTTGTTGAGAAAATTTTCACACCGTCACTGCCATTGTTGTATATATACTTTTCGTTGTTTTTTTTTGTTTTTCGTAGTTTTCATTAATTAGAATTAACTGTCCGAGTACTAATGACCGTCTGAACATCTTTTGTTCGCCACAAATACGATTCGCCTTCATCTTGCATAAAACTGCGGGTAGCTACTTTTTTATTACTATTCTTTGCGCATCAAAACACAAAAAAATAAAATAAAAAAAGTAAAATATACATTTTTTTGGCCTCCTTCATCTAGTATATCCGCGATGTTGAGTTATTTTTTTCTTTCTTTCTTATTTTCTTTTTGTAAATAGTGTAATTTTTTACGTTTATTTATTCGTTGTTTTCTTCTGGGTGACAAAATAAGTTAATAATGAAGTGCCTAGATAGAAAAAGTAATTAAAAGAGTAGATTTCATTGTCATCCAAATGAATGAGTCAACAGGAATTCGAATTAAATTACTATCGCTTTGAGTTGGTCGACCAAAAGCAACGAGTGTCATTTTGGATAACGTCCCGTCACTACTAAAGTAGCAACAGATTGTTTTGTAAATTTCTTCGTACCTACCTATTCATTTAATGCAATATTAAAATTAAAAAAAACTTAATTTGAATATTTCGCTAGTAGAGATGAGTTACGTATTTATTGACTAATCAAAAAAAAACAAAAAAAAAACATTAATTAGTGTGGTGACGTTTCCCTCTTTGCCTCCCTCAGGGCTCGCCCCTGCGTCGACAGACGGGTTGCAGACTAAAGTCCATGACCCATACTAGTTGTGCATTGCACGTAAAACGAATTACATTGTCTGTATGCACTCATACAGACAATGCGTTTCTGTGTTTACCGTGAGGCGGTAAACTGAGGCAAGTGAGTATGTAATATTTACATACTCACTGACAGTATACGTGCTGTGGTCCATATAAGGTACCGCCTCGCCTTTGGACGATTGCCCCAGTTGGGAAGTACGCTTTGTGTACAGTTAGGCACTTAAACCGGCTGGCTACCAGTACCAAAAAATAATTTGGTTGCCCCGCACATAAACCACTGTCTCCCTCAAAGGTTCCATGAACCCTGTGTAGGTAGCATCTACCTACACCAAACAAGCCGCAGTGGTAACCTTGATGTTGCTACAGTGGTTCAGGCGTGAAAACGCTCGACAAGCGAGAAATCGCTCTGCTGATAAGTGCGGCTTGGATGCGACTTTTTCATTGGCTAGAAATAGCTTATGTGACTTAGGTGACTATTAGTCTCGACAGCAAGTGGGAAATTTACCCCTGTATCAAATAAACGTTGCCCATAACCGGACAGGTCAACAAAATCTCGGTAGAACACGCATAAAACATCTGCTAGATAGGAAATAGTCCTACAAAAATTTCTGCTACAAATTCGATTAAGCTGGATTTCCAAAAATTAAGGAAGAGAAAAATAATACGAAAAATAATGCTGAAAAACGACGAAACTAAAATACCTGGAACTTCAAACAAAAATCTAGAGGAAAAAGACCGTAGGTTACTGGCTGAGAAACAAGCTCACATAGAAAAAGAGCTGTTTGATCAATACATGAAAGAAATTGTAGCCAAGGCAATATCGGAATACAACAAAAAGAAAGTCAAAGAAAATGCCAAAAATACATCCAAAAAACGGATCCAACTACCAGAGTTTCTCCCAAAGGATGTAGAAACTTGGTTTATACAACTGACCAGCTGTTTCCAACTCGAGGAGATTCCTCGAGAGCATAGATACAGGCAATTATGTGGAAACATGCCTGCACAAATCATAAAAGCTTGTCCCGACATCATGGAATGTCCTGACAAAGCAGAAGATTTGTACAGTTGGTTCCAGAACAAAATAAGAACTGCATTTGGCATAACCCCTCAAGAGGAAATTTGAGAACTGATGAGAGGCATGTCCATCGGAGATGACAAGCCCACAATATTCATGCTAAACTAATGAAAAAAGGGGATAATCATGTATCAAACTTGGTAATAGCTGACCGATTCTGCCAACAACTACCTACATCAGTTATGCAATCACTTGGAGCTTTAAATCTTACAAATGCTACCAGTAATGAGGCATTAATAAATTTGGCCAAAGCTGCTGAACAGGCACTGGAATATACAGGCAAAACTGCAATTAGTGCCATGTCAGCAGAAAAATCCAAAATAGTGGAACTTAGAGCCAAAATTGCTGCTTTGAAAATGGAAAATAAAAACAACGCCAACAGCAGCAATGGAAATTGCAACAGCCGTTCTAAAAACCGAAATTGGCGAGAACGAGACTCTAGATCTCGTGACCGCAAAAATAATAGCAGAAAAAACAGCTCTGGCAGAACACCACCAAGGTCTAAATCTAAACCCAAATATAAAAATCCAAATTGGCATGAAGACTATTGCTTCCACCATAATAAATGGGGAGAAAATGCCAGGACTTGCAAAATAACCTGCCAATTCTATGCCAAAAGGATGATCAAAGATGAGCAAAAGAAAAAAGAATTGCTCTCTGAATTGGATAAGGTTAGAGACAACCAAAAATCTCCCAATACTTCAAACTAAAGAGAGGGGATGTATCAGCAGCAACCAACCCCTCAGATAACTACTCTTGCCACCTGTTCATACAGGACAGGTCAAAAAGGAGAGAATTTCTTGCTGACTCCAGCACAGATATAAGCTTACTGCCAGCCAAAATTAAGCATAAGAATAATACTCCGAAATCCCAACTAAATGCAGTAGATAACAATAGTTTCTCTGCATATGGAATCAAAAAATGATAAGTAAATATAGGTTTTAACAAACCAATGAAACGGACTTTCACCATAGCTGATGTCAAATACCCTATATTAGGAGCCGATTTCTTAGCCTATTATGGACTATTGATTGATCTTAAAAATAAACAATTAATAGACTCCACAACCGGTGAACACATAAAAGGAAAAACTAAAAATTATCTAATAATTAATATAATTAATGCGTGCACGAATCAAATGACAAATTTGTTAATATATTGACAGATTTTTCTGGTAGCACCGAACCAACTTTTAATCCAAATCCTACATATAAACATGACATAGTTCATATAATAGAAACTGTAGGACAACCCTGTGTAGCAAATGCAAGACGCTTAGCTCCAGATAGATTAAAAGTGGCTAAGGATGCATTCGATAGAATGGTAAAAGAAGGAGTTTGTAGACCCTCAAATAGCTCATGGAGCTCACCCATTCATATCATCCCTAAGCCAGGTGGAAAATGGCGAGTAGTAGGTGACTACAGACGCCTAAATGCTCAAACAAAACCAGATAGATATCCAGTTCCTAATATCATGGATTTTAATATAAATATGAAAGGAAAATATCTATTTACCAAAATTGATATTAATTGGGCTTTTCACCAGATACCTATGGCTAAAAGCCATATTGAAAAAACGGCACTAATAACTCCATTTGGCCTCTTCAAATATCTTCAAATGCCATTTAGATTAAGAAATTCTGCACAGACATTCCAGCGATTTATAAATAGTGTATTGAGAGAAATACCATATGCCTATGCATACATAGGTGATATTTGCATATGCTCCAGTGGAGTCCTTGAAGTGCATGAAAAGAAAGTGAGAACAGTATTACAGCATCTGTATGCTGCCGGTTTAACTATCAATCCTGGTAAATGTGAATATGCAAAACCAAATATTGATTTTCTCGGGTGCAACATTACTTCTGCTGGAATTGCCCCTCAAAAAGTCCAGGTTGAGCCAAAAATAATCTTCCCTAAACCAAAAACAGTCGCTGAATTAAGATGATTTTTAGGGATGAAAAATTTCTATCGACGTTGCATAAAAAACGGAGTGGCCGAACAAGGAAAATTATTTGATTTGATTAAAACAAATAAAAAACGCTATAAAACTCCTGTCATATGGACAGATGAGGCCAACTTAGCATTTGACAATGTCAAAAATATGGTGGCCAACGCGACATTATTAGCTCACCCAGATGATAGTCTGCCATTATGCATAGCAACAGACGTGTCAGACTTTGCAATTGGTGCAACATTGTACCAAATTGATAATGATCAAAACCAGCCTTTAGCATTTTTCTCGAGGAAACTATCAAAGGCTGAGAAAAATTATAGCACGTACAACAAGGAGCTATTGGCGATAAATGCTGCAATCAGGCACTTTAGGCATAATGTAGAAAGTAGAACTTTTACTGTGTATACAGACCACCTACCTATCACACATGCATTCCAGCAGAGAGCAGAACATGCATCGCCAAGGCAAATGAGACATTTAGAATTCATAGGCCAATTTACAACAGATATCAGATATATAAAAGGGGAATTAAATACACCCGTTGATGCTCTGAGCTGAATAGAATCTGTCTCAGTGCCATCTCAGTTGCCCTACACTGAAATAGCCATTAAACAGTTAGGGGATGAAGAATTATTAAAATTGATATCTTCAGACAAATCAAGTCTACAACTGAGACAAAAAAGACTCCCTGGCACAAAAATCATATTAACATGTGAAATGTCCCAAGGTCAAGAACGACCCTACATTCCACAAAAATATAGGAAAATGGCGTTTGACAGTGTTCATAATTTATCACACACTGGACCTAGGAGTACGACTAAATTAATGACCTCGAGATTGTTATGGCCCAATATAAGAAAAGATTGCAATAACTGGGCCCGTGCTTGTCTAAATTGCCAGAAATCTAAAATTGGCAGACACACGAAATCGAAACTTGGGAAATTTAGACATACTGACAGATTCAAACACATTCATGTAGACTTAGTTGGTCCTTTACAACCTTCTCGTGGCTACAAGTATCTGTTGACCATTATAGCCCGAGTTACTCGCTGGCCCGAAGCAATTCCACTTACGGAAATGTCAGCCCCAACAGTGGCGGCAGAAATATATTCAATGTGGATTACTAGATATGGTGTGTCCCAAAGCATAACTACAGACCAAGGTCAACAATTTGAAAGCCAAATATTCAACGAGCTAGTAAAGACCTTGGGTGCTGAACACTGGTCCACCACCACTTACCACCCACAAACTAATGGGAAAGTGGAAAGGTGTCATAGGGCTCTAAAAGCATCATTAATGGCACACGACACTAAAAGATGGATTGATAAGTTGTTACAAATAAACACAATAATAGTTTAAGAGTATATTATTATAAAAAGGTGAACAGATTATTACAAAAGTATCAACAACATAAGTGTAAAAGTGAATTAATAAGTAAGTAAGTGAATAATATACAGAACATTAGTCTATTTATAAGGGTGAAGTTCGAGTGATTTGAATTGGGTATTGTGGGAGATATGAATATGATTGGTAGTTTGAGGAAAACGTAGTTTGGATAAAACCAATGAAATTAAAAGGAAATGACAAAAGTAGGAGTGTTAAAGAAATTAATAAGAATTGGAATTATTGCAAGGTATTGAAATATATTCGTAGAAAAGATGACATCATGGAATGTAGACAAAAACAGTTTATGGTGTACTGAAGGTGATGTTATCAGACAAGTCAAGACCTAAAAGACAAGTTTGAACTAGTCTTAAATGACGTGAAAGAAAGGAAGTGTAAATAGACGGAAATATGAAGAATAGTGTGGGAAAATACGAATTAATAAAGTACGAGAATATTTGAAATAATATGTATGAAAATATCATTACACCAACCTACCTATTCGAAAGTTTAGAGCCAGGCAAATATCAAAAATTTTAATTAAAATTGAATGGTAAATCACTCATTTTACAAAAAAAAAAAAGTATTTGAATCGTAAGTAAATCAGGATTTCACGTCAAAATTGTTTTCTGGGTTTAGAGTCAGATGTAAGAAGAATATTACAATAAGAAATTCTTGATAATTTTCCACAGTAGGCTACCAATATTACCTATATTCAGGCATGTTACTTATCAAAAAATATGAGCATACATAAGTAGGTTAGCCTAATTTTCTAGGAAGGTTAGGCCACTGGTCAAGTTTTCTGGAGCGCATCTTGTATGCCAGTATATTGAGAATTTACCTAACGCTCCAGTATAATGAAGTATTAGGGGGAAGAATTTTTTATCCCAACATATTTATGTATTTCATTGTTTGTTACGTAAGATCTGTTTATGCACAAAAGTAAGAATAATTTTGGACATAAAAAATTCTAACATAAGAATTTTTAAAGTATCTATTGATTAATTTTATTGGTCTCAGCGATGGGGAAATTACAAATTTTTTGATTCGAATCGCAGATCGCAGATCTCTGATTAAAAAGTGATACGGGTCAAATCAACCGATTGGTAAGGATACAAAAATATTTCAGTCACAATAATCGCATTAATGATACATGGTAACATTTACTACGAAATGACGTCATGAAGATTCATTGTGACAGTGTTTTTCAAATTGGCGTGCAAGACAATTTTGTCCAATACAACATTCCATCTGTTCTTGTATTTACCGATCAATCTCATCCCGATGATGAACCCCAAAATTACAACCAGATGCATATTTCAATCATTTACCTATAGGCTATCAGCAGCCCTTGTAACAAATGGAGAATATAATTTATTATCTGCTGCGTTGAGAAAAGTAAAATGGACAAAACAAAAGAAACAAACATTGTTTACCAGACTCAACCATCACGAAGAAACAAGAATTGTCCATCCTGACAAATTACGTTTTCACAAAACGAAAACGAAAACTGAAATTTACTTTTAGCATCATGCACGTTTTTAGGTATGTACCTAACTAGCTTTGAAACTCATACTTGGTCATATCAGCCATAATTTCTAACACAAAAAACAAACGAAATAAAATTACACCCTCATAATTAAGCTACTCGGAAGCTGAGATAGTAAACTCAGTTTCAAAAAACAGTTCCACATCATCTTTAATAGAAATAACTATGCCTTGAAATTAGAACAACCAGTGTCATAAACTCACTGGCGTCTGTGATCAAACAAAGAGGATTTCAGAAAAAGTATAAGAGGCGAGAATAATAAGACTTTTTTTTTAGCTATTTTTTTTTTATCATAATATATTATATTTCTATTCCATTCTGAAAGATACAACGTGAAAATAAAACAAAAAAATAATAATGAAAATATAAAATTACAAAAAAAGTTTTTATTCAAATAAATATTCGAACACGGGTTTCTGGGGTGACATTCCAAGCCATATACCAAAATTTGGTATGCGAACTGGAGGGAAAAAATCTCCAAACAAAAGTAAACAAAGCCAAAAAATATATCAAAAAACAAAGAATGAAGATCAGAATGAAGATCATTTTCTATGATCAACATCTATTTCTTCCTTTACCAGATATGTTTGATAGATCTGGAGTAGTCTTGGATAGTGAGGCCTGGTATCATTTTGAGACTCATATTTAAACAACCGATTGAGCTTAGCCTCATGCCTGAGGAAAGGAACTCACATTTATAATTTCAAAGTTCAAGATTTATGCCATTATTTCCCAGTTTACACCATTATAAAAGTTCAACACTTCACGTTAAAAAAGAACGTTTGTATTAAAAATAAATAAAATTCACAAACCAAATTAACAAAACAAAACATGTTGAGTGTCTTCTCCAAAAGCATTAATGAAAAAACAAAAGTACTTATGTATAACATGTAAAAGTGTGAAAATTTTTATAAAGAAAAATGTATGTCTGTCTTACAAAAGGGCAGAGCGAGAGAAAAAAGTACTTTAAAAACAGATGTGTAGGTCCAGTGTACTGGCAATTGGAGATGAGCGGAAAATGGAAGGAAATAATGTGACTGAAACAGGGAAAAAACAGGTTTTTTGGAAAGTTCATTTTCAGGCATGGAGGCCCACCATAATACACCTCATCAGTTGCCATTGTTTAATGGAGAGCCATGTTCGGTGCATCGAAATGTCACGTAAAAGACAGGAGAAGATGGGAGGTTTGTCAGAGTGATGCAAGCAACATCGCCCAGTGGATTAATGGAAAAAGGAGCGTGAGTTTAAATAATTTTATAATGAATAAATTAATTATGTTTATTCTAGGCCAAATTCATCAAAGGAGCCAAGGAGAAGCTTGCAAATAATTCGATTTAATTCTCACTAAAAACAACATTCCCCTAAATACACCTGTGATAATCTATCATAATGCAAATAAAAGTAGGTATCATTATTGACTGAATGTAGACGCTTCTCATAAATTGAAGTTTTGAGAAAAACTCAATTACATATTTGCTTCCAACTTTATGCTTTATAACTCTAGACTCTATTCATAGAATGTGCTGAGATTTTGGTATTTTATTGTCATAGCTGTGTGTATTTCATCAATTTTTGTGGTTTGTTTTTTTGTAATTTTTAATTTAAAAGTTAGAGTTAACGACATTGGTTGTTCTTATTTGGTTTTTAAATTTGTAAAAATGTAACATTGGTTATTTATGCATGAAATTGAGATTGAATAAAAAATGAAATTTTAGGGTTGAATCATGCCTAAAACGTGGGTTTTGGTTAAAATAATGTTTGTTGATGTTACTGGAGGCAGTGAGTGTGAAAAAAAAAATTATGGACTTATGGAAATGTGATTATTAATACTATTTTGCTCATTTCAGAAACTAAAACAACCAATATACGTTGAATGTACGTTGGTTATTTTAATTTTTATAATGTTAATTCCATTCATATAAGATATCAGTATAATAGTTGAAGATTTTTGTTAGGTGGCTCTTGTGGGTCTAGACATAAGTAGTTCTTGCACTATAATAGAAAACTATACTTTTATTATTTCAGAAATCAATCAACTGATGTTACATTGGTTGTTTTAGCACTGAATTATTCTCTTCATTTTTGACATTGGTCATCTGAAGGTGCAAATTAGAGGATTCTAGGAGGGTTGAGACATTAGTTGCTCTCACATCATGTAGAAGACACATACAGAAACTCCATGATACTTCTAACTAAAAACTTCCAAAATATGTCATTGGTTATTTTAATTCCAAGGCACAGTTTATTAGTGCTGACAACTAAACTGCAATTATTCTTTCTCATTGTATGAAATTCCACCAATCAGGCAATCGTCCATAATTCTTTTGGCCAAACTACGCCAGTCGTTTTTCTCCATTCCATTAAAGTAGATCTATTCGAATCAGATAGGTACGAAACTGATCGCAGAATGTGAGTTATGAACTTGACCAAGTTTGCCCAAAACATGTTCTACGTAATTTATGAAAATAAAACCTCTCTACCTAGTTCTCTACCTTTTCATCGAACAGCCTTTCTCCAACGCTAACCTATTCGATGTTTGACCTTTAAGACTAAACAAGCGACAAAAAAAAAAGGAAGTGAGAAAAAGGCGAAAATGTAGAAAAGAACGAAGGCTCATTTTAGCATCGAGACACAAGGAATATACGTTTGCAATGGAGGAAAACAAACTCGAAAACATGCTTTAGGCCGAAAAAGGTAATCTCAGAGTCGACTTTTTCGAATTGAGTCTCAAAATAATTGGAGCACAGCTCTCTGTTAACCCGACATATAGTCTCTAGATACGTATATCCTACGCATACACTCGCACACACCTATACAGAGTGGAAATTGTTGAAAATACGAACACAATATCATGAGCCCTAACCAGCCATGGCCTACACAACCGTATTTTCTGCTCGTTAACTGCTTAAATGAAAAACAAAATGAAAGATTAATGCGTCGCTCTAGAAAATATGTACGTTCTAATTAACATTGAGGGGGAGACGTGACGTACACCCACTACAGCACAGTGTCCTCCAACCCGTTGCGTATTTAGGTAGGTACTATTCACACCTGTCGTGTCATTTTCCAATGTACAAAACCATAACCTTCGAGATGAGGAAGTCGAATAAAAAGAAAAACATTCTGTTGTGTTCGCACGCCGTGTGCAGCCAATATACCTATGATGTGTGTATGCCTACTCATAATTGCGTCGGCGAGAACTGAGACGGAAACGAGGGATTATAGGGTGAAGCAGGATTTAAAAAAGGGGGGGGAATAGAAGCAAAACGTGTAGGTACTTTCATATTCGACAAAGGACGAATAGGATGAAAAAATTTTCATTTTGTCGAAGACACACAAGGTGCCCGCCGCAGCCGGCTGGTGTGATTATAATGGGCCAATTCCATGTTTCGACATCATCGTTCGACAGTCTACGTATGATGGATTAGGAAGGAAAAACACACAAACTCGATTAAAATTCCAATTACGATGTGAAAAAGGTCGACAAGATACAAAACGTTCTTCTGTACGACTAATCCACCGCCTTACTCGCCGATTAATAACGAAGATTATTAGAGCTCGGGCTCGGTTATGGGGACGATTTTTCGTCAAAAAGTAATTATTTTACTTCCGAAGAAAAATAATAGAACTGTGATGAAGCACAAATATATTGGATGAAGTGAGAGAGACAGACACAAAGAGAAAGTGAGTGAGAGTGAGTGGGTTATCGAGTGTTTCATCTTCTGTACGCACCAAATAGGTATAATGAAGAAAGTGTGCAAGATATTGGGCACGTTCTTATCGTTGCGGTTTTTTAAAAATCGATTTAGTAGGTAAGTATAGCAAAAATGTATCACTAATTAGAGGCTTCTCAATCACAAAGTTTTTCCACGACATAAATGCACTACCAGTTATCACGCATACACTGCTTGTTTAGTAGTAACTAATGTACTTAAGTAAAATTTTCGGAATATTATCCGAGTCGCATTTTACTATTCATAGACAGAACCATCTTTTTATTTATCAATGTAAATTTTCACAGCAGTACGACCGAGTTGAGATGAAAGAAAAAAAGTAAGAATTTATTATTATGGAAGGTTGAACAAAAGACTTCCGAGCTAATATGAGGTGATATTTCAAATCAATTCAAGACAGTTGTGTAGTTTCGTTTGCAGTAAGTAGTTTCTAACTTGTCTCATAACCCTTATAGGATTTGAAAACTTTTCTACATTTATGACGGTGACAGTTCACATATTTTGAAGAAAAAAAAAAAACCATCTTGTAACTCCTTTGTTCCTTCGTATCCTCGTTTGTTAATATCTTGAAGTAGGTAGTAAAATTTGCTTTATGTCACCGTTAGTATCGGTGTCTATCACCAACACAAAAATCAGTGTATCAGCTCTTTATGTTATTTTGCAATGTTCAATTATACGTCTGTTCTATAAATGACAGAAGAATGGTGTTGGCACGAAAAAAAAATGGCACTAATGATTATCCAACTGCAGAATTAATGATATTTCGCTTATATACAAGAAACAAGGCTCAACAGCAAGAGAATGTTAAATAGGAGAAAACAATACAGTTACAATCTCTTTCTACTCTTGAAGGTTACTGTTGGAAAGAGGAGTTTACCAAACTATAAAGGAGAAACATGACAAGTACATGTTATGTCTGGTTAGGTTTTTACCTATCACACAAAACTGGTTTTTTCATTAGGTTTCACAAATTCTCAACCAATCATTTACCTGAATTGATTCATAAGGTACATAATAAGATACCATACACATTATATCTGAAGATTAAAACATTGAGAAATGACGTTTTTTTAGAAGATATTGTGGAAGTAATAATATTATATGATAAAATAATCAGAAATTTTGAATACCAAATTAATAGTATCCCACAGTGAGAAATTCCAAGTTTCATTGTGAAGGAGAAAAACCAGAAGGGAAAGACTCAGGATTTATTTGTCGCCGGATTCATATGTTTTTAAATTTTTAAAAGAATCTAAAAAGCCGCAATATTTCCGATAATCTTTTCCTTATTATTTCCCTGATTTCTTAGAACTTTCACCCCAGTTGAAACTTATATCATCTATTGTTGAATTTTCTCATCATAATTGATGGCCTAACCTGACATGATATCAATTAAAACAATTAAAAAAAGGAAACAAAACACCGGTTTATTCACAAAATAAATTGACATACCAAATTTTCAAAAGACAATTAGATCCATAATTCCAAAACTGAACAAGAGAATATGTAAAGGACAAACTCAAACAAAATAAAATACACAAGGTGAAATTATCATTGAAATTTCATCAGGTGACAATTTTAAAAGTTCAAATTTACAGTTATAAGAAATGAAAAACAATAAGAGAATATGTAGGACTTGCATATTCAAAGGTACTGATGAAGTGATTTTTTTCAGTCCACAAAAGTTGGAGCAAGTCTGAAGTTTGTATAGGTGGGAGAAATCACTTTATCAAGTTCTATTTTGTTGATTGTTGAACAAAATATTAGCCCACAAGAAAAAATGGAAAAAGATAAAGAGAAAAAATGTCAGATAAGGTCTTCATGAGTTTAACTATGTCAAAAATTCCAGGGATACTTCAAGTGTGTGACACTGACCTGAACGCAAAATTATATTTTATTAGAAGTGAAGACTGAATCTTGTTAAAGATGATAAAGAAAGTTGAATGAGACAATAATTATTGGTTTTAGTGCAAGAACTGAATCTAACTTAGCCAACAAAGAAGAGTGAGTGCAACAGAAGAGGGTATAGGGACAAGAGAGGGTACCTACAATGTAGCAGGTTTTTCAACAGCATCCATAGTTTTAGTTGAAGGTATTCTAACGTGAGTTCGAATCGAGTGAAAAGACACGAGTGAGATGGAAACTTGAAAATAGCACCATCATGAAGATTTTGGAAAATTAGATGTTCAGAAGATTTGTTGAATGGACAATTTTGAATTCACTGAAGTATACGTACACTTCGATAATCTGGGAGACTTACCATTGATCGGGGAAAGTCAGTAACAGAGCTATGAATAAAGTGTAACTATTAGAAGATGACGTACGTTAACCGTATTTTAAGTGGAAAATTTAGTGAGACGATAAATGCAGCCTCAACACGAGATAATTTGGAGGTATCGGTGAACATGTTGTGTAAACTATATCACGTCACGTTAAGTGAAAATATGATGAATATATTGCGAAAATCGTTAATATCTTTCAACAGTATGATTCGATGATAACTGACAATTTCATACAATTATCGTTACAAGGGAACATAGAATGAGAATAATTTGAAAGTAATAATGCTATGTCCTGTACATACAGGGTATTCATTTTATAACCGCCCCATCAGAAAAACCGTAACGTAAGTACGAATTTTGTTTTTGTAACTCAAAAAAATCCCCATTATTTTTGCAAAGCAATGTGATTAGTTTTTTAGAATGAAAATGTGATAAGAAATCGAGTGGTGAAAGTTTCAAGGTCGTATCGTCAATATTGAGGAAAATATTTGCGAAAGTCCTAATGGATATTCCGACTTATTAAGTGAAAAAATCCTCCTGTAGTCCATCAATTACTAAAAAAAATTTTTTAAATTGTTTTTCAACTCGAAGGTACTGCAAAGTGGACAAAATGTAGACACTTCGGATGTTGCTGCAGCAGCTGACAAATTGATAACAAAATTTGACGGAAACATCTCTTCACACATTTATTTGTATTGTTGTGAAAAATCGTAGGCACTTTCATCACCTTCTGATTGCCGTACCTACCTGCATTTTTCACTTCCATCTGAAATTAAATTATTTTAAATCGAAGTTCTACCTCCGTCTCCCCAAATATTGTTTTTATGAACTTGAAACTAATTCACCATTTGATTCGGCATTGAATTTTTATTCAGACTAGGTACCTACTTAACTAAACATATTGTTATGAAAAAATAATACGAAAACTTTTCCAGTTAAAAAAACAAAATTTGCGTGTATTTATCTAAAGGGCAGCGAGTAAATTATAAAATAAAAACCCCGCATAAGAAATGTACTAGTGGCCTGTAATTAAAAAATTCTCCGAAGAACTTAAACTTTGGAGGATTTGCTGAGACTATAGGTAGGCTAAAACACAGTTCGAACTAGATCGCATATTCGGACTCGAATTACCTACCTATTTTTTTAAAAGTTCCATTCTCTCGGCTGTAGGTGTTCGCCAATTTGAGATTATAGTGGGCCAATTAACTCGCAACATAATTTGACAGTCCACGTATAGTGGATTAGACGGTGAAAATACACGAAGTCGATTAAAATTTTCAATTACCGGAAGGAAAAGGTCGACGAGAGACAACGACGACGAACAATAATTCTTCTTCAGTTCAAAATGCCAGATTTAAATTGTTACACAATAATTTATTTTCTTCGTTAAGCATTTTTGTTTCTCTCTCATCCTCTCTCTCGCTCTCGCTCTCTCTTTCTTTTTTTCTTTCTTTCGCTCTCATGCCATTCCTTTCTCTTACTCTCTTTTCTCACTTGTTTTTATTAGTCTTAGCTTCTAACGACCGTAATATTATATGGCAGCCAGGCTATGAAATTTGAAGTACGGATGTTATTATCCCTTTTCGGCAATTACGCTTACGCGTTTTGCTTCATCGATAGGGTTTGTGAAAATTCGTGCGACAAAAATACAGGATTAAAATGGGAGAAAAAAGAAAGACGGGAGAGAAACTCAAAACGAAATGAAAAACAAAACAAAAAAAAAAAGAAAAAAGAAAAAAGAAAATGGGACGTGAAGCGGCTGATCATCGGGCGCCAGACATCGAAATTTCCTAAACGACACCCTTCACGGCCACGTCTATGGTCTAACCGTCGGTAACTCTTCATCCATCCATATTTTTTTCAACCTCACTTTTTACCCAGTCTGCTTGCAAACGGGGTATTAAAATTGACCTCACAAAAGGGTTAGGAGTGTGGATGATGAAAATGATCCGTTTTATGTGAAAATAATACGATCGGTAAGTAAGACCATTTTCCCATTTTGGCCTAATTTTTTTACGTATATGTATAGTTGTATAATAATTATTTATGTATGTACGTTTCGTCCGAAATTTTGTGATCACAGTTTTAAGAAGACTACGAAATGGATACAGCTGAAATTTTCACGAAAAGTATTTCTCTTATAGAAACAGATTTGAAAAATATTTGGTGCCTATCGGTTTTGTTGTTTTCGATAAAAGAGAAAAACAAAAAATTCCTGGAAAAGTCGTTATTCTGGGATTCTGAGAAAATGAAGGAACGAATCAGGTAGAAATTTTCACGACAGATTATACTCATATCTGCGCAAGTCTGACAGAAGTGCGGTTCCTATTAGTTTGGAAGTTTCTGAGAAAGATGAAAAAGAAGAATGCTGGAAAAAGCTTTGTGATCACGACTTTGAGAAAACTACCGAACAGATGAAACTAAAACCTTCACAAAAGATAATTATCATAAATAGGAACAAGCCTGAAGGAAGTTTGGAGCTCATCGGTTCAGTAGCTTCCGAGAAAACTATAAAACATAAAATTCCAGGAAAAATTGTTTCTTCAGGATTCTGAGAAAACAGAAAAAGCGATAGAGCTGAAATATTCACGATACATTATCCTTATGTAGGCGCAAGTCTGATAGAAGTTTGGTGTTTATTTTTTTCATAGTTTCTAAAAAAAACTGGAAAAGAAAAATTTCTGGCGAAAATTTGGTGTTCATTGTTTTGAGAAAACTACCGAACAGATAGGGCTAAAACTTTTATGAAAGGTATTCCTTATACGGGACCAGTTATATTTAAAGTTTGGTGACTGATGGTTTAGCAATTTCCGAGAAACCAAAAAACAATTAATTTCTGGAAAATCCGTTTTTAGCAAACAAAACCTTCATATATCGATAGTTTTTGTAAATGAAATATCGTCGTATCGATGTTTGTCAGATAACGATAACTATCGGTTCAAATTACGGTTACTACCGATATTATTTAAAAATTTTTTCAAGTCATTGGAATTCAGTTTTTTTTTTTAAATTATGGATGAAAATTTTCATACTGTGTTTTCTAGCGAAGTATTGCTGCGCTAGAATCTTTCATTTTTTCATTTTTTTTTCGATTCTTTTTTCTCTTTTTCACTTTTTTTTTTTCGTTTTCTGTTGGTGACATTTACGGCCAGAGTCATGAACGATCGCGAAAAACAATTACACTAAGAAAATAAAATCCGACGAAAATTAACACCATCTTTATTTTGTAATTTTTACCGTTACTTGCGAAGACGTAACGACCCGTTTAATTTGTTTAAGGGAGGTGGAAAAAAAAATAGGAGAAAAGAAGGAAATTATTATCTTCATCCTCTACTTCGTCCTCTTAATTTTTTTTTACGCTTTTTATGAGAGAAAAGTAGTCGTATAAGAAGCCGGTGTGACTGTTACAGTCACGTGTCCGTGATCTCGTAAACACGATGCTCGTGATCGTTTTTAGCCTGGAAAATCGTATTTACGAGGCCATATATAGACGCCATTTTCTCGGAAATCACATTTGCAGCGGCAGCGTTGACGATCGCTGTAAATCTAAATATGCCCAAGCGATGACTGTGCAGCAGACGTGTGTACGGTCGCACATAAGGAGGGTGGAGAAGATCTACGTATAAAAAGTTGACGTCGTTGCACTGAACATACGACTGCATAAGTGCATATTAGCCTATTAGGTATGGTATAGTACGTCCTCGCTATACGAGCCATTTTTATCTCCCACCTTTTTTTTTTTTTTCTTCTCTCATTTATGGAGATAGGCGAGCGACCAGTAGTATTATTTACAATCACTTTATTGTCGTCGTTTTGTTTACGCACGTTCGTGTGAAACGGTGTTCATAATATTTGTGTCACAAGGTTAGCATCAAAAATACGGCACACAATAATAATATAATGCTCACGGTTGTAAATAGAGTAGGCCTGCCTGCAGGCGTTCATTCTAATCGGTATGTTAAAAATTCCAACCTAAATTTCGCTTCATTTAGGATACAATAAAACTGAGGTATGAGTTTGTAACTTAGCTAACCTGATAAAGCATTCTAAGTTATCGCTTGTGAGACAATATTCGATAACTGATGATGGTGGGGCGTATGACGATGTGTAACCACGCTAAATTGGATCCCAGGTGCCTCGCCTCAAGCACTGGCATCACCATTTGCGGATTTTAAGGTTAGTATCAGAGCAGAAGCCAACAAGTTTTGGACCACACAAACCAATGTACCATTTCTTATTCTTATTAGCGACTGTCACCTCAGTCCAGCAGCTGATGGATTGGTGGATATGGTGAGTGCCAGTCAGATTTACTGTTTGTCGCTTCCACTCCACGCCCATCTTCTTCTTTGGTCTGCTGATGGGTGAGGAAGACATGCTGATCTACCTGGCATCTTCATAAGGTTTCCCAAGGGAAGGTATTCTTCATACATTTCCCCGGGGAATTGTAAAGTCTTTAAAATCTCTACGAGTCAGTCAAGTTCGGCAAACATAAAAATACAACCCGCGTGACACGAGGAGATTTTATATACCTGTATATGTACATATTTATACATATAATTATATAATCCTCATGGAATCGATGACGTCAGTTGTTCTTGTTTGCCAATTGCACTAAGGGACTTTATCAATCTATACAGAAATTTTAAAGACTTTTGGAGGATTAGGCGACTCTATCCATTACTGATCCGAGATTCAGCGCCTGAGCTAAATGTGCTACACACTGCCATAATCACGCACCTTAAAGTGTCATCTTAGAGATAATTATGCACTAAAGATCTCATGGTCACTGAGCAAAGTCCATAAAATTATTACTGGTTGCTGACTTTAAAGCCGCAACTGACGTTGAATGATGTCAACCCTCATCGGGCCCAAAAGAAGGACAATTTTTTATTTTAAAATTTTTTGTGCAATGTATCATTGATCTTGTTTTCTGAGGCGCTGAGTTCAAATTTGATGATAATTTTATTATTAGACCCATTCTTAGAACCACATTAGGCCCAAAAAGGTGAGAATTTTTTATTTTCAGATTTTATTGTGTAATATAATATCATCGGACATGTTTTTTGAGGCGCTGAATTTGAATTTCATGTCAATTTTATCATTAGATCCATTCTTCAACACTCATTAGGCCCGAAAAGGTGGAAAGTTTTTATTTTCAGATTTTATTATGTAATATATCAGTGAACACTTGGCTCAGGGTCAAGGTTAAAGGTCGAAGGCATCTGTCAAGCAAAGTTGACACCATGGGCAGCAAATACTTTTATATACATTTACAATTATATATTTAGAAACAAATTTCTTACTAATAGATTATAGGATGAAATTTTTGTCTCATTGTTACGAAATTTGAAAGGAACTATAGTATACAAGCCAACAACCTGACCTATTGATTTTGTTGCAGATCGGCTGTATGGTACTTTTGGTATTGCTATGTTTGTTTTTGTTTTAATTATAAAATTTTAAGTTTTCAACCACTATCTACAAAATTCAAAACAACTATTTATTATAACTTATTACAAATTGATATTAGGTAATTTTAGTACCGATCGACTTTAGAGTACTTCCGGTAACACTATTTTTATTTTGGCTGTAAAATTCCTAATTTTGGACCAATAGGATTGTAATTCAGAAGAAATATTTATTACTAACTAATTATTCTAACATGTTACTGATTTGGGTGCAGATCTGCTAGACAGTATTTACAGTGATGCTCTTTTTGATATTATTTTGGTTATAAAATGTCTGATTTTGAACCAATAACTAAGAAATTTACAAAAAATATCTACCTACTATAATTTATTGCAACATACTGGCAATTATGGTCCGAATAGGTGGGAAATTATTTCCAAAAGTTAATTTTTGTTTAGATTTTGAAAGAGATCATTATTTTTAATTGTGCAATTTTGCGTTAAAAATCACAAAATTTAATAATAACTCTTTAGTGACTAATTTTATAATTTTCAAAAACCTAATTTTTCTAACGTCCCAGGTGTTGCGTTTGACAGTTATCAAAATGTGTTCCACTTTAAACGTTTCAGTCCACCCCGTTAGTACAGAAAGGCGATTTTTTTTTCTCCCTTGTTAATTTTATGTTGCTTTGACATAAACGGCCGTTCATTTTTAATTTTCAAAGCTTCACCGATTCTTAGTTTTGGTTTTGCGTAACTAATCTTGGTTTGGATGTTAGTCATGCAGACTAAATAATCTTTTCCTCGATTGTGGTCATGTAAAAATTGCAAGACCCAGACCAATTTTATTTCTCACCGCTTGCGACGATTTGAATAATATTGAATACATTGGTTATAAATTTAAGCACTATTTGGCTGAATCGAAAAGATTAGGTACGATACATACCTTTGTTTTCGACATTATGTGCAGACATATCCGAATGAATTAACACTGCGACGATTCGCAGAAACCATATTAAAAAAAATCGACGATCATTACTCTAAAATTATTGAGCTTGAAACAAAAATATTTTAAGCCAACAAAATGATTTTGTTAATATCGTTAAAATACTATATCGATTCGTTCTTATTTAACACTTTTGTATTCACGATTCGACACAAATCACATCAAATTTCAACGTAGGCTATCGGAAGTCTTCCTGCACAAGCTACACCCATAATTCGCCAGTGAATAAAGTACTAATTAACTAATTAAAATCTTCTTATCTTGAAATGCACGCTTCATCGTTTGATTTTGCAAGCATTTTACAATTGAAACGTAGCCTACAGGCCTATTGACTGCAACCGCTCAGAAGTTTGTAACGTTTTGTCAAAGCAAATTTAACTGAAAATTTTCTCCACCACAAACTTCCTCATCAGTCATCGCACTGCAGACTACTACTCTCGAAAGATGAACGTAATTATTTGCAAAATACAACGATTGATGCCTAAATACTAGCATAATGACTAATTAATTACGCATCTTACAACGGAAAACTTAAAATTTAACGACCTAAATGAAAATGTCGACGATATAAGAATTTGCTGTAATTTGTTTACAGTGACGGGAAAAGCAGTGAAATAATGAAAACGAAGAAAAAAGCAGAAGATTTGGGAAGGAAGGTAGAATATTATAACGTTGGTATATTATATCCTACGGTGAACTCGACACAGATAAAACAGAAACAACGAAAAAGAAAATACCATTTTGGCATCCTAATTTCACGCATAAACGTGCAAATAATTCCTTCAAGGATTAAAAATGTCAGACCGAAGGAAGTCCAGAAAAGGAACGGTAAAAGAGAATATTTAGAGATTCTTATTCCCATCAAAGGATTCATTTTTAAATAAGACAAAAAATAGCGTTTTTTTTTTGTTTGCTTTTTTTAATTCAGACCCTACGGTGCGGTATCCGAATATAACTTACTTTCTCTGATTTTCACTCACTTTATATTAAATGAGGATGTTGGTTTATAACTTTCGGTGGCGAATTAAACGTTGCCCGAGGAGGGATTAGGCTACCAATTTTGGAGCAACGTAAAATTTCAAAGTGCTGTAGGTAAGTAGTAGAACTAATTATTTTTGCGAGATGAAAGTGATCTCACAAAAGAACATTAAATGAAATGGATAAGAATAATAATAATCAAAATAATTTGATAAGTTCAGCTACCCATCATCAAAAGTTAAATATAAGTAAGAACGTAATTTAAAAATTTGGAAATCCTTCCTTCTTAGCCCGTTTTTCGGATGAATCTGATTTCAGCTGGTTTTCCACCTATCATTCAAGAAAAAATGTTCGAAATGAAAGATTTTCTGGTTTTCCTGGAAAATACGTCCCATGTTGCCTTTTTTCACAGGCGTAGGTCTCCAAACATTTTCAACATGTGTTTTAGAAGTTAGAAAAACAACAATTTTTCCTTTATTATTTAAATTTTATTTTCATTACTTTAATAATAGTTGTATGATTGCCAGTTTTCGTTGATTTTTTGAAATTCAACAGGTGTTTCAATGGCACGCTAGAATACCCCTAAATAAGTAAGTGTACTTTTTCAATAGACTTACTACAAATTTTAACCTTCACAATTCGATAGTGTATGGTTCTATGGTGGATACTATTTCAAGACCTATAATTCTGGCCGATAAAATTTGAAAACAGTTCTTATGAGCTTACATGAAGATCCTTTAAACTGTTCATCCTTGCATAATTTATCTATGAATGCTAAACTGAAGTATGATTACCAGTTTCAAATTTCTAAAACAATGTTTGATTCATAAAGTAGAATACGTAGCATCCTGATTATTTTTCTTGGTATGTATTAATTGAATTGAAAGGGTAAGTTGATATTTTCTCACTCCGACAAGTTGCGTACGATACTTCATTAACTAAACAAACAAATATTTTTGAATTAAAAAAAAAAAAAAGGCGTTTTCATCTTTGTTTTTAATAATCTCGAGTCATTCGCACTCATGCTCCAGTCATGACTGTTATGAAAACCCGCTCTTATGATGATAAATACGCGATGAACAGTTAATAATGAGGTATTTTTCTCCTTCGGGATATAAAGTAACTACCTTGTTCCCGGCAGCAAGGTCATCTGTAAATCATCATTTTTCCACTCGTTAACAAGATGATAAACTGATATTTTTCGTTCTCATAGTTAATAAACTATTTTTCAAGGGTTTGTCTTATTTTTCTTATTTTTTTTAGAATTCCAGTCTCAGGGGGATCTCTCCTCTCATCAGATCTGTATAATTATTCCAATAATTTATGAAAAAATTACTGCAAATGTTTTAATAATTTTGGATAATTAAAAAAAAAAAAAAAGTTAATTGAGCAATCACTCCTTTGTCTCTCTTTGGCTGCGCCTGGACCCCACCTCCTCTGTAATTGGCATCACCAGCGGTTAAATGGAAGACCAGTACATAAATAAATAATTAAATGAATGAATAAACACCTAGGTAAATAAATACATAAATAAATAAATTCGACCCAATAATATACTAAATTTTTTGTGGGTTTTAATTCTAAGTTAGAGGGCACTTAAACTGAGAGAAATATGATTTGAGTACTTATAGATGTGAGATGACAAGAAAGTATTAAAAAGCTGAGTCTCCAGATCCAGCTTCATGTTTAAAGGAGATAGAATACTTAAGACTTGTGAACTAAGGCTTCAACGTACTCATATGTATAATATAATAATGATTTATGTATGTTGGAAGATAAAAACAATATCTGCAAGTTTCATGTAGATCATAATAATTTTTTAGGTTATGAATATTATCGATTTTGAGTCGATGTTTATTCTGGAACGATTCAAAATTATGTAAGTAATCTTTAATTTTCATTTGACTGTGTTTTTTTTTGTTTTTATTTTGTAGATTGACTCAAAACCGCCACCATTCTTTTGTGGTTTTATGCCGATCTCTAAATTGATGGTTGAGAATCGAGTTAGCGCTTCAAACTCGATGCCGGCTTAAGGTGTGCATTCATCATTTTGTGGAAGCTGGATAGGATTTGAACTGGTACCTCCGTAATATTCTCCATCTGAATTTAGTATAACTTTTGTAAGAAGTAAAATATTGTGCTGAGAACTGCTTTTCGTACATTTGATCGCTAACATCAATGATATTCAACGGACATGCTAGCTCAAATGAAATCTTAAAAATTTAATTGTTTATAGATTTTGGACTTACACGATTTTGTTATAGCTAATTAACAAAGATAATTATACTGTTGGATTGTACCATTTATATTTCATTGTTATTGCTGAGGATTTGTTAAGAGCTTATAAAAACACCTAAATGGCATCTAACCTGATTTTTTCAGGGTACCTAATAAAAGAAATTGTTTTTTCAACTAATATTTTCAGGAATAATTCAAAACGATAGTTATATATTGTCTGGTATATTTTCAAATCCTATAATTATCGATGATGATACGGAAAAGAAATAAAATAAAAAACACAATTCTCGAGGTAATGCACATCGACTAACTTCGTACCAATCGAAATCAATTATCGCCAGATACAGATTTCTTTCTTCCACACTCATTCTTTATCCCTGGCTGTTACAACGCCATTTTTTATCCGTCCCTTTCTAGGCAAACCCATAAAATGGACACCATTAAACGCATATACCGTAGGCTGGAATGCGTGTAAGAAGCCAGCCACCCAACTTCAAATACAGCAAACTTCCTACACTTGGAAAACTTGTTTTCAAACTATGTACTTCTTCTTTCTCTTCGTCTTCCTGTAGAACTTTAAACTCTTATGGCTTATTATCCACCACCAGATAAGAGGATAACATTGCCACAAACTTTGAAATCCTTTTTCTCGTGACTGTGTTTCACACACGTTTACATTTTCGGCGCGAGAAAAGATTAGAAATATTTTGATATTCGCGACATCCGTAGTCAGAATAGGTAGTCGACATAAATACTTGACTATTTCGATACCTACCATTTTATGCTGTATAACATAAATATCTTTATGCTTGATGTTTGTCTGTTTTGTCTGTATGTATACCTACCAGTCACCAGAACCGCTCAACGGATAGAGCTGAAGTATAAAGGAATAGTTTGTGTTGTCCCAATGAAGGTTTTAAGCTAAGTCGAGGTCCGTATCTCCCCTAAGGCAAAGTTATTGAATTAGACACCCTTCACCATCAAAAAAGTTTTTAAGAATTGTTTTTCTCACAAAAACGGATTGTACTCAATGATATAAGTATACCCTCAAAATTTTATGGCTTCATATTACTCCCTTCTTGAAATATGGGGCTGCAAAAAGTTGCGAAATTCAAAATCAATAGATACCTATGTACTTACCTATATACCCTCCATATTGTGAGAAAAATGATATATATATATATATTTACGGGGATTTGAACCCGTACTGGCTGAATACCTAAACTCCCCGCCTCACTGCCACCCAAAATATAGCACCGTTCTCACGTGGCCACGACGCCGGGTGATGGTGAATGAGGGAGATAAGGTCTTGTATGGCCGATGTGTGGTAGCTATCACAATATACATAATTATTATTGATAGAAAAATAGTCATTTAACTTCTTAGAGGGACAAAGGGAAATATGGAGTGAGAGAGTGTGTTGGAGAGAAGGAGGAGGAGAGAGAGGCAGCAGGAGCAGGAAAGAGATCAGCTGAAATAGTATATCATAAATGATTTTTTACCTTGCATCAGTTGCTGCGGCATATATAGTCTCAGTGTGTGCTTGCCATGTGAGAGCTGTTGAGTTTAATTCCTAGACAACTTGTAATTTTTTCATATTTTTTATAAATTTTTTCACGAAGTGAGTGATTAGAAAAAGTGAATTGCTTTTTTATAATTTGTTTCGTACGGTGAGTGGTTAGGTGAAATTAATTTTTTTTATAATTTTTTTTTGCATTGTGAGTGGTTATGTGTGGTGAGGTGAAATGAAAAAATGAAAAAAAGAATTTGAGGGTGAAGCCTCAGTTAGGAAAAATTTGAAAATCATAAAAACACACACATTAATCTCCTCCATGGTGACAAAGAAATTTTCCCAAAAATATCTCCATCATATGCAAGTGTATATTTATAGGCATGAGCAAGAGAGAGAAGAGTGACAGAGAGAAATGTATTGTAATAGGCAGGTATTCAAAACTTATAAATTAAATTTGTGATAAAATAAAGGGAAAATATTAATTAATTAAGATTTTTTGAAATTAATTTGATATTAAAAATTCTTATATAAAATAGTAAAATTTTAATGAATAAAATTAAAAAAAAATTTCATTAGCAATGAAAAACTCATTCATATATCTGCCATGAAATACACTGCGGATAAGTAGTGTATATCAGCAATGACAAACTCATGCAAACATATGTCACACAATACTCTTCAAAAAATATAGTGTTTACCAATCCTGAAAAATGGATGGGGACGTCTACCCTAAAATATTCTTCAAACTCCTAGTGAATTTATGCTTTAGAATAGCATACAGGCAACCACTTCAGAATATGCCTCAAATTGCACGGCGTTCATCTGCCTTTGAATATGAATGTGGAAATACTTCCATAATCCGCAACAAAAACGTCAATTTTTCATTAGAAGGCGAATGTCTGCCCTCCTTTCCGCAGCATTTCCATTGTGTAAAAAATACTCAAGAGTATAATATAGGCAATGGTTGCCGCATCTAATACACCTTGTACTTTCAGAAAAAATTGCCAAGGTGTGAATAAGCATTGATTTTAGTATCAAAATATGCCTTATTTACATGAAAACGCATCCATCAGCATCTATTTCTGCCACGTACACATCATAAGTAATCGTATCAGTTGGGGAACTACATTGCTTTTGCCCATAGGGAATTATCAAGAGGAATAATTAATTCTGGAATTGCCTGAATCACTTGGAGTGAGCAGTTAGTTGGAATATAAGCTTGCTTATATTATGCGTGTGGGGATGTGAACATCTATTAGTGGTGGCATGACTGTGCGGATATCGTCACTGCTTTTAAACTCGTAGGTTGCTGGTTCAATCCCCAGTCCAGGCAGACCTACAAAATGGTGACCTCGATGTGATATGAATTTGTAACAGTGCTCCTCTTCTTGTTCACAAACCCCCCTATGCAAAAAGGCGTAGAAACCATGATGGTGTAAGCCTGTGTGGTTTGGCCAGTTTCCTACATGATCAGCAGCTTAGCTCTACCTTCTACTGTGTTGTCATGCTGCATCGTAGCTACAGCACTAGGGGGAATGGTTGTGGGGATGTAAACATATATACGCGCGCACACACACGAGTATCTATTGGTGGTGGTGTGACAGTGCTGACATCGTCACTGCTTTTAAACTTGTAGGTTGCTGGTTCGATCCTCAGTCCAGGCAGACCTACAATGATGAAGGAAAAGAATGCCAACTTCAATATTGCCCATCCCTAAATATGATGGAGAAATTTTTAAATGGTTACTATTCTTTTACTAGATTTTTATTTTTATTTGTTTCTGATGTTGGTTCTTTTTCTTAATAAACAATTTTTTATTTTTCAATACAAACCTTTGACTATCACTATAATAAACATACAAGCTGTTAGTCATTTCACCAAATTACTTTCCTGATATTATTTTACCAATTATTTCCCTGATATTATTTCTCCAATTATTCCCTGGATGCGCATGCACCACTACCCACACAGTCACATACAAATATAAAAAAAAAGAAGTTCATAGTCTCCCCCAAAACAATAAATTCTACAGTGTTATTAGAAATTCATGGCCGGCACAAACCTAAGTTCCACTAAGTGCTTGTATAATATAATACTGGACCAGTAAAGAAACATGATTTCTGATTAGACATGCTGGCGTTGAATGGTTAACCATTATGTACCACATGATGTACTTTATACTACGTTAATGTACGATATTTTTGGGAATTTAAGGGATAACTCTCATAAAATGTATCATAAATTGGTGAAATCAAGTAAAAAATTGAAAGTACGTGTTAAGTACGCACAAGTTGCCTATTTTTAGGCCGTCATGTCTTGGCATTACAAATTACAGTGTGCTTCTCGAGCTTTAATCAAAGAAACAAACAATGATTTCATCAGGAGTTAGGGTAATCTATACTAATCATCAGTTTCATGGCACCGTGATATTTGAACAAAAAATCAGGGAAACAAAAAGTGATAAGCTGCAAAAACTTACTGAGGTTTCGAGCTCTAATGAAATTAAGTCTAACAGGAGGACTGAGGCGGAAAAACCAATAATTTTCCTTCCTTATTGCTCGGTGTGTATTAGAGAGAAATACCCTACAATGTAGGACTACTATTTTGGAACTTTGTGCGTAAATAGTGGTTAATGAGTTTGTACCGAAATTTCGTCAAATGTTAAACGAATGAGGGATGTGATGGTGAAAGGAGGAAAAAATTTAAATATCGACGAAGATAAAATTCTATTTACAATTTTTTTGTACACATTTCACCATAATTTATTAAACAAATTTTTTCTAATAATATAAGGTTATTTCTTACATTGGCGCAGAAATTCGCTTCTGCGTATTTTCCCTCCCTTCGACAAAAAGAATGCCAACGGAAAAAATTTTTTAGATTAAAATTTCAAGCGAATGCCTTTCAACGAACGATTAGGTGAATTTTTTGTGTTGAAATTCCAGAATGTGAATTATTTTAGTCAGCTGTTCTATTTTTACCGTTATATTTACCGAATAGTAAAAGTTTAGTAAAAGGCAGAGAGAAATAAGAAAACAAATAGGCTGATGAGAAAAAATATCAGTATACGAACTTTCAAGATTAAGTTTTCTTAAAATGGAATCTTACTCATTCCACAAACTGATAAACGTTCTTAGAAAAACCAATTGGGTGAATGCTTCGCCCTAAAAATTTTCAATTTACCAAAAAGATGAAAGGGAGTAATTTTTTTCGAAAGAACGAAAGTTCAACTTGTCATATTCTTTCCAGAAATTTTATATAATTTTCAGAAAATGTTCAAAATTAAGGGCCCACGCACAAATTATTGTTTTCTCGAGCAGTCAAACTTCGTCATCTATACCTACATATTATATTTTTGAATAAAATAAAATACATCCTATTTTATTTTTGGACGAAACTAAAATATATATTTACACCATAACGAAAATTACGAAAGAATTCATGCCAACGAATGAGAGAAAATAAGAATAAGCAAACATGAAAAAATCTGGCTAATATAATATTACGTAAAATTATAAATTCTTTATAATTATGGTACGCAGGTACCCATCTGTGTATTACCCAATAAAATGATACGATGAAAAAGTGTCCATGAAGAATTGCTAGAAGGATTTTTAGGAGTCCAGATTTGAATTAATCGTCATGCTCGAAGGAAAGTCGGTGAGAATGCCATGTTAAAATCGGATCAAATATTTCTTGAATTATCTCAAAAAAACTGTTCATCAAGATTAAGACGATATTTCAACTAAGATTCAATAATTTAGGCAACAAACGGTTTCCCGACATTCTCTCTCTAAACCACCTCCCTGATAACAATTTGTCTGAATGGATAAAATCCTTAATTTTTTTCCTTTTCTTCCCCTAATCGCATTATTCCTAATCCATTTTTCCGAGATATAATTTTCCCCAATTTTTCTCCCTTATATCCTCAATCTATGTGATAGGTTGAGTGAGGTGGGTGGTTTTTGTTTTCTGTAATATGCCTTCATCGGACTGTGAGTAGTTAGATGAGGGACAATTCTGGCCTAGCTTAGTCCTAAACAGAAAATCAAGGCTTGTCCTTAACGAAAGTGGTTGGAGCTACAACAACGCAATCACCAAAATAACAGCATCATATTGTGATGAATACAAAAACAATCAATTGAACACTGAATTTCTACGTGCAATATCATACACTTTAATTTATACTATGTGGAATACCTAGTTGTGAAGAAGTATTCTCACCAAAAGGTAAATTCAACAGAATTTAAGCGTGTTCAGCAACTTCATATTTAACATATGGGTAAGCCAAAACCAAGGTGAACACTGGCAATTTTAGAGCCGGTTCAGACGGTTTTTATACTGGCTTAATTACGCGCACACATACACACTTACGTAAGAAATACGTATGTAAGTGAGAGCGGCCTGGTTGCGTCATCTCTTATGGTGATAAGAGATGATGGGCCAGTTTGTGTATGGATTGTGACATCATCCAATTATCCAGATGTGTCACGATTTGGTACTTGTACATTACCTACAAGTACATGCAGGTAATTATGATCAAACGTAATTTGTGTGAGTTTTACATCACGAGGACGATTATTTGCCAGCCCTTTGGGGCAGCGACTGTCGTCGAGGGGTCTGAGCCCCTTTTCCTCATACCGGTAAGTCCCCACATACTGTACCTCCGCTCATTTTTTTTTTTTTTTTTAATTTTTCTTTATGGAAGGAATATTTTAGGGTTTGTTGGTATTTAGGGAAAAGAATTATGGAAAAAACGTTAGGGATTTTTTCCATTAGGACAAATATCATTACTGAAAGTGGATTAGGGAAAAAGTCTGAGAATCCAACAAACACAACATTTTCGACCGAGACCATCCACCGTAATTAAAGGAGTATGTTGGACCAAGAGAGTATGTTGGACCAAGACTACCGTAATCTTATTCTTGATTTTGATCAATCCCAACTTTTACAGTTAAGACTGTAATAATCTCACAAATTGTAAAAACACTCTGTTACCTCGAAGGTGCGAAGAGCAGAGAAAAAGTTATTATAAAAATTGATTTTCAACAAGCGTAGCAAAAATCGGACCAAAGTAGTACAAGTACTGGTTCAACGGTGAAGTTACGTGTGATATATTACCAAACCATAAATTCGATTGGATGACACCTAGAATCCAATCTAATCGATAGTCAGTTGCCATTTGCGAGAGGGGGCGATTGCAGCTGGTCTCAAGCCAATAATCAGGTAACCTAATTATAAGAGGCAACACGGACCACCTCTATAGCTCAGAATTTTCTGTACGCAAATTTGATTATACCATATCCAAACAGAACCAAATAACATCGAAATCGAAACACAATAACTCAGTGCATGTACTTACCGACCTTCAGTCTTATTGACGCAAAATATTAATTTTTCAGGTGTTAATACAATTGCAACTGGGGTATCGCCGTACGCGATTCAGCAAAATTGCTTTTCGAATATTATTCGTTAACCAAGTACACCCACAAAATGGTACCCGTAACCCGAACGCCGCCGCCGCCGCATCGACGCTCAAAAATTAAAAATAAATATTCGAAAATTCAGGTTCGTTGACACAAAATCTCCAGTATTCCTGCATTTTTTTTTCTTCGATTTCCAAAATCTATACGATATTTTTATATTATACTAAATTCGTAAAGATACATACGAACGTATAATAGACGGATAAAATATATACAGTGTAGTGAACCGGGTACTAAAGTCCGATTGCAATTTATTTTTTCTTCTATTTACTTAGTTTGCATGCAAACGGGGTATTAAAACTGACCTGGAAAAAGGGTTACGGGTGGGTATGATGAAAATTATCCATCTCATGAGAAAAGAAAACGATTGGTATGATTTTCTCGTTTTCTACTTTGTTTTTTCTATGTAACTAGGTAGGCGAGTATATCTTAATTATAAATATCTACTGTAAAAAACAGGGTGTAAAGTATCGGAATTTTTGTTCAGAATGGCAGTATATTTTGCTAAGTTCTTTCTCAATGTTGATATTTTTCTTTGGAGAGAAGTTTACATTTTCACTTTTAGGTTGCCATAATTATTATCTGTTAAAGTGATGCAGAGTCTATGTGTTTGTAGTGGATATCATGAAATATCAACGTTTACGCTACTCGGGTTGATGCCACCTCCTTTTTTAACCCCTTTAAAATAAAACTTCATATAATAAAATGTTTGACAGCTTTCAACTTCATAACCATTGAATCTATGAAAAATGTAAATATGACCTAATATTTCGACAATTTTACGAAAAAACTATCGACTTGAAAGGTGTTGAGTATTCGATTGTGCGTAATTCACCCCCTAATTCAATAAACTATCAATGTACAAATTATTATCTTATTTTTTTCCTGATAAAAAGGTGGGTGATAATGTAATAGACCAAAAAGTCCAACGCATTACCTGCTGTTGAGAAAGATGTCCACCACTTTACCTGTATAAATACTTAGATAGGTTTTTCTAAGATTTTCTGAAAGTGACGAAAAGATCAGGCTGAAATTTTCACAATAATTTTTTCTTATGTAGCTGCAAGTCTATCAGAAATTTTGTTTCTATTAGTTCAGTAATTCTAGAAAAAACCAGAAAATACAACTTTGATGGAGAAAATTTTGATTTCATCATTTTGAGGAAAATAAAAAAAGAGTCATCAAATGTAGTCCTTATATGGAAGCAAGTCTGATTGGAGTTTAATGGCTATTCGTTCAATATTTTCTAAGAAAACTGGGGAATAAAAAATTTCTGGAAAAGGGGTTTTTCCACGATTTTCAAAAAACTACAGAAAGGATCAGGGTAAAATTTTTACAAGAAATATTCCTCGTAGAGTCTCAAAATTGACAGACGATTCGTGCCTATTACTTTTGTAGTTCCCAAAAAAAGTGGAAAACAAAAAGTTGAGGTAGAAAATTTTTTGATCCCGTTTTCAAGAGAACTATAAAAGGAATAGAGGTCGAAATTTTCAAGAAAAGTAATCCTTATGCAGAACCAGGCGTGATAGGAAATTGGTGTCTATGCAGTAGTATTTGAAAAAACTTGAGAATAAAAATGGCTGGAAAAGTGGTTTTTCCACGATTTTGAGAAAATTAAAATTTTTTTCATAAATTTGTGTAAGTAATTGAATTGCAGCGATAAAATTATGATTTTGAATAAATTGTGGATAAATCGGCAAACCGGATTTCCGAGCGAAGTCTTACTGCGCTAAAGTTATTTTTTATACTTCTAATTCCATCCTTGCTTTGCACAAAATTCATCGACCAAAGGTTCATAAAACACGAAAGGCCACCCCAAAGTTTATGAAAGAGTTGCGTCAAATTTTACGGTCGGTGATGTCGTAAAACGCGTCACGATGCACGGTACAATTTTTAAGGCAAAAAAAAGAAAAAAGAAAAAAAGAAGAGAAGCTGTGGCAATAGCAGCAGCTGTAACCAGCGAATGGAAGAAAAAAAATTCGACCTCGAAATCGATTACTTGGGGAGAAAATAGTGACATGGTGCACATCTACACCCTCTAAACATACAAACACAGATACACCCAACACACCCAACACACCCAACACACTCCCGCACACATTCACAAAATACAGTTATTTTCTTCTCAACTCTGAGGTCGGATTGTTGATTTTGATACAGTGGCAATGCTATGAAAAATGAAATATGATGACGTCATTAAAATTAACCCAACAGCGAGCACCCTCAAATTGCATACGCAGAGACGATGTTAACCTTTTCGTCTGCTGGAGGCATGCATTCGGTTGTATATTTAAAATTTTATAATTATTTTTCGCACACCACGAGCTGTGGCCATTCTGGATTTCCCCTCATAAAAATGACTCATATTTTAAAAATCAGTTCCCGCGAGGAAGAAATAGACACACTAAATTATTAAAATTATCGAATTTCGGAACCGAAAATCAAAATTCATGGGATCCATTTTTGAGAAAAATAAAAGAATAATGATTTTCTGCAGTTATATATTATCACGCTGCATCATGTGCGCTCATTAGTATATTTTGCTATGTCCAAAAAGGCTGTAAAATATTGGAGCAAACTCTAGTAAGATAGTAAGGTCTAGGTTTACAGCTTGAAAATAAATTGAACTTGCCTATGTCTTTCCACTATGTACTCAGGTTTTCATAGCTACGTGTTCATAAGCTCCGATTGTTTTCTTTTTGAGAGGAGGAACATCTCAATAATTTTTTGAATCTAAGTAAGTAGGTAAGTAAGCTAGAGTATGAAGTATTAATAATGTGTAAACGTATTTTTGCTTCAAATAATTAAAAATTCAGTGTCTAACTAGATTGAATGTGAACCAACAAATTTTTACATGTTTTGAAGCCCCCAAAAAAATTTTTACCAAGTCAGTGAAACTATATTTGTGCCTCAGAATAGACTTATTATCACACCTCGTCGACTAATGTGTTGCATTTTGAGGAACATAATTACTTATGGTGAGTGTAATTCCTAATTATTGGGTAGAGCAATAGTTTTGTGGGTTTTTTCTTCATATTGTACCTTTATCAATGATTTATAACAAGTTAGTCATAGGCCGGTATTCGTAGAAGACCCTTAGGGTTCACTTACCTAAGGGTCTACTTTTAAACTATTATAAAGCTGCAAAAAAAAAAAAAAAATAGTTTAACCGAGAATGGTGAGAACTGTAGCTTCCTTGAGATAAACCATAGCAAAGCTGTGAAAAAAAAATTAGTTTTGTTGAGAAATATAGCTGAGGAATGAAGGTTTCAATTGGACCCTTGGGTAAGTGAACTCTAAATGTTATTTTTGTCGTTAGTTGAAAATGGATATTCAGTTTTTTTAAGTTTTATCAATAAACGATAAAATAATTTCAAACAACGCTAGATATAATATGCATTTGTGGCAAAAATCGGGTAATAATGGTGAACTATCGACAATGACTTTGATAACTGTCAAAATGCATCAGCCTGACCAATCAGAATGTCCTTACATTTCATAATTTTAATACAAGAAGTCTTTCAAAATGTGTGAGAATCAAAAGTTTCACGTCTCTAAGAATAATTAAACACATTGTTAGCGTTGATTTAGTAATTTCATTATCCTTAATTATATCTTCACTTCATATTTTAATAATTTATACTCTTCAAAAACATGAATGTAGGTACCCAAGAGCAGTAAGTAAGAGTTGACATCCACAAATATATATATAACATGGACAATTTTTTTGCCAGTTTATTTGTGTTAGTAATAGAATTCTATTTTTCGCCCTTTTCACTGCTACTTCCACTTTTTTGTCAATATATTTCTTCTAATATTGGTCCTTCCTCATAAATTTGTAATTTTAGCTGCAATTGTGGTAGCAGAAGTTTTTTCTTTTTTATTGTTTATTATGCTCCAATATCTGGGGAACTATCAACTTGAGATCCTTTTCAAGTTTTTTTTCTCGATTTTTACTGATTCCGGAGGCAAATTTTAGGTAATTTCAAGAAATATTGTAATTTTTTATGAATAATTTCGGATAAACTTTATGGAAAAAGTCAAAAGATTCTTATTTGTTGGCTTTGAGAGAAGACCTGCTTCTGTTTCAGTTGCTTCTATTTTCGAATTTTATTGCTAATTCTGTCTCTTTTCTTTTACTGATAAATCACTGATAGTTGTCACTCTCTGTGGTATTTATTGGAGGACTTGAAGGTGAAAAATTCCTTTTTCCAATGACAATAGTTTTCTATCCTTTTCTTACCCATTTAGTCTAATAATTTCTTCATTTTTCTCTATTTCTAAATGATTAATTGGCAACATCTTCTCCTAAATTTCCCCTAACTAAAGAATTTCTGTTGTCCTCGTTCACACCTGCAAATTTTTGAAAATTCTGGTAGTGATGACAAAATCTGACTGTGGAATATGGGTATTTAACCCGATGTTTTTTGGCCATTTTTCCTGCTTGTTTATGTTCTCTTTAAAGAGTCAAAGATAGTAAAGCTGAAGTGTTTGTGATTTTCGCAAATTTTTTTCAGTTCACCAAAGTTAGAAGTCCTTTCAATTACTGTATTTGAGTTTTTAAAGTCTTCACAGCAGCCACCGTGGGGCTGTGATTAAAATTTGTCCGTTGAAGTACTACAAAATTTGAAACTAGTAGAAGTGTTTTGCATTTGTGAAGTATTCAAATCCGTTACCACATAAAAGTTTTTGGTAATCAAAGATAAATTTTTAAAGTAATTTCTCCTCTATTAAATGGAAAAATAATTATTTTTGGTTAAAATTTTTGAAAATAAAAATTTTTTTGGTGATTTATTACCAAAAGTTTGGATATTTTACAAAAGCTATTGTAATATCCGTCAACCATGATTGTGATGGTTCTGAAAAATTCTCAAGTTCCTGTGGTCAATTCCAAAACCTGAGTTGATAAAAATTATTGATTCTACTCGTAAATTGGTGGGTCAATCATCTGAAGAAAACATATTCATCAGAAAACTACTGTCACTTGAGGAAGGTAGACTCAAGAATACCTAAGGATCAAGATACTTTGGTCGTTAGATAATACAAGAAGTAATATTAATGGATTGTGGTAAAACAGTTGGCAATTCTAAGCTGGTAAAAAGGTAAGAGTTGTAATTAAAACAGCTTTTGGTTTATTAAAATTTGGATTGAATGGTGCAATGTGAAATTTTTATCATGATTTATTAATATTTTAACTATGGATTGAGGTGTTGATTGGAATGAGCATGTATGGAAGGAGGATGTAGAGTGGGCTGTGAGGATGTGGTAGTATAAAACAAATTTTACTTGGTTACAACAGCTCGGTGCAGTAGGAAAACCTGTGGAGGACTGTCGAGTCCCAGATTTTGGCTTACCTGGACACTTAAAAAATAACTATATTTTTTGTTTTACAAAATTTTGATCCGATGTTTGGCCTCTTAAAAAATATATTGGTTCTGATGAGAGTGAATTCCTTATAAATGAAATCATCCCCATTCCGATACCACACAAGCACCAGAAAAATGAAATAAAGTTCTAGAAAGCGAAGATTTCAATAAATTGTGTGATAACCAAGCTTTCTAAAACAAAAAAAATGAAAAATTTTTGGGTTTTTTCCTCTCTACCTTTTTCTCAAATTCTTTCCAAATTATATTCAAAAGTAAACTCACTCCTCAAAATTTGGTACAAAATATCTCAAAAACTTTACTATATTCTTCTTCTATTTTTTTTGATTCTCGTAATCCTTCACAATTTAAAATTCGAGGAATAATCTTACTTGTTCAAAATTAGACTATGTTATATGTACTAGGAATTTTCCGTCAAGTTCTAAAATCAACAATTTTTACAGATATGAGGCCTCTTTGAGATAAATAGTAGCACTCTCTGAACGTTTATGGTCAATCCTTATGACCTAATGGCAATGAAAGTAATACAATTTTGCTTTTTTAGAAAATTTTCCATACCTCAATCCTTTTTCAACTTACTGGTTATTAAGGGCTGAAAAAAAAAAACATCACTCTGTTTAATAGAAACACAAAAATAGTCGTTTTATCACACTGACATTGCAGATGATTGTTTGGATGTCCTTGGTTTTAGCTGTGAGGACCAAATAGGGTTTTTCGTTGCTTATATAAAGACATTGTCAACCTCTATATCTTGATTTCTTCCTTTCTTTCTTTCACCACGAGTCCAGCAAGTTGTAATTACTCTTCAAAATTTTACATTGTGAAAGCACTACTTATTTTAAGACCCTCTGGTTAAAGTTATGGAAGTCGCCGGTACTACAGTTTGATTGTTTTTTGATAATACAGTAATAAAGGTATTTATAAATCATCTACCATAATTTTTATTTTTCAAGTGAAATTAAACTTCAGCTACGTCTTTCACAGCTAAATTTTTAAATAATTCCTGACATTAACAAAATTTTTCTTTTTTGGTAAATATCAAAATTTGTGACGTGCGAGATTTTCCAAGATTTTAGGTCATTTGGGGCGAATTTTCTATGTCTTCAAATTTTCCAGTTGAAGTAAACATAAGTAAAAATAATTCAGTACATCTTGTGTAACTACATAAAATATTTCCAGGGGTAAGCGATGTGGGTACTATATTAATGTTGAAAATTAATGAATTGTAAATATTTGTAGAGTTATTTCATTATGTGTTGAATTATTATAAAATGGGTTGAACAAAGAAAATAATGAACTAACATTGACATTGGGGTGAAGTTGGGAAAGGTGGATGAGGTAGTATAAAAATCTGACGTGATTGTGTGGCTGGTAATTTGTGATTCTAACCGAGTTGGGACTCTCAGAAGTACTGGACACTTGACTTATCTGGAAAACTTCAAACTCATAGATTTATTTTTTCTAACCTTTTGAGTTTTGGTTAAATTTAAGTTTGCGATATGATGTTTAATCTTAGCGGAGGTGGAATTGTTTTTTGGTGAAGCCACACCCCTTAGGTTACCACAATTGATATTACACTACATGAACTATACTTAGATAAAAATTTGGTAATGTCTTCATTTATTTTCAAAATAAGTTTTCATTACAACAAATAAACTGTCTTTGAGGTAGAATATTACACTTTGAAGTCAATACTCTCAGCATTTATCAATTCCTAGGGGTGATATTAATAATTATAAATATTAAAGCTGAAATCATGTTTAAAGTTATCTCACCATTGTCCAACTTAAACTTATAACACGTCATTTAGGTATAGTACACATATTATATCTCGGTAAAATTTTGTAGTCTACACAACTTCTGACCCTTAAAGATACATATACTTATTTATTTGGTGTAAGAACTTAACATTTTGGTAGGGATGGGTTTCTTAAGACATAAAACTAAAAACCGTTCAGCTTCGATCTCAAAATTTAACAATGAAGTCAACACTTTGAATAGCAAATTTTTCGCTTGGAAGAAACTGGTAAGAAAAATGTTAAATTGAAACCTAAGGCAGTTCTAATTTTCCCAAAATTCTTTAAACGGCTTCCTGCGGTTTTCACTTTTTACTGTCTAAGTTATATGCCTTTCGATTCTCAGTGTAAGAAAGTAAGACTGAAGTAAGAGGGAATAATTCTATGTCATATGAACGATTGAGAACGATTGGTTTGAAGAGAGAAAATAATATATCTTTGTTCGATACGATACAAAGTAATGTAGCCTCCCAAAGAATGTATATATTTTTTATGTGCTTTATCTTTCACAAATGCGAATTTTTTGGTATTTGTGGTTTGAGAGGGACGCACGAAACGTGCTGCTCAAATATTATACGTTCGTCTTCTTCGCAAAACCAAATTGCTGATTTCTTATTTTTCTTTTTTCTTTTTTTTTTTTTTTTGCTATCAAATTTAAATATTATTTTTCTATATTTCGCCCGTGTTTCAGGGTGAAAACATTGAAAGTATGTTTAAATTCTGAAAAACGACCATGTACCTTCTCGTAGGCCGGAATATCTCAATGTTTTTTTTTTTAGGAAAAAAAAAAAAGAAGAAGTAGAGAGGGAAGAAAAAACCAATAAGAGAAAAAGAAAAGAACAACAACAATGGACAATAACAACGGTTTTTGCTCACAATATCACCGTGTGAGAAAAATAAAGGATTCGTGAGTGGAAAATACTTGACTTGCACAAGTGCAAAAACTCACGCACACACTTAACATACTCGCGTATTTTTCTTAATTTCCTTTTTTTCGTTTTTCTGCTTTTCCGTTTAAACCTTTCTCAGCATTATGTGTGAGAGAGTGGGAGAGAAACAGGGAGAAGCTGAGACACAGAACGTTAGATTTACAGTTATTGCCGTCGGGAAGTCATATTTCAGTTGAAATACAAGGCGATAATTGTTCACCAGCACAGTGCAGACGAGATTCCAGTTTGACGTTGTGAAAAAAATATACGCAGCTAACCGCAGGAGCAGGACCGGATTCTACGATTTCGTGGTACTCGAGTCAGGGCCATATCCCATCTCTTCTCTTTTGTCTCTTTCTCTCTCTCCATTTTAACTATAATATTGTCTCAACTTTCGCAGGACGCAAAAAAAACTCCGTGAAGCAGCATAAAGTTGAGCTGAAGTTACAATATTTCAATTTTGAAAAAGGACTACCGACAAATCGACCTCTTTTCAGCTTTTTTTCTGCCAAAAAAGATTTAAATATAGCATAAAGTTCGACCTAAATGAGTTTGTGACTCATTTATCGCATTAAATTCCAACTTGTCCGACTCTTATTCAATAAATAGTTTATGCAAACTTCAATTGTGAAATTAGAATAATGACATCATAATTATACCCAAGCCAAAAAATTCAGTAGAATGAAGCATGTAGGCTTTTTTTTTTCTTATCAAAAATTCAGTTCATTAATTCTGAACTGATCATTAAACATTATTCCTTCAACACTCATGAACAGGCCAATGGATCAGGAGAAATAACCTAATGTAAAGATGTTTAAATGTAAAGGAACTCTTAATGAACCAGAGGATGCAATTAAAATTATAAGGTCATCAACCACTAGCATTCAGTATGGCACGAATACTTCTAAAATTTTTCATTAAATAGTGAAAACCATAAGTCACCCACAAAAAAATTAGTAGAGTGTTCTTGGATATCTGAAGAGGAATGGCTGCACTGATCTGTAAATGCAGGGGACTGAAAACCCAAGAATATGTGTGGTTGATTTTTACAAATAACTTTAATCACGTCATGGCTTATTTGAAATGCTAATAACAATCTAAGCATTAATATAATGAAGATTATGTTTAAGTGTATTTACAGTGGTTCAACACACTCAATAGACGTGGTCATCAATCATTTCCTTTGTCGCAGTTACCAATCTTAAATAATTCCCAGAACACAGACATTGACAATCACTGACCACAGCCGCTGTTATTAGCCATAACCACTGATCACAGTCACCAAATATTACTGTGATATCCCACTTCAGCAATAATAGCGATTAATCACTGTAATGGCCACTCGCTTCAGTCATTTAAGAAGAAACCAACCACAATTATTGCTGATAAAAGCGGCTGCTTATAATCTCTGAAGAGTGACGACCGTCATCATTCATAGTCATAACCAATTACAACCACTGACTACGGGTATGAACCATCACCATGGTCATTAATCATAGTCATGGCTATCAGTGCAACTATAAATTTACCAACTAATGAGTATTGAACCAAGTCTAACACGAGGTATAAAAACCTAATCAAATTGAGAAGAGGCTGAATTAAGAATGTGAAATGTAATAAAATTTCAATTCTCACCAAAAGCTGGAAATAATCAAAGTAGATTTTTCTTTGACAATGAACCAGTGGGTTGAATAACTTACCTGAAACAGAGAAGACAAAATAAACATCAGCAAAAATTTATTGTTACCACATGGTTGTCGGACTATTTGTAAGGAAATATTAAATGTAAATCTCACATATTGTCATCTGAGGAATATCAAGGGATATTTTAGCACTCTGTATTACAAATGATACGGAACGAGCGATTATTATTAAGTATGATTATCAAGGGTATAGGAGGCGTTCTTAGAGTCTGAGCCCCCCTCACCTTAGCCAAATAAAAAACCTTGGGTAATTCTAAAAATAGTGTATTTTTGTCGGTTTAGTTGATTTGTTTTGTTATGGGGAGGAGTCAGAAGAGACCACTGAGACATGTGAACTTCCCCTCATGATGGAGTTATCTATACCCTTGATTATAATTGACTCAGTCATGTTATTCAAAGTATCCTTCATTCTATAAATTAAAATAGGTAAATGATTATGCATGTGTGTACAGCCATACTAATTTCCAACAACGCTTATGAAGGGTTATTGCAAGACATCACCATCCATTTAATGCTTCACCCAAGAATTAATCTTCTACAGTGTAGTGAGCCATTAGACCTGCGATAAAGAGTAATAAATGAAATTCTATATCGAGCAATATGCGTTATAACATGTAGAAGCAGGATAGATCCCAAAAACAAAAGTACTTCATAAATTAAGTATTGGCAGTGTATGGATGTTGTAACTTCGATTGGACTCCAAATAACAAGGAGGATCAATTAGTAAGTCTGTCTAGACGAGAAGGGAAATAAGTGGATTCAGGCCTACCATTGAATGGGAGTTTTTGGCACTAGAAGTAGAAAAAGAATAAACTCTCAATCTACAGATAGTTTGTGGTGGAAACTTTCCCCTTTCCCATTTAAAGAGAGCGAAAGTATGAAATTCTAGAAGAAAAACTGCACGACTCCAAGACTGTGGGCTACAACAGCTACGGTTTCTTTTTATTTTAGCACATATGAGAACATTGAGTCTACATACGTGATAAACGTTCACTTGTAACACATAAACGTACAGATTTATACATCCGTATATTTTGCACTGAGCGAGTTCAACCGAGAAAAAAAGTTTGCAGACAAACTTTCGTTAAATGGTTTTCAAGTTTTTCGATATTTATGTGTTTCGACTCGACGATAAGCACTAAATTAGTATACAACCGTATCTGATTACAGGGGTATAAAATTACGCGAAAAGGGTAGAAGGGGGAGGTACAATACATATCGTCCAATAATGCACATATAATAACGTTTATTTTATATTCTATTTTTCTCGATTCTTTTGCCACTCGTATTCGGTCTTTTCCAGCGCTCCTCTTTGCCTGAAAAAGCAAATGACTCAAAATTTATCAGATATGGCGTGTTATTTTTTTATTTGTTTCCCCCCTCCCTTCTTATATTATTATTATTATTATTATTATTATTATTATTATTATTATTATTATTATTATTATTATTATTATTATCATTGATTATTATTATTATTTTTACTTTTACTTATAATTTATGACCGTCATCTGCTCGAAGAATTCGCCTCATAATGCAAGAAAAATGTTATCAAACTGACAATAGCGTGCATACGAAATATTAAAAAATAAATATTACTGAGGTTTTTAGAATACGTCGGTTGTAACTTGTAATGACTGGGTAATTTGAACAGAAAAAGTTAAAAGGTTATATGATAATTCTGGTACCACGTGAAGGTACTTATTATCGATTTCTAAGACAAATGAGCGTCAAAAACAAATGGAGACCCGACACGATGAAGACCAAAATAGCATCAATAGGCAGCAAAATGGGCTTTAAAAATCATATTCAATGCATCGTATTTGCGACATACCAGTTATCGTGTATTTTTGCCTTTTTTCGATTCTCGTATCTTTGCTCTTTGTAACCTTCGAAATAAAATGTAGTTACATCAGCTGGAAAATTCCATAAAACACACAACCACTGAAAAAATCTGATGAAACCTTGTGCGATGTAGGTTCTAGTAGTCTTCACTAATCAGTCAGTGGTTCTTCATTCATTTATATTATTAGCAAGAAATTCACCTCTTTCCATCCTATATTTCATCCCCTGTGATATAAAAAAACCCAGGTTGGGGTGTAGAATTGCTATCACTTATTTAGGAAATCACCCTGTCTTATTCCACCAGTCAAATCTCGGTTTCATATTATTTACGTTTGTAACTCCTTGTTTGTCTGGGCTATGTAGTAATAGTTTATACGCTTTACCAACATTCTTCAGTTTTATCTTTAAATTTTTTGAATTTTTGGAGCCACATACTCGAATGAGAGGGTAACGTAGAATCATGATTTTTTGAGACATACTAATATTATTGAGAGCGATATATTTCGGAGGGAAAAAAACGACAAAAAAATAGTATATTGATACACAAATATTTTCTACCCTCGTAGGATTACAGACTTCCACGAAAGTTTGAAACTTCCTCTTAACAATACAAGTAGGTTCTGAATATTTCAAAAATAAAAATTGAAAAATAGTTCGTTTTCCTGCGTGATAACGACTAAGACCGGGGCTGTTTTGATCTTACTCTTAATAGACTCTTTGTAGGTATATTATTCGGTGCAATACTAAAACTAAGACCAATTTTGGTTACCATTTGACGAAAGTAAGAGTAGGTATGTACACGCCTATATTATGAGTGCTGGTAAGACTATAATACATTAAAGCTTATTATGTTAGTAGACGACCAGGTATAATTAAAATGCAAGATTCCACCACATTATTTTCATTTTTTTCTTCTCAAAACGTGCAATTTGATCCACTGGTAATGGCTACCACAAAAACGAACACCCAAATGAATTAATTCGCTGAGTTTAAAATGGAATTTGTGGGAAAATCCATTTAAGCAAAAGATATTCACAAACTGTCGACGAATATTGACGCAATAAAATAAAACATGACACGGCTGAGTAAGGTGAAGCGAAAAAACGTTATTTAAAACAGCCTTTTAACTGATCGAATTTTCATTTTCGCTTCCATAAATTACGTAAATGACAACAACCTTTTTCTCACTCTTACACTCGCTCTCTCTCTCTCTCTCGCTCTGTTGCTGTCTTTCCTTGTTTTGCTTCATCATCAAAAGCTTATAATTCATATAAAGTGTGTAAAGAATTCTGTACAAATAGAATATGTTAATTCTGCTGCGCTCTTCGTATAATGCATGAAGTCTGTAGAAACTTTCTCTCCAAAAAAATTTGGAGCCGAAGTTTTACTCAACACATAATCAGTTTATCTCAATTAGAGTGAAATAACTCGTTCTATATATATATATATAAGGGCAAAGGATCATCCTTTAGCAACAACGTTTTCAAATAAATTAATTGTCGTAATTATTTGTGCGACTCTATTGGAAAGCGTTTCACTTCTCCTTCCACTTATTTTCCTTCTTGGCGGAGAAAACGTTTTGATTTCGGTAATTGCAGCGTTTTTTCTATAAAAACGCTGTTTGGATCCGGACATTATCTTGATTGACGTGTTCTTTGAGCAGACGGTTAAATCGGTGTTTCGTTATTTAAAGCAAACTTCAATCAGTTTCTGGAGAGCAGTGAACGATTAGGACTGAACATTCAATGACTAACCTTGAATTTATCTTAGACACCCTCAAAAAAAAGAAGATGCCAAGATGCAGTAGAAATGCCTTGGGGAAAAAATAAAAAAAAATTAGGAATTTTGTTTATCTCAATCATTCGATTTCCTTTTATTTAATCACATATGCTAAGTACAATTATGGAATAAATTCAAAGCAACAAAGTTCAAAACTGAAAACTGGTGTAGCTTCATCTCTCAATAATTAGTTTCTTAAAACATTTTGGGAACCATTTCAGCCATTGTATAATTGATTATATATTACAAAGGGCAGGCTAGCAGAATTTAGCTCGCTGTGGAAACTGTAAGAGTTTACCTCACGATATACCTAATTTTTGAACGTATCAGTTTTCCCCACGCCAAGAATTTCTCCTTTGACAATATATCAGTCACCAGCTAGAATGCTGAGTTTAACAAGAACCTAAAGTTACCTGAATTTACGAATTTCAGTCGGTTTTTTCCACGAAGAAAGATCAATTCCAAAATACATTCCTATAATTTTTCTACATTTTCGAAAGTTCTGACATTTGGAAGGGGATACTGCGACATTTAAAATTTTCCATAAAAAATTCAAAACTTTCTGAGAATTTTAAATTTTAACTATCAAAATATGAAAACATAATTTTTTTTAATGAACGTGTTCAAGGAAGAGTGTAATAGAGCCCATTGGGAAAGAAAGCTTTTCAAAAATAATTCATGATGTAATGAAATATTGAGAAAAATCATTATTTCAATAAAAAAGTTAATTTTCTCATTATTAAAACTCTTTTTATTCTGTTAACTCAGTCAATAAATGACACAATTAACGAAATACACAATTTGCAATAAGAATCTAAATTTAGTTTTTTAGAAAGTAGTAGAAAAGAAAATTAAACACAATTAGCTGTAGGTGAGTAGGCATGTATCTGAAACTAGCAACTTCCTAATATTCTAACGTGGCTCATTTAGAAGGGATTAAATTTACTGACATTTTTGCTAAATTTGTAAGAAATGTTTCATAAAAATAATTTTCTCGGAATCTATAACCATTTCTGATTTTCTACCTATGAGACGAATGTATCTTTCGAGTTTTGCTGACTCTTCATTAAAATGAAGTAAGTCTTTTAATTTTACATATTCAAATCACCTTTGACCCTTTCTCTTTTGAATTGTTAACTCTGGTACTGTGTAGAAGAGTAACAGATATAAAAAATTTTGTATCACTGATCCCTTTTCTTCCCACAAAAGGTTTTCACTCAATTTTTGAATCTCAATTATACCTGTGGAATACCTTGTCGTGAGAGATATTCACACTAGAAGGTCTTCAACAGTATTTGCATGTTCTGCCACTTCATACGTTTAAGTATGGGAGAGCCAAATCCTCGGCGAACACTGGCGATTTTTGAGCCGGTTCTGAGAGTTTATATACCGGATTTGGCACACGCACACAGACACACATGCATACGTATGTATACGTAATTATGTCATGCGTTACGTCGTTTCTTGTCTCCGTTGAGATGATAAGAAACGACGCAGTGCGTTTGGTACCGAGTCGTGACATTACCGAGATTGTTATCAGGTAATTGATCTCGACTCGTACGATGTATCTTACCTGTACGTACGTACAGGTACAAACATACAAACGCACCAGTGTAAATTGGTTTAACGTCATAGAGACGATTATTGCCAGCCTTTGGGCGGCGACTGTCGTCGAGGGTGCGAGCCCCTATAACCTCATACGAGTAATGTCCCCACAATACCCTCTCCAATAAAATATTTTTTATCTTACAGGTTTTGGGCTGAATTACCTTCAAAAGCATCAATGTTCAGTACCCTAATTTACACAAATTCTCAAATGAATCGTTCTGGCGCCAATTTAGTACGAAAATTCGCACTTTTTTTGATTTTGCAGTTGCAAAATAGACGTTAAAAGTGTAGTTTTTGTACATTTGCGACCATGCTGTGTTAGTAGATAAAGTCTTATGGAATTATGGCCCACTTCTTTCAGTCGACACTCCACATGTTTCATTTAAAAAACAAGTAAAAATGAATACAAGGTGGAGAGTAAAAAAGTATCACTAAAACAGGAAAGAAGTACCATAACCACGATCTAAAAACACAATTTTCTCGTTTGCAAGCAAAAGGGAAGGCAAAAAAAAAGGAAAATTTCAGGTATGAAGAAACGATCATCAAAATGAACGTATAAGCGAGGTTACTGGCCGTTTCAAATGAAATTCTACCACGTGTTTCCTCTAAATCGTCTACTTTTTTCTTTCTTTCAGCCTCTTCTCTTTTGCACCCCAACTTGAACAATTGGTAATATTTTTTAAAGGTTAATTTTTACTTCCTTCTTGCACCCATACAAACACACACGCACACATAAATACCTATTTTCGTTCGAAACATAAATCTCGTTCGCATACCTGAATTGGCAAAGTAGCCACATCAAAAAGCAATAAAAGCTTTTAAACGTTCATTGAAGATACGTTTATAACATTGGGCTTCTGATACGAAGGGTTCGTGCTTTTGTTTTTATGTTTAAAAAAACCACGCGGTGATTCCACGTCTGTTCCAGTTTTATCCAGCTCCGATCGGTGACTCGACGACATAATACATCAATGGGCAAATCGACAGTGACATTGAAAAGGCACGATTTTATGGCAGTCATTAATCTACAGGCCGGTACGCGAGTGCCTTCTTTGTCAGTGTGTTGAGCAGCGAATTCACGTCTTGAAAGGCCATCCTTTTTAACTAATTATGGTCGTTGGTGGAAATTCTTTAAGAATAGGTGGCAACGTCGGTTTGTTGCTGTCGAATGTTTTCGGTTGAATGGGCTCGAAATACTTGCAAGGTGATTGATAATTCTATAGTTTTATTTTCATTACATACATTGGTGGATGTTATATTTGGTAAGCCAATTAGAAAGGAAAGACATACTTCTATGAATAGAATATACGAGTTATAAGTCAGTGCGGCACAAGCTGTAACAGTTATGGAGAAATAATGAGTATTTTGACTTCGGTAGGTACCTATAATGGAAATTTATGAAAAGTGAGTATGAGATATATGACAAGTGTATTGTTATGCCTTTACAGAACTGAACATTAGAATTCATCTTTTCATTTCTAAATTGGCCAAAGTTATAAGAACGTGTCATTGAAAAAATTATTGACGCACAACATTTTGAAGAATCCTTTCCCACTTTCGAGCCAAGCAAAATTACCACGTGTCGGATAATAAAGAATCATCCTAGTGCATTCTTTCTCGTAACAAAAGTGACTAAATTCTTTAGTCCATACACGACTAGCATCTACCGAAAATCCTTCGCTTTTCATTTTTTTTTACCTCCTAAGTGATTATAGGAATATATACCACATTAAAAAAAAGATAGTAAAAAATGGGTTCTAAAAACTTTTAAGGAGACCCCCAGATTTTCAGTTACATATACCATTATCTGTAGCCTTTCTAAAATCTTATACGAAATTAGATTGAATTTAATAGCTCAGGTAGTTGATATTTTGTTCATATGGTTGTTTTTATAGTTTCCAAAAAAACTGGAAAATATTTTCAGAACAAAATAAATGGAGAAATAATATACGGCGGACTACATTCTCAAAAGTGCATAATTATAAATAATTTTGATATATTTTGTTAATATTCTGATGATTCAGAATAATAAAGATTAATGAGTTATAAGTTTTTCCATTTTCACTATTTAAAATACATCAGGACAACCAACCCTCGCATGAGGCATATGTTGTTTCATAAAAAGTACACCCACTAAATATTTTTTCAACACAATTTTTAATCAATTAAAATTAATTATATCAACTTATAGGCAAAGGTTGTGACTATTTTAGATATGTATCAGTTGACCGAGAACTAATTCATTTTGAACTAATCTTTTGAAAGACCTAAATGAACGAGACCGAAAGATGAGAATGAACTAGTTCACTTTGAACTAACAGATATTATCAAATCAAAGTTGTATGTATAGACATACAAGCTAGTTCACTCTGATATGTCACAGCATTGTTGTTAATCACTGGATGAATGGAATTTCTGATCAATCAACAAAAAACGAAACAAATCCACCATTAGTATTAATATTTAATTTAATTCAATTAGTTCAATTGGGTCTGGGCGATTCCAGTTTCCATTTTCCAAAGAAAACTGTCAATTTGGTGAAAATTGAAAAATGTTTTCGTCTGCAAGAGAACCATTTTCAATTATTTAAATTTTTTTTGTATTAATTTTTGCGAAGCATTTTGGCACTTTTATTTATTTTTTACCAAATTTTGACTTCTTCTTCCTTTAAAATCGTATTATTTATTATATTTTGATGAAATACAGCATCTAACTTTGGTATGGAAAATTTATGAGTTCAACTGATGAGCCTGCATACCTAGTTTAATCAATGTATATTTTTGATACTTCAATATGAGTAACTTACGAAAGTATTACTGGATGAACATGAGCTTCAAAAAGTTATTCGGTGGTTATTGAATAATGATAGTATAGTAAGTACCTCAATTCCTCTGTAATATTTTTCATTTGTTTGATTCACGCAGCTCATTTGTTCATTTTGAACTAGTTCACTGAACTAGTTCATTCAAACGACCGAGACCTGTTGAACTAAATCCACCACATGAACTAAAACGCACATCTCTAGACTATTTTTGTGTCAAATTTGGTTGCCTACTAATCTTCGTTCTTGAGATATGAGTGAAAAATTGAAAATTATGACAACCAACAGCGATTTCCCCCAATTCAGCCAAAAGCCAGTAAGCTATCGCTGGCACTTCCAATTTCGTCCACGAAGCCATCAGAAAACCTTCTACGATACTTTGGTATCACATCCAAACGCACGCTAGCCATGTATAGCTCACTCTCATCCAGTCAGTATCCTACCATACAACTTCACTCCGTGTGTAAGTAATTCTATTCGCAAGATAAAAGGATGATAATAATTTATGGTGTACGAGAATTTCGTAGTTCGCACGAAGCGTACAAAACGCACGTACCTATACCGTCGTCGCCCACAATATAAATCTCCTTAATCACCCACGAATTTGCTTTTCAACAAATGATACGACAATAACAACCCCATTCCTTCCTCCCTGCTATTTTCCCATTCTTTTTCGGCTGCATTGTTCGGTGAACCGCAATAAAAACCAGTTAGTTTTCCACTAAGAATTTCTCTGTATAGAAACTAGTACCTATATCGACTACAATGGATTATGGGTAGAGGAATTTCAAATCGTATGCAAAAGGAGGAATATTTTCCACACCCATTGAATTTTATTAGCGAGAGCCTTTTTGTGGTAGGGCCTGCTAATATGTCTATTAAAATGTTGACCGCGTGTCGAATATTACGCAATTAGTCAAATTTTTTTACAATTTTACGCGTAGAGTATGCTCAACCAAAAATGTTACCTACTGTTCGTGCTCGTTGATGAAGAAAATATGTTACAGAAAACTTTGATTTAGCAGCATGTTCACCAGTAGCTGTACAATTCAATAACTTACGCAGAAAATATTGTAAGGGTTGATCTGAGCAGATATTTGGGTTAATTTATGGCTAAAAATTAATTTGAAGAAATAAAAAGAAAAGGCGTTACATCAGATTCGTTAGAAAAAATGTACAATAATCGCTATTGAGGAGTATGGGAATGATAAACGATAAACTATGAAGAGCCCTACTCAAGTTCCAATTTCAAAAACATTCTACAGCTGGTGACAACTCATATGATGAAATTCATAATATAATTATGCTCCTTACTTGTCTTATTCATTCAGCAACAGCAACAGCGATGCAGATTTAAGGATTTCATGGTTGTGGCGTCGGAAAACGTTACATCATTATATGTGTGGAAAACAAATACAGCCGAAAGTATAACAATGAAAAACAGGCTTACCGAAACGGAGTGATTTCATTCCCTGAAAACGTTATCTATGTCTGAATAGTAACTACCTACCTATAGAAATGTTGTGGTAATCAGCCCCCCATTACATATATACTTAAAGTGAAGTAGGCACTGATGTATTTAAAAAGTGATTTCGGCACTGGTGCAATGAAATGATGCTTTGGTACCTAGGAACTTAATAAGTATTGATTTATCCTAAAAGTGAATATTAGAGCACTGATAAAATGCATTATTGCCTTGGTAAGATTATAATTTTCTTTAAATAATTTTTCATCTTTCAGCTTCTAATCTTCATTTTGATGTGGTATCATACTGATATCTTTTACATCACGACCCTAATGGGCTGAATATTTTGGCTCTGATCGTTACTTTTAACACCGATGCAAATTTACAACTCGAGTTCAAATTCCAACTCAACCAGGACCTGGAAGGAGTAAAATGTCAAAACGTGTGTAATTTGGGGAATTGGAGAAAGTAACCCAACGAAAAACTCGAGACTTGAACTTTAAAGTAAGACTTTTATAGATATGAGGAGAAGTTAAAAGGATGATTATTAAGAAATTATAAATTTAGATGAACAGAGTTGGAGACAAATATATACTGAAATCATTCGTTTTAGGATGTGGGGAATTTCTGCATGATTAATAAAAAATTTGAACCATTGATTAAGTCACAAAAATCCACTGGTAAAATTGAATTGTGGTTCAAGATGATTGAACTGTGTTCAATATATTGTAAAACTACGTTTTATCTCTGAACCCAGTTAAAACTCTGAACCTGGTTTAAATCACTTTTGTAAAACTAACCCTAAACTAAACTGTTGATAGGTACCTAATATATAATTCTGTAATACTTGTTTAGAATATTCAAATGGGCCTCCACATTTTCATATAGCAAATAAGTACAGGTTACATGGACAGAAATTCTCCCATACGTATAAGCTTTTTAATTTAGCATCAACAAGACATTGTGTACTGTTAGCACAGGACAATGATTTCTATCTCACAGCTTGTACTTAATAGAAGAAATCAATGTGGTGACTTTAAATTTCAACAGTTATTTTCCTATATTTGTATTTTTTTATATATATATATTTATTTTTTGTTTTTCAGTCATCACTAACCCTCTATGAACATCGTCGGTTATATTGTTTTGGCTTTAATCACCTATGTGAACTAGCGAACGACCGAAAAATAAAAAAATTAAAAGAGAAATAATTAATGAACTTATAGGCCAAAGCAATTAATTTGAACAAAAAATGGAAACACAACGCGCAAACGAAAGAACAAATTAAAACGACCATTTTTCAAAGCTTTCGGATTTTTATGATACTCACCGCAGGAAAAAAAATGCAGGGTAGGCCTCTAACAAACGAGCTACTATTAACTTCGTTGCTTTAAAACATAAACCGGGAATCCTTGAATTTTTTTTTCGTACGTTTTTTCTCCTCTTCACTCTCCATTCAATGTCCCCTTTATGTAAAAAAAAAAAAAAAAAAAAATTCGTACCAGGAGAAAAAATAATGTCTTAAGACCAAACTGCAGGATATTTGCAAATGTCCTGCGACCACCACCTTTGATCGTTATAATTATTCTGCAAGCTGCTCGTCCACTAAACTTGGTTTTCGAAAAGAAAGGGGAATAGAAGTAATATTAGAGAAAGCGAAAAAAAAAATAATTATTTTATTTATTTTCTTATTACATTTATGTAGGTAGAATTTTTTTTCTCTTTAATGTTACTCGAGCGGTTGAAATATGTTTGTACCCCAAACGAATGACACAGCTCATAAAGTTTATTTATTATTCGGAACGAAACCTTACATTATTCTATAATTTAAGGAAATAAAACTCCTTATCTTTTTACCAACTTCCAAACTCTTAGCTCGTTGATACTCTTAAAAAATGATTAATACTATTAGAATATATTTTAATAAGATTTTGATAATGTAAAGATTGTTTTTAAATTGAAATATCCCATCTCGGGAACCTAATCGAATAGTTGCAATGGTTGAATTAGGATCTCATTTGTGTGAAGCTTCCGGTCCTTGACTACCTATAGTTTGTGCAAAGTTCACACTCGTGAGAGAATTGGCAACTTTACACGCTAGTTAGGCCATAAATTACCTACTATATTGTAACATGTGCACAAATGTCTCATTTTCCAAATGTGTTTGGTGTATAGAAAATGGCCAATTGTAGAACACATTGATTTTCTCCTCTCTTCTCATTCATTCTAAAATCCTACATTCCCTTCCCACGTGCTCTACTTATTTTCCACACACCTTTTTGATTGCTTAGCGACTATCGGCAGGCCTTATCATGAATGAAAGAATTTATTACCAATAATTTTTGGTTTCTTCAACTTTATCAAAGTATCTTCATGGGGATTCGAACCGCTTTCATCGGAGTAAACTAGGCCACCTCGACCAGATGTAGGAATTGTGGGAGTTTGGATAACTATATTTGCTCTCACAATTTATTTATTTTTTTTTTACGTTTTGTTTTATTGAAAATCTTTTGAAAAAGTGGCGTATTGAAGATGTTCTTAAAATAGGGAATTTAGTCTAAATTCTATTTTCTTATGTTCGTTTTAATTTTTTTCGCACTTTCTTTTGTTTTGATGTAGGTCAACTTTATTTTATTGTTTTACATTTTTTTAAATCTTCTTTTTTCCGCGAATTTTCAACTTCTGGCTCATATACAGCATTGCCCTCGTCCCAGAAAATATAGTGTCTGACAAGATGTGCCAAAAGGCGATTTCCTAACGGGTGTGAAGTTTTCAATCGCACTGACTGGTTAGACAATTTACTATTTCGTAACAGTTCTAGATGTACAGCAAAGTTAATATTTCTAAAAGATAAAAACATAGGTACTTACTATATGGTAAAGCAACGAAGCAAACTTCATTTTTATTTGTTTAAAACCCCCTTAAAAATGTCAAAAAAAGTCGAAAATCGATACAATAGCTAATAAATTATCTGAAATTCACAGTGTTTTTATCAATTAGGTAACATTAATTATTAATGGGCATAAAATATTCTCTCCTATAGACAAACAAAAGTAATTCTATTAGGACTGTGGCGGAGCTGGATTGCATCATATAATAGCTCCGATGCAAAGCAGGCTTGCCAGATGTCGAAGACCCCATCAAGAATTATCCCATGAATGTTAACGATACAATTGCTGAATGTATCGAATGCGTAGACCATTTTGAAGAATAGTTCGTCGAGTGGACCGTCCTTTAAATCGAGTTTTCATAAAGTGTCATAACTAGAATTCAAACAGGAAGTGTCCATGATTTTTTAGTACCCTCTGTCCATCTTTGAGAGAAAAATGATTCGGATAGAAGCCACCAATAATTCATGAATAATGCATTTCGTAACCTATGTTTTAACCCTCTGGAAATTAATTTGTCATTTGCGATACAGTAAAAGCTGTGTAGGAAAAAAGTATAATTTTCCCCCTTTAGCCTTGTCTGCGTATATACTTGCAGTGAATTCGGACCAGCCACGAAAAAGCGTTTTTACATTATTCGCATTTAATGTTGGAATTTAAATTACGTTTTTCTTCTTTTTTTCTTTTTTTTTTTCGTCGTTTCTTCTTTTTTCTTTTTACTTTTTTTTTTTTCCCTATCCATTCTGTATTCTATGCGCATACCAAACTATGTTGAGATTTTAATGCTTCAGTGGTTGCAAACATTTTTTGTCAAATTGAGTTTGCACCAACTATTTTTCGAGTATAGTTTTGAAGATACATTATTTCTCTCTCTTGAATTTACAGATTTTTCTTGGATATGATTGTACGCTTGTGTTTGTGTGCACAATAAATGGTTGCCGACTACTGAGTGTAGAGTGTACAAGCTGTTTTTTTTCTTTTTTTTTCTTTTGGAAAATGGAAATCTGTGGTTCGTTGCGAAAAATATTTGTTCGAATTAAAAATTTACTGTATTCACCGAGTCGAAAAAGCTCTTCTATCTCGCTTCTCCCGTTTATTCCGGGATTTTATTTGTCACGTGTGACAGATAGTTATTTTGATTAGGTGCTATGGTTGAAGGAGTTGGAAGGAGCATTAATATTTACGAAGTTTTACCACCATCGTGCGCGGGAAGAGAGTCAATATCTACCGTAAGTAAATGCCGGTAATAGACTTGAGTGGATGCTAATAACCGTCGATTTACTGCTAAAAGAAAGTAGAGTAGTTGCCAATAAAAATTGTGTGAGCTTATCTTTTGAAATTATGTGAAACAACGTTCGGCTCTTCGATTTTATATTCCGTAGGGTACAAGTGTTGATAGTTACCGATATATTGCTCTTCAGTAATTCTATATGCAATTGGAGATGAGGCAAATCATAATCGTAGCTAGGTCCCAATTTCTGGGGGCTAAATTTCTGGAGTACATAATTCTACATTTTCTCTTTCTTATTTTATTTTTCTGAAAAAATATTGGTGATTCGTGTGTATGGTTGTACCTTAAAACTAATATTACGTAATATTCAAAAATATGTTTTAAAATAACGCAGTATAAAAATTTTATTAAAAAAAATTATTCGATAAGTAAAAAAAAAAATCACAATTTCAATGAAAATTTACGTTTTCCAACATCTACGAAATTATTTAAAATATTGCGAGTCTTTACATTATTTCGAATAAATTCTTTTTCAATGTGTAAAATTGAAAGGTCTGTGAATCTAGTTTTTGTCATTGCTGTATGGAGCCAAATTCGAATCCTCCGCATTGCTGGAAAGCTTCGGTTCCATGTAGCTGAGCTAACGGGAATATTCAGAGGATGTAAGGGAGATAGAAGTAATATGGACACACTAAGAGCAGATTAATCCCACCAACCAATTTTTGAAATTTTTGTTATTTAGTTATTGGGGTATCTAAGGAAAACCCTCAACTTCCCTCTTCCAGTTTTTCAGACATTTTGATTGATAATGCTCTTCACAATTTACAGTTTTCTAGACCCTACCAAAATCACTCATTCAAAATGTATCGGGGTAAAATGGACACTAGTGCAAATTTATTTAAAATAAAGAATAAAATTTAAAAATAATTAGTATTCTTCAACAGAGATTTAATAATTAATTGTTAACACATAATTCACATGTGAAAAATAATTTGTCCTCCCCTGATACACATTTTTCATCAGCCCACTCTTCACACTGAGTGCACTGAATCCACTGTTCTCTAGGCTGTGAGGCAGAAAAAAGCTGACAGCAATACAAATATAATGCGTATACTTAGGTTGTTTTTAATTTTTTTATTTTTGGTAGATGAGCTGGAATTTTTTGTTAGGAATTTTTAAACTAAAACATGCAGAAAAATATTGTAAGCCGGGTGTCCATTTTACACCAAGTGAGGTAAATTGAAAAAAATGCTAATAAAATTGTTTATTTCAACGAAAAAGTGACAATTCACACCTTTTAATTAAATCAACACTACCCTTTTTTAATCGTAATAGTCAATTTATAAAAATAAATATTACTTACTCGATTTATTCTGATCTGAAAATTCGCAAAAGTTACATAAAACACTTCTGAAAACATTATCGCGTCATAACTAGAAACTCAAACTAAAGAATCAAACCAAATTCAGAAAATAAGCTCCTAGAGTATAAATAAAGTTAATTAATCCATCATCCGTCATGGAGCGCCAATAGCCGATTCAATAAAGCCAGTGTCAATTTTACCCCAAGTGTCCATATTACCCACATCTCCCCTATAATAATTTTATCAAATTAGGAAAAGTCATCAAATTTTCTTTTAACTAATGAACTAAACGAGCGTGTCGACTGTGCCGAAAATCTAATAAACAAATAGTCTGAATGAAAAAAAAAAAAAAAGCCTGGTAAAGTCTAAAAAAAGAAAACAGCAAAAAACAAACCAAAAAGAAAGTGGCACTTTGAATACACTTTTCCGGTCACAAATAACATTTTATCGTATTAAGTACGTCTTAATGGCATAATAAAATCCTACCATTATTAATACGCCTAAACGTTTTGTAAGTTTAATTAGTATCGATGGTGTAGGTCTGCGAAGTGGGGGACGACAGCAATTTCTTAAATTTTAGCATCGCTTACAGAAGCAATTAATGAGGTTGAAGAAATAGAAGGAAGAAAACGAGGAATAGTGGAAGAAGGAGAAGAAAATAAAAAGAAAAAAGGAAATTATATGAGCTTTTTATCGTGAACTATAACATCGCCTTACAATTTCGCCATATAATTCGCATTTTCAACGAAGAAAATCTCGGTTTTAGTTACAGTTTCCACCCTCTCTCTTGTAGCATTAATTACGGGGTTCTCGATTATAATAATTTTTTTTTTTTTTTACATTTTTTGGTAGCATAAAATTAGAGTACCTAGCTACTAATAAAAGGTAATCACAGTACAGAAATTTATTCGTTTTTGTTTAAAATGAACATATCTACTCACGAAATCGATCATAAAACGGGAGAAATTAATCCGCTGTGAAACGAAAATAGTTATTTGTGATACATGTGCGTAAAGTAAGTGATTTTGCAGGCCCTTGATTCAAATCATACGAGCAGCAAGCACCACTACACACGGGTGCCACAAATTATTTTGTATAACACACGCCGAACAACAAAAATTTTTACTAAGGAAAAAAACTTTTGAAATGGTAACTTATCTGAACGTACAAAAACAGCGATTTTTTTATTAATTTGCGTTTATTTTCAAGTAGCTAGGAATGAATAAAAAAATTGATGAAATGTAGATTCAGGTAAATTTTTTCGCATTTCCAGCAGTAGGTACCAATCGCAACTTCTTAACTCAAATACTGGCGAAGGAATTCTTGATTAAAAGAGGATAGATTTCTAGCAGGACCGGTTTTACACCTTGGTCTACACAGGCTGAAGTCCGGATGGTAAAATTTCCGGGGCGACAACTTTTTAGTGAAAAAAAAAAAAAATTGATTTTTATAATACAAGTCACAAAATGTGTGATGAGGTATTTGTTTTTGAGGACCAAAACGGAAACGAATTTTCCCCCTCCATTTTAAATTTTTTAATAATAATTCTGTTTTCCCCTTCGCCACCAACACGTAGCTCTATCCATTCGCGGTTATAGTCTTATTTTTTTCCGAGTGCGCTTAGATCCACTTTCTCAATCTCCAGTTAAACTGGCAGATAGTTATTCGACAGATAACGCTAACAACCAGATATGACTGAACTATCAGATAGTGTTTCCTGAAAGACAAATTTTTTAACTGGAGATTGAAAAAGTGGACCTTAGTGATATAGAATTAAAAGACTTGGTGAGTCACTTAACAACATGGGGTGTGACATTTGGCAACAACGTGTTGTAAAATTACACAAAAATTTTTTTTAAATTAATTGTCAGACTTTGAATAGTTATTTTAAATTAATAAAACTAGAGTAATTTTTATGCGTTTTTCCATACTTTATCGAAAGGGGTTAAGCGGAGAGAGACTAGACAAAAAATAAAAAAGGTATGGAAAAATTAATTTTTCTATATCAAATTGCAGCCCTTGCCTCTAAATAGTATAGAGCAGAGATTCTCAACCTTTCTCCATTCGTACTGCACTGACAAGTTTCTAAAATTTTTGCCCATCACCTTTACAAAAATCTTTTCAAAATACGATGAAGAAGGGGACTTCGGTTTCATTAGAAACTAACCAATTATGATGAATGAAAAGCTTTTATTGCACGGAAAACAAATTTGTAAAAATCTGTTTACCCTTTTACCCCTTTTACATATCACTGGTTGGAAACTACTGGTCTAGAGAATACACCTGAGATCATGAGTTGAAAAGATAATATTAGGTACTTATACTTTTGACACATTTACCACTGCCTTTTCTGGGTGGCCCTAGCCTTTTAATTAGGTATCCTGTATTGAGTTCATATTCCACACTTTTTCATTTCACGTGGTACAGGTAGCAGTATTAACGGAATATTCTTCATTATTTTTGGAAGAACAATGAACGAATTCGGCAATCAATCTAACCAATGACTTAGGTATGTGTTTCGTGTGTCTAGATATCAGTGCAAACTCGTTGTCTGCTTTTGAGTTTAGCCTCTTGAAAACAATTAATCAAGAGATGACACAATTGATTCAGTTTTTAATTTTTAATCAGAACTAAACAGAAAGTCCTGAAACCTTGCCGGAAATCTAATAGAAAAATGTAATGTTGGTAGTACTTTTGTTGCATCTTACTTGACTTTTTGTTCAATGTTACGTTCCATAGCAGGTACAACAATCTGCACTATTCTTCACTCGCATTCAAAATGGTTTAACTAAGATAGGATAATCAGAGTTATATTTAGTGGATTTTGAGTATCCTTCAAGCGTATTACAAAACACTCATTCTAAAAGTATTTCTCCAAAATATCCTAGCGTAAGCTCTGGATATAAACACTGTTTTTCAATTAAAAGTTAGTTCCAGTATTTTGTTATAATTAATATTTGAAAATTTTTCAGAAAAACTTCGTTCCCAAACAGACACAGGACAGATCCTTATAAAAAATAACTGAAGAAGAGATTCTAACGTTAATGAAATAACTTTTTTTTTGACGTGAAAATATTCTTACTGCTAATTACTACAGACATAGTATGGGTATAGGCTACGATGGAAAGGAGAAGGTAACTGTGCTCTGAGATAGAGAATAAGTTGAAAAAAAAAAAAAAGTTGGCTCAAATTCCTTTTAAGCAGTAAGAAAAAAGAAACTGCTACTACTGAATTTTAATGTAATTTCTTACTTTATTTCTCTTTTAATTTACATAGTACATTCAACCATGGTGTCACCTTTTACAAAATATACTGTTCCAATAATATTTTGCGTAAAAATTCAATTTCCCAACAACAGTCGTTCGTCTTATAAAAAATATTCAGATTTTATATATGGTATAAAAAATCGCCAAAAGTTGCTGTAGCAGTTACGAGACGAATTAAATTATTCGTAGTGGGGGAATGAAAAGAAAACAAATTCTTTTGTGCGCCAAATGAAATAGGCGAATTTGAAATTCTTGTTGCCAACAATGGAAAAAAAAAATGAAATAGATAGGTATACTGTTGTATAATAGGCATTCAAAAATAATTTGTGCCCACTGATTGTAATTTTTAGGTTTCAAACGGGTAGTTTCGAATAAGAAATGTGATTTTGTTGTTTTTTTTTTATTCTTTTTATCTTTTTTATTACCCTCTTTGAAGTTATCAATAGAAATTTTTTGAGAGTTTTCAAGGACGATGAGAGTGAAAAAATTATTTTTATTCGTCCTTCGTCATTATAGATGTAAGTAATTCAAACAACGTACTCTTCAAATACATTCACATCAGTTTTTATTGCAATAAATTTAATGTAAATTCCATTTAATATTCTGTGGAAATACAATTATTTCCACTTCAGAACATTAAGACTGATCCTTTTTTCCCATACGTCCTTCCAGAACTACATCAGTCTTCATCATTTCAAGCTTATCAAATTCAGAAATAATATTTTCCAGAGCATATAATTTCAAGAATCGATTTGCTTAAATAACCAAACATGAATAAAACAAAAAATTATCTACGTAAAATATTCACTTTTTTTGGTTTTTAAAACTGTTTATTTCACTATTTCACCATTGGGAATAATTATGCTCAGATAATTTTTTTATAGAGTGGTTTACAAAAGTTCATTAACCAAGACGCAAGCTTCATTATTTACCAAAGTTTACGGAATCCTGTTGCCAAATGAGTTCAGTGTTCAACCGAGTTGGTAAAAAGGACTGTAAATTTCTTTATTAGTGTTTTTCACCAAAGAAGATTCCACAAAAATCCTTTTTCTTTTGTAAATTTTTTTCTCAATCGTAAAAAAAATGAAATAAAATTTATTGAAAAAAACTTTGGACTTTTCAGTATATTGTCTAACCATTGCAGAAAGTAGACAATTACACGAGTTTGAAGTTTGCGTGAGCTGCCAAGGAGTTATGTAAACCATACACGAGTGAGAAATAGGAACCTTTCCGTATGTAACAGACATTATATTTTTTGTAGATAACAAATAAAAAGAACGCCAATGGCGTAAAAAAAATTAAAAAATATGAAAAGTATGAAAGATTCTAAAATAAACATTTTATAGCCAAAATAAAAACAAAAATGGTGGTACCAGAAGTACCGTCAAGCCAATCCGCACTAAAATCAATAGGTGTGGTCCTTGGCTCAGTAAAAATGTTCGTACCGAATTTCGCGATTATCAGACAAAAATTGCGACCTGTACTGTGTGAACAAGTAATTGACTATGTGTGTATGTGTATGTGTGTTTGTGAATTTGAGTTATTGGTGCCAAAATTTTCCTGAGGTCATGAAACGAAAAACGTACATACCCTCAACCCTGGGGGCTAATACCGCAGTAAGCGTAATAAGTAGATTTTCAAAAGAAAACATACTTACGAAAGGGGTGAGTTCCACTACTTAAGAAGGATTGATGAGTAAACAATAACAGTGTGATTGTATGCGTGCGCAATTTGGTGCGCACACGCACAACCACATACCTATAGGTACATCATGTAACACACAAAAATGAGAGTTACGATTGTAAGAGTTACAGTTATGCAAATCTGACGATCATAGTTCTCCTTTAGCCCCTACCATAGATTGAGAGCTAAGATGTATAAACATCAAAAATGCAATTAAAAATCATACGAACAGCATCAAATGGTGGTCTGTACCCGTATAAGTGTGTAGTGAGCTGCTAAAAAACATGAAAATTGTTTGGTTTAGAAATGCTGCTCATCGATGAAAATATGAATGGAAGGGAATATCGGAACTGGTTGTGAACAGGTAGAGCGCCAAGGTGCTACGAGATTGTTGATTCATTACCACTATGGTAGAAGCATATGCCACAACTACAGCAGCAGAGCTGAGGGAATGAAACGAAAAAAAGGGAGAAAAGGAGAAAAAGACAACAGCTGTGGCAGCATCTACAGTGGGTGAGAAAAAAGTAAAAAGAAAAAATTAAAAAAGTCCATTTAACGGTGACAGTGTGAGGAGTGAAAGAAGAGATAGGGTAGTTAAAAAAAAAAAAAATGTTAGTCAAGGCATTGGGAGGAAATGAGTAAAAAAAGTAAAAGAATGAAGAAAAAGAAGAGAAGTGAGTCAAGAGAAAGTTAGAGAGAAGATACTACCTGCAGTGGCGTACTGAGTACATAACTATGATGAAGATTAGAATAATAAGTCCTATTTAACATAATTATGGTTACCATTCTTATCTGTGGAGAGCACTGAATGCAATGTTTGTAAATCGAAATAGGTACCTGTTTATCACTCTTTGTCAACATTCTATCGACGGTTTTGTCAGAAGCGATCAACTTTTTCACTTGTAGGTTAGGTACCTATTTCAATATGAATAATATTGCGCTTATTGATATCCATATGAAGGACACTGTAAATGAAGTATTTAATCTCCATTATAGTTATAAACTCGAAGGCTTGGACCAAGTGAAAGAACAACATGACCTAATCAAAGAAAATTGACCACAGGAAAGAGAAAAATGTAAAGATTTTCTTCACTATTTAAGCGTAGGTTGCATCGTAAACTGTGGTTTCCATCAATGTTTTTACACTTAATGTAGTCTGAAACCTCTGCTACATCACATCGGTCTTATTTATGATGGACTACTATAGTCACCGACGAATAGCCAAGATTTGTATTTGCAAGAAACTGTTGAAAGCATTGTAAATCATTTTGCAGTGATCAAGGGCTTTGTATCAAGGCTTGTCTGTAAATTCATCTTTTCCATTTAAGTGAAAATTCATGCTAGTTTCCCATGTTTTGAATATTTGCAAAGCTTCGAATATGAATTTGTGATTTTTGTTTATTTGGGTTAATATTTTATCAATAAAAACATAATTATACTAAACGTTATCCATTGCGGCTTTGCCGAAATTACGCACATATATTGTTTTTTCAAGGCGCCTAATACCTGAAACGTTATACAACTATTTTAAAATTTTTACATGGATGTATAAAGAGTTTCCCATCACCCAAATTTTTGTTTTTGATCTTTTGCTCAAAAACCACCCATGTTTTTGAGATAAAAATTAACTTATATCTTGCGCCAGGAGATACTTTACGTATGTATCAAGTTTTATTTGAATCCCTTCTGTAGTTTTGTCGCGATTGGATCACAAACTTACACACTGTACTCATTTATAATATTAATAGGATAATCACAAATGTAATCATTTTAACAGCAGTAATCCATTGGCCGAATGCCATCTTTTTGCATAAATAGTACGTGGAATGTGCAATAATCGCATCTTTCAAAAAAATCTTCAAATTACAGCCACTTCGCTTGCAAACCCTAATGAGTTAACATTCAACCAAGTCGAGTTCAATGGCCAGCCCTTATAACATGATTGTATTCCAATAATTAGAGAGGATATTATTAAATATGTAAAAAATTTTTGGAGTAAGAAGTGAGAAGTCCGAGATCTGGACCTCAAAATAAAAATTATTTTCGACAAACATAAGACAGAATAATGACGTCACAAATGTAGACAAATTTTCGAGAGACAAAATTTGAATTCGGACATTATATTATCCGAATTCGAACTCGTATTCAGATGACGACATGAAGACAGAAATAAAATCTAATTCTCTTGCAGGCAATTATAATGTATTTTATTTCAGCGACAACTAAGCCAAAAATCAGACAATTTCAGACAATAATTTGGTTCGATCCGACAGACTGGCGCCATGAAATATATAGTAAATGAAGACGAATCGAACGACAGTGAAAACCCATCACCGGACATGAATGCAGCCAACCTTTTTTATCTTTGCTCGCTCCACGCTTTGCTTGCGGTTTGCAGTCATTTAATACTATATTATGCTTTATCAGTCATCCACGTGCGCTTTTGCCTATTGTATGTCGACGTATATTAATTTTAAATATCTGTAATTTTATTGGCTGTAGACATTTTGGTAATTCCTCTCGCTTGTATTATCGACAATCGCATGTTTGAAGGCAATTAACAGACAATAAGTGGGGAATTTTCATCGACAAGAAGAACCCATTTGTGAAGATGAATTCTAGTATCAACTCACTCTCGTGTCGTTCGCGATTTTGTACTGACGATACCCGGTACTAGGTTCGTGTTTACAAATGAGTCCTTCTTGTGTAGGCGGATAGTAGCAGGTCCAAGTCTCAAGTCGTAAGTTAAAGTCCTCACGTTAGGCAACGATATAATTGTACCATCCACGGATGCAGAATAAGATTCAGCTGATCTACCTTGAAGACAACTAGGATGGTAGTTTGTGTTCCAGATAGGTTCAGTTGAAGACAAAGGCTAACTAGGGATGTTCGTTCGTCACGAAGGATCAGTAGTGACGACACGCAAGGCATTCTTAGTTTCGCCAGTTGACATATCGCACTTCAAGGCGATCTTTTAAAAATACCTACGAGGTAAAGTAACAGTCGACAATACGATCAGATGGAGTTCCTGGCATCTGCTAGGAGGGAAATTTGGTGTGTTGAAGACAAATTTCAGACAAGCTTGGTTCAAGATGACTGCCTTGCTCTGTCACATAAAGGCCGCGTAGAGCCTTCTTTCGCGCATAGTGGATTTGATTCCATCTATGTTAGTATTTCTCTCACCTCACCCTCATCCAAAACCAAAAGCTCCGAGACCTAAAGTTTCATATTAGGAGTCTTTTACACAGCATAACCATCATTCATGAAGACACACAATTAGGTGAAGACACAACTACTTTTTGATGGTTTCTCCTACTTGTTGTCTGTAATAGCTTTTTTTTTATCTTTTTATTTTTTCCGCTACATGCTATACTTTGTTCCGCTTTGTTGACACTATAGTTCCTTCGTAATTATAGTCTTTGACAAAATAATTCTGCTGTTCGTTTTTGTAAGTTTCGAACCTTGTATGGATCGAAACTTTGTTAGGCTTTTTCTTTCCACACAACTTAGCTTATTGCTGATTCGTCATATTAATTTGCTGAGGTATGAAGACAAAAGTAAGCTGCGTTTTGCTGTGTCTGATGAAGCCTAATTCACGTCAAGAAGAATTCAGCCGTAGGACATAGTCATAGTCAAAAAATAAAATGTCTTGAAGACACAAGTCAAGACCCCCCGAATCAGTGTTTCGGCGGTATGATGTCCTAACTCTAGGACATTATGACGTCATTAGCATTTAAACACCACTATACATTAAAGGTTGACTTTATGACACGTATGAGAATCGATTTCGTTTGCCGCACATAATATTGGCGACCGTGGCAGGGATCGATCTCGGACGCCTCAGAAGCTAAAAATCGAATATCATTTAATTGTGCCTGTAATTACGTTACATTCTCTTGAAATTTCATTTTGAGACATACAATTATTGAGGCTACTCACAGTGGATCCGATCCTATGTTCAAAAATCTGCTGATATAACGGTCCAAAAAGTCGTTCAAAAAGAAAAAACCTCACATTCCCTCATTTTCGCTCAGCCACACATTTTTCTATTTACTCTTTTGCAGAAAACAAATTCCAATCAAAGTCTCAGATCAAAGGACGCTTACTCTCAACTTAGGCTCAAGCGCCCAAAATGAACACGATTCATATTTCTGAAATTGAAAATGTGTGCACAATGGAATGCGGTACCACATTCGTAAGCGGTTTACATCGAATACGGCAATGCGGAAAGAAAAACCGAGAAAATAGGAGGAGAGACAATGATCATGGAAGAGAAGGCCGAAGTGAGAAAATGAAGGCGAAAAAATCGCACGACTGAATGGAAAAAGCTTTTAACAAAACCGAAAGTGTGCAGATATGTATGTATAATAGGTCTATTCGATATCCAACACCAGGTTTGCAATATATAGTATAGTATTATATAGTATACGCCACGCATATATACCTTTGAGGTGTCATAAAAACTTTTTTCAGTCGAAAAGCAGAGCACGTGATTTGTGTACATTAGCATTATATGTATATTATATATAGATAGTTAAGTAGGTAGGTAGGTAGGCAGGTAAGCAAAAGTCCGATTTTCACAATACGAGTTAGACGAAAATGGTTTCCTCTTTTCAACGCAGCTTACCGGAAGACGATGTAGAAGAAAAACATCGAAGTTTTTTTGAACTCTACTATTCTGCTGTATAGTTTTTGTTCAAAACTTTTGTTTTTCCTGTAAACTTTGTAAATAGGCTGTAGGTACTGTAGGACATAGATATATACGTTGCTACAGATTTTTGTTTTTTTTCTGATACTTTTGCTTCCTCATCTCTCAACTTTAAGCTTTTCTCTCGCTATAGTTTTAATTTTTTTTTTCGTCGTTTCACTAGCCTTAAAAAACTGCGTAAAAATGATGCACGAGTTTGAAAACCAGAAAAAACAAAAATAAAAGAGTTAAAATATAAAAAAAAATCGCTATACTTTTGCCGCAATTAAGATGATCGAAAATATATTTTCCTACTTACTGAAAAAGTTGAACGAATTTTTTACTTCCTTCCTCCTACCCCACAGCGGAAGGTGAAGTGTTTTTCTTTAAATTTACTACCAGTTTCAATTTTTTTGATGCGGAAATTTATCAACGGCTCGAAATATTGGCATTTTCGCATTATTTCATTCGACTACCGTGAAAGAGCAAAAACGCATTTATTGGGAAAGGGACAGAAACACAACATAATAGAGTAGTTTTTGATTTTGATTTATTTTTCTTCAGTTAATAAACTAATAATGAAACAAGAATTAACATTTTGAGCAGTAATTAAGTAATTTTTGAATGATAAAGATATTGTTAATGACGAAATCGAATACTTTTGGGTAAGATGTAAAATATTTGGATATGAATACCCTACGTTTGTTTAGCCTTCTATCAAGTAAAATGTGAGTACCATAGATAAGAAATAAACTAAGTTTTAAATACTATCAAAAATAATATGGCTGTGTGGTATATTCTAAGATGTTTATACTATAACTAGATGTCCAACCCTTAACATCACTATAATAACTGTCGAAGCCATTAACTTGTTGGTTAAAATTATTTCCTTAATATTCTTTCGCCAATTATTCTCTCATATTCGATGTGCATTTGCTACTATCGACACAAAAAAAATAAGTTTGTTGCCTCCTTCGAAACAACAGATTCTACAGTGGGATCTATAAGTATGCCAGAAAAAGTCAAGGGCCCGCAGAAGCTAAAGAGCCGCGAAGCGGCTGTTCAGGGCTTGTTTTACATATACATGTACTGAATCCAATCGTCGCCATCTTTGAAATTGTCATAATCGCCGTATGAATGCGAGGGTAAAATAAGATTTTCAAGTCAAATTGTATTTTAAATGGGGCAAAATGCATTTATTTTAGTTTTAGGTACCTATACTTATTATAATTATATATATTAAAAATAGACCTTAGCTAATGAAGTAGATTTAAGCACACTGAAAAAAAAAATCTATTTAAAAATCAAATTTTGATATTATCACCTACTTTATTACATCTATTCTTAATATATTGTGACAGACCTAACATCAAAATGAATGCAATTTACCCCAGACCTGTAGCTCCAATGTGGGCAGTGTGTGAATTGCCGCACCAGCTCAACTATTTATGCGCATTAGAAAAATTCGAAAATTTACAATTTTTCTTAATTATTTCAATGGAAGGAAAAAACTGGAAATTTTCCTTAAAAAACACAAAGAAAATTCTTCTTCATGATGGTCATGCTCTCCATCAAATTTGATTTGCCTGTTTGAAAACATGGTTGCGCTACGGACCTGAATCACCTCATATAAAATACAATTCGATTTGAAAACTCTATTCTACATATGTATGTAAATGGTGCTTATGCCCAATTCAATGATGGTGTCTGATGACTGTACTTTTTTCACTGAGTTCGATATCTAGTTACCGTATGAACATCTCAGGGTAGAACCCGTTCTTTTAGCAGATTTTCAAGCTTGCTATTTAAAACTGTGGGGCTTAGCGAAGTTAGAGCTGAGACGTTAATAGTTTTACATTTTATGACAAATCATGACTTTTAGCATAAAAACTATAAATTCATACATCTTATGTATATATATATATATATATGTGTGTGTGTGTGTGTGTGTGTGTGTACGTACGTACAGCGGACTATAATACATATTACCTTGTGTATGTATGTAGATTTGTATATATCAGATACTTTTCTTGTAACCAAGATAGATGTCGAAATTTTAATTCAATAAAGCTAAAATTTAATATAATAGTAGATTTGGGCATAATCTTACATGGATTGCTTTTGGTGCACATCGAGTGGTTAAGGCGGTTGAGACGTAGTGGGCCAAAATGTGTTTCACCAATGAAAAATTTCAGATGAACCGAACAAGATGGACCAAAGGCAGGCTAGCTGTTATTTTATTTGCTTAGTACTAATTTATTAACCAATATTTAGATTTTCTTGTATTCTAGTAGGACTTGTAATTTTATGACTGCACAATGACACTACAGTTCATTACGAATTTTCTTGTTTGGTGAAATCGGACAGGTGCTAGCCCACGTCTTATTCCGACCATTTTCAAAATAAATAAATGATTTGAAATAAAGAACTGATTAATGACTTGATGAATTTGAAAATTTTTTTTCCTGTTTGCTTATAAATTGGGTATTACAATTGACCTAATAGAGGTTGGGTTGCGTGGATTATGAAAATTATCAATTTCATGACAAAATAAAAAACATATGATCAAGGATGATAGGAGTTTGATGCCAGTTGATTGAATAGGTTCTGAAAAAAATCGAAAACCAAAAATTCATGGAAAAGTGGTTTTTGTAGTATTCTGAGATCACTATAAAAGAAGCAGAGCAGAAATTTCGATACTAGATACTCCCCATAAAGTAGCAAGTTTGGTAGAAGTTTGATACTTATTATTTTAGTAGTTTCCGAGAAAACTGAAAAAGAAAACATTATGGACAAAATTTTGCGTTCCACCTGTTAAAAAACCACCAAAGAGAAAAGACTGAAATTTTTATGAAAGATAGTCCTCATATGGGAGCCAGTTTGATAGGAGTTTGATATCTATTGAATCAGTAGTTTTTAAAAAAAATGTGAAACAAAAAATTGCTTGAAAAAAAAAATCACCTGTGTTGCTTGAAGTATTTTTTTTAGTATTTACGGCGCAAAGTGCTATATCTTTTCTGCATTGCATTGCATTTAGCAGCAGTTCTGTTTTTAAGGCAAAATTGGTTGCGATGTTAAGCGGTGCTTCTTTTTAATTTTATTCCCGGTGACAGGGTATTCTGTAATTGGTTGAAATTGGAGCTAGGATTTATTTGAGAATGTTAATAAATAAAAACAGATGATTCATTTTATTTTTTTACATTTTTTTCAACGTTATTATTTTCAGAACTTTTATTTAACCAATATTGACATTTTTATGATTTCAAGATGAATTGCCAAACTTGTTATTTTGGCAAAGTGATGTTTTGAAGTTTTTCTTCTACAGTTCGTAGCAGCATAGGTTCGGTTTCTAACCAAACGCAGCTGTTGGCTACCATCCGAAAATGTTTACAACACATTTCAAACTGAAGTTTATGCTATATCGTGATACATATTTAGGTAATAATTTCATCTAGTTTGCCATCCACCAACCTAGCCAAAGGTTGAATGAGCTGAAATGGAGAAAAAGCAGTGCAGAGGTTGACGAACATGAACAGACTCTCGTTTAATTTGAAATTTCCACTCATAGACAGCCTGTTTCTGACTTTACATCACTTTTACATAGGTTAGAAAAAGTACCAAGTCAAAAAAAGGAGAATGGTCAGTTCATTCTCAGAGAAGCGAATATACTTACCTCAAAAACAATAAGGGTTGTTTTTAAGAAATAGACAAGGGTTGTGAATGACGAATTTGTTAAAATTCAGACTAATGTGTAAGTGATAAACAAATATTAAATTAAGGAGAGTGAATGGAGGGTTATTCAGTAGATTTGGGGAGTAAAAAACCTCAAATAAGAAAGCATCAACCATTTAATTCTATTGAAAACGGACACTCTGATTTATTTTTCTCGGAAAGTCATTTTTCCTTCTTGAATTTTTCTATTTTCAAACCACTCACATAAAATTGGTAAATCACACTGCCGACCTAGGTACACTTTAAAATAGAAAGTGATCGTTTCTTACGAATTTTTTCTGCGTTTGGCTCTCCATTTTCAATCGTTTTTCTTCTTCATCTTTATTATTGGTTATCGCCTTTTTTTATTTTTTTTTAACTCGTTAAAATGGCAATTTAAAAAAATCCTTTCATTAAATTTTGTTTTAAAGAAGTTATTAAAAAGCTTTTTATTGTTAGAAGAGAAGAATCTTTTAAAACTTTTTTCTTCCATAACTGTTTTAAGACGAACAGATTTCACAAAAATTGGATGTCACCTTTTTCGTCTTATACAATATCCCTGAGGATGAACAAAAATACATTTTTCTTAACCTTTTTTTTTTTCTCGCTGAGTGTTTTGAAAGTTTTTTCACCATTTTAACGAAGATCGTGTAGTTGGTCGCCTGTTTTGTTTTAGTCGACACCGAGGCCCTTTTTTTTTTGTAATATCGAGTAAAAGTAAACTATAGTGAGTTTTGTATTCACAAAATCATCATGGTGACAGTAAGGTTGTCATAGTTGAGTTTTAGGTATAATTTTTGTAACTTGGAAAAAATAATTTATGGTTGAAGGAGACACATTGGACAGTCACTCAAACTGGAATTGAGCTTTTCATGATTCACTAGATTTTCATCTTGGTGGGAGGTAATTAAGGAAAAATTCATGAACTTTCTGCCATAACTGATGGAGATTTGTATTGCTTGTCCAAATTCAAAAGTTGAAGGTAAATTCAGTAATATCAGTCGAGGGTTTGGTTTGTTTGAATCCAACTTAGTTGATGTATCATAGAACCTCAGATGATCAGTTTTTAGTTTAGTTTATGGTTATGAGTAGTAAAAATGATCCCACATTTGATAAGGCAGAGTCGTACATAGAGCACCCGCAGATAAATACAGTTATCTTTCATTAGAAATTATCCTTCTCTCATTTAGTTACTTTAAAATCTTTGATTCAAAGTACGAGTTTGTACCTGTTACCCAAGGTTAAATATTCATTCTTCATCAACGTTTATCTTTATTTTACTGTTGTGAGAAATGAAATAGACGCCACCAAGGCATACATTCTCTCCTGCCTCATCACCTACAATCATAGTACAGTTCATCATCTCGATAATTCAAGATATTCTTTTATGGATCACATTGTACACGAGTATATTAATACTCGAAAGGAATATTAATACCTCCGAGTAAAATAATTTATCATCAACACTCGTATGGTGGAACTTAACTTTACTGGAACAAGACTTTATATTAAATAATTTAAGAACAAATAATATTTTGATACTTTAATAATTTTTACAATACAATTTTATAGAACAATGTTGAGAGTAATACTTGAACAGAGTTTTTAAGAGATTACGAAACGTGTGTGGTACTCTAAGACAGACTAAAATAAATTGTCTCTTATTCTCTTTGAAACAAGAATTTATATACATTTTGAGGGATATGTTTTTACACTGTAGTTAGTGTGTAGTAGTGGTAATACATGAAATGGAGAGATTTGCGTATTTGAGAGACCAGTAAAAGAGATCACCTAATACCGTTAGGTACAGGCTAATGAATACTGTAATTTTGAAACAATAGAATGAAGAAGAAGATAAATTTGTTAAGAAGAAGAAGAAGAAGAGTCAATGGAATTCAGGGATATTGTTACAAAAATAAAATAATATCGCCTGTGTACGAATATAGTCGTTTATAATTTTTATGGCCGACTAGATGTCATTTCACAAATTTGTCTTCACTCTTATAATCAATTAATTAATGATCATCTCGCACATCTTATCAGCTTTTTGGTTAATTGTAATTATGTATTAATCTGAGCATATTTTTCACCATAATGTTCGCATCAATCTCCTTATCTTTATAAATAGCCGACTGTTACTTCTCATGTAACCAACCAACATTAAGGGCCTCAATAGTTGAAGCATTCAATGTCTAAATTACTTTATAATAACTAAGAGATAAGAAATATTAAAATAAATTTTCAGATTATTTTGCTCAAATAACTTTCTCTAGGGTATTTCAACACTAAGTAATATGCACCGAGGTTCACCCCCAGTAACCCTCACCCATGGTGATGTAGGATGGATGGACGCTGGATGGATCAATCGTTATCAATGTTATTTGTGTATGTTATTCGCACAGACACAGCTCATTTTAGATAAATTCACTGAAAAATAGCTGAAAATATATAATAGTATTACATGATATCGTAAAAAATCAGTGATGAGTATTATTTTCATTAACATTATTCTTAAGTCACCGTACTTGAATGCTTTTAACAGTTTTGGTGCTGTAATAAACAACCTCCAACATGAATTTGAGCCGAGTAACCAGTGTTATTTTTATGTTAGTCGACTTATACGTATTCTACATTGTTTACGTTTATATTTTTAGTCATGCGGTAAGAAGCACAAGGAAAAAATGTAACAAAAAGGCACCTAGAGAAGCAAAAACTTATCCAAAAATATCGTATCGGCTGCAGAAATACCATTTTTGTCGCCGTATTTCTACATTGTTCAGTGCAGGCTACCTACTCGAGAATATCTTATTACAAAGTCTGAAAATAAAAACGTTTTCCTCCAGCGGATACGAAACTCGTCCAAAGGGTGTACAATCTTGAAACAGTGGCGGTGGTGGTGGTAGTGGAGTTGGTGGTCAGCTATATTGTATGTATATGGGTGTCGCATACCCTTCCTCCAAATTTCCACACCCTTATCAACATTCTCGCCACCTACAAACGGGGTAAAAGTAAAGCAGAAAGTTCGTGTACGCCAAGATTTATCCAAAGGAGTTGAACCTAATGTTAACGTTGCTCATATTTTTGAGCATATATCCGGTCGACCAAACTAGGATAATTTAATCGCACGGAAAAGATCTCCACAACTATAGAATTTAGTCTACGTCTCCTTCGTTCTTCGTTTTACAGTCATTAGGTACATTCATTCTTTATTTTTATTCTTCTTCTTTTTTTTTTTTTTTTTTTTTTTTTTTTTTTTTTTTTTTGAAAACAAGTGTAGGTCTTCTGTACTTTTCTCTAGCCTATCCAAGTGTACGTGAATTTCTGGAAAATAGGGTACGAAAAGCGGAGTTAGGTAAAGGATGTCTGAGTATATACGTACGGTATACAGACTAAGTGAAATTGATTTGTACCGAGATGATCGAGAGACCCATTGCCAACATAAATTGAAATTTGAATTGCAGCAGCGGCCCCGCACACATTTGTTGGCTCGCTTTTACAACGCAGTTTATCAAAGAGCGAGAAATTAGAAAACGAGTAGACCTAGCTAAATGGTTTTATTGTCGAGGCATGTTCGACGAAGTGAAGTGGGATGTGGTTGATTACAGACGAAAGTAGTATGCTGTACATATATGTGTATGTACCCAGTATATGTGTACACAGTAAATGGGGTTTTGTTTATGCATTTTGAGAACGAATACAAGTGCCTACTGGTAGAAAGTTCAAGGCTTACGTGTGTGCGTGCGAGAGAGAAAAATGGTGAGAGTGAGAAATGAATAGGTACATTATGCAGCCGACGAACCTTTACTTTTTGCAACGTCAAATTTGACCTGGGCGCAATGCACGTAATAATGCAGTAATGTCTAGACGTTTGGGGCGAATTTTACAACGTGATCAACTTACGTAGGTCAACTAGTTTTCACAAAGTCGGATTAGTTAGATGAAAAAAAATGAGAAATACATTAAATTCTAAAAGCATAATTATTATCATTACTGCTGCCCGCGAGATTGGACGGCTACACCTTTTCGTATCTAGCTCCCAATAAACGATGGGCCACAGTCAACCTAACAAGAATTAATATGAATGGGTACGCGTTCTTAATAACGGCATTTCGTCAGGTTAGGGCTTGTTAAGTTGTTGAAACTTTTCGATTTCACTCATTGATTGATCATCCCCGGTGATTTTTTTTCAAATCATTTTATACTGTACAAGTTCTGAAGGGCCGGTTTGCAGCGCTATTGCTTCTGCGGTCCTGGTAACACTGTTCAGTTCGTTATTTCGATAGAAAAACGTTATAGTTGACGCATGCGCAGGAATTTTATATTCATTTTTGTATAGTTTAAAATGAAAGAACGGGGTTGTACGTTTGTTATATACTATAATTATATGATGTTTAATTACAATAATTTTTATAAACTTCTATGGCTGTTGCAAACGCGACAAAATTCAAAAAATGTGACATAATTCTTGTACTAACATTTGAGTTTTTTAAAATCAGTTTGTTTGTTATCACTTTGAAGGTCCTCGCTTTTTTGTACAATATTCGTGTTGTGCGTAGAAGTTAACACTGTCTTGTCTTGCCAGTGATGTATCTCTTCATTCTAGGTTTTACGAGTTCAAATTCCCACAGTAGAATAATTTTTTTTTTATGTGTTAACATTTTAGCACTCGGTTTATGGTAGGGGAAAATTACGATTGTAACTCGTACGTATTATATCGTGGTTGTGTGCGTGTGCAACGTGCCTGCTCACAATCACACTGCTATGTTTCGACATCAATCCTTCATGAGTATAACCCCAGCGGAACTCGCATCTTTTTTTTTAATGCTTATTTCGTAGTTTCGGATATGGGACTTTAACGGGACGTGTTTTACTGATCTTATAAACGCATATTTTTAAAAATTAATTTTTCCCAACTTAATACGTCTGAACTTGTCGAGCCTTTTCAAGATCAAAAGAATCTTCCCATCAACGACGCTGCACTAACATATCCATCACTGTCCAAATAAATTAATTTAAACACTGCTTTTTATACTGACGACCAGGTATTGAAAAAAAAACAACAAAATAACATACCTACAGTATAGTACCTAAAGCAAAATCGTTAAATGAAGAGACAAGATAAACCGTAGGAAAAAATAAATATTTTCACATTTGTTGAATGAACGTTTAACCGTAGGAAAGCAAGGTTTTTGATTACTAAATCCGTCCATTATAAATTAAAAAAAAAAAATTAACTTTTCGATGGGAAAAAATGTAAGGAAATAATACGGGTATTAGGTGTAAACTTCTGGTGAAAAATTTAATAAAAATTATTTTTTATCAAGTGTTTTTGGTTCTATTATTTGGGTCAACTCACCTGAAATGGTACAGTAGTATTTTTAAAAGAAATATTGCTTTTGGAAACAATGCAATGTTATCATGATGTTATGAAAAGTACTGATGAAGAAACATATCCATATGAATTTGAACTCGATGGCTTGGGAATTGAAGGTTGTATCAATATTATCACAAACTGAAATTGCCCAAGACGTAGAGCTCGCTCAATTTTATTTATTTATTCTAAAAGAGTATTCTTGTTCAAATAAAATGATATATAGAAAATGGGAACTAACTTAATTTTAAAGCTACTGGGAGGCAAATTGTCAAAAATTTAGTGTTTCCTAAGAAGGAATTTTTGAAATTCCATAAGATGACCGGTAAATGGTGAGTACTTAACTTGCAGACGGATAATTAGGTCTACACAAGGATTATTGATCATCCGTTATCTACTCATGAAAAAATTTGCTCATGTAAATTCTTGATAATACACAAACGCGTTGATTTTCCAAGAATCTGAGAGGCTTATGATGTGCACGGATATCATCGTGAAAAAAAAAAATTATATCTTATTATTGATTCGAACGAGAAATTTTCCTTCTTCCAGCAGAGCAGCACACATCCGTCATAACTTCAAACCCCCTTTGGTCATTTGTTGAAGAAACGTCATTGGAAAAACCAAAATTTATTTCATCATCCTTTTTATGAGCTTTTATTTAACTCACTTTGCCTATTTCCAGCTTGCCAGTTCACAGGTAGCGCTACTTGATGACGACGTTCTATATTTACTTACTAGCTGACCCATCGCGTGTTGCTGCGATCTCTGAAGAAAGGAAATTCAAGGAATTGGAAAAAAAAATAGGTAGTTGAATTGAGGGTTATAAAATTTATACCAAATTCATTCTCCACAGTAATTAATGTAATTATTGTATTAAAAATTCTCTTCGATTCGTCGCTGAATCCTGATTAATTTAATGGCGAAGAATCGAAGAGAATTTGTAGATGAATTCTCTTCGATTTGTCGCTGAATCCTAATTAATTTAACGGCGACAAATCGGAGAGAATTTGTTGGTGAATTCTCTTCAATTTGTTGCTGAATTCTCGGTCCAATGGAATACGCAACTTATTAATGACACCTTCTAAAAAAATAAAATTATAATAGTAAATTTAAACATTCGTGAGCAGTTTCAATGAGTTTAACAAATGCTGAAACTTGAAAACCTCACCTCAAAATCCTTTGGTTATCTGTTAAATATTCAATTAAAATATTACTACATATATCCTATGCAACGGAATTAGAAGCAAACTCACAGTCACTGTTATCTCATAGGTATACAACAAACATCGATATTTTTCGCGATTTATGGATGTTCTTCACCAGATTGATGCAATATTGTTTTTCGATATATCGATATTGAATAAAATACATATTTTGGGAATTTTTTGGGCAACTTTTTGAAATTTTCTTTTCATATTATGCCAGAAACCTTCCCCAAAGTATACTCAACAACTTCCAAAAGTTTTATGGCCATCGGATAAATGGTATGGTAATGCATAAAAGACAAACAGACATACATTCTCATTTATATATATACAGAAGACTATCATTATCAAATTTTTCTTGAAATAATTTTTTTTTTTTTATTTATCAGAAAGAGAATTTGTGAGGAATTCTCTTCGATTTGTCATTAAATTCGCATACATTTAATAGCATTAATTATTTGACAAATCAAAAAGAATTCTTGCTACTTTTTTAGGGTTGAAAATTATGTTGGGCCCATTGTCTTATTTATATTTTGAATCGATTCATGGAGAAAAATCACGATTTTATTTAATAATAAACTGAATTTTAGAACTATTATTTCTTCAATCTCATTTTTGGATCAACTAAAAATATTCTCGACCCATTGGGGGAACTGACGATGCAACCGATTTGAACCAATAAAAGATTTCTTTAAATTTGCTCGCCAATAAACATTGTTGTTAGTATAATAAATTATAATTTTAAGCTCACTTACATAAGTATAGCTATATAATATTCAAATTACAAATACTATTCATAATCATTTAACCAGATCTTATTCATTGGAGAATATGAACGATGTAAAATGAGGGTGTTGGGTGAATCCTAATTAATTTAACAACGACAAATCAAAGAAAATTTGCAGATGAATTCTCATCAATTCGTCGCTGAATCCTAATTAATTTAACGGCGATGAATCAAAGAGAATTCTTCCACAAATTCTCTTCGATTCGTCGCTGAATCCTGATTAATTTCATGGCGAGGAATCAAAAAGAATTTATTTACAAATTCCCATCGATTTGTCGCAAAATCTGTATTGAAGAACAACAACACAAGTCTTCTCTCTCATTACCAATTATCAATTTCAGTATCAGTATGTCACTTGTCAGTCTGTTTTTGTTATTATTTAATTGTTATTTTAATATTGATTATTGATTATTGATTTCTGAAGGCGATGAATTTCTCATTTGATTTGAATTGTGAATCGTCACAAAATTTGATAAATTAGATGTTAAACGTGAATTAAATGTAAAATAATATTAAAATTAAGATGTAGTTACATCAAATTACCTATACATTTTTTTATTCCTAAAAAGTCAAAAATAAAATAAATAAATAAATAAATTTTAAGGATACGCTTTTATTTAAATTACACTCTAAAAAGTAGAAAAATAATTTTTCATGACTTACTTAACTTATTTATTATTGTAACACGAAATAAAAACATGGGGCAAAAGAAAAGAAATATTTCAAATAGAATACAAATCCAGTTGGTAGACAGAGGTACACAGAACTATCCACTGAAAAAGGGTCTTAAACAAATAATTTGAAGGTTGTTGATTAGTTTGATAATTTGGATATTGATAATAATGACTGATAATATACTTTACTGTAAGAATTAGGTCAGGATGGAGATAAATTTTAATATATAATGATAGTTGAGCAAAATCTGTAGGCTACTTATATTAATATTCAAAGTTTTTCAAAAATATTTGTAGGTTTCTTTTTGTACAACGAAGAAAATATATAATGATGAGTCAAGTTTGCCACGCGCTTTTATTTTGTGTTACAAGAATAAATAAGTTAAGTAGGCCATGAAAAATTATTTTTCTACTTTTTAGAGTGCTAATTTAAATAAAAGCGTATCCTTAAAACTTTTTTTTTCTTTATTTTATGTAACATTCAAATAACTTTTGTAGCCTAGATGGTATTTATCAGCATCTGCTCCTGTGACTCTTCTCCATAATTACGATTCATAACAAATAATACGTTTTTCTGGATTTTTAAACAAATTTGTAATAATTTTTGAAGGTGCTTCTTATTAAAGATATGTGTTCCTAAAATGGTGTAATTGACTTTTTTTACAAAAATTTTTTCAGAAGAAAAACTTTTTCTCAGACGCAAATTTGATACCCATCTGGGTATAATTTGACAAAATTTAGTAAGGATTAGTTAATTAGTGTATGAGTTTGAAAAGATCAAATATTAGTTGTACTATCTTAGATGAGTTATGTTGTTCGTTATTATAATTGTTCTGCATGCATTTATTTTCCACTCATTTGTGTCAGTTGTCGTGTTTAGTGTGTGTGTTGTGCGTGTGCGTTGCAGCAAGAAGTTGGCCTCACAAGCATATCTGAATATTGATCTACATTGCCGATAAACCAATATCATTAATTAATCAACCAACATCGTCAATTCATCAGTAGGTAAGTACATCTGTACCAGTAACCTTTGTGTAATGCAGTGGCATAACCAGGGGGGCGAATGGGATTGTTACCTGACCATTGCATTTACCCTTACAAATTTAACTCAAGGAAACCTAAATTTTTTTTACCACAGCACGTACATGTCTCACAAAATTTTGAACAAACACTAGTACAAATAGAAGAATCTGACCTATTGATTTCTTTGCGAATAGGCGGTATGGTACTTGCATTATGGTTATTTTCATTTTTGTTTTGGCCATAAAATTTTCAATATTTGATAAATTGCTATGAAATTTCTAACAAATATTCACTACGATCTATTATAATGCTACTACAAATTTTTGTGCGGATCGGTGGCATAGTACTTTCGGTAACAATATTTTCGTTTTTATTTAGGCTATAAAATGCCTCATTTTGATTTTGGACCAATAGAATCGTAATTTATAAAAAATATTTATTATCACCTATTCCAACAAGTAAATAATTTTGGTGGGGATCCACCGGACGGTACTACTGGTAGTTTTTTTTTGGATAAAAAATGATCAATTTAAGACACATATAGTTTTGAAATTTTGACCATAAGGTTACTGTAATCTAGTGTAACACAATACCAATTTTTGTGAAAATTTTCAAAATAGTACTTCCAATTCTGTCATTTTTATTTTCATCATGAAATGGTTAATTTTTCATGGATGTTGACAATATTTGGAACACATTTTTTTTTCTTCTATAATTTGCATGAACTCTTTTTTTTACAAAAATTATACTTATATATATATTATGTTCATGTTTTCTTTTTTTTTATATAACTTAATCGTATTTCTTTGATTTTATTTGATATTGTATGATTATTTACCATACTTTACCATATTAATTGATTTTTCATTTCATAAAATAATACTTTTAAATTTTCCATTGTCCAATATTTCAGCAGCTAACAAATTTCATACAATCACGCATATGAGCTTACAAACAATTAATATGACCATCAAAATTCATAATTCTTTTCTCTTGAAAACTTAAATTTCTTGAGCTAAGCTTGCTAAGCTAGTGTTTTTTATTTATTATCACTCGGTCTCATCTTGTGGATTACAAAGACCTAAAAAATTTCACTTCAACCGTGTGTCCCGGCACACACTCATTTTTTTTGGCTATAAAATGCTTAATTTTTGACCAATACCTACGAAATTTGGAACAAATATTTAATATAATTTATTTTAATATAATTATATGTTATCAATTTTAGTACGGATTGGTGGGACCGGGACCGTACTTCACATCCACGTTACAGCTATTTTTATTATATTTTGGATATAGTTAAAATGTTCTACTTTGAATCAATCGCTACGAAATTTGGAACAAAAATTTATTTTAATTTATTATAACATTATGATGGCAGTTTCCATGAAGATTGGCAGGATGGTAACCACAACCGGTACATCCATTTCAGCAGGTTTTCTCAAAACCTTTTACTTAAAGTCGTGTGCGAGTTAGTGAAGTTAGTGTTGGTTAGGTAGTTTTTTGTTTCATAAGAAAATATGATTTTTGACATAAAAATTAAAATTTCATACACACACACACCAATGGTACCTATGTATACACCTCCATTTATATACAAACCAAACGTCAGGGTCACAAAAATTGGTGACGACAAGGTTTTTTCAGTGACGCAGACATTGAGCCGTGTATGACCAGTTCTTTCTCTATCCCATACCCCCTAGACTCAAGAGTGGGCAGAATCCGTGAAAAAAACGAGATGTGTGATTCAAATCACATCGGGAAACGAAGGATTCGTGATTCGAATCAATTTTTTACAGACAACGGAGCAACGAATCACGAATTCTATTCTTCTAGTCAAGAAACTCCTGATAAATTCCCGGGAATTTTCAATTTTCAAAATTTTTTTCTTATGTCAAGGTCAAGCAGAATTATTTAACGTTCGAAACTTTGAGGATTTGTGATTCGTAGAAAAATCATTTGTTGGAATCACTTTCAATCTATGGACTGAAAGTATTCGTGATCCGAATCAATTTTTTGAGGATTCTGCCCACTTTTGCTAGACCCAAAATCTAAAATTTTGGTTGGTGACCAAAAAGTACCTTTTGTCTGTATTAAAATACAACTTAGTTTTTATGAATTCCACCATGTAGCACCACAGTCAAGTTTTAATAAATAATGACAGTACTTCTACATCTCCATCCAATGAAAGACCTATATACCTTTGAAGAATGGCAATATTGCTCGGAGGCAAAGATGTTCATTACATATTCCATGATATATAACCTACTAAGAAATATTCGGGTAGCCTGATAATTTATTGGATCAAGTTACCCTCCACATACTATATGAAGATGAAACTAAAACAAAGGCCTATTGTGAAACTCCACCATTATTGGACCAACTCAAAATATAGGTCTTATCTTCGGGAAGCTTTTGAGCTAAAAAAGAGTTTGAAAAAATCTGAAAAAAAACTGAACACAGGTACTTCACTATTAGGCCAAATACGATATTAGACTCAAAATGAAGGTCTCATCCCTAAGTTTCTGGCTAAGAAAAAAGGGTGAAAAAAGGGTGAAAAAAGGCTAGAAAAAGGCTAAAAAAATGCTAAAATAGACTAGAAAGGTTAAAAAAACGTCTGGAAAAGTGTATGATATCAATTATAGCAATATATATATAATATAAAGACAATGTTTTTTCAAGGCTTTTGAGAAAAATAACAGAAGTGATCGAACTGAATATTCAGGGAAAAAAGTCTTCATATAGGACCAGATCAGACATCAGTTCAGTGTTCATTGTTTCAGTAGTTTCCAAGGAAAATGGAAATATAAAAGAACTGCCGGAAAAATTGATTTTTTGAGCTTTTGAGAGAATGATAGAAAATATTGATCTCATATTTTCACTAACGATAGTACTGCTGTAACATAGGACCAGGTCTGATAGGAGTTTGTTGTCCATTAATTTTGGAATTTCCAAAAAAATTGGAAATGAAAAAATTGTTTTGAAAAATGGTTTTTCCAAAATTTTGAAAGAATGACAAGAGAAATTGAGAAGATATTTTGATAAAAGATAGGCCTAAGTACTTATATTGTAACTTGGAATAGGTCTGATGGGAGTTTGGTATAATATATTAGTTTTGCAGTTCTGTATAAAAATGGAAATGAAAAAATTATTTGAAAAAGTGTTTTTGCCAGAATTTTGAGAAAACGACAAAAGGGATCAATCTAAAATTTTCACGAACAATAATACTTATATTATAACAATTAGGACAAAGTTTGATAGGATTTTGAGTCCACTAGTTCTGCAGTGTCTAAAATAATTGGAAATGAAAACATTATATGGAAAAATGGTTTGTCCAAAATTTTGAAAAAATGAAAAGAGTGATGGGCTGAAATTTTTTACGAATGGTAGTACTTATATACCTATGAATCAGGTCTGATAGGAGTTGAGTGTCTATTTGTTTAAAAGTTTATGAAAAAATTGAAAATTAAAAAATTACTTACATAAATTGTTTTTCAGGATTTTGAAACACGTACAAAAAGGATCTGTCTATAAGGACAAATATTAAACATAAGGAACCTTGCCGGTCAAAATGAATTTTACCCACTCAGAGAAATAAAATAAAATAAAAATCACATGTTTTTTTCTTAATTGGTCTGCTAGTACCTAAGCCAAAAATATCAGAAATATTTCGCAAAATGTCGTAAAACATCAATGTTTTTTTGTATTGAATTTTTTTCAGTTTATCAGAGTAGTTTCCGAAGAAATTGGAGATGATGACTAAATTAAAAAAATAACATAAAAAGTAGATAATTTTTCAAGCATTTTGAAAAAAAAAAAAAAATGTGGCAGATTATTGGGCTAAAATTTTTATGAAAAATAGTCTATATAGGACCATGTTTGATAGGAGTCTAGTGGCTACTGGCTTAGTAGTTTCCAAGAAATTGGAAAAAGAAAAAATTGCTGGAAAAGTCGTTTTCTTCAAAAATAAATGGCACAAAGAATCGAGCTCAAATATTTTCAAAAGATAATAGGTACTTTCTCAACTTAGGACTAGGTTTGATAGGAGTTTGGTGTTTATGGTTCAGTTGTTTCCAAAAAACGATTAGCAGAGAAAAATATTGTGGCAAAAGTGTGTTTTTCAAGTACTTTGAGATAAACGACAAATGAGATCGGGCTAAAATTTTCACAAAAAATAGCTCACTCATATAAATGCACATCTGATAGAAATTTGGTGCTTTTAAGTTTAGTTTAGTGGTTTCCGAAAAAATTGGAACTGAAAAAAACTGTTTTGAAAAGTGGTTGTTTCCAAGATTTTGAGGGAAGGAAAAATTAATCTGGCTGAAATTTTCAAGAACGAAAGTACTTCTGTAACTTACGAATAGGTCTGATAGGAATTTATTGTCTATTGTTTCCATAGTTTCCAAAAACAAGAAGATAGAAAAAATTTATGGAAAAATGATTTTTCAAGGATTTTGAGAAAGTGATGAAAGGGATTGATAATCAAGCTGAAATTGAAATGCATGAAAAAGAATCTTTATATGTATATGAGCAGGTCTGTTGGGAGTTGAGTGCCTATTGGTTCAGCAGTTTAAAAAAAAAAAAATTGTTGAAAAATCTCCTCCTGTGTTGCTTGAAGTATCTTTTTTGTTACAAACCTATAGGCGCAAATTGTTTCCTGATGAAAAAAAAAGATCCTGAACAATTACAAATGAAAAAAGCTGGAAAAGACCCAAAAGAGAACTTAGAATAAGAAAGAGGTACTAGTACTTTACACTGTAATTATACTAATAATAAAGTTCATATTTCTTCCAAAACTTAATACTCCAACTAACATTATAAATACAAATACTAACATGCATCGTTTTGACTTTTTGTTTCAGAGTTGGATGATCACGAGCTTGTGACACAAATTGAGAATCATCAAAACAAGAAGCAGGATGTTGAACCTAATACGCAGGATTTCAACTAAAATACAGAAAATTGATTATTCCCCTAAACAATTTTCCCAGGGATGAGACAACATTTCATTTCCCTTTTAGTTTGCAATAAAAAACTTTAATATTCAATATTATTGAGAAAAAAACCTAATCACTTTTGTAAGTTTTACAGTTTCATTTCTGGGGAACTATTCCACTAACACTTTACCTCGTTTCAGCCACTTACACTATTCAAACAAACTTTAACTTGGTGGAAGGTTCTGGGAAATTCTTACAAACCATACACCAAGTGAAAATGATGTAAGTAGCTGAATGGACACAAACTTTTAGTGGAATAGCTCCCCAGTTTCTTAGAAAACTATCCCTTCTCAATTGCGTTTTTCTTTTTTCAGTATTATTTTTCTTTACTTATTTACAATTCTTTAGATTCTTTTCATCCCTTAGATTATTTACATTCTTTACTAAAAAGAATTAAAATCATATAAAGCTGACAACTGTGAATGGTTTGTTAGTTTCAGGAATATTAAGTTTATATTCAGTTTCTGTATTTTTTCTCTTTAAATTAGTTGTCAATTTTGTTTTTATTGGTACATTATATCAGGATTTTTGTACATTTTTTATTTGTTATACATTTATTGCAAAACTTTATACCTATATATTAACCTGTTTATTTTTGCATTTCTCCAGTGGTGGTGTCCAGTCTCTGTTTTACCAAATATTTCTTGTCAGTTGTGTTCTAAAAGTTTGGGGAACATGTGGTTATAAAAATGCATGTGATGTCTGCTGAATAAGTGTACATTTTCCTGCATTTGAGTCATTGTAAATTTTAAAATTCTTTTGATGCTCAACATTCCCTTCTGAATCCCATTTATCCACCACATCACTGATCTGACACTTCAGCATTTGAAGATAGACATCACTGTTGGAGATTTTCTACTTACTGCAATAAATTATAAGTTTTTAAAACTTGTGTTATCTTTCTATTGTGTATAGTTTGTATATTTAGTTGAGGAAAGTCAAGTCTTGTCAAAAATATTTATTCTAAATGTTTTCTTACAATATTAAGTTATTGGTAACTCGATATCTCAGAAGTGATCAAAGTCAGAAAATAGTTAGTGAGTTTTATATGAACCATAGTTCTGGCTTCTAAATTATAAAAGTCAAGAGCATTCTTCAAACATAATGGCCTTATCTTCCCACTGGCATTTTTTGGTGCAACATTGGATTTCAATATTTTGTTGGGAGAAAATGGTTCGGTGCCCTCCTCTGGCACACAGCATTAATCTCTGAATTATGTTTTGTTATTTTATACATAAAGTTATTTTTCCCTTTATAACTTTCACCTTTATTAACTACCTACCTACATTATAACGTGTTTTTATTTAATATAATCGTTGTGATAGCAATAAAAGAAAAAAAAAGTCGGTATCTCTAATAAAATTTCATTAGTAGTATAAAATCTTTCATAAGTATTCTAGCTAATAATTTGGTGATCCACTTTCGACAATTTATCTCTTTATTTTACTTAAATAAATCAATTTTATAATTAAAAAATGACTCATTGATTCAATTCAGATTACAGTTATAAGATTATTGTGGCAATACGTTGATAAATTTGTTCAATATTTATGACACTGCTAGTTTGTAACTTTATAATAATATATATGTAAAAAATTGATCCGACTCACATATAGAACTTGAATATTGATTATATGGAAAGTTTTTAACACCATTGTTGCAGTAATTTGACCAATTTACATACCAGTTGTCATGTAGATAAATTAAGTAGCCTTTATAATAACAGCTGTAAACCAGTAACGTGACTTTATGACACTCATATGTCTGTTGTATGAGGGGTATTAGAAGGAGATACGCACACATTCCTTTTAGCATCAACATAGAAATACTCGAGAGAGGAATGAAATTATGTAGAGAAACTTGTTTATTTTGAGTTGACCTGCTAAAATTAATTCAGTAGCTCTAGAGTTTTAAGCATTTTAGTGGGATATACTGGAATATCATGTCAAAACTTGTTAAAGAACTACATAACCAGTTTGGACTAATTTTTGCCGGTCAATTCAAAATAAACCAATAAACCTCCCTTAGAAATTTCATTAACCTTGGGGTATCTGCTGAAAGAAGTCCATATATTTTTTTAACAACCTTTTTATAGTGGGCATGTAAGTCATGTAAGTCACATTAATGTTTTACAGCATTCAAAATGGAACCTAACTAATTTAACTGCATGACAACTGAGACACAAATTGGTGAAAATATTGCAACAATAGAGTTATAAACCTACTCTATAATCGACATTTGAGTGTCATATATGAGTCAAATCATTATTCCGTGGATGATATCACAAAGTCATAAAACTAACTGAGAACTAATTGAGCTTTGTCACAAATGTGACATAAACTGATCAATGTATTGCAACAATAGTGTTACAAACCTATCATATAATCAACATTTGAGTGTCATAAATAAGTCAGATCATTGTTCCATAGATGTCATTATGAAGTCACATAACTGATATGGCTGTGTCGCAAATATGATACAAATTGGTCAATGTATTGCAACAATATTATTACAAATCTACCATATAATTGACAGTTGAGTGTCATATATAAGTCAGATCAATATACTAGGTGTTATTATGAAGTCATATAACTGATTGAGCTGTGTCACAAATGTAATACAAATTGGTCAATGTATTGTAGCAGTAGTGTTACAAACCTACCATATAATGGACATTTAAGTGTCATATATAAGTCAGATCAAAGTTCCACGGATGTTATTACAAAGTCACAAAACTGATTTAGCCTTGACACAAAGGTAACTCAAATCAGTTAATTTATTGCCATAATAATGTTACAAATCTACCTCATAATTGATATTTAAGTCACATATATGGGTCAGATCAAAGTTCCAAAAATGTCATTTTAAAGTCACAAAACTATTTCAGTTGTGTCACAAATAGAACACAAATTGGTCAATTTATTGCCATATTAGTGCCACATGTCTGTGATATAATTGACACATAAGTGTCATAAAAGTCTTAATTCAATGTCACAATAATGTTACCAACTGGATATTTAATGGACATATATGTGTTATTCCTTAGATGGACAAATGTTTTATATATGTCACTTTGAAGCCTCATGCTTAATTTTGTCATAACCTTGACATTAAGTTACCAATGTAATGTTACAATAATGTTACGAAATTTTTTACACAACAAATATTAATGTCACTTTAATGATGTGTAATGTCACATTTCATAATTTTCATCATAAACCATTGTCATACATCAGTCATAATAATGGTAAAACAATGCCACAGTCATAAATAATTTGTCATAATTAATTTAGTTATAAACTTTCCACAAGGAAGCCATAACTATGTCATTAAAATGGGAGTCATCCATCAATCATAAATGTTACATAAACTTGCCATAAAAACCTAGAGGCATAATTGTGACACAAATATTTTATGAGTTCTGATTGGTTGAAATATTGAAGCTTGAATCTGATTGGTTACATCATGTGTCACAAAGTCACAAAACTTCCACAAAACCGGGTCATTTTTCCGGTAATACAAACACGTCATTCAGACGCCACCTTTGCACATTGGATATACACCCAGTTTTTTGGTTTTTTATTTTCGATCATTGGGAAGTCGTAAAGACCTCTGAAGGTGCAAAACACAAGCAAAAAATTACAGATTGCCCATATTAATGCAGTTGGAAAATTATTTATGAACTTACGATACAACGACTTTTACTGGTTGAAAAGTTTTAAAATTAATAACGTTCATTCACTTGCTTAAATTACTACTTTTGGCACAAATTTCTAGAGGCATACTTTTTCGTTCAGTTGATTTAAAAAACATCAAAAATCAGGTGTCGGTCTACTAATTTGGGAGTTTTACTATTTGTCAGGGCTATAATTATTATGTGTCTACGATATGGATGCGTAAAGCCATGTACACGGTCAATAAAAGGGTACACAGAAATCCTTACTACCATCAAAGGCTCTCTATTGAATTTAATATTATATCCATCATGTATGCTGTTCTTTTGGCTGGTTTTTGGTTCGTGTAACAATTTTGGTAGATCTAACTTCAAACACAGAAATTTCTAAATCATTCTCGTTAAGAAACTGGTAGGAAAATGTAATAAATTATGTTTAGTACCTAAATAAGATATTTTTGGGTGCATTGCTCCTTTTTCTTTTTTATCAGCAAGTTTATTTTCGTTAGATTAATTCGATTAATGGGCCTACTATCTCTGGTATTGAATGTAGAGAATTTCTTCAGCATCCGAGATGATGCTAATATGTGTGTTTATATTATTAATATTCTTTACCTTACAACATGTTGTGCAAAATATTTGGGGCACTCTTCAAACTAGACTTAACCCTCATTAAGTAGCTATTCATCGACGCAACTGGCCCAATTTAACAACTGAAACTGTTCCACCAAAAAAAACACCCTTCAAATTGCTCAAAAGGAACTATTTCAATTAAAAAACGATTTGTACTTTCTACAGGACGTGTGTGAGTGTATTGTCATGGGTATATTGTATTGCTTTTCTCTCTTTCTTTCTTTCTATTTGTTTCTATTTTCTTCTGACGGTTGAAAATGTCAACTACGTGACACGGAAATCAAACAGGCAACCATGCCCCAACGACTAACAGCCATCGCACACACTATTTTCTATTCTGATAACGATTTTTGAATTCTAAATATTCGATAAAAATACAAACATGAAGCACACAAGCTCATCGTGCAGGTTACTGTGTGTGCTCTATATTTATGTATAAAGAATGACGACTACACAATGAACGCAATGGTTCTACATTCGAAATTTATTCGGTTTTAAACGGAGCTAAGTAGGGTTATAATAATCTGCCAAACCAATTTTACAAATGTCTTGCAGCTAAATGTCGCACACGTGGGGTTAATCTATCGAAAGAATAATTTCGTAATTAAGCACACGAATGTTAAAAAATACTTAAAAAAAAGAATTAAAAAAACGAAAACTTTTTACATTATGGAAGGAAAAGTTCTCTTATATTATACAGGTCTACGTTACGAATATACTGTATATATATATATATATATATATATATATATATAGGAACAGTGTATATATATATATAAATATAGGCTACACCCAAAGGAAGTTTTAAAAATGTAGAAAAAAAACTAGGTGCGTAGTTTCCATCAAAATGAACTAGCATCAGAATATAAAAACAATTTTTTTCCTCTTTTTTTTCTACAGAACAGTAGAACAGCTGCGATAAACGAAAGTAACGTACCTAATACTTCGAAAAAAAAAATAATTTCAATTTATAGAATTTTCTTTTTCTTTTTTTCATTTTTTTTCTTTTTTTGTTCGACTCACGATATTATGTAAAACATATCAAAAGGATAAGACGTAGTTTTTAATTTTGCGTCGGGTTGAAGTCGAAATTTTTACGTTAAAATACAGCTTTTTTTCAACCTTTGTTTAATTTTTCTCTCTTTCATTCTCTTCCCTCCCTCTTTCCTTCTCTTGAAAAACAAACAGGACCCGGAAGTGGGTCAACGAAAGGTAAATTTCCTTAATTTAGAGTTTCTATTCTACGTACGTTCAACTTTCTCACTCTTTTTTCACTAGTCATTTTCTTTTCGCCTCACTGTCTCTCTTGTGGACTTATTTGCCTTCATTGTAGAGTATTCTACCACGTTGTGAATGCAGGGGAGCTTCGAGTTGTTCGAGTAAAACTTTCCTTTTTCGGCCATTAACGCATCCACGATGAGACCGTGAAGACGCATCGGTTAATTTATGGTACAATGGGCGGTATGTGCAGGGGGGCTACTTTTGCTAAGCTTTTGCACAGTAACCGTTGAATTATGGCAAACGCGACGATAGTTTAACGCTTTTTTTGGGTGTGGCGAAACGAAGCCGGTTCGAATTAAATGAACTTTTTGGGGCAACTTATGGGTGAAATTCGATTTGAAAAATGAAACAGTGCAAATCTATACTTATAAAGGTGTACAATCGATCACGTATGCATATAGGTATTAGGTACCTATATTAGTTGTGTTCGATGTGGTAAAAAAGAGTTACACTTACAGTTTTTCGTTCAGGACTTAAGTCTGTTTGAAGTTATTTCTCAGTTCGAACCCTACTGTTTTAGTTTTGTATCAACCATCAGTTCTGTGCGGTAGAAAGTTCATAAAATAAATTATTTTCTCAAGTGGAATAATTTAACGAACTTTTTTAACAAAGATGGAAATGATAAGATTCGCGTAGATTGGGGTACAAACACATCGTGACAGCTTTAGAAGAGAACCAACTTTTCATAGTAACTTATTCATCAAAACGAGTCGAGAAAGTCGGCACTTTTTGTGGGATAAACTCTTTTTCTGTTTTAGTACCACCCTGAAAAATCGTGAAATTACCATTTAAGAATTAGTAAATTAGTAACACCTTGTTCTATTGAAGTGTCAAATTTTACAAACATATTTTCGCATAGAATAGACCTATGGACATATGTGACCAAAAAATTTTAAAAACAACTATAAAAAGCAGGATACTTATTGTGAATGGCCTATTTTCAAAATTGAAGGAGTAATAGGGAAAATTTTTCGTGAAAATCTATTCAGAATTTCTGTATTTTATGACAATTTGTAGCCCTGAAGCTTCTTCAATTTTAACTACTAGTAAATTTTGAAAGACCATTTTTTCGTTCTCATTTTGAGTTAGGTTCTATATACATACTGAAATGTCTACGATGAATTGTTTACTTCTCATTAAATATGCCATATTTCGCTTCTTGAAGCTTTGAAGGCAGGTAACTTGTTAATATTTTGTAGGTACCCACTTTATCACTCAACTGGTACTCTGTGTAAATTTAAATTTAGTGTAAAATATTTCAGTAATTATGTTATACTATAAACGTACTCAGAGGGCCAATTTTTAACAATAGAGTGAAAAATTATTTTTTTACATGGCCAAACAAAAAGTGTGGAAAAACTCGATAAAAAGATACTGCATTGAGAGGTGACCATAAATTTTGACCCACTTTATAAATCATTTGAATTCCAGCTTTTATACAAGTTTTAAGTAATAAAAATAAATAAATTAGTGATGTAAGTACGTACTGAGTTTATGAAAAATTTCAAAACATAACCTTCTTTACTAAATTCTTAAAAAATTCGCCAAAAACGGCTAAACGTTAGAATAACGTATTACATAAATTCAAGAATAATTTATCCCTTTTTACTTTCAGTGTGACTTTAATAAAATTTCCAGACTGAGAGGAGAAGGAGAAAAACAGAACACTTACTTTAAAATATTTGTTGAGGGATTCAATGCATAAAATAATTTTCACAAAAGCAGAATGGGTTTGGTGAGAAAGTTCTGTTTTGTAATCAATCAATTGACCCAAGACATAGGTTGTGGAATTTATCTCAGCTTCCAAATTACTGACAAAGTTAATTACGTTTTAAAAGTTTTCACTTGTTCGATCTGAATCGATTAATTGTAGATTTAGACATTGGATAAATAAACTTCTGAATTAGAATTTTTGATGTCGATTCTCGTCCATCCGAGCAACCTCACAACACCTCTAATAATAAATATTCCCCATCCTACTTGCCATTCGATTTGATTTTAATTTTTCCCCACCCTTCGTTGATTAAATCTGTCGGATTAATGAAGGCTTTTTGTATGCTGAATCAATTCATTTTTAATATATGATTACCTCATTCTTCATCCATTATTTACAAATGGTCTTGGTCGAAATATTTAAAATTACAGTGAGTTTTGTTGAGAATCCTTCAAAATGATATTAAACTCATTTTTTCGTCCACAAAACCCGAAAGATTTTCCTCACTGAACCAAAGATTACCTTCTACTGCTCGCTTCTTATGCCAACTTAATCGTTCGAACTATAGGCTACATTTTACAGCCCAATTTGTCGAACTATTTACAGAAAAAAAGAAAGAAAGATATGCAAAAGAAGAGGAAAAGAAAAATTGTCATATATAATACGAATATAATGGCTGAATTATGTTGCCAATTTAATATGGAAAAAGTTTGAAATGTTTAGTAATAATACGAATAGGCTTAAAATAAATGGAAATTCTCATACAAGGGGAAGGTTCAATATTGCTTTTTTTCCGCCTTCATTAACAAACGATAAACGATTTCATTTAATGCGCGTGAAAAATTTCATTTCGTAAAAAACTAAGTAGGTATACTTATTAGAAAGAAAATTGTCATAATGACTCGTGATATTGGTAGAGGATAATAACACTGTTCATTTTTTGTGAAGATGAATGCATCTTGTGTTTTCCATTACGCCTATTTTATTATAATTCTCAGACTTTTTTCAGGAAATAAAAATTCCAAAGGTAGGTTTAAAGAATTATTTTGTCAAAAAGGGCGTATAGGGGATTTCGGGAGTCTGAGTCCCTACATAGCTCTGAAAAAAAAGCACGGCCTAAAAAAATAGCGTATGTTCTTTGGTTGATATGGTATTATTGTCGTGGGGGAGGGTCGAAAGTGAAGGTCGTGAAGATGTGGACCCTATTATGATCGAGTCGTATATAACACCTTTGCTCGTCAATTGTGTTTTTTTTCTCTCCACATTTCAATATTCAGCAAGTTTTCGCCAGCAATTTGAACAAAATGTCGGCCATGAAATAGTTGAATGGAGAAATGAATTCCGGTTTCACAGGAAAGACATAGATCGTGAAAAAAACGAACAAAAGTAGATAGAAAACCATTCCTACACTTTATCAGGAATGCTTTGTGCATATTACTTTTAATTCCTATCTAGAGCAGTGTTTTTCAAACTGTGGGTAGTGGGCTGATAAATTTATTATGGGTTCCAAAAAAATTGAAACATTGACAACGCCTTACTTCGAATAGGTACTGAATTTTTACAGTTTTTCAAGAGGACCGAAGTTCTAATAAGTTTTAGAACTACTGATTTGAAGTCAAAATTTGGGCCAAAGTTTGTTGGAGGGGACTGAGAAATTAAGATGCATGAGAATACAGAGTATCTAATACCAGAAATACGGATGATACAGTACTCTAATAAGAGGCTATATAAAAAATATAAGTTACCTATACAATTGAAAGACTTGGTAATGAGAAAAAACAACTTTCAATGAAAATAAAATTGATTGATATGTTATCTAGATCAAATTTTCTAAATGAAAATGTAGTATACGAATGGGGATAGTCACATCCGAATCCTTCATAACAATACATACAGTATTCCAATTTCAACCTCACAAACCACTGACTTTGGTAAATACACTTACATTGGACAGTAACCATAAATTTACCACTGCTTGACTGGAATATTCTTCCAGGTGTCCTTGGAACTTAAATTTACACCATGTATGGATGATATTTTTTATACCCATAAATCTTAGGTCTGATTTTGTTCCACGGAATTACTTACCACATTGGACACGTTGGCCTTTGAAACCACGAGAACATATTTGAATTCAATCCATTGCCCATAGTGATATAAACAATCATGTTCTGTATTGAATAAAGTTCACATTCGTAATACATGATAATTTGACATTGATATTCCACGTAATAAAAACTAACTACATGGATGGTAAAAACACAAGACAAGATTTGATAAGAAAAATTAAACTTTCCAAAACTGGTTATTCAGAATACATATATCGTTTAATTTAACAATTTCATGGACATCGTTTCTTAGTGGGGAGAGGAGAGAAAAATAAAAACTGGGAAAAGACCAGTTAACTAATAGTTCCATGGAAGAGACGTAAGGAAAAGGAAAAGATGACAAGAAACACTAGAAAACTAAGAGAACAACATTTTCTAAATCCGGGTCTCCGTGGAAGATGAAAGAAAAATAGGTGATAGGAAAAAACAAATTGTCCATGAAAGTATGTGTTCTTAAGTTAAACTAAAACAAATCAAATTTTTACATAACATATTTTATAATATAACATTCAAAATAGTTTAATTTTTTATTCCGTGGTGGGCTGGATATGTTAACAACCGAAAATGCGGGGCAATAAAGGTACAATAAGTAGGCCTAGATTCTTTTAGTTAACTACCAAGAAGGCATTAAAAACCATCCTGACTTGTTGTTTGTCGCATAAAGTAGACTCCGGTTTTACTTTCTTGTATTTTTGACTTTCGACCCATGTGATGATGAGTGAAGTAAATTGAGGAATTAGTGTTGGCATGTAGGTGGTATTTTGTGGTGGGCTGTGCTCACTCCAGTTTCCATACCACGAACTATTACAATATTAGAAAGGAATGATAACTGCAAGTTTGCAGTTGATTCATATAGAAGATTTTGATAGTAATTTTAAATTCATCTACCTACTCCTTTATTAATCTTATTCTCTGACTAGTAACCTTCTTACAAACTCAACTTAAGTATGAAAAATATTACCCGTTGTGGGGACAATACTCGTATGAGGTAATAGGGGCTTGCACCCCTCAACGACAGTTGCCGCTCAAAGGCTGGCAATAATCGTCTTTATGACGTTAAACGAATTTACACTGGTGCGTTTGTATGTTCGTACCTGTACGTACGTACAGGTAAGATACATTGTACAGGCCGAGATCAATTACCTGATAACGATCTTGGTAATGTCACGATCCGGTACCAAACGCACTGCGTCGTTTCTTATCACCTCAACGGAGACAAGAAACGACGTAACGCATGACATAATTACGTACATATACGTATGCATGTGTGTCTGTGTGCGTGTACCAAATCCTGAATATAAACTCTCAGAACCGGCTCAAAAATCGCCAGTGTTTGCCGAGGATTTGGCTCTCCCATACTTAACCGTATGAAGTGGCAGAACACGCAAATACTGTTGAAGACCTTCTAGTGTGAATATCTCTCACGACAAGGTATTCCACACCCGTATTGATATTTCCTATTTTCATACAAACTTTGAGGTATTTGTAGATATCACTAAGCCTCCAGCAAAAAAGGTGACTCACCGTTAGTCGTTTTCCATAAAAATGTTCCCACTATGAGCGCGTTTATCGACACAATAAACTGCATGGACGATCTCCACATGATTTCTTGTTGACACGTTCAGCCGACCATTTTTCAGGAATTCGAATTTACCATTCTCCTCCACATTTTATTGGTAAAAATCTGTTTTCTCGTCCTAAAACGAACAGAAAATGCAAAATTAATAACTACCTATTTATTCGCACCTCGCAGTAAAAAAAGTAGGAGAAAGCGAAAGAAAAAGGCTAGTAAAAATTAAAAAAAAGTTTTAAAAATCAAAACTTGGCTGCTGAGAAATGATATAAATTTATTTCATTTCTTTGTAAAAGTTTTGCTCTCTCACCTCGAACGAGCTCATCCAGCATTTTGGTCAACAAACAATTTGCATTAACATAAATTAAATTTTATCAATTTCGTATTTCGCTCGAAGAACTATAATTATTTTTCACCTTACCGTGCACCGAAAAAGAACCAGAGAGAAGGATGAAAGAAATTCAGAAAAATTTCGCGCTTATTTAAATTTAAAAGATTTGACACCGGATACGATTTTAATTATTCTGTGTAGGTTTACACAGCGGAAGAAAGTGGTGAAGATCCATTATAAACTTGAAACGTAAAATATATTTCCTTACATTTTCGACGTAATAATTTTTTTTTTTTTTTTCATGATAATGCTACTAACCTTTATTTTTTTGATCTTCTTTCTCCTTTTTGAGAGGCAAAGCCTTTATTTTATTCATTTTTTTCGTTTGAATAAAAAATGGAACTTTTCACTTTTTATTGCATTCTTCGCACGAACATTTCTCAAGATTTCATTGCTTCATCGTTTGCTGTTTCGGTCTCTCCATCTTTCATTTTGTATTTACTATTAAGGAGAAAGTTAAAGTTTGTTTTCCTTTTTATTCAAGTGAACGTCGGTCGAGGAGAAATGCATTAACAAGAATCGTTAAAGATATTTGAACCGAGTTTTTTTTTTTGTTGGTTTACCTCGCAATAGTGCAAATTAAATATTGTAATATTTGTGTAAATTGGGTAGGCTAATTATTTCGAGACATTCGGCCAGTCTTATAAATTGAAAACACAAAATTTTTAAAGTTGCGCTGTATATGCGCACGAGATACTACCCGAAATACATTCGTATAATTTTTTTGGTTTTTATTAGCCTAAAAACTCATGTGAGACTTTCTACAAATAGTGTGTTTTTTCCTATATGACATTCCTTTCTTGTCTTCCTTGGAGATCACCAAGAGAAAACATAGTTTTTACTCGTTTTCTGTCAATTCTTGCCTCTTTCCATATTTTCATACATTTTTCCTTGGAAAATTGAATTTATCTTATCTCTACCTGTCTTTTCTACCTCTCCTTGTTAATTTAAACTGTTTATAGAATTATATAATAAGACGTCGATGTATTTCTAAAAACCAGTTTTTTTTACCACCACTCTTTCTGTATTTCAACAGACAGATTGACTTTTTCATAACTAAATCTTTCTTATATGTATTTCACTGTCTGTTCTCTCTCCATTTTGTATCGTTCCTGGAACAACTACCTTTATAATATTATGTTTTCTGGATGTGTTTTTGATTCAATATTAAACATGATCTTTTCAATAGTCATGTGTTGAGTGAGTTTTAATTGGGCAAATGGGTTAAACTAAATGGTGTTTTCCATGGTCAGAGGTTAAAATATTCATGATGGTAAGCCAATTCCATGGAGAATGACTAACCCTATGGTTTATGACTATAAGAAACATCGCCCATACATGGTTTAAAATTCAAGTTCCAAGGACACCTGGCAGTTCATCTGATTGGGTAATAGTAATTCTGCGACCATTCTCCTGTACAAATGTGTTTACCAAAATCCATGCTCTTGTAAGATTTTTGACTTCAAATACTGTGGGGACTATATGGAGATGGACAAAATGACCCCCTGGCATACCACAATTTGATTTTGATCAAATTTCTTATGGTAAAGTACAGGCTTTACGTTGAACTGGCTATCAAATCCATGCATAATCCTAAATATTTGGAGAGGAGAGTGCTTTTTAAGGTTTTCTACAAAAATCTACTTATTAATTTTGTCCTTATGGAATGAAACAAGAGGGGGAATAAATATGTTTTTCATTTCATGACGGAAGGAAAATTTTAGTACCTTTTTTGAAAATTCATGCGTATTTAGTATAAATATACGTATGTATGTGTATATATATGTATGTATGTATGAATATATATATATATATATATGTTTGTATGTATATGTATGTATGTATATATATATGTACGATTTTTATTAACACGGTACAGGACATAATTTTTGTTTGGTAGACATAAAATTTGGACCAAACATTATTACCAAGTCAAGAAAAAGACTATTTAAATTTGGTGTTGATCAGTGTTATGGTAAAACTGGTAGGTGCCATTATGTTGGATATTATACAGTTTATTAGACCTACAAATTTTAGTTATTATTGGTCAATTTTTTCTTGAGTTATTAGTTGATTTTCATATTTCACAATCAGATAATAGCCCTGAAAAATCAATTTTTCAAGCCCAATTGAGAAAAACTCTTCCTTTAGCCTAAAAAAATTTCAACACCCACCAGAAGTAAATTTTTTCAACTAATCGCCACCCGCCTCCCTTTCTTGCCTTCTTGGATTAGAACTCGAGCCATCGGATTCATAGCTTCATGCTTAATCAGGTAGGCCATGTATTGTTTTGGGAGTAAGTATGGGTATTTGTTCATATCTCCAGTTAAACTTTGATTCTACTAATTTTATTTTGTAAACTAGAATTAATTATTATTCCCAATCATCTGTAACTGTAATATTGTTTCTTTTGAAGTTGACTGTGATTTTAAACCTTATCATGATTGACTATATCATGTGATTCGTAATTTGAATTATTTTACAATGAATAATTATGTTTTTTTTTTCTAAATTACTGTGAAATTTTGAGGTTCGTTTTATCCGAGAACAATAAATTCTCCCAACTTTGACACAATTTTTCATATAAAATGCCCAAAAGCATCAGAGCCAGTGATTCATAATTTATGATTTGATAAAATTTTCTTTTTTTGTTTTATTCATTTTTGAATTGTGATTTGAAATTATCTTTCTCAGGATTTATGGTCATTATCATGATTCTCTGTAAAATTCAGCCCTAATCTATGATTCATCTGAAAATTACTTTCTACTCAAAATGGACCTTTTTACTCTCGTTTTAATAGTTTTCCCAACAGAACTTTGCCTGTGATTATTGTGGGGATGTTATCCTTTGAGGGCTTGGTCCTGCATCAGCAAATAAGCCACATATTTAACTAATTACTGAATTTCAGTTTAAACCCAGTTACATCATCTGTATGCACTCATAAAGACGATTTGCTTCTACATTAATATGGTTTGTATAAAGCCTGGTGTAGGTAGATCTACCTACAATTGTATCGATAACCTACTTGTTTATATGTCTGTAATTAGAAGACTGTCAATCCTACTTATAACTCAAGTCTACATTTTTAATATAAATCTTTATTCATTAGAAGCTAAACAGTTATTGATTTACGATGTCAATAAGCAACTCTTTAGACTAATAATTCAATAAGTTACCCCAACAAATTTGTCCTCCTTCACCAAGAAATTCCAAATTTAGCCACAGCTAATATAATTTACCCATACACTTGCAATCACTAATCCACAATGTTCCAATAAACCGACAATATTATAAAATCGACTAATTTCTGCTGTATCTCAGCTTCGATTTATAATAGGGAAACCTTGTAATTCAGTCGAGCCAATTTTAATTCGCCTTATTCTCACAATATGATACCTACTGTTTTCCCTGACCAACGACGCGACGACCATCGCCGTAGCTATAAATGTAATAATTAATTTGAAAACTTCTTTCCTGCCCCTTTTTGAGCAAACCCATTTGTTAATTCCTTTCCTCGTAATAAGGTGGACGCCATTTTCACTGTCAGGCGCCGCCAAAATCGACAGCCACGAAGATAGCTGTCCTGCCTGATGAAATGGCAGCGTCTCATGAATTCCGCTCCGACAAGTTATTTGCAAACTTTGCGTGGGTCGTGTAACTAATAAGCAAGCATAAAATCTTAATTTGCAAAAACCCTTTTCACGAAAGCTACGTTTTAAGATCCAACAGTTTGGTTTTTCGTGTGTAGCAGCATTGAACAAGAAAGTCATTATGATTAAGAAGGGTAAAATGTCAAAACAGCCCGGTGTACTTACCCCACGTACACCGTACCTTTATATTTTGGACGAAAATTATTAACCTCTTGTCGTAGAAAGGTCGAAGAGGAACAGCAACAGGTTTCACAGAAAAAAAGGGTAAAAAGAGGAAAAAAAAAGGTTTATTATTGCGTTTCGGACGTGTCTGTAATTTGCCTAATGTTCGACATAGGAAAAAAAAAGAAACCAAAAACAAGGAAGGAAAGGGAGGAAAATTAGGTCTACCTTTTTTTTTTCTTCACTTTTACCACAAATGTTGCAAAGTTTGATGATACCTGACGCGTAATTAAGGAGCCAGATGTGTCATCTAGGAAAACATTTCACTTCAGTAGCCATTACTTTTCCCAAAGGGAAGAAGAAAAAGTGAGAAAAAAATACTGACGAACGAGAATATATTTTTTTACATTTCTCATCAAATCTAGAGGGAGGTTTCACAATCAATGAAAATTATGAAAGATCACACGTAAGGAAAAAAATTTTTAATCTCAGAATGGTTCGAAATAAATGAAAAATCTTCCAGTATGTTTTGTAGGTATTTGTTAAAACACGACACAGGTATATATATAACGGTCAAGTTCAAGTATTGTTTGAAAACTGCTACACTCTATTTATGTAGTATTGTGATCCTAGCATTAGTCTTGCAAGACCTAAAACTAGACTGAATACAGAAATTGAAAAGTAAATTATTGACTAAGTAATAAAAAAATGTTCGCAATCTTTCAGAAATCAATAATTTGTAATAACTGTTGCTTAATTTCTTTCATTCTTCCCATCTGATTACCTTCAAGTATATATCAACGTGTGATTCGAGTTTTCTCTTCACTAGGCACATATAAGTAATTATGAAGTAGGCCTAGGAAACCCATTAGCTAAATAGCCTAGGTGTTTCTATAAGCACTGTCGTTTTTGACAGGGGCTGAGACCCTCTACTCTACTAAGGAGATAAATTCCAACCAACTTTTTCTATTACAGACTCATTTGTTATTTCTCAAATAAGTCCAAAGCTGAAGCTCTTGGTCACTATCTACTACTAAAACCAGAAGAGGGATTGTTGGCATATGGAATTTCATAATAATTATAGACATATTCTAAAGAAAATTCTGAATGAAAGTCTTTTTGTTTGCATAATATGCAGTATTAATGATGATTTAATTACGACCAAGACTCGACATCGCGGTGATAATTGAGCGATTTGTCACAATTACTGTGATTTTTGAGACAACTTGACGCGTTATATTGTGTACCATTGTGATTTGGATACACGGCCGTAATCAGACTCTTGTATCGGATGATGCAAGTTAGATTCCAACCCGGACAGGATTTTCGACATTTTGGACTTCTTGGGTAAGTACATGTCCTGATTGTTGTATAGTGTGATGTGGGATAGATTTTTAGATTTTTTGTAGCAGGGAAAAGTGATTTCCCCATTTACTCTTCATTAGTTACGGGATTGTTTGGACACAAGATGTTTGCATAAAACAAGTGTGTATGATTAATTTCACACTTTGATGCCTACAATTACCATAGGACTTTAAAAAACTTGAAAAAATTTATCAACTGTGAGAAAATGGCTATTTGTAGTATCTATCACTGCGCTTCCTACCATTGGTTGTACAAACATGTGACCCAGCTAGTGGCTGATACAACTTGCATAAGATACAGTAGCCTCTGATAAATGTGGACTAAAATATTACTTGTAGTACAGTTGTGCGCCACTTTCACTACTCTAATAGTATTTAAGGAGTGGGCATGAATAAGGCCAGTTCAATTCTATGAGAAGTAGTGATTCATTGTTACCTACAGTAGTACCTAAATTAAATCTATTCATGTAACCTTTGAATGGTGAATAGTATGCCACAAATGTGCACCAAAATATTTTTACTAGTGGTGCACGCATAAATAGTACCAATTGAAAGCAACGTGAAGTAATGATTAATTTCTACATATAAAAATATATCTGAACCATGAACTCGCCTTTTGCATTTATGCAGAAGGTGAATAATATGGTCTTTAGTTATGTGGAAAAAATAAACACCTCATTAAATTTACCTTAATATTCCACATTTTTTACCCAGTTGTGCACCCAAATTTTTTTAAGATTTCCTCCCAATCTGGTTGGAGCTTCGTTGTTCATCAGCGTAAACCACATGTCCTCATTTTCCCCATTTCCAACATAAATATGGTCCCTGGGGGTTTTGTAATGCTTCATAAACTTACAATTTATAATACATTAAATTTTACCATCATACAATCACCTTTATGAGACAGGAATTTGCCAAAGAATTATTCTACATAGAAAATGTGCTGAAAAAGTGGAAAGTTAATCATCTACCAGACTCTAAGTTGCTACATCCACATAAAAAAAAAATACTTTCTAAGAATATAAGGACGAAAGAAAAGAAAAAAGGAAATTATAGATGAATAGGAATATCGACTTTGTGTTAAGTGCGAAATGTTATTTTAACGTGAAATTTTTTCCCACTTTCCATGAGTTTTTTCAAGTTGTAAATTCTACACCTCTTCCTTTTCTTTGTGAAAAACAAATAATAATATTTTACCTTTTTGAAATTCCCGTGGGACTGAATAACGAAAAACTTGCAAATTCTTTTTAACTGGGAAAAAACAAAAAAAAAAAATTGATACATTTTATGTGTGTTAAATAAAATACGAAGTTGGATTTAAAGCTTTTCCCTTTCACAAAAATGGCATCTAAGTTCAAGTTTTTTTTTCTTCTTTTTCATCCTCTTCTTTTGCTTTCCCATGAAAATTGAATCGATTTTTCGGATTAATGAATAATATAGGTTACTAGACAAAGTGGATGGCGTGCCAATGGCATTAATTTTGGGAAATTGTCGGACAAAAGCCCATTTTTAGTTATAACACTAGTGTATACACGGTTTGAGTTGAGAAATTGATGGAATTTTAACGAGGCGTAATGTAAATAGTCGAGGAACATTGATGAATAAGAAATTCGGGTACGTTTATGTTTTAGCTTTCGAACAAGAAGACGGAGAAGAAAGCTGATTTAAATAAGTCTGAAACGAGAAACGAAAATAAGAAAATAATAAAAACAAATAAAAAAGTTTAGCCTACCAGTACGAGACTTCAATTATAACCGGGGGTACTTCGAGTATGATCCTGTCTCAGTGGTCTGTTTGATTCATTTCAAGAAGTAGCTTCAGGAAAAATCCTCCTCATAATTTTTTCTGCTCTGTGGATGAACTTATTATGAAGAAGTAAAAAAATGAACCAATTGAAAATAAAATAGATGCACGAAGTATTGCACCCGTTATGACAATATGCTTATCGAAGACTTGATGAATTTAAAATTTAAATGCTAAGTAAGTCAAAGCTGAAAACGAATGAATAAATACTTTATTATGAACCAAATGTTGGTAAGTATAAGGGCTAATAGTATCGTAACTATAGATGGCATTTTTGCATAAAGTAACTAAAAAAAAAAAGGAGAGAAACCTGGTGATCAGCTGTTCAATAATTATTAAACATGTCTGAAACACCACGAGGGCTTTGTAGCTTGGATGAGAAACAGTAATGTTGGAGTACCTGCGCGTTCTCATGTATTTTAGGATCATTTTGACTATAATACAACCTTAGTAAAGATAGATATGAATAATAAAATATATTAGAAAGAAAGCGTAATATTACTACTATGGTCAAAATATTTCAGACTAAATTTAAACATTTATTACCCTCCTTAATGCGAAACAACAATCAAAATTCAATAACCTCTGAATCAAGTCTATCTGTGTTCATAACTTTGATGCTCACTTTGCACAAGAGATCCGTTGTATCCTTCAATGGTAACGAGTATTCTTCTTCTAACACGATTCCTTCAGCAGAGACAAATTGTTGTACATTCATACAGCTTGAAAAACATATTTTGCTTACTGTTGAAAAGATTTTACTCATTCTGTCTTGGCTGTTGCCAAAAGAAAAGCGAAAGGAGTAGCACTAACTTCGCATTTTGTGAATACAGTGAATGGAGGATCAATTTGGACTAAGACTACATTGTAGTCAACGAAGTTCATTTTACTCAAAATATATGCAGTAAGTTCCTACCTTCAGAATTTGTTCTTTCCAAATTTTTAGTTACAATGATTCAAAAAACAAATAAAATGTAAAGTTTTGACCGAGCGTGACGTTCAAAAATTAGATTGTGAGGGAGAAATGGAATTTTTTACGTACTTTTACCTAGTTTCAGCGTATTAGTCATTAGGTATGCTCCATTTTACGAGGTTTTATTTCGGATCTTGTCCTTCGTGTGGCAGTTTGTTAGCCAAAATTTTTCCCATTTACTTAAATTTATTAAAAAATAATATTCTTGCTTAAAAAACCAGAAAAGTATATCCTGCATTATGTATGGAACGTTCTTCAAACTGGTTTTTGAAGGAAGTCATGGTAAATTTGCCCATTCCTTCGTTTTTGTAGACCAAACTCAAAGGTAAGTTAGTAATTTGTTTTTTTCAGTTTTCCCAAATGTGAATAACTAGAAAGAGAAGATTCCGAGTTTCTTATACTAATGTAACTTCAGAAAGATGTAAATTGTTCTTTGAGGAACAATAGTCGAATTTTAACTTTACAGGTTCTCTTTTGAATGAAATGTTACGAAATTATTCTTCAGTTAATATTTTCCCATTTTGATGGGTAAGATACCTACCGAAAAAAATAAAATATCTCCCAATAAACTTAGTGTTAACGTCCTATTGAGCCACACCATTTCCATATTATCAGATCACGATTATCCTTGTGCAGTCTCACAACAAACGAGCCAACGTATCAATACATAAACTAATTAAAAACAAACAGAATAAGTTCATTGTCTCCACGACGAAAAGTAAAATAAGCGTCCAAATATAAACGTAGAAACATCGATCACACGTAATCCAATCTTGGGCTCACGAAAACAATAAATTTATCACTCTTAAGAGAAGATACATAAAAAAAAAAAGAGAAAAAGGAAGAGAGAGAGGGTTTGAGGGAGAGAGGGAGAGAGGGAGAGAGAGAGAGAGAGAGAGAGAGAGAGAAAGAAAGCAAGCACGAAAAAAAATCGAGCAAAAAACAGAAGACTCGGAATTGAGTAAGATAGAAAGAAAAACAGTGAATGGGAGGAACGAAGGAGAGGCATTTGCCATCGTTGGAAAAAGACAATAATTAATTGAATTTAACTTCGCGAGTTCCTGGCTTGAAAATGGCACACCAGAGTACCGAATTTCAGCCTATATACATTTACATAGAAGACCTAAAACTAAACGATAATAATGATTTAATCGCTATTGTCCACTCGTTTTTTGGTAACAAGGTAGGTGAATCAGCATTTTTAGCCATAGTGTCGAAAGCTTCTGGCCAAACTTATGGCCAGACGTTTTTCTACAGGCATTCGCAAAAAGACGACTAAGCATTCGAGTATGAACGAATAAGGGTATGACTGACATCGTCGGTGCACATCATGAATTATTAATGCCATTGGAAAAAGCCATTGGCTGAAATTCATCATCGAATTAAAGCCGCTAATATGGGTAAGACTCGACTCAACTAAGCATCATCCTTTAACGACAACGCAGTCTTGACATACTTTCCATGCTATAGTATAAGCTACGGTTGGTTACAAAAATTAATTATCCCAATTATCGTTCTACCTCGACCACCATCATCCATCTATATCTATACTAATGTATAAAGAGGAAAATTTGGAAAAGTGTATGTTAAGGGTAGGTAATCTCAGAATCAACAAAACGGATGTTGATGAATTTTCGTAATTGCATTCTTCATGAATCTAGGAAGGGTCTAGGCTTGGTTTTATTATTTTATCACTTTGGAAAACTTATACATACAGGAAAATCGATGAAGGCTGGATTAATAGCGCTGCTTGTATATAAAGTGAACAGAGGAAAACATTATGCAAACTTATTAGAGCTTCATGTAGTGGCCTTTTCCCGACACCTAAATTTTCATAATCAGACTTGCTTTTTGAGCCGCTGAATTCAAATTGATGCTCATTTTATTATTTTGATGAGGGCAAATAGATCTTTTCACTCAAAGGAGAACAAAGTGTCATGTTCACTATGATGTTTATTACACGAATGGCAGATGCCAACATTTATGAAACACAGAAAAATATCAATATGTGCAAAGTACAAGATGCAGATAGTGACGTAACTGATAGAGTAGGTACGAGCAGTGTTGTCAGAAGTGTGAGAGAAGAGGACTTGTACCTCAACACATTTAAACCATTCCTCAACCCTCATGGGGCCCAGAAAAGAGATTTTTTTTTTCATATTTTATTGCATAATATATCACTGGACTTGTGTTTTGAGGCATTGAATTCGAATTTGATGTTAGATTCATTTTTTGACCTTCCTTGGACCCAAAAAGGGAAAAATTTTATATTTCAGTTTTTTTTTGTGTGATATTTCAGTGAACACTTAGTTCAGGGTTAGGGGTCAAAAATCCTAAGCATCTGTCAAGAAAAGCTGACACCACGGGTAGCTAGTAAAATATATAAATTGGATTTATGTGCCAGAAAAAGGTAGATATAGTTTGGTCGGACGTCTCTAAATAGAAGTCGCCGTTACTTCAGAATATGCGTCAGAAAGAGAGGAATTTTGGAAGCGTGGTAAATTATTACCTATGTTGCATTTTACGCATAGAGTTCTCGAAAATTAGCTTGTTGCAGAACTAATTTCGCAAGAATACATAGATATCTACAGTATAGGTAGTCTAGTATTTATCAGTTGTATCTGACGAGGGATAAATGCTATTTTGATCATTGTTTTCCCCACATCTGTCAACAAAAACCTTCGATATATATATCGCTAATTTTCGAGCAGAAATTTACGTAACTGACGATTCGAAGCCAAGCGCATAATTAATGGACGAGTTATGGGAGCAAAATGGATGACGGCAGTAGTCGGTTTATTAATTTGTAAAACTGATATGTCATGAAAGCTAATTCGACTCAATGGATATTGTCTTTCCAAATTCGAAAACGTAAATTACGTGTAGGTATAGCAAGCCATAGGAAATCTATAATTTTTAAATGAGACAAAGTGGCGTTTCGCTGCAATTCGTATGCTCAAAGACGAACTTGATGATCAGTGTTGAAGAAATGGTAGACTTATATGTTTTCGATCAATCAGTTTTGAAATTTTACGAACTATTTACGACCTACTGTTGGTTGCCAACATTTGATCGTACACAAGAATTGAAAATGTTTACTTTTGTGCATGCTCTTTTTTTTTTAACGCTTCATGAACGAAATTACGGCTGCCATCTTTCCTGCTTGCGTTCACTAACATTCGTGGTTTGATGTAGGTAAACATTCAGTATTCAGATCAGTCATTATCTATCCCCTTCAAATATCTAAAAAAATATATCTTGCATCATATCCATTCTGTCCTCGACACCGTCGCTCCCTGTATATGAGGAGGACTTGAAATTACGTATTTTTTTGATACCCAACTCTATTTGTTGAATCACGTAAAAGCTGCTAAAACTATCTTAATGTCTCATCAAACCAAAATATTTCCTTCCTTTTCACATTAAAAATCATATTTTTTCTATAAAATTGTTATTCTATTCTTTAAAGTATCATTTTTTCATAATACATGTACGTACATCATTCTAAAGCCTCCTCTCCTCATTAAAGCCCTATTCATAATCCAAAAAAATAATAAATAAAACACAAAACTCAAAATTAAAAATAAGCTTTACATTCATAAACTAAACGTATGTAATACCTGGGCATAAGAAATAAGCAATTTCATTAATGGATCTAGTGAACCGAAACATATATTTCAGACCATGAATTATTTAACAAATTGATTAAACTTGAGTGAATTTTCATTGAAATTTCGTTTAGGCTAACAGAACAATTTGGGAACCGGTGGTCCTGTTGGAGTTAAAAATATTATGATTTCATTGTTATCATTTATTCCAATCACACAATTCAATCCGAATCTCAGCGATATCTCGAGATTGAAAGTTACAATTGAGCTGAAATTCCACAAAGACTTCGGGGTATATGTGCTTAAGATTCTGAAGAAATTTGGATTACACTCTACGTTTTGCTTTCGAGATACAGCTGAAATTCTGTTCAGATCCTGTGATTCAAATGATATGAATTCAATCAAATTGGGGAATGTCAGCAATATCTCAAAAACTAAACGCACAATTTTAGCCAAAATTCTCACAAAATCTTAAGGTAACATACCTTGTGTAATGGATATGTTCGTCATAAAATACAGCATGAAAATATAATGTAGTTGCTTAATACACGTACACAATTCAACTAATTAAGTGAAGAGAAAACAAAACGGTTCAGAGACAGGTTATTATCGCAAACATATGAAGCAAATATTCACAAAAGATAAGAGGACGTAAGCTCAGTTGATACAACAAACAATACAAAAAAAAGGTAAAAAAAAAAAAATGTGAACGATGTAGAATTCTTCCGTTAACAATAATATTGATGTATATATTCGTCTACCCAAAAAACGTATTTTATTCTGTACATTTGTCCCTTTTAAATTGTACATTTAACTGGCAAAAGTACCGTTACTTCCTGCAAGGACTCACAACACATTTATTAATGGGATATTCAGTGTACTGGTCTCTCAAATATTCTCGAATAAATAAATCCCTATAATCAGCAAATCTCTACTTTATACCTAATACTATGTAAAAACATATACCCTGATAGGGTATATAAAATCTTCCTTGCATTAAAATAATTGTACTATAATTTTATATTCACTCAGTCTTGGTACTGTAAATTCATACTCTCTCAGTCTTAGTACTGTGATTAATCAAGTTGTCTTGAACATTGTACTTTTGTGTGTACAAATTATTATTTTAAAGTAGTGTTAAAACTTATTGTGTATTTTAATTTTATTTAAAGTCTCTCTGAAAGTTAAGGTCCAAAATAGCTATGGATAATAAACTTAATAATTTTAAATTAATTCTCAAGTAATAATAATATTTCTGTGAATATTGTTATAACTTGAAGGAAGTGTAACCACAGCAAAAGAGGTTTATTTCCAGTACTTAACGAATTCTATTGGTCATTACACCTTGATGTTTTCAAAAAATTTCAGTTCTTTACTAATATTAACGATTCTCTTGCAATTGCTTTCAATTACTATTTGAGTATGAGGAATTTAATTTTATCTTTGGTTTTATTCATATGTTGTGCGTTAATTTCCCATTCTTATGGGAAATTTTCAAGTAGGTATTATTTTGAACTGATAAGATGTCAGTAATTTTAAAAAATTTTTACATCATATGGCATTGTGTGAATGACAACATGTTACGTCAGTCATGTTTTAAGTCTTATGCTTTGGATTGTGAACAGGGCTGAACACTCGAACGTGATGATGGGTTAAATTGCAAAGACATAGATGCAAGTTAAACTAAAACCCAGTAAAGTTATATTATAAAAAAATTCGACTATTCTTTAACAGTATATCTCAATGTTGGATTCATCCAAGACAACAAATCAAATTATAGTCAGGAAAAGTTGTAGGGAAAATTGTCGGAGCTATGGGTGGCAGCGGTGTAGCAAAGGATTTGTACACTTACCTACATAAGGGACAGATGGCATCATGGGGTGATTCGAACTATGTCTGAAATCACAAATTAACTGAGTGATTCGTAATTCGAATCTTTATTTGAGGAAAAATGTTTTTTTTTTTTTTTTTTTTTTTTCCAACACCTAACCGAAAAATACGTTCTTAATGACCATTGACAGAATAATAGTGGCAAAATTTAATACGAAGCTAAAGAAATATTTTTGAGTGTACAAGCACTTTCGAATTGACTTTCACACATGAATCGATCACTTCCTTGAATGGTTCGACTAATTTCTCAGTTTTTTGTTTTGTCTGAAGTAAAATTACCTATTATTACGTTAATTATATTTTAGTTATAAACATTTTTTTTCTAGTAATTTTTACCGGGATTGGGGCTATGAAAAGGATGAAGAGATTTTTTTGTTTAAATAAATTAAAATCATTAATTACTATTAGGCTTTAAAAAAAACATTTTTAATTTTTTTATTGGAGGGGTTGTGTTACACAAAATAGTGTGTGACACGTCTGAAAAGTATAGGTGATTCCTACTTTTCGCACATATATTACAAATAACTATTATAGTAACGATTCGTCATTGGAATCATTTTCATGATGAATCACGCTTTTTAAGTCATTATTTTGGTTTCATTCGTTTACTTGGACCCAGGCATTGTTATCCACAATCTTGCGACTTCACTCTTTAAATAATATTTTATAAAGTTGGATCAAAGTTACCTATTTAGACTATTTACTAGGTAGATAGCCTCTATCAGTGTATTACAAGCATCTACGTGTGACGTCATTTCACATTCACGCCAACAACAAACTGATCGAGCGTACCTAGTGACCAAACAGTTTGCAACATACCAGAGGTTTTCAAACTACACGTCGCAGCTCCCCTGGGAACTGCAGATTCATATTTTTGATCCGCGACCCAACCTTGCTTGATATACCTACCTACCAAAAATGAAAAAATTCACCTCATGTTGTGTTTGTTATCCCAGATGGTTGTGGACAAACACACAAAATAAATACGTGTTTTTTATTAAACAATATTTAATACGGAATTATAGTCACAATAAATTACGGTTAACACCTCGTCACAATAAATTCTTATACTTAAATAACTTCGCTCACTTTGCGGATAATCGTACGTAAAAACACATATATATATATATATATTTAATATTCTATCTATCGTCGTCTCACCTCTACATAGGGTGGACTACTAACTTGACGGTGTCTAGGAACACCTACAGACTTTTGAGTTCAATGTAGCAGAACTACCTTGAAGCTCTTCAGAAAGGCAAGTGAAGTTTTGGTGTAAATCGATTTACCAAGTGACTTCTTTTTGTGTCTAATATTGTTTACTTTCGCAAAAGGGTACCTCAGGTACATGCCAAAATAGTGCTGACAGTTATGCTAATTAGTTGTACGTCTGCATAATTGTTAGCTCTGTTAATTGGGTTACTAACGGAGGTAACGGTGAATATTTAGAGGAAATATTCGCCGTTAATTGTTGCGAAGTATTTAGGTCAGCGAATATGTTCATCTGTCTAAATACGACGGAACAAAGGTCCCCCAGGCAAAAGAGCCGGGAAGCCCCTGCTTCCTCCTAATTTGGAAGAAAGTGGCCAAAATTTTAATTTTGTTTTGCTTACCCTGTAATATTTACATCTTATTGTATATTGCTTATTATCTATAGGTTTCTTACTTTTGCTCTGTTCTGGCCAAGTCGTTAATTATATTGTGTGCATTGATTGTTTGGCAGTTAAGTGGTACGGATGAGTAGATAAGGAATAGTAGAGCAACTGATAACATTGAGCACCAAATGATTAGCATTAGATGGATTAAATTGACAGTATCTTGATACTCCAGGTTTGGAATTTCTATTTCTTCGGTTTTTAAGTTCTCTTGGGTGTATTTTATTGGTGTTATCGGTGTGAGATAAGGTACTACTTTGTTCCATTTGGGGTTATATGCTATAGAGATGTTTGGAAATTTAAAAATATGACGGAACACCTCACTAAGTATATTGTATTCGCATTGTATATGAAAATTTAAGCAAAAAAAAAAGTTCATTGATTAACCTTGGATCAACCATGGAAGTATAAACTTGCCCAAAATCAAAAACTTTCAGGCCCTATTTTTGAAATTCTCATCCACAGTCAGAAAAGTGGTAGAAAAATTCCAAAGGCTTCACTGATTGATGGTGAAAGTCTGCTAAAATCTTTTTTTTTTTTTCACCCAATATTTTTGCCATAAAACTTCACTTCGGCTGATAAATTTTCAAAAACATTAATTTCAAATTCACCTTGAGCAAAAAATAATTTTTTCAATTCTTCTTAATTTTTCTAACACGAGTTGTTTCAGTTGTTAGGAAAACAATTTTTCATTAACGACTCATTTTCTCAAAGACAAGAAAAAATGCTCATTCAACATTCTTCGTAGAATTTTGTTCCACGTCAGTTACACTGAAGGGAGTTTTCAAAGAATTTTGAAATTTTTCTTGCTCTACGTGATTTTTAGTAATCATTTCCGCCTACAGACGTTTCGTTTCTTTTTTGTTTTTTGAATAGAAAAGCTGAAATAAATTCAAGTTGGCCTTATTTCTTCATCCGTCTCCGGCGATCACAAGTTTAATGCACAAAATTTTGGCAACTGAAAAACAAAATTTTCAAATGAATGGACCGCCAAGTCTTTATAAATTTCATTTTCGTTTTACTGGGAATTCAAAACGAAAATTAGTCTATTTTTTCTTTCTTTCTTTTTAGTTACAAATTTGTAAAAAAACGTCGTGCTTTTTTTTTTTTTTTTTTTAAACAAAACCCATTTTATGTAGCTTTCTTTTTCATTACCGTCGTTAAAATACCACTTACCTACAAGCTTTACCACGTGCGACATTTAAAGGAAAAAAATTCCGAAATTTACCTCGAGAAATTTTAATTAATCTCTGTTTACCTAGGTACGTTAAAATGTCGTGCATCTTTCTTCTTTCTTTTTTTTCCTGCTTTATTGGCTCTCTCTAACTCTCTTCAAGTTTTTGAAAGGAGCTTGGAAACGATGGTCAGTAAGTTGTGAATGGTTAAAATGTAAAACATCTGAAAGGATTTCACGATGCGTGACAATTTCTCAACATTACATGAAACATGATGCGGGGCGTTCGCCAAAAAAGGGATCGGATTATCCAAAAATGAGTAATTTGGGTTGCATACAACCGAATGAATGAAAATAATAACCTCAATGGTCTGATACTGAAATATTTTTCAAACCATTTCAGCTAGAGCTAGAATACTTGCTCGAGGCGACCTCATTCAGAGTACTATGCCGTAACTGAACACGAGTTGCAGTGAGTCGCAAAAAAATGGTTACCAACTTTTTCATTTTTTTCGTTTTTAAATAAGAAACTTTTGAATTACTTCGCCGCATTATCATTAAAAGCAACTCATTCACATAAGAAAAGCGGTAACACCTTTGAGATACACATAAATTCAAAAGACATCTAAATTTTATTCAAAAAGCGAATTGTAGTGGTACGTTAAATCACCTGAAGCTGAAATAACCACTGATAATATCAAATAAGAGCGAATGAATGGAATGGAGGGGGAAATCGAATAGATTCGAAGTCTAGGTTTTGATATTTTCAAAACTTTTAATATATCATGAGAAAATAACACGTTTATATTGAGTTATCTTAATTGGGAAAAATTCTCGTATCTAGCTCCTGAATTATGTAGTATACATCGCATCATCTCAAGATGTTCAAAACATTATTTACCTACCGAAGTAATAATATTGACGAAATCTACTTCGGGTTAACTTAGGCAATTTGTTGATAATTCGCTTTTAATAACGTGTCCATTGGGTTCTACATTGATCATAGTCAAATAATGCTTTCATGGCAACTCCAAAATCCTTTGAAGATTTTTTTTAATCCTTATTCGCAAGTGTAAGCATTAATAAGGAGCGTTCTGAACGTCGAACGCAAATGTGTCTACATAGTATATCTACTCTCAAAAATTTTTGAAGAAATACAAAAAGAAACCTTATTTGTACATACAATTAGAAATGTTTCAGGGACATCAAAATAACTTAGAAAATTTTTTTACAACACCTGTCGATAAAGATAAAGTAGATAATTACGTGCCTCTAAACAGTACATAAGGTGGACGGTTTTAGAACAATGAATAAAATAAATTGTGGAATACCTTGTCGTGAGAGATATTCACACTAGAAGGTCTTCAACAGTATTTTGCGTGTTCTGCCACTTCATACGAATAAGTATGGGAGAGCCAAATCCTCGGCGAACACTGGCGATTTTTGAGCCGGTTCTGAGAGTTTATATACCGAATTTGGCACACGCACACGGACACACATACGTATGTATGAATACGTAATTATGTCATACGTTGCGTCGTTTCCTGTCTCTGCTGAGATGATAAGAAACGACGCAGTGCGTTTGGTACCGAGTCGTGACATTACCGAGATCGTTATCAGGTAATTGATCTCGACTCGAATGATGTATCTTACCTGTACGTACGTACAGGTACGAACATACAAACGCGTTCGTGTATTTAGTTTAACGTCATAGAGACGAATATTGCCAGCCTTTGGGCGGCGACTGTCGTCGAGGGGTGCGAGCCCCTAAAACCTCATACGAGTGATGTCCCCACAGCTACTCCCCCCAGTTTTCGCGCCGCGAAAATGATAAGTCGCGTGCCTGGGGGGACTTATCGAGTCTACTGTCTTTGGTCTCGCTCCCACTTAGCGAGGGCCGAGCCTACCGCAGCCCCGACGCATTCATAGGACTGCTTCCTTGCGTCTAGCCGGGCTTGGTAGGCCTCCCTACTTGTCTGTCCCCTTCTTCTCGGCGGTCGTTGTGTTGGAGCCGGGTGATAGGGATGGGAACGGTGTGACAGGCGGGGGTCGACTAACGTCAGGGGCCTTGGTCTTCGGTACATCGGGGAGTTTGAGCTCCCAGATGGACTGTAGGCCAGGCTTGCGGTGGGGGGAGGGCGTGGAATGCGCACCTCTTCCACCTGTTTTTGTTGGTTCACCTCCATCCTCGCCAGGGTTAAGGGCCCTGGAGGTGGGTTTGCCACCTCCGGTGCTCTTTCCGGCGACTTTGGCGGCGAAATCAACGGAGGAAGGGGGGCGGACATTATTTTAACAATATCCGCCGCCGACGTGTCCATTAGTAGTTCGTTTTCTATTCTTTCCGCTTCCTTTTCGCGTTCCAACTGCTCCTTTGTCTTTATAGGCTGGGGGGCAGGTGGTACTACGAATTGGAACGGTTGAGCAGAAAACGGGGTACCAGTTGAAGACGACATGAGGAAGGAATACAAGTATTATGAAAAAAGGAAGAAAAAAGAAAAAATGGTAAGAATTGTTTTCGGCTAGTTTTTACTTTGACAGTCGAAAAGCGAATGAAAAACTTTGCGAGAATAGTTTCGATCGCAGCTTTATTCCAAGTCGTTATCTTTTTTCGGACTTGTTCGGAGGGGATAGTGCATTCAATATTCTTTAGCTTAAAAGTTTTCCGGTTAAATTTGGTTAAGTACAAGCAGAGTTAAGCGTGTTTGAATTTTCGTACTTCGAATTTTGTATTTCACAAAGGAATGCACTCTTCGTTTGTGACGTCACGATCTATTGACTATTTTGTTATCGGTATTATTTGTCAATAGAAACACGTTGCAATGTTTTTCTTCCGTATTGCACGTGGATTTGTTTATTCGTGTCGTATTTTTATTGTACGCACTTTTTCTCTGCTTATCTGAAGAATTTCTATTGTTACGAATATTCTCAGATTCTCGTACGTCTTTTTATGCGGGTTTGTATTTTCCGCTGCGGATATTAACTTTCGTGAATATTTTCAGTTTCTCCGTGCCAATCTCTCGGATTTTCGAGTTGGAATTTGGTTTTTCTGCTTTCTGCTGCCAAGGGGCCTGCCTCTTTTTCGTGGGCACAAGGGGGCCGACGGATCGTATTGTATTTTGATGATCTCGTCATTGAACTTTACCGTTTTCTTTATTTTTATTTTTTCTTCTGGTGATTTTTGTGATTTATCACCATTTTCGACTGGATTGTCCTCAACTTTCTGTGGTTGTGTTGTTTCGGACTGTTCAGTCTGTTCTTCCTTTATTATTTCCTTGTGTGTTATCTTCCTTTTTGCTCTTTGGAGCATTTTCTTGTCGTCGTTTATAAGGTACGCAGGTTTCAATCTGTCAATTGAAATCGTTTTTTGTTCACCTGCGATTAGTATCACGAAATTCTTGTCATCTCGTGATACAACCTTATAAGGACCGGCGTATGGTTTCTCCAACGAAGATCTTATTTTTTCGTCTCTGACAAACACATGAGATGTTGTGGCCAAGTGTTTGGAGACATAAACCTTTGGTTGGCCATGACGAGCTGCCTGGTTCAGAAAGTTGTTGGCGTCAGTCCGTATGTCTTGGACGAGCGTTTCGGGGCTAATTTCTTTCGAATGTGTGAAAAAGTCCCCTGGTAGGCGTAGCTCTTCGCCGAGCGCTAACTGCGCTGCAGAGTGACCCGTGTCCGTTTGGAGAGCAGATCGAAGGCCCAAGAGGATGGTTGGTAGTATGTCAACCCATCTCTTGGTGTCGCAAGCCATGATGGAGGCTTTCAAAGCTCTGTGCCATCGCTCAACTTTTCCGTTTGCTTGAGGATGGTAAGCTGTGGTGTGATTGTGTTGTACACCAAGCTTCTTAGACAGCTCTTGAAAGAGCGAGCTTTCGAATTGACGACCCTGGTCCGTGATGATGACTTCAGGTACGCCATAGCGGGCAATCCAGGTGTCGTATAACCTGGCAGCTACCGTGGGAGCTGTCATCTCATGGAGAGGAACTGCCTCTGGCCATCGAGTTGCTCTATCGATCATCGTTAACAGGTATCTGTGTCCTTGGGATGGGGGTAATGGACCCACCAGATCTATATGTATTGTTTTGAACCGCTCCGTTTGTTTAAAAGATTTGAGAGGCGACCGAGTATGTCTTCCTACTTTGGACTCTTGGCAATTCAGGCAACTGCGAGCCCATTTGTTGCAGTCGGACTTCATCCGAGGCCAAACAAATCTTGATGATACTAGTCCAGCAGTGCATCTTGGTCCAGGGTGCGATAGATTGTGCACACTACTGAATGCCAATTTGCGATACTTTGTCGGCAGGAATGGCCTATTCTTGCCTGTACTAATGTCGCATGTTAGTAAAACATTAGTACCAGGGATTTTCCTTTGTCTCAATTTGAGAGCTGTGTCATCGTTCGACAACAGTTCTTGCAGTTCTGCATCCCTTAACTGTTCTTTAGCTATTTCAGCGTAAGGTAATTGAGACGGTGCCGAGATAGCTTCGATCCTACTAAGAGCATCAGCTGGAGTGTTGAGTTCTCCACTTATATACTGGATGTCCGTAGTCAACTGTCCTATGTAGTCCAATTGTCGAGCTCTTCTCGGGGAAGCTGGTTCTGTCTTTTGCGTGAAGGCATGTGTTAGGGGTTTATGATCTGTATACACAGTGAAACATCTACCCTCTAATTGGTGCCTGAAATGCTTCAACGCAGCAAATATTCCCAGTAACTCCCTGTCGTATGTGCTGTAGTTCTTCTCGGTTTTTGATAGCTTTCTGGAGAAGAAAGCGAGCGGTAACTTTTTGTCATTGTCCTTTTGGTACAGTGTTGCACCAATAGCAAAGTCGGATGCATCAGTTGCGACACATAACGGCAGACTTTCGTCTGGGTGAGCTAATAGAGTTGCATTTGCCAGTGTTTCTTTGATGTTTTCGAAGGCTTTTTCAGCTTCTTCAGTCCAATCGAGTGGAGTCTTATCTTTCTTCTTGTTTGTTTTGATTAATGCGAACAGCTTACTTTGTTCGGCTGCAGCATTTTTAATGCAACGTCTGTAGAAATTCACCATCCCCAAGAAGCGTCTGAGTTCTGCTACGTTGGAGGGTTTCGGGAATTTCAGTATGGGCTCTACCTTGGTCTTCAAAGGGGAAATGCCTTCGGTCGAGACTTGATAGCCGAGAAAGTCAATCTTGGATTGTTTGTATAAACTTTTTCCAATATTGATAGTAAGTCCAGCAGCGTGTATACGTTGTACGATGGTTCTTACATTCTTCTCGTGCTGTTGCTCACCGCCTTCTGAGCAAATGCATATGTCATCCAAATATGCATAGGCAAACGGCAAATCCATAAACAGTCCATTGATGAATCTTTGGAAAGTTTGTGCAGAATTACGGAGTCCAAACGGCATTCGAAGGTATTCGAATAGCCCAAAGGGGGTTATGACCGCTGTCTTTGGGATGTCCTGTTCGGCCATTGGAATTTGGTGGAATGCCCAGTTGATGTCGATTTTTGTGAACATCGTTTTACCCTTCATATTTGCGTTGAAGTCCATTATGTTTGGGACTGGATAGCGATCAGGAACTGTTTTGGCATTTAAGGCCCTGTAGTCTCCAACGATTCGCCACTCTCCACTGGCTTTTTTGGTCATGTGGATCGGGGAACTCCATGAACTTTTTGATGGGCGGCATATGCCTTCACCTATTATGCGATCATAGTATTCCCGTGCTGCTTTGAGTTTATCAGGCAGTAACCTGCGGGCTCTAGCATGGCAAGGCGGTCCTTTTGTTTCTATATAATGAATGGTATCATGTTTATAGGTCGGGTGCCTGCGAATCGATGGTTGTGTAACTCCAGGATAGTCTGACAGAATCCGTAGGAATTGTTCGTCGACTTTTGTGCAACTGGATATATTGGTGTCCAGTTGGTACGCTAGCGTTTTGCCTTCCACCCATAGACCAGTATTGTTGTCTATGATTTTTCCATTTTTGAGGTCGATGACCAAGCCGTAGTGCGCGAGGAAATCCGCACCCAGGATCGGAGTCGGAACGTCCGCAATTGTGAAGGACCACGTCATGTCTCTTCGCAAACCGATGCTTACTTTGCTGGATTCTATTCCGTAAGCTGGAAGGTTTTGACCATTCACAGTTCGGAGGTAGTATTTCGGAGGAAATGCCTTTTGGTTTTTATCTACTGGCAAAATGCTCAAGTCAGCACCTGAGTCAATTAGGTAACGTCTCCTATTTGTCCTGTCCTTGATGAACAGGCGGCGTGAATACTTTTTCGAGGGATCTTCAGCCGCATAGATGACCCCTCTTTCTAGTTTGACGACTTATTGTAAGTTTTACCCCACCATTGGCATCTGTTGTTGCACTTGGTGGCCTCTGCGCCAAACCGATTATGAAAGAAGCAGGATTTATCGTCCCAGTTTTGAGACCGGGGTTTCGGGGACGATGTTCTTCTAGGGGGAGTTGGACTCTGACCCCTGGTAGAATTGCTCTTACGGTCTCTTGACCTGGATTTTCTATCGTTATTTCTGTTACTACTCCTGCTTTTCGAGCGGTTGTTGCTTCTACCATTTTTTGGACTATTATTATTACTACTCTTTTTCTTTATTTCGCTAGTCAGCTGAGCTATTTGGGCTCTAAGCTGAGCTAGTTCTCCGGTCTCTGCCGATACTGCACTTATCGAGGGTGCTGATCTCGAGTGTTCTAGTGCATTATCGGCACTCTTTGCTAGGAAGTCTAGGTCCTCGGAAGTGTTGATTACCGTGGTACCTATGGCTGCCAGACACTGCACAACATGTTGGGGAAGTTGTTTGCAGAACTGGTTTCCAATTACTGACGGTGACACTATATTATCGGCCTTTTGTCTGAGTTTGGCCATGAAGGTGGAGGGTTTGTCGTCTCCAATCTTCATTCCGCCCATCACATCATCAATGATTTGGTTCTGAGTCTTACCAAACACATTTCTTATTTTTCTGCAGAACCAACTATATTTATCTGCTTCCGCCGGAGGGCATTCCATGATATCCGGAATGCGGCGTATTATTTCTGCGGGCATGCCGCTACAAATGTGTGAGTATTTTTGGTCGTTTTGCAGATTCTCTGTCTTAAAACGACCCTCGAGGAGAGTTAACCATAATTCCACTTCATTTGGTAGGAAGTCCGGAATCTCTATCCTCCGTCTTTGGACAACAGGGTTCTGCAATGTTTGCAGTTGCAACAGCTGCAACAGCTGTGCAAGTACTTCGGGGGTCAACTGTGGCTGACCACTCCCGGCTGTTCCTGTTTGATTTGATGATGGGTTCGGGTTCGTGTTTCCGTTGGGCATCGTGTGCTGGACTTCTCTATTTGTACTTTCAACAAAGAGTTTTCCAGACTCCGTGGGTTGTCGGTCTGGGGTTGAAGGGTCGGGGTCTTGGCTCAAAAGACGACCACTTCTTAGGGTTCGAGCTGTTGTTTCGTTTGGGTTAGCAACAGCTCCCAAACGCAAGGCTTCTGGCCTCCGGATCCTTTTTTGTTTCTCCGGAGTCTCAAAGACTTCTGAGTCTCTGGTCGAAGCTGGAGGAGTTGGCGGATGAGGGCAACTTTGTTCCTCCAGGTCTACTTGTCTTGGTTCCCTTCCGGCAAATATATTTGGAAGGGGGGGTGTAATTTCCCACTTTCTAAGTCAAGACCTCTGCTTCGACAGCCAAAGGTGTCTAGATCTTGTAAAAATTATTTGTATCACAAGCGAGTAACTCGCCAGTGCACCGCGCCTCTTTTTAGTTATAGCGCAACGCGCCTCTAGACACCCACGACGTAGCCAAAAAATCACGTCGGGGTCACCACTGTGGAATACCTTGTCGTGAGAGATATTCACACTAGAAGGTCTTCAACAGTATTTTGTGTGTTCTGCCACTTCATACGAATAAGTATGGGAGAGCCAAATCCTCGGCGAACACTGGCGATTTTTGAGCCGGTTCTGAGAGTTTATATACCGAATTTGGCACACGCACACGGACACACATACGTATGTATGAATACGTAATTATGTCATACGTTGCGTCGTTTCCTGTCACTGCTGAGATGATAAGAAACGACGCAGTGCGTTTGGTACCGAGTCGTGACATTACCGAGATCGTTATCAGGTAATTGATCTCGACTCGAATGATGTATCTTACCTGTACGTACGTACAGGTACGAACATACAAACGCGTTCGTGTATTTAGTTTAACGTCATAGAGACGAATATTGCCAGCCTTTGGGCGGCGACTGTCGTCGAGGGGTGTGAGCCCCTAAAACCTCATACGAGTGATGTCCCCACATAAATTCTTTATGAATTATTTTTCACATTAGGTATACACCGTCTCGTACGCATGTGTTTCTTTATACACTGACTATAAATTCTTCTTGCACAAGCTTGCGCGCATGCGTTACTTTATACATCTTAAGGGATTTCTTTAAAAAAAAACAAAAAAAAAAACAGCGTCATCAATGAAATTTAAACACGTACCTTATAATATATTGATTTATATATGGATTACAGGAGAGTATTGTTACAGCATTCGATAATATAAAAACATTATTCTAATTTTTTCTTGGTTCAACTTTTTTTTCATTTTCTTAGAAGGGGATGTTGCAAAAAATAGTGTGTGACACTCGTGTATAATATAGTAGGTGATTGATACTTACGTGATTTGCATCACTCGCTTTTGGCTCGTGCTACAAAAATCACACTCTGATCAAAATGATCTATTTTAAACAGCTACATCACAAATAGGTAACTATTTTTTCTTGCTCTACTTGTGAAATTATTTTATCTGTTGAGCCAGCTCTACACTTTCATTTATTTGCCAAATGTCACCGAACCCATATAATAGGGTATATTCACCATTGTGCTTGCTAAATGGTGAGCACACTGATACACATATGGCAAATTCATAGGCATGACAAGCATAATAGTTATTTGTGATACATTTGTATAAAGTGAATGATTTTGATTCCAGTGTGATTTTTACAACACAAGCCGAATGCAAATGATGTAAATCACTCGAGTATCAATCACCTACTATATATACAGGTGTGTCACACAATATTTTTTGCAACATCCGTTCTCTCTAAAAAACAAAAAAATTGAAACAAATAAATATATCTGCAAATGGGTAACATATAAGCACAAACTATCTCCATACGTGGCTATAGTGCTAATCTATGAATGTCCATATCTGAAGTTCAAATTCCTGTAGTGGAGAAATTTTTACAAAAAAAAAAAAATAAATAAAAAAAAATAAAATAAAGAAAATGACGATATACGCTATGTTTAGTAGTAGTAGGCAGTGTACCAGTGTATAAAACGACGCAAGCATCAAAGGCGATGTATAAAGTAAATATCTTAGACATTGCTCCTAGAAGGTTCTAAAATTGCCTGTTTTATGTATTATGAAGGTGCGTATAAAAATTAAGTTTATAAACAAGTGTTGCAAAAATATTTTTTTCTTTGACTCATGAAAATTAACCTACAACAATTGGGAACAACAGTATGTATTTTGTCATACTCACCAAATACACGAGCAAACCCAACCCGAGCAAATCTACCACATATTTGATCATTGGGCAAATATTTGTCTATTTGTCAAAAATGTATTTGGCAATGTGGGGACAATACTCATATGACATACAGGGGCTTGTACCCTCGACAACAGTCGCTGCTGAAAGGCTGGCTTATATTCATCTTTATGACATTAAATAATTAAATACATGTACGTTTGTATGTTCTTATCTGTATGTATGTACAAGTAAAATATATTATACAAACCATGACAAATTACCTGATGAAGATCTCAGTGATGTCACTGCCTGGTACCAAACATGCTGTATCATTTCTTATCACCTCACTGAGACAGGAAACAATTTAATGTTATAATATAATACCACATGTATATGTACGTATATGTATCTGTGTACGTGTGCCAAATTCCCTATATAAACTCACAAAAATGGCTACAAGATCACCAGCATCCGCCTAGGATTTGGCTCTCCCATAGATTCGTGTATAATGTGTCAGAACATGCAAAGCTGTTGATTACTTTCTATGTGTGAATACTTCTCACAAAAAGGTATTCCACAGACAAATAAACCAATATGTAGAGCTAGCCTTATATTTAAAAAAAGTGGAGTTCCCCTCAAGATATTTATTTCTAATATCATTTGTTACTAGCATCACGCAACCTACATAACATTCTTATCAAAATAAACAATTATTCTATTTGAAATATCAATATTTTAATTTTTTTCAAATTCAGAATGAAGTGATTCTTTTTAAGATTTATTCTGTTCCCCAAATTTTGAGTATCAAATTGTATCCCTCTCAACAGTTTCTAGCCATAATAGCTACACGTGACTACTTTAAGACTAAGAAGAAGGAGAAGAAGAAGAAGATACATATATGTACAATTCAATTCTTTCATTGTAGGAGTGTTAGATATTTTCTAACGTATCACATGTCAGAAACCATTCGTACTCAGCTGGATCTGGTTTGCTTCGACAGTACTTTGAGGCACCCATTCATCTGTTGACAAAACTAAAGTCAGAACCAAAGATTATATGCTAAATTTATCCAAAATTTCTTTAAATATTGCATTTCTATAAAACAAAATAGTCAATGGTTCCGGCTCTTTATAGCCTTGTATTTTGTCTATTTAAACACCTGCTGCTGGTGGTCCAATAAGCGAATTTATTCAGTTCACCTGTAGAAATTTTTTTTTTCGGCCCTCGTTTATTCAAAAGTGTGTGAAAACGCTACCAAGTGGTCGAACTTAGCCTTTATCCGTCATTTTGTTTAGCCCAGGCTATCAAACGTCGAGCAAAAAGGTCATTTTTCTTCTTCTTCTTCTTTTCATCTTGTCTCAACACTATTAATATTTGCATATCGTCGGTCATCAAAAGCTGGTCACCCTTGTACAGCTAATGACTTCGGCGGTTCAAACGTCCTACCAAAAACCCGTCAACCTTCTGCACCACCATTACCATTCCATTCTTCACGTCCTCAAAAGACTTTTTGAAATGGTGTGGCCGGAAAACCGACTATTAGCATTCGAAATCCACTAAAAGTCTAAAACCGTCGTAAAATGGCGGCAAACTCGATGCGTTTATACCGTTAAGAAATGCTTTTGATGGGATTTATTTTTTTTTTTTTTTTTATTCGTTTAAAATAAGGCGAAATTAAAATGGAACCATCCGAAAAAAAGGGCGGGTAAAATAAAATTAATTTTCTTCCAAATTACGAGACAATGGGCTTTTTAATAATATTTTACCATATTTTCACTAAAAAGAAAAAAAGAAAGGTTAACACGTCTGCGTTTTTCTTTTTAATGTTTTTTTTTTTTTCAATTTTTTCTGAAGCTGCTTCCTCCTCTTTAGCAAAAGTCAAAAACATAAAAAATAAATAGAATGAATACGTGATGCGCTTGTAGGACGTGTAACCTCGATGAAATTTACTCGACGCTATAAAACAGATAAAACGTTGCCCCTGTATTTGCCAACGTATACTTAGTGTGGGAAACTCTTTGAAATTCAATTAAATTATTTTCTTCGGTAATGGGTTGGTAGTTTTTTTTTGTTGCTGTTGTTCTTCCCCTTTTTGTTTTTGTAAATGTCTATGGCACGTTCAGTTCTAAGAACTCCGGAGTATCTGTATAAATGCGGTGGCTAAACAGAGTTGAAGCATTTGCTGTAGTGCTGTTCATCAATGAAATTCGTTTTCGGTACCTATTTATTAAATTTTCTTCAAAGTCTGTTCTTTAGCGTCGATGATGATAGTCGTTTTTGGAAGGAACGCGTCTGGAAATGAGAGCTGCTTTCTTTCATTGTGGCGGAAAAACGCTAATTTTAACCACAGATAAACCTTCTTTTTCCTCTGCCATCGTAAATAGAAGAAGCAACCCTGTCCTACCGACTCAAAGCTCGCAATTTTTGATGGTTGAATAAAAACAGCTTCCTTCTCACCGATGGTAAAATTTTTGCAGAGGTGAAATGAGAAACCAAAGAGAAAGCTTTGTAATGGATGGCATGCTTAGAAAAAGAGAGGAAGTCGAGGTCAATCACTACTTTTCTTACTTTTGTCACATCCCACGCAATTCATAAAAATTTCACTTCAAAAAGCAAATAGAAATAACGTAAACTACCGCAGCAAATTACAGCATGAAACTGAGGGAGATGAATAAAGAGAGTGTGGAACACCTTTATGTGAAAACATATTCTCCCCAGAAGGTAATCTACAGATTTTGTGTGTTCAACCATTTCATATGTAAACATATCAGTAAGCCAAAACCTGGACAAACACCGGCAAATTTAGATCTGGTTTGGAAGGTTTATCTACGGGCTTATTTACACACACACCAACACACATATGTAGTAATTACGTATGTTTGTGAGAGCGGCCTAGTGCATCATTTCTTGTAGAAATAAGAAATGATGGGCCAGTTTGTCTATGAAATCATGACATCATTGTATTGTTAAGACTGGTCACGATTCAGTACTCGTACATTACTTGCATGTATGTGCAACTAATTACAATCGAACAAAATTCATGAAATTGTGTTTAACATTATAAAGACGAATATTTACCAAACTGTCATCGGGGGTCTAAGTCCCATAACCTCATACATTGTGAGTTCCGACAGAGAGATTTAGTTTTTTTTTAATTTAGCAACAGCAGAATCTGACTGAATGGATTTAGAATATATCGTATGGGTAGGCAGAGACACAAATCTTGTTTATTGTTTTTAACAACCTATCTCTTCCAATCTTTTACTATTTTCTGCTAAAAAAAAATCATGGAATCACTCCCGACCAGTTATCACCTTATCAGATCAGTCTAGTACTAACGCGTTGCTAATTTAATTAGGTATGCACTTATTGAACATTCAAAATAAAATATCATAGGTAATCTAATAAGTACTCGCACACATATTCACACAATGTGTTTGGACCATATGTTATGAGAGTCTGATATCTAAACTAATTTTTTTTTTTCTTTCATGATGAATGTAGGAACTAATGCAATTTCGAGCGTACTCGAAAATTTACTTAAAAAACTTAGTATCGGAGGACTAGTTTTTCTATCATAGCTGTTAAAATTACCATTAGGTTTACACACTAGGATAGGTCTTCCATACCAATCAAATTAATGATTTTTATTTAACTAAAAATGCTGTATGTCACATCAAGACTGAAGGCAAGTCAATGGTAACTGATGTACGATATTAGACTGTTATTCCAAAGGCTACATTATTCAATCTATGGCTTTTCTATTCAGTAATTAGTGGCTTTTGAAGGAGTGTCGCTACTGGTGGTTCATGATTAATAATTATTTTACCTTATGAATCGAAACTGATCTTCATGAAATGTTAATTTACGTCTGTTTGATTAATCAGGCATATGGAGAAGAGAGATAAATACCTCCAATGCAGGCTATAAGCGTGAGCATAACCACGAATGAAATTAACGAAATAATCGACTGCCGAATAAAACTGGTTTTCAACCTTAATATAGCTTTCCAACACCCTTAAAAACTGACTAGTGTTGAGAGTAGGTACCGGAATCAGTTGTAAAATGTTCACGATATTTCTTGCTACCCAAATAAGTTTCAATATTTTGCTGTTTTGGTTCAGTTCATTTAATTATTTACTAGTTTTGGTTGATAACTTCAGAATTTTATTTAATTTTGAGAACATGAATTATTGTGAATTTATGTTAGTCATAGATCATGACAAAAATCTTACAAAGATAATCAAGACCACGATGAAGACTTGACTGTGCTAGACCAAGACCTAGAGTAAGAATATTGATGCAAGACCAAGTGCAAGACTTCCAAAAACTCGGTCTCCGATTTGCTTTTACCTATAACTAAATGAATACGATTGCATTGGCAAATCCAGATTAAGCATAGCTTGTCCAAAAATTAACTCGGTGGTTACCCAGAGTAAACAATACACACTCGAACCAATCAATTTTAAATAGTCGTTGTTTTCGAGCTCAACTCTTCTGTTGAAAATGCGCTCACAAGGCCACCAAAAAAGAAAAAGAGCGAAAGCAAACTTGTTGCTCGAAGAAGAAGAAAAAAAATAGGAAAAAAATCGAGTACGTACTTAAGCAAATAAAAATAAAACGATGAAGTTGAAAATTAGCGTCGGTGGGCAACCACTCATACACCATTCATCCACTCTTCCCATTTCTTTACCATAGTCGTCTTTTCGTCGACCGAAAATCGAATTACCAAAATGCGAAAGCATCCGCAGAGCTAACCTCTTTCCTTTCGTTCACCTAAAACCTCCCCGTCGCTACGAAATTTTATTGTGAAAACGGTAGAAATTTAATTTGATCGGCGAAGATAGTAGAAAAAATTTTTTCAATGAACAGTCGCCCCCGTCGATGTTTTTATTCCACTAATGGACTGCTCGCCGCAAAAGACAAAATTTCCACTTTATACGATAATATTAATATATATATATGTGTGTGTGTGTATCTACAGGCTACGTATGTGTATATCGTATTTTTATATTGCATAGACCATATTATGTATTATCTACATGGTGTGTATAGAGTTCTATAATGGATGGCTATACGCGCCATAAATTTGGTCCCGCTATCGTATAATTCAATCTGATTGCTGTAAGATGAGTGGAAATCGTTGGCAGTGAAAAGAAAATTTCGTAAAGCTCGCGACAAAATCGTAAACTTGCAAAGTGTGCAGGCCTATGTCTACGAAAATTTTGAACGCGATGCCAATATCTTTAGCCTTTCGTTCGTGCCTCATTTAATTCGTTAAGTGAATAACACGGAGAAAGGCCCAGTGCGTGTGCAACGTACGCAGCCGAAAGTCTATATAATACGAGTATACCTATGCAGTGTATCCTTTCTGCGTCCCTTTTGGATTTGCGGTATGGTCGACGACATTGTAAATGCGGCCTAGTCTTATTTGTTGATTGCGTGCCCGCTAAATAGGCTCACACGCACTGACAAAGTAAATGCAAAAAATTTACGAATCGAAGATAGGCCCTTGTAGCCGAGCTCAACCATGGGAACACGATTTTCATAAATTTGTCGAGTTTTCCGTCCATTCGGAGTACCAGTTTGACGTGAAATATGTCTCTTAATTTACACCAAAATAGATTTAGTCTGTCTTTATAAGGTTGCATGCAAGCTGCGAAAATTAGTTTCATTCTAGCGAAACCACATCAACAAGAGCCACAGCAAGAAAAAAACATGGCTCCGAAAAATATAGACCTAGAGCAAGAATAGCGACTTAGACCTTCTATATCGGAAAAAGAAGACGTAGCTTTCCTCACAGGGGGTTAATTTTAATCCACATTCATAAACTTTCACATTATGTACATGTTTACCTGCATCCATGTAGTGTTCAAAGAAATCTATAGGTATAATATACTGCATCGTATATATTTAACATTTTTATGGATGATTTTTCATCGCTTTTTATACCCTCGATGGTGAAGACTTCGAAAGGGGAAAAACATAGTTAATGGAAATTGTAAACTGAATTATTCAAACAGAGTAACTTTTTTACTAGTTCGAAAAAGATATCAAAGAAAGAAATATCAGCTTATTTTATAATTAAATTTTATTGAATTGAATATTGCGGAATAATGGTTAAGTTTTGAAAAAATTGAAAAATCCTCTTCCATTTAGTCAAAAGTTCCATTTTTTCTCACAATTTGGTGGAGTAAAAAGTATTGAGAAGGTTTCGAGATAAGAGAACAAATAGGACGACACAAATAGATAGAGAACAGAAATGAAGAAAGGAATGTCTAGCGATGATGAAAAGTGTAAGAATATAAAACTTATCAAGTCATATGTGTGAGAAAGTACATTGGTACTTTACCCTCAACTTCAATAAAGAATGAGATAAAATGGAAAAACATGGTAAATTATTATTTTTTTCTTCAAAAGTAGAACTGAATTGAAAAAAAATTAACAGGTTTCACATTTTGTAACAACAAGAGGAGGGCATTGAAAATGAATAAAAAAAAAAATTTAAGAGTTGTTCATTTTTCATTTTTTATTCTTTCTGTTCACAATGAAAAAATGTTACCACCTCCACTTTATTTTTCATTACCAATTTCCTTTTCCACTTTTTTTACGGTCGTTATCTACCCCTTCACAAATAATTCGCTGAGTGGATAGTGGCGCATGCGCATCGAAGGGATAATTGACGAAAAAATATCGGGAATAATTTTTGTACTTGTACATTTATTAGTGATGGATTGGGTAATATACCCAATTGGTGGTAATTCAGTGTGGATGAAGGCAACATAATATGAATCATTAGCAGAAGATGATTTTTATTACAAAAAGTTCGGTAACTTTACCATTAACTGAATACCTACTGAAAATTTTTCATTTTGTTAAAAATGATTTTATTTCTCATTTGTTATAGATCTTTCAAGTATGAACAATGTCAAAAATGTTCGATAAAAATCAAAGTAAGAAGGATCTTATTCCTCCAATGATGTTTATTTATAGGAGATATCTTTCCTTCATGTACTTGTCACTATGCTCAGTCCATATAGTTATATATGTATAGTCAAAGATTCCAAAGTATGAATATTTCCTTCAACATTTTTCTTCAGCCCTACATTCCTTTTACCTACCTGGATTCGAACAAACAGGTCCATTGTTCTCCTCAAATAAAAATCGAACCAATACCCAGTGAGCTTATACCTATTCATCTTGGAATTTGATAAAAAAACATTGAACTGAATTTAAAAATCTGATCACTTAATTGTTTACCAAGCTGGGAGATACATTTTTGCGATTTTTATTTCCATTTGCATAGTGATCTTTATCCCACTGAAATATTAATTTGAAAATTGTGTTTTATGTCAAAAAGTACTAAGAGCCAACATTTTTTTAGAATGAAAGGCTACTAAAGGCCAAAGTACATCAACTAAGTTAATTATGTTTTCAAAATGTATCTACCAAAGAGTATTTCTTTTTTGTAACCAAGATGAGAGATTTTTCCCATGCTGCCAAGTGCATTTGTGCGTGGATAAGAAAATAGTGTAAGCTGAATGTTAAGTTTCTGTTTTCAAATTATTTTTTATCAAAACCTACTAAACAACATGCTTTATTCCTAAAAAAAAACCTCATTGATTGGTGTAGGTTTTGTCGGCTCGGGGAATCGAACCTGGGACCTACATATTCGCCAGCTAAAAGCGGTGAACTTAACCGCACGGCCATCTCACCGCCGACTATAACTGGCGAATGTATTTTATATTAGACAGCGTATGGTGGTTCCCACACACTCCCCCCCTAGAGAGACTCAACACGAGTTGAACGACATTAGATGCTGTGGGAGGTTGGGCTGAATCAGAAACGCCTCTTATACCTATACACACAGGCTTATACTACCTATACGGGTTCTATTTCCACTATATAGGGCGCCATCTATCGGCGACTCAAGTTAGGAAGGAGAGTTGTGAGTTCCACCATGCACCACTAGGGTGCGTGCATGTCCAGCACACGTCAAGGGTCACCAGATGTAGGTTTTGTCGGCTCGGGGAATCGAACCTGGGACCTACATATTCGCCAGCTAAAAGCGGTGAACTTAACCGCACGGCCATCTCACCGCCGACTATAACTGGCGAATGTATTTTATATTAGACAGCGTATGGTGGTTCCCACAATTGGTTTTAAAAAAGTAGTTCTGAAGGACAAATCCAGTGTGAAAACCTACTAAGGGAAACTTTGATTGTAAAAGTGATCAGGTTAGAATGAACTGAAAGACTCGTTCATTTCCAAATCAGTATCAGTGTGTTGTCAATCTACAAAATAAAAAAAATTTTCGAAGCCGTCTCGCATAGAACTGTTGTGACAGTTTTTTGCTGTTTTATTGAAAGTCCGATCTTCCCATAATATAGTACCTTTTGAAACTAAGTGACTCATTTATGTTTAATGGAAAAATTGAACACAAAAGCTCAGCTTCAAACAATGCATCCACGAGTGTAGAAAATCATCGTCTATATTCGTATTCAATTTCGTTCGTTGTCGAAGCAATGGAGCGTGACACGTGATCATAATATTTTGCCATTTCTATATACAATTTTTTGATTGGTAAATTACTCACGTGTTTTTGGGAGCCTAAGTAATATTTTCAACGTCCACATTTCTAGATGAAACGTCTAAGCTCCGAACATCCACTTCGTGAGAAATGCGATTCTCAAAATAATTATTCTCAGCCAATCTCCCTCCTTTTTTGTCATCACATTCTACACGAACTCACGCAAAAATTTGACAAACTCTGTAGATAGCGACTTAATGACATTAGAATCAAAATCATAATTCGAAATGAAGTCTCTTCGCAATGCACACAGGGCCACAATAAATAAAAAATATTTTATATCCTGAATTTTACGTATAATCTTCGTCTTATTAAACTATTTGTTCATCGTATTAAACACCATAATATATGTATGCATAGGTTTGTATTATAGTCTACCGAATTAGGTAACCAAATAAGTGTTTGGCCCAATATATGGATGGTGCATTGCATAAATGTTTGTACGGGACATTGTTTTCATATTTTGAGGTAAAATGATATTTTTAGTCGACATTAAATACGAGAGATTCTCTCGCGTATAATTACATTGCTACAGGTACATATATTGTATAAGTATCCGACTATATTATGTACGTATACCCAATGTGGTCCTTTTTTGAAGTTACGAATTAATAGGCGACGAAGATACACCACATTTTGCCTAACCTGTGGTTTTTAAATCCCTTCCTGTATCTTTGAAAAGCAATAGCTTACGCATTTAAATAGGAATATTCTATTTTGTTTCAGGAACTTAAAGCGTACCAGAATCGTTTTACTGCTTTATTAATGTTTTAATACTTATATTCAGGGTACGTACGAGTTAAATTACATGTTGTAATAATGTTTATTTTATTCAAATAAAAAGTAAAAAAAAGAAATAATAATTCTAACGGAGTAGCAAAGTGAGAAATTAGTACCTGACTAAAAAGTTATTAATAGATCATAATTTCGATGATTGTATTAAATTTCGTACGTAATTCAAAACAATTACGTCTTTCAAAATCGATATAAAAACAGATTTTCTGGAAGTACATTCCGGCCTATACACACCAAAATTGCTAGGCTGGCATATTGCAGTAAATTATAGGTAGTTAATATTTTTTCCAAATTTCTTAGTCATTTGTTCAAAAACAAGAATTTTATGGCTAAAATAATATCCAAAATAGCTGCAGTGTAGGTTAATACTGTCTGGTCGATTCACGCAAAAATTAATAACCTGTTGGAATAGATTGTAATAAATATTTGTTCCGAATGACATTTTTATTGGTCTAAAATTAGATATTTTATAGGTAAAATAAAAACATACATTGTGTTATCGGAAGTACCGTCTGGCCGATCTGTACCAAAATCGATAGAAAGTTATAATAAATTATAATAAATATTTGTTTCAAATTTCACAGGTATTAATCCAAAATTAATAATTTTATAGCGAAAATAAGAACCAAAATAGTGATACCGGCAGTACCATATGGCCAATCGACACTCAACTGGATAAGTCCAGTTTTGGCTTGGTACTAACGTTTATTCCAAATTCCGTGATTATCGGACAAAAATTGCGACCTGTACCGTGGTAGCAAGAAACTGGCTTTTATATAATTATGTATAATTCTATTTTATTATATGATATACCTATCTATTTTATAATATAACGTATAATTATATAGTATATAGGTATATATGAATTCGAGTTATGAAACGAAAAACGTACCTACCCCGGCCATCAGGTCGTTCCATGACACCAAGATTAATAAGTACATTTTCAGAGAAAACTTACTTAAAAACAACCGTCAGACGAAAGAATGAAAAAAAAAAAAACCAACATTTTTTACGACTTTTTCTGAATTTACATATCTTAAAACTTTTAAAATGTCGTCGTCTTTAGCTTTTCGTAAACATGTATCATAACCAAACTCTTCTCATTATTCATATTGTGTATAATTTTCATATTCTCATATTTTTTGTCTTGGAAAAAAAAAAAGGATAAACAGAGAAAAAATAAATAACGCAAGATACTTGATCCAAAAATCTATAAAACAGAAACTAGAGAATGATGAAAAATGCGATCATACTACTGATTATATCATTCAAAAAATTAATTTTTTCGGCATTCCTAAGAATTTTGGATGCTGGAAATAACTCTTTAAAGTAATCCAAAAATCAAAAATGTTGGGGCCACTTACTTCTGACAAATTCATTGAAAGAGAAACACCTAAATGAGAAAATATTTTAGGTAGATGATGGAAATCGAAATAGTAGACATGTTCTAAACAGAAAAACGTCTTAATTAATCTCCACCTGCACTGTACAAGATGATCGGAAGAACATATATTTTAATCTTTAATGTAGCAACCAATACTACTCCGTATATATGACATTAATTTACACAAACCTACAGTATACTTCTTTCCTTATGTTATTCGCTGTGTGGTTGTCTTTTGATTCCATTTGAATCTTTACGTCTTCAAAATAATTTACTCGTGATAAAGCTACATTTAATGCAATCGACTTTAAATTAACTAGGTGGAGTGTTTGCTTTCATCTAATTGTAGATAAGTGCTCATGTGACAGACAGTTCAGTTATAATGTCTGGCAGTGTTGTAAACTTGTGCGTTCCACCGTAGTCAAATTATTAAATCGGAAAATACTACAGTTTGAATGAAAGGTCAATAAAGTTATTTCCAATGTTTTACCTTAGCTATGATCCAAAGGAATCAACTCGATCAAACGGGGGCTCATATATGAAAATATCTTATTGACTACCTATACCGTTAAAAATGTTTTACCCTCACGTAAGTGCGTTATTGTGGTTTAGGTAAGTATCAAGATATTTCAGTTTATATGAATAGTGTACAAATTTTGCAAATTATTTCAATATTATTTGTACCAATAATATCTGTATAAATATTTGGACTGGTCTTGATCCTATCAGTTATTACAGTTTATATTTTGTGAAATCTTAACCTGTCAAATAGAAATATTATCTTCTCTCTTCGTTTGTGTTATGATTCTGATAAAGCCATCAATTGGATTTTTCAAATGAGAAAATTTAGGCCCAGTTTATTTGCGAGAAGACAAAAAAGTAAGTTTATATTAAAAACGAGTTTTAAAAAAATAGTGTAGGGATATTTCTCTTACTTCCTCCATACAGAGCTTGGCCCTGCATCGACAGACGGGTCGCAGACCTAAGTCCACGACCCAAATTATTAGTGCATTGCACTTTAAACAAATCCGTCGTCTGTATGCACTCATACAGACGATATGTTTCTACATTTGCCTGTAAATGGCAAATGGAAAAGGTGAGTATGTAAAATAGTACGTAGTCGCTGATATAGTGTGTGTCATGGTCTGTATATGGTACCGCAGTGCCTTTGGACAATTTCCCTAAACAGTTAGTACGCTTTGTATACTGTTAGGCATTAAACCAGCTGGCTACCGATGCTGAGATACAATTTGGTCACCCTACATGCAAATGGTTACACCAAACAAGCCACAGATAGGCTTTTCTTTTCTTTTTTTTCGCTTTAGCTTCATGCAAAATAAATATTATTTCATTGTGGAAGGTAGGCTGCTGCAGTATTAGTATATTTTAAAATCGCAGTAGTGAATGGAATAAATGCTTATAATGAGAAAAATAATGAACATGTTGAAATTTTATTGATGATTGTCTACATTTTTCCAGTTATTTGGTTTTCTACTATTATAAGCTAATAAGGTTCATTCAAGGTTGCAGTGATGCGTTTGATTTTTCAGTTGAAGCTTGTGAGGTTAAGTCCATATTGCAATCAAAAATAAGATTGGATGTGACAATCAGTCAGTTTAATTTTTGAGACTTCCATATAGGTTTTATAAATCTGTAAGAATAGAAAGATTAAGACACAGTCACTTCAAATTAAAATTAAATTAAAAAATAATAATGTGTGTAAGAAGGGTAGGAATCTAAAAATTCTAACGACAGTATTATGGAATTCAATACAGATATTAAAGCACTCTACATTGGCAGGTAAAAGTGTCTTTAGCTGTCTAATGATAAAAAAAACTGGAATTGTTGGTCTTACTGGTTGTGGTTTTGCAGAAAGTGCAAGACCAAGACTAAGCCCAAAATCGACTCAACTATAATAAGAACAAGATAGAATACAAATCGAGAGTAGGTAAAGACTGCATAGGTACATTGTCAAATGTTCATAATCATACTATTCAAATACTTTGTAACATTCAATGTTCAACTTTTCTTTCTCCAGTTTGATCGTTGATAGGTATTTGTGGAAAATTCAAATTCTTCTATTTTTAAAAAAGGCATAAATGGTATGTGGAATACCTTACATCGTGGAAAGTAAAACCAACAAAGGTGTTCAACAGAACAATTTGCGTGTTTATGCCAACCAAGACCTCGGCAAACACTGGCAATTTAGTCTATGATTTTCTGGTCTTATATACCCGGCTCCCTACACGCACACATACACACCTATGTAATATTTACATAGGTATAGTGTAGATAATTTATTTGTACTTTACGGTTGTCATGACAATGGTAAAGTATGGAGAATGCATCTTCGTATCGGTCCGTGACATCGCCGAGAGTGTTATCTATCGATTTGTCATGGTCCGAGATTTGTAACTTGTCTATCTGCAAAAATAGACAAGTACAAACAAACATACATTTATATTTGGTTTAACATGCAAGGCACGAATAATTTTCACCAAAGGTGACGACTGTCGTCGATAGGCCGAGCCTATTTCCTCATACGAGTGATGGTATAATCCCCACATGGTAGTTCTAAGTTAAATTTATCCGTCGGATAGAAATCATTTTTAATCAAGATCGAGACCAAAACCGAGACAAAGATCCATACTGACTGAACAAAACCAATACACAGATTATGTAAGACTTGAATGATGAAATCTCATCTATGAACACTTTAAACAACGCAGTAAGTCAATCAGATAAATCTGTTTCAACATTAAAATTAAAATCAGATGAATTTGTGAATTAGTACAGAATGACGGCCGTGCAGAGCTGGTCAAATATTCACTTGGGTAGCCTATTATTTGTTTTCAATACGCTACTTTTGAGGTATCAAGTGAAATATCACAAAAGCAATTCGATCATATACCAATTTACTATTCCGGACTAATAGTAAGCCGACTGGATTTTTATTTTTATAAACAATATAAATTGATACAAAAATTTGTTCCTTTTCCAATTTCAACGTCATATTATTGCATTGGGTGCTTCTTCAAAAGATTTGTCGAACTTACCTATTGTCGTCAAAATACCGCAACAGAGGAAATATATTTAGAAATATTAAAATCCGCATACACTTTGCAGTTCTGACCATCTTCGATAAAAATTGAATCGTTATCACCGCCCTAATCATCGACAGTATTTCCAAACGAGCAGATGCATTTCGTTCGAAACGACTAACTTTTTCACTTTTCGAAAAAAATACACATCGAACTTTTTCTCAGTCCGATATAAATTACTACCGCAAAGTAGTACCGGCACTTCCAATACGACCTTATACCTAACTGAAACATAAATTGGTATCAAAGCTTACTAATGGGCAAACATGTGTCGATAGAGTGGTTCGCATCTTTAAAATTCCTATTAATCGTCTGGACGTCTACATTAGACGATATACTGGAAGCACTTTTAGGACCATTTTTTGCTTTTGTACGGTCAGTCAATAAGCACTAAATAAAATTATACACTAATCTGTCATGACAAGAGCTATTCGCCTAACATTACACGTGTATGTTTCGTGCTGTTCGTGATCACCATAATACACATAGGCCTACCAACACAGTGTTTATATTTTACCAATTTTTAGTAGGCTATAAAATTAAATTTTGGTTCACTATGTGACAATTTCGAGAGAAATATTGGGAACCCAGATTAAGCCTATATAAGCTTACCTATGCAACGAGCTACATTCGACTTTTTTTCATTTTTTTTCACCAATTTATATTTTATTTTTGGTTCTCAATTCTAACGGTTCACGAAACTCATCGACGCACTTTAACATGTGCGACTCCAAAACTTATTCCATTCGAAAGACGGAGCAAACAAAAATGAGACTTTCAAAGTTCACTTATTAAGTGTATTCGTAATCTTTGATAACTCTTGTTCTGCATACTTTCGTAACTCATTGCATTTTCATAACTCGTTCGTCGTCTTTCTCTATTCTCCCTGAATTTTACTTTTATAAGATAAAAGTTTTTTTCAATTTTCACACCTACAACACATCCAACCTTGAGAAAATTATTCTGATTAAAACGAGTTATTTTTAAAATCTTCTAGCAGTCACTTGTTTGAGCCATTTGTTAAGAAGATTTTATATAAAAAAAAAACAGTAATTATCTCACATCTCAGCAATGCTTTGTAAATGAGTAGGCCTCTGTTCATAATAACTTTTAGAAGATTTTCACAATAAAAACTTGCAATTTAAAATTATTGTTTTTATTGAAAATATTGAGGGATAAACATTTTTAAAACGAATGGATTTTACCATATAATTATTTTTTACAAAGACTGTATACAGCTTTATATACAGTTAGAAGGTGGCAAGTTCCTCCTTCTTGACAGGAATAATTTTTCTATCAAATATGTCAATATGATATTTACATCAACTCATATTCAGTATTATTCGACAGGCATGTTTTCACGAAGATAAACATTTCAATCCTTCCAGTAACCATCACCAAAGAAGAAAGCGATCTACAATTCTCTTGCATGAAGCTGTTAGAATGCCCGTTCAGTGTTCTATTTTGTTGTCAAATTAGTATTAACTGAAAATACAAACATCATGTAATATGTATGATTGTAGCTTACTTCTTCTAAGATTATATGTATCTAACTTAAGTTCTTTGTAGCTTGCAATGAAGGTATTGGTGAAAAAATAATTTTATAAAACGGTTCGCACTCACATGGAACTTTTGGTAAATATGATAGTCAAATATTCTGGAGGACGTAAACCAAAAATTGCGTTTTTGCACTTAGGATTGTTGTTCGTAGAAGAGAATACCTCTGTTGAATAAAAGAAACCTCGTTAGATCATACCTTTGTTATTATGGAAAATTCAGAATTCTACCAAACAGATGTATAATCTTGAGTTTTCAAGATATCTTCAGCAAAACGTTCCCAATTTTCAAATATTCTTAGGCGAACCAAGAAATTTTCTAATGCAAGGTGACTTACTAAAAGGCAAGTGCCTCTAAATAAACAATATTTATAATTTATTTAGCATTTTTCCGTTATAAATTATGTAATAGATGTAAGTACTTCCTTAAGATGTTCAAAAATATATATATTTCAAATTAAGAGTCTATATAACCACCATAAATTTGAAAAAGAAGGGTGAAAATTTTAGAAATTCTTGATAACTGACTATTCTATTCAGAAAAAAGTAGAATGAACTCAATTTTAATATGAGATTGTTCGACTTGTCAGAGAAAAGCTTAAAAAGGACTTCAGCTATCAAAGAGAGCTGAAATTCCCGACCTGACTGGGTGAGTAACCTCTGATTAAAAGTTGTGTTCTAAAGTTACGATTTTCTTCGTATCACATATCTTTTCACTTTTATTCGAAAAATTTCTTTTTAATTTCTATTCAAAGGTACTATTTTGGTTTTTTTGTTTTTGATTTTTAATTTATGGTGTACAAAGATTACAAAAACATATGCTAGCAGGACAACTGGGTGTAGCCAGACTATTTTTTTGATCGGGATAGGGAGAGACCAAGTAACAAATCACCTGAAAAATTTTCGTACCTAATTGAAGTAAAAAAAAAAAAAAACCAAAAACTAAAGTCAAAGGCCTTGCAGGAGATTATGAAAAAAATAATAATACTTACTAAAGTATCCGTAATTCAAAAAAAAATAAAAATTTATTCAAAATTAATAAATACAAAATAATTTTACAATTCTCATGCTTAACCATGAACTTATCGGATATTCAAATCACTGACCACCCTCTGATTTATAACAATAGGATAACTGTGTCATTTGTTTCTAGGCAACACAGTATTATTCAAGGTTGGAATCAGGGTCGGCTTTAGAGCCTGAAAGCGAAGGCAATTTCTTGAGGCCTTGTGCTTGAAGCATTAAGTAAGGTTTTTATAATCTAATCCATTATGTGGAGTTAAAAGTGAATTCCATAAATCCAGAAAACAGCGAATTCTGAATGGAATTCAATGAAAGTAGGAATTAAGTAAAAATATTATTTGTCTCATACATAAGAAGAGTTTATACAGCTTCGCCGAAATCATTTTTGACATAAATTTAGATTTCTTCGCATTATTTAGAAAGAATTTTCAGATCCCAAAACTAATTTGAAAGTTTAGAACATCCAAATTTTCAACAAACACTTGATCCAAATTATTTTCCAAATTAAACAACTTACAGGCATCATCAAAGTACCCTAATTTAAAATTTCAATTTTATTTCAATTTTTGGGAGGAGTTGCATATTTTGATCATATACTAGGAGGTTCAAATAAAACAAGGGACACGAACATTCTAAAAAGGTCAACTTTTCCGTAGCAAAGTTTTAATTGAATGAGTGAGGGAAATGGTAGGTAATAATAATTACCTTCTTACAGTATAATATGTTTTACAACAATTTATGCGTCTTTTATTAGTAAAATAAAGAGAATAAGGGGGAGTCATGGAATTGTTATAAAACTAATTGTCTCGTGCCTGTCATAGCTTTTCGTGACAGTTTCATTGTCTGTGTTATTTAAAGCAAATATGATAAGGTTAACGTTGAACACCAAATTCACAAACGAGGAGACATTGGGGAGGACCAATTCTTGGACACTTCTGGCAATGAACGTTTGAACTTGATTTAAATTCACATCAATGGTGTAGAAGAACAACACATACTTCATCGATTAAAAAAATAAATTATCAAAAAAGAAATCGAATCTGTGGGTACCTCAATGGCTCAGATTTTTAGCATGAGTAAGTAAAATAATTAAAAAATGGAGCGAAATATAAAATTTCTAAATAGGCCCAAATTGGGATTATAAAATTTTGATAGTAACCAGCTGATGTACGCCTCCGTTCTTCATCCTCGGAATAAAAAGTGTTAAAAAAGTGAGAGAACAAAATAAACACTAAAAACTTCTTTTGAAGAAATAGGTAATTTTCGCAGAATTTATTTGCATAAAACAAAGTATATTAGTGATGCAAAAAACAGAAACTTCAGATTCAAACTATGAACTCACTTTTGACGTAGAATTTGTCAAGAACCTATAATTCAAGTGCAACACTTTTCCACCATATCGAACACAGCTAATGAGTCTAATATCGCAAAATGTATAGGTGCCAAAGGTTGAGGAGGCCACGCCTTTGAAAAAGCAAACTTTCTCATAGCACGTACCTTATTGTCAATAATATCGACGCTGGAATCCTTTTGTATTTCGCAGACATACTTGAAATAATGTGAAAGGCGACGAGCAAATGGGTTGAAAGAAAAAAAATCGCTCGTTTTCGTCTTTTGTGGCAAGGAAATACGATTTTCTATAACAAGTTATACTGATTAAAACGGAAGCACCAAAAAGTAATAAAGGTTTTACCGAACGTATTAAATGGTCTTATTTAAATCCGAACAGAATCCGCCGAATTGAAAATACCTTTTTCGTGAGCTCCGCGAAACTGTGGTCGGGGACTGGGAGGGCTATTTGAAGCCAGGAATTTTAGGTCTTAAAGGTGGTCTACAGACCGAAACACCGAGTTTAACTTTTGTCAGCTTAACACCCTATGTGTGTGAACAATCAAGCTCCTTTTCTATTTACGTTCTATAAAAACGAAATACGTCTTGTTTTTCGAAAGAGAAAACTGTACGCAGACTATTTATGTAACATTTAGGAAGACAAACGAACACTTTAATCTAGTCTACATATAATATTTATGTGATTGTGAGTGACAAAAACGATTTTTATTAAATTGTAACTTTGTGCGTACCTACATCCCTGATTATAAGGCTGATGCTTATGGTATTGGAGAGGAGTAGAGAAATGAAAATCTTATGAAAAAGACGTAGGTACTTAAGTAACAATAAAATTTGATTCTGAAAAATGATCAATAGATAGATTACCAAGATAGTAGAAAAAAAATCAAAATGAAAAAAAATTCAGCATAAATACAATAGAATAGGTAACTGCCTATCATTTACACTGAAGAAGAACACAGGTGTTTATTTCCTTTGTGAGGAATACAACCCTTCGATCACTCACACACTAGTCAAAGATGCCCAGCACTTACACTGATTTTTCTGACCTAATTTTCATAAGAAATGTCCCCCATATGTGGCATTTTCTATGAAGAAGGGCTCCCTTTGGCTCGAAATAATTTTTTGAAAAGTACAAGAATGTGAATTTTGGTCAGAAATATCAAATTTCTGATTTTATTTTATTTTTATTTGCAGTTATTTTAAATGTATTGTCCCCAGATCAGCCTAAATTCCCAGGTGTAGTGAGTGGGATGAAAAATATTTAGTCATTTAAAGAAGATAATAATATGCTTACCTTAACCAAAAAAAAAAAAAAAAAAAAAACAAATCAGTAGAGGACTCATGCTGATCAACAGCATTCATTCACAAAAACTTACAAAGTGCCTTCTTACTTATTTACATGACTTTTGCGTTTTTGTTCTGTTTTACATCTTCATGTCTTCGAAAGATGAAGCTTTTCATTACAAATTAAGATGAAGTGTTAGCCTTCATCTGGTTTAATTTTTCTTTTTCTAGTTTGTATTGAAAAAATATTTTTATTCGAATAGTACACTCAATGTTACAGCAATTTTTACGATGGACACTTTGTTTCAGAGCACTGAGAGTATGCTTTAGTCGTGGGTAACATTCCTCTTTCTCTAGCCTGTTCAGACATAATCACAGAGAGGTCTACCACAAGTTTCAATATTTTAGTGAGTGTAATTAAATTATTAATTGTCATATCGTAAATAAGTTCCACCATATGTTTGGTTCAAATGAAAGCTCATACGATAATGTACAACATCGCAAATGTCTTAAGCTTATAATATAATTATTTTTTTCTGGCTTAGTTGAGTATCAAAATATTTTAATTTAAGTAAAAGGTGAACAAATTTCGCCCATTATTATTTTAAAATAATATGATGTAGATGATTAAGATGAGCATATAAGCATACCAGAATAATATAAATATACAAGGTGTCCACTTAAAACCTTATCATATAGCTTAACCCCCAAAAGAGCAATAGAAGATTGATTGGCGTCACTGTGTTGACAGGTGGAAGAAGTCGAAACTGTAAAAATCAATTTTTTTTACAGTTGTGGAATACCTTGTCATGAGAGATATTCTCACCAGAAAGAAATTCTACAGAATTTAAGCGTGTTCAGCCACTTCGTACATAAGTACGGGTAAGCCAGAACCAGACCAAACACTGGCGATTTTAGAGCCAATTTGGGTGGTTTATATACGGCTTATTTACATGCACACAAACACACGTATGTAAGATAATACGTACGTTGGTGAGAACGGCCAGGTTGCATCAACCCCTATCGAGATAAGAGATGGCTGGCCGGTTCGTGTACGAATCGTGACATCATCTTATTGTGTCACAATTCGGTACTCGTACATTACCTGCAAGTATATACAGGTAATTACGATCGAAAGTAATTTGTGTGTTTAATGTCACAAGGACGATTATTTGCCTGCCCTTTGGGGTGGCGACTGTTGTCAAGGGGTCCAAGCCCCTTTTCCTCATACTGGTGAGTCCTCACAGATACTCCCCCTAGTTTTTGTGCCTCAAAAATGATCAAAATGCACAAGGCCTGGGGGACGTGCGGGTTTTACTTCCGCCTCTGGTTGGCACCCCATTTTGCCAGGGCGCTACCTACCACAGCCCCGACACACTTGTAGGATTCCTTACGGGTGGGCATTCGGGCCAGGTAATTTGCCAGGCTGTCATCTCCCCTAAGCCTCGGTGGTCGGTTTTTGGTATGGGTGTAGGGATGATGACGGGAGTGAGGGGGCACCGGATGTTTAAACTGTGGCTTCCTTAGCATCAGAGAGTTCAAATTCCCCAATGTCCAGGTGGCCATCTTTGCCTTTTCATTCGCGGCCCTCTCAGCCGTAAACAAGAATCTCATCGGCTCCCGTTTTTCCTCTGGCATTGGCTCCAGCTTCGAGGGTTCCGCAGTTGGAGTCAACTCCTTTGGTGACTGAGGAGGAGAGATTATCAGAAGCCGCGGTTATGTCATCTCTGCTATGACATCGTCTACGGGAGGAGCTGTGTCCAAGAGCAGCTCCCCCTCAATCCGGTCAAGCTCCGTCTTCTGTTTGGTCTTCTGCTGAGTTTGTGGAAACTCAGCAGTTTTCCAAACAGTCTGGGAGGTGGCAGATTTCAGGAAAGTGGTTGGCAGCGACATAGGAAACAGATTGCAGGAGAACAGAGAACCAAAAATATCATTTTAGAAAACACGTCCAAGATCCAAGACAGTTCTAAAACAGGTGAATTTATTCCTATTTTCGATTTACCATTACACTTTCGTTTTATTATTTTCACATCTTCTTATCAGCTCGTAGAGGGGATAGCGCTTAAAATTCTCGACTGTATGCAAGTTTTCCGGTTAAGTTCTGATAGGTTTAAGCAAAGTTAAGCCTGAAATAAACTCAGAGAATATATTTTTCGAATTTTATTACAAAGGAATCTCTGCTTGTGACGTCACAACATTGAGATTATCTTTGTGTTTGACAATAACGCACGTTGCGATGTTTATTTCCGTATCGCACGTGGATTTGTTTATTCCTGTCGTTTTCTTTTTGTTGGCATTCCTCGTTTGCTTATCTCCGAAGTTTTTTTTGTCTCACAGAATTCCAATTTTCATCGCGTATTTTTAGCGGGTTTAAACTTACGTAGCGGATATTACTTTTTCGGGAGTAAATTTTATTTTCTTCGAATTAACCTCTCAGACTTGCGAGAAGGATGGGAATTTTTACATTTTTTACTGCCTAGGGGCCTGCCTCTTTTTCGTGGGCTTATAGGGGCCTTTGGATCGAATGTTTTAGTGGTAACATCGTCCGAAAATCTTACAGACTTTTTATTTTTTGGTGTTTTCTCTAATAGTGATTTTATTATTTCACATTTTTCGACAGATTCTTCTGTGTTTGTTGGTGAGTCCATCTGTATATTTTCTACGTTCTCCCTCTGCAACCTTTTTATTCTTTTATCGTCACTTACCATGTATGCAGGCTTCAATCTGTCAATTGAAATTGTTCGAGATTCGCCTGCAATGAGTATCACAAAGATTTCTCATCTCGTGATACTACTTTGTTAGGACTGGCGTATGGTTTCTTCAGCGCAGATCTCATTTTTTGTCTCTAACAAATACATGTGAGGTATTGGCCAAGTGTTTTGAGACATAAATCTTGGGCTGGCCATGGCGAGCTGCCTGTTTTAGGAAATTATTGGCATCATTTCTTATATTTTGTACCATGATTTCGGGGTTAACTTCCTTCAATTCTGTGAAAGAGACACCTGGGAGGCATAGCTCTTCGCCAAATGCTAATTGCGCTGCAGAATGACCTGTATCCGTTTGTAGGGCAGATCAAAGGCCTAAGAGGATGGTAGGAAGTATGTCTACCCATCTCTTTGTATCATGTGACATGATAGAGGCTTTGAGAGCTCTATGCCATCTCTCAATTTTGCCATTGGCTTGAGGATGGTAAGCTGTGGTATGACTGTGTTGAACACCGAACTTATTTGCTAACTCTTTGCAGAGCGAGCTCTCGAATTGGAAACCTTGGTCCATAATTATGACTTCTGGTACGCCATACCTCGCAATCCAGGTGTCGTATAACCTGGCAGCTACAGTTGGAACTGTCATCTCATATAGAGGAATTGCTTCTGGCCATCTTATTGCCCTGTCTATTATCGTTAACAGGTATCTGTGTCCTTGAGATGGTGGCAATGGGCCCACCAAGTCCATATGTACTGTTTTAAACCACTCTGTTTGTTTGAAGGATTTGAGGGGCGAGCGAGTGTGTCTTCCTACTTTGGATTCTTGATAGTTCAGGCAACTGCGAGCCCATTTGTTGCAGTCAGACTTCATTTGTGGCCATACAAACCTTGCTGAAATTAAATTAGCACTACATTTTGGCCCAGCATGTGAAGATTCTGTACACTGTTGAAAGCAAACCTGCGATATTTTACTGGTAGAAATGGCCTATTATTACCTATACTGACGTCACATGTTAATAAAACATCAGTACCGGGAATTTTTCTCTATCTCAATTTAAGAGTAGTATCATCGTTCGATAACAACTCTTGCAATTCTGCATCCTTAAGCTGTGCTTTAGCTATTTCAGCATAAGGCAATTGGACAGGAGCCGAGATAGCTTCGATTCTACTCAAGTCATCAGCTGTAGTGTTAAGTTCTCCACTTATATACTGAATGTCGGTAGTCAATTGACCAATATAGTCCAATTGTTGTGCTCTTCTCGGCGATGCCGGTTCTGCTTTTTGTGTGAAGGCATATGTTAGAGGTTTATGGTCAGTATACACAGAAAAACATCTACCCTCTAATTAGTGCCTGAAATGCTTCAACGCAGCAAAAATTCCGAGCAATTCCCTATCGTATGTGCTATAGTTCTTATCTGTTTTTGAGAGCTTCCTCGAAAAGAAAGCTAGCGGTAACTTCGTTTTGTCTTTATCAAGTTGGTCCGAACACTGGCGATTTTAGAGCCAATTCGGGTGGTTTATATACGGCTTATTTACACGCACACAAACACACGTACGTAAGATAATACGTACGTTGGTGAGAATGGCCAGGTTGCATCATCCCCTATCGAGATAAGAGATGGCTGGCCAGTTTGTGTACAAATCGTGACATCATCTTATTGTGTCACAATTCGGTACTCGTACATTACCTGCAAGTATATAAAGGTAATTACAATCGAATGTAATTTGTGTGTTTAACGTCACAAGGACGATTATTTGCCTTCCCTTTGGGGCGGAGACTGTCGTCGAGGGTTCCGAGCCCCTTTTCCTCATACCCAACAATTTTTCCTCCAGTGTTGGCTATTATACACTGGTGCAATTAATTTTTCAATTTTGTTAAAAATTTTCTCGAAAAATAGGCACCTGTTTTTTAAAACTGAATTTTAGGCTACACTATCCCGATAAGTAGTTATAGGTAACTATATATGTTTTAAATTTTTTTTTCATAAATTCACCAGAAGATTCTACATTATGTAAGAATTTTTGATTGAGATCAACTAAAACTGTAATTTGGTACAATTAGTCGAATAAGCTTCATTGCGATTGTTATTAGTTCGTAAAAAGAAAGATAGGTCATTAATAAGTTATATTCAAATCACTGTAATCCCATATAATCTTGAGTCCGAGATCACGAAATGAATTGCAAAATTTTTTTCCATGTTTTTTCTAGTTTTCAAAAATGTCATTTAAACCTGCATTTATCAGAATTGCCTCATATTTATCAGTGAAAATATAAAAACTATCAATAATAATGCGAACTAAAAAAATAACTCCAATAGGAAGATTTTACAATACTTTTTTTGTCTCTTTACTTTTTCAAGAGTTACAAAGGTTTGATTAAATACTCTGTATGTATAAATTAACACTGGATTATACCTATTTTAAGGTTGGTTATAGAGTGGGAGGAGAAGTTAAGGGGTATGATAAAAAATTGTTGGATGAGAAGCACGAAACAGTAGTGCTGTGATAAAATAATGGACTGAGAGCGATGAGAGGCCACTATATCTAGGTCTATAAATAATTTTCTAGGAAGTATTTTAAGATGAATCCAGCTCAGGAATAACATGGAAGAAAGTGAATCAAAGGGTAGGGAAGGGTCTGAGAAGTGTAGAATCAAGACTATCTCAAATCTATGTGCACATATACTAATTTTTCAGGTTCTAAGTCTATATTTTAATAAATTCCTGTAGCTAAAATCTTTAATTCTCGCAGGCCCTTAAAGTTTCTCATCGATTAAGATTAACCGTATGTATTCCTTGTGATGATGGTCAGTTTGTGGTCTGCATACAAAGTAACTCTAGTTTTATGAAATTTGCAGCCATAAATTTCAACTAAAGATCTGTTCGCATAGGTAGTACTAAAAACCCATGTTCTGAAGTCATTGACCATCAAAATTTTTGACTCTATAAAAATTTAAAAAGAAACAAAATAAAATAGAATAAAATTACGATATAAGGTGGATAAATTTGGTCGGCTTTCATGATGGGGTAGTAACTACAATGACTTTATAAAAGATTTTTCATAGGTACATTTCGAAACCTTTTCATTCATCACTGATGTATTGCCTCGATTTTTGTTTTACTTTTAAAAAATCTTTCTTGGTTGAATGACGCGTAAAAGGTTTTATGAGTTCCTATATGGAATCTATGAATTCGTTTTCCAAGTACATAGGCTACATTTGGTAGCTTAAGTCCTAGCCCCATTAATCTTTAATAAGCTTACCGGTACCCCTCAAATGTGACTGGAGAATGGTTAAAATACACGAAATACGAGAACCGGGTCAAATATAGTTAAAAGGGGATGATCGAATGGCTTTTATTTTAATAAAATTTTCGGTATTCGCAGCTTTTTTGACGAGACTTAATGATGTTTTGTTTCTGTCTCCGTTTCTCATCTTTTCACGATCTATCTGTCTCTCTTTTTTTCTCTCTCTTTCTCTCTCTCTCTCTCTCTCTTTCTGCTGTCTGTAAGTCGATAAGGTAATCTTTGGCGCTAATGCGTATACTATTTTGTCGAATGAAAAGGATTCTTCTATTGTAAAAGACGTGGATGTGTATTTTTGACGAGTATTATTCCGATGTTCGAAGAGAACACAGTCTGTTTTGCCAGCATTAGAAGACGAATACAATGGAGAAGAAATGAAAACAATAATGTACTGGATCGTTTTACTCGGGTACCTACTAGTGTTTGACTTTGTTGCTTTTTTTTTTTTTTTTTTTTTTTTCATTGAGTTAGAAAAAAAGACTACGATTTGTTGTCGTGAAATTTCTTTTTTATTTCCACCATAAAAAGAATAACCTGTTGTTTTTTTTTTCTTACTCTCATTTAACGTCAAATGACAAAGTACGTGTTCAATTTTTCAAAAGATTCCCATGCAATTTTTATGTTCGTGCACAATTTTAAATTTTATTCCGTAGACAAATGAGCAATTTTTACGTTTTTCAGAAAATTTTTGTGAAATTCAAACGATTTTTGACAGAGTTTACAGAGTTTACAGACGCCGAGGGAAAGAAATTGTGTCGATTTTATGTAAATTTCACGTAACTTTTTGAAATTCATTTGCTTTTGGTGAATTTTGAGTGAAATTTCATATATCGCCAATCAATAATTTTCATAAACTTTTCCAGTTGAAATAATCGTTATTGAGTTTATTTTGACAAAAAATTCATCTAATATTCGCTGGAAGGAGCTATAGTTCGTTAATTTTCAATAAATTTTTCGATGATATTAAGGTTGGTTCGCAAAAATCTTGCTAGTAAAAACAACCCGCAATTGAAAATTTTCTACTCTTTATAGACAGCCGAAATTTTCAGGTTGAAACATCATTAAGTCAACTTTAGAATAATTCGGAAAAAAAGAATAATAAAAATTTGTAAAAATCATAATGTTTTGGGACTGGGAACTTGAATAAAAGTTATATCGATTTCTGTAATAGAATATTTTTTTTTTTTTCTAATTTTTCGAAAGTTTCGAGTATATTTCTCCGGTAAGTGAGGTTTATAGTCAGAATCCAGTTTCAGTATACCTGTTGCACTAATTTTGAAATCTAATAATTTCTTTTGAGACATTTCACATAATATTCACAATTTATATAAATATTAACACATTTGGTTTTGACCAGGATTCGTCTTTTTAATACTAAATTATATTAATTTGTTCGTTTTATTGATTGTATTAAATTTTGTTCGGTAACACCAAAATTAGATTTACGTAAAGTATCACAAGCTTTTAATATACTCCGTTATGTTTTTTATTGACATACATATTGCTTCAAATCAGAGCCTTCACTTTGAAAAGTCAATTTTAAATCTTTTAGTGGAGAAAATTAATTTTATTATTACAATTTTGAGCGACTTTTTCAAGTTTCCATTCGCCTTTGAATCAGGCTAATAAGAAGTGTACAAAAGTTGATCTGGAATCCATGTTTTATGTCGCAAGAAAACATCCATCGGGGCAACCATTTCATTTATGCAACCTTAGTTGAAAGATTACAACTTAATGTGGAATATACCAAATCAATCTGTAGGTTACCACGTAGAATTAGTGCCTTTTACAGCTAGGTATGTCACGAAATCTCACTGATTAACGAAATATCATACTAATTAGGTAGGTCTATTCGCCAAAATATTTTAAAATGCATTTTATTTTCACGAGATACGCATTGATAAATACAAAATAATCGACTGCATCAAGCCAAACCTACCAAGGAGACATTAAGACCAGCTATGAATTCCAATCAAGTACAGAATAGAAGATACCTATTTATTATGAAGAAACGCCCCATAATAATTACACAATCATGATGTATCGGGGTCGAGATCATGTTTTTCAGGAAATGAAACTTCAATAAGGGCAAGACAATTAGAAACCCAGGCAAACAATTCCGAGGGAGAATTATTATTACCTCCTGTTATAGCACCAGAAGAATTCGGAAGCGAAATACCACAGAGTCAATCCTTGTATTCTATACGTAAACTACAAGTCGTATCATAATAAAACTGTCTCAATGGACGAATGATAGACACCCAAGCAGGGATACCTATGTTCCCTTTTTTCCGAAAGTTTTTGTTTTCACGAAACTTCTGATTTTTGGTGAATGAATTCGAATGTGATCGACGTTGTGGACATAGTTACGTCAATTGTAAATCGTCCATCAGTCCAAATTTTCAAAGTCACCAGATTCCCTTTTCTTTTTGTGCAAAAAAGTTCTATTGTCGGTTGACGAACACCATATCCTTTATTTTCTTTAAAATCTTCAAACTTCTTCTGAATGATATTATGCTCTTCATACGAGCCCCCCATACAAACATGCGAACAGCAAACAAAACAAACTAAATATTTAGCTTCGTCTTCCACGTAGATATGTATGTGCATATGTTGAAGGCGAAGTGAAGTTAGAGAATAACGTCTTGCACGATGACTGGCACAACAGTCGTCATTCTGTATAAACTTTATGCTGCAATAGTTTTCGATGTTGACTTTAAAAGAAAATTTTCTCTCCGCTGCGTAGTTTACTCACGATTCGCTAAACGACTGTACCTACCAGCCATGGAGTTTCGTAATGCAATTTCGTTGTTTCGAGCATTTTGAATTTTTCGCCTATAAACATTACTATATTAAATTATTTATCTTACGCCACGCCGCCAGTTCGACTCAATTAAGTTGTAAATTAAAAACAAAGGATGGTTAAAAAAAAAGAAAAAGAAGTTGAAGAAACAAAAGACGAAAAAAAACACAATAAAAGTGGGTACCTAACAAAAAAAAAAAAAGCAAAGGCGAAAAACAGGAAGAAAAGGAATAACAACGAAGCACGAGAGGAGAATTTACAATTAATTCGAAATAAATTTTGAAATCGTATTTTTCCAGTAAAGGAGAACACAACGAAGACAAAAGTATTTCATGAATTAAGAAGAAAAAAGACCGAATTGTGGATAGGAGCGAATAAGAGAGTGAGTGAAAGAGGGGGAGTGAGAAGAGTGAGAGAAATAAGAAAAATGAGCGATGGAGAAAGAAAGTGGAAGACGGAGGAGCGATGAAAAAGAAAAAAAAAGTTACATTTATATTTAATATTCCTCGGAAATACTTCTACATTTACAGTAGCAGCAGAGAATGGTTAGATAAATTTATTTAATCTCCCGAAACTTTGTTAAGACTAATTTTACTATATATAGAACAAAGAAAATAATTTTTCTTTTCTCTTTCCCCTTCCCTCTTTGGGCTCCAACACTCTGTTCTTTATTTCAACTTATCATTACTGAGGAAAATTACGTGAAAATACGTATTCTATATGAAAATCGTTTTGTAACTTGCTATTGTTTTCTAATTCAGAGCCGGAATGAAAGGTAGGTAGTGTGAATTTTTTTCTCGTTCATAAAAACTTCTTTCCCGTTTCTCGATGTCTTTGAATTTGAATTTTCTCTTGTTTGTTTTTCTTACTCTCATTCTTTTGAGGATTACTTTCTTTTTTATTCGATGAATATTTTTGAGCGCTAAATGAAATTTTCTTTATCCAGTTAAACTCGTTCCCCGAGGATGTATTCCAAATTAAAAAAAAAATGCACATTTTACCCACTTTGTTATTTATTATTATTATTATTATTTATGCACTCATTTTATAACAGAATACTTTTTATCTTTCATTAAGCTAAATATGTTGCACGTTTGCATACCTAATTCGTTTTGCTTAAATGAAATAGCTTTTCAAAATTTTTTATTGATCCAAAGTGTTTTGAGGGAAAATGTTGAAAAAATTAATCATTGAGCAATTTGACACTTCGATTTTGCTGTGAGTCAAGTTGCATTTAGCCATAATCGCATGGTTTCTTCATTAAAACCCACATCTATTTTCAAAATTTTAAGTTCGAAGCCATATCCTCTTCTTCCTTCGATGTTTCTGATGTGAGTAAAGAGGATGGAAAGTCGTTCTAAATGGATATGTTCAACTTTTCTAACCATTTCTTTGCAGTACTCATCAGTATAATTATTCAGTCTTTAACTTTTTCCTAAAGACCTTGATGTTGACACTCAAAATACCATCGATCCCGAGTTAAATCACTTTTAAAGTTCAACATTCTCATAGCGTTTCTCATTCACCTCCTTCATGTGCTGTTGTAACCATTCCAATAAAATAAATAATAATGTTCATTCGTTATCTAAAATGTGAATAATCATTCTCCTTCTGTCGCTATTTTTGCGTTTTTTAATATACCTGACCATAGGTATTTTCATTATTGCCGTATTTAATTCAAGTGATTTCTGGACTGTTATATCTGTCGATTATAGGTACCTTCAAGCTACGTTTCATTTCCTCGTACTTTTTTGATTCGATCATTAAGTTTTTTAAAGATAGAATGACTCATCGTTTTGATGTTAACTTGAGACCTCTCAACTATAACACTTAAACTTAAAATCCTTTCTTTTGATGTACCTACCATCTATAGGTATTGAGGCAGTATTCTAAACTCTGGGATTTGGACAACTGGGTTATTATATTAAATGGGGGTGAAGAGACTGGAATTCTCAAGCAGAGAAATAATATATGATCGTCAAAATGTAAATAACCTTATTCAACATTCGTTTTAATGCCACACTCCAAAACAATATGAAAGTTAAATTTACTGGTTGGATATTCACATTTATTTTGTGTTTTACGACTACAAAGGAGAAAAAAGTGTAGTTTTGTTCTGTATGATCGAAAAATTTTTTATAAAACTGATCGTTGGCCAACCAATATCTACTCTCTACTAACCTCTTTTCCTCTCTCAATGCAGTAAATAATATTAATTGAAGCAGTTCATTTTTAAATACGAAACTATACTCTGTTCAAAATAAAAACTATCTGGCCCAATATTATTCACCCACATAGAGATATACCCACAAATAAGTAGGTATAATACTTACCAATTCATACATGTTTATAATTAGGGTATATTTATTTATATTATCTATATAATCGTAGTTATTTGTTGTAGCGTGTTTCCTAAGACAATTGGCAGCTCATTTTGATATAGCCACTAAGATTCCAAAGTTGAACGACTCATAATGTCCGTTCTTCATGTATTTTGATATTTAAATGCAAGTGACATCATAGTACCTTAATTTTGAGACACCATGCAGCCAAAAACACTGATATGTTATTTGGTTCCGAGGTTACCTTATACTTTAGAAAGTCCTGTTTTCTGACTTAATATACCCTACGGCTGAAAGCTCTTATTTTGAACTGGACTGTAATACGGTAAAGAGGTGTCTAATGTAAAAATCATTTAAAAAAAATGTAACTAATATTTTATGTCAGAATGGAGATGTTACTTCATACAAGGTACATATTCCAAAAGTTGCAGAACTATTCATGCCTAATAGTGCAGACATACTGCTGGTGTCATACCTACTCAAATAGTGAAACTATTTTCTGTAAATCTGTCTCCTCGTCTCCTGAAAGTTTCATTAACTGTCAATCATTACTCACTGAGCAATGATGATTTTTATAAGTTGTCGCTAATTGCAAAGAAAAAAATAATAAAAATATTCAGGGTTAAATTTTTAGTTGAAAAATCGTTCACTGTGTTCAGTCATTCACCTTACTAGCCAGATCTGGCTCCAGCAAACCTTTTAATCTTCCAAAATTGAAAGTAATGTAGAAAAATCAGAATTTTGACAGAGTGGAGACACACTATAGAATGAGGTGTTATTAAATTTTTAGAGAGGATAATGATCAAGCCTACGACAATTCCATAATTTGTTTGGACAGGAGAAGGGAGGGCACGTTTATTGAAATTTGAACCATATGATCGTATTTGTATAGAGATTTGGAAATTACATTTCATTTTTCATTTCTGAGCTTTTTATATGCTTTGTGTTCCCATATGCCATGTTGAATAAAGTCACATTCAACGTAAGCTTATTTACGTATTACCTACCAAGTGGGTATTGGAAAAACATTTTCTTCGACAATAAGATAAACAAGCTCAAATTAACATCCAAGTAGTGTCATAAATACAACTGTAACGAAAATCACGCCAAATACTACTTCTAATTAAAATTTTTCACTTCTGAATGAAACTGTTAATAATTAACAAACGTCGAAATCAAGATAAAATACCAATTTAATAAATCCTTGAATTGTGTCGGGAGATTGTCTATAGCGTTGCCACTTTATATGTGACAATCGCCAACAAATAATATTCAAACATACCTAGAGCAATATGAACCTCGATGTCAAAACCCATCGATACAATATAGGAAGAAACATTGCTACTTCTGATGAAGAAGTACAACTAGGCGAGTGAACATTGTTTTAAAGAGTAAATAGGCTGCACGAAAGGTTTTCAAACTATTCTAAAGGGAACCGCGGATTCATTTTTGGGAGTAGCGGCACAAACTTGCCCGATAGTAGTACTCATTATATCGCTGGCCGTGTAATAAATATCTATATACTTAATAGTATCTGAACAATGGAGCCGTGAATAGTTGGGTGTTTGATAATGGAGTCGTACATCAGAAAAGTTTGGGAACTTCTGGGCTACACAGTCGTTTCAGGAGAGAAAATACTCTTCCTTTTGAATTTATACGTCGGCATTCGGTAATGTCGAAAATTTCGAATGACAATATTTTCCTTTTTTGATTTGTCCTTTCCTCGTTCACATCTTATTCGAGTTTACGTTCGTTGAGTTTGTCATATACGACATTATTTTCAAATCAGCGACCTAAAAATTATAAAATACGGAAACACCGTTTCCACTTTCCTGCAGGATTTTTGCAACGTCAACATAACTTCCATTAACGATTTCTATATTTTGTCGCCGAGAATCGTCCCCCTGGGCGCTCAAACCTGGTAGGGTGTTGACAAAAAAACACATTGTGGAATAGGTATTTGCTTTGAAAATTGATGTTGGTATCGCTAGTTTTTTTCATTTCTGTTCCCAACATTTTTATTATACTTACATGTATATTTACCAGTATATTATGATAGCATCTACTCGCGTTTTTCACCCATTTTTACAAACACTTTTTTTTTTGAGGTTTTTCATTCCCCACCATCAGATTTCGTCTTCTGTAGCCTACATATACAGCCTCCCTCCATTTTTATCTTTTTCATATAATTTTCTCGAAGTTTTCATTTTTAAATGGTACATTTTGCAAGCGATTGTAATTCAAACGTTTCAATGTTTTTAGTTTTAAAACAAACCGATAATAGAAAAGTACCTAACAAATTTATACCTAGCGTTCAAGAAGCAAACATTTTAATTTAATCTTGCTGTAGTCAATGTATCGACCCAAATAATTTTGAGCAGGGGTATCCAGAGGCTAGAGCCAGTAAATGAAAATGACTGCACGCTCGAGTCTAGTATTCGCTTCTTTTTTCTTTCTCTAGTCACAAGCTTCCGGTTGGACAGTATTTTGTCAGATTTATTCATACCAAATAAATAAAATTTTCTGTCGTTGAGCTTTTCAACTTAGTTATCTAAGTTATCTGAGATGTCGAAGAAACCTTATCAGCTAATATTATAATTTTATTATAGTATAGTATTAAGATCTGGAACAATGTGAGATATGAAAGGTAGATTAGTTCTGTGGGGATTTATCCCCGTAGTGAGTTAGAGGGGTTGTGTAACGAGAATATTGGTTACAAAATAATTAAATACTCGTAAATGTTAAAAAGTTGTATTAAACAAGATATGAAACAGTGAAATACTAAATAGTAAGTTACGTAGGAATAATAATATTAATAGAGAAGAGATGGTAAAGAAGATAAAATGTACATGGTTACATGAGTTTTTATAGTTAGAAGTTTTGGGAGGAGAATATGGCGATTTCTTGGAGAGTGGAAATGGTAGTGATATGATTGGAGAGTTATGACAATACAAGTTTATATATTGTCCAATAGGAGTTTAAGGAAATGACATAAATGGTGATTTTGGGTATTTGCAATATCTGCAGAATGGTTTCATAGAAAAGAGTTGTTATGAAAAGTGTATTTTTGTTTGTTTATAAACATTGAAAGTAGAATAAATGAGTCAGTAAAGGCAAGTAAAAACTTGTTTACATGACGTCAATATAATGAGAATTGTTTTAGGTGATTGATATATATGTGAAATATATATATATAAGAGAGAGATATTATGAATGATACGAAATTATCATTACAGGTTGGGCCCGGTCATTTAAGTGTTTTGCATGTAAAAAATATTTATGTTATCCAAACAAGTAAATAGAGTGAACACGAATTTTTTTGTTTAACTTGTAGGCTACAAATACGTAAGCCAGAGCTTTCGTTGTCCTTAGCATGCTTCAAAGCTACAGAATGCAGAGAGGGAATACCATTTTCTACAGTTCTTGTAGATAGTGCATGTAGGTAAGACAATCTTTGATCATATAAAGTATATTGTATGGATACCCAGATGAAAACAAAATTCCATTCCACGATTAAAAAACCTGAAAGTGGCGTCTGCACATGTGTAGGTCTTTTTTCATCTGCTTTCAATATGTTGGTACAGTTAATCTACAGGTACTGTGGGTATCGCTTAATCCATCCATCGATAATCTGGAGAATCTGGACGCCACTAATTTCAAACCAAAATTATTATATTTTCTTTTTATTTTGCCACTTAATCCGGTTTTCCGGTTAATACACTCTCTGTTCGATTCTTCCGGATTAAACAGCCCTAACTGCTAAATACTTTTTTGTGAATCCAGTGAATTCTGAAAATAGCTTCAGAAACAGTCGCAAAAAGACCTACCACGTATGTGCCTACCTTATCGCCACTTTAGGATTTTATAATTGAGGCAGCGACACTCATATATTGGCTTCTACTCTCGCTTCTATGCATAGCTGCTTGCAGCCCAGCGGGTACGACACTTTGTTTTTAGGTAGCCTGTCGGTTGGCAATTTGAATCCCTATACTGACAGGATACCCAAATTGGTGACCTCGATGGAATTTGAGAGGTCGAGCCCCAGCACCTTCGAGTATAATTATATATGGAGGGCTGATTTGTATAACATTTCTATAAGTAGTTACTATCAAACATACATAACACGTTATCAGGGAATGAAATTACTCTGTTTTGCATGTTACTACTATATCTATATATAACAATATAAAATTATACATCTTGAAGTAATTTTGTTTCTTGAAATACTCTATGGTTAAAGAACAGAACCTCTGTTACATATGTATATATACTTAAAGGCCAGCACTCTCTCTTAGACACATCTGCCATCTGTAGTTTGCCCATTTCACCACCCAACATTGTGATGGCATTATTCGCACTAGTGAGTGTAGTAAAGTATACTAGTCATGATGGAGATGTATGGTGGGGTCATCTACCATTCCTTACACGCACCTATAATTCTACTCGCTCTGCCTCCATTGTTTGTACTGTGCTCCGCTATATTGGTGGGGAGTGATGGTGAGTGGTGTGGTGACTAAACACATAATTATAGGTTTCTACTCTCACCTCCTTGCATAGGGGCTCGAAACTCAGTCAGTATGGCACTGTGTTTTAGGGGCAATTGCGTTAGGTATTCTGTTGGTCGGTTATTAGAATCCCCATAATAGCAGAATACCTAAAATAATCATGGCACGCTTGATTACAGTTTTTGTGATAGAGCTTCGGGGTATCCATACATCTATAATATTATATTCAAGGAGCTCAATATATACCCACTGCAAACACTGATTTGATACACGTGTTCTGTTTATAATCAACAAGGTTCTAGTTATCTCTTACTTCCTGTAAATTAAGAGCTACTGTCATCGTCTTATAAGCTTTCTGTGAGTAGATATTCCATGTACTCACAAGCCTATTCAACATTTTGTACCCTACATTTCTGATTGAAATTGGAAGAAAAAAATGTAATTAGGTATCAGAAGATTGGAGGAATTCATGTACATGACATATTGACGGCTATGTTTCTGTTATCCTTATATCCTGAGAGAGTGCGGAATTAGTATTAAGACTAGATGTAGATTTTGGCATTAAAAATTCTGAATAATAATATGCTGCTTTAAAAGTATCAATTTTATACATTTTTTCAAAAGTTATTAATCTTCCCTGAAATGTTTCGGTCATCCAACTGTAAAAAATTTAACATCCATATTGTAAACCAAACATATGTTACGCTTATATCACACGTAACATTTGCTCCTTAGAATTTGTGCAATTCACTCTTTTATAAGAAATGAAAAGCAGTTAGGTTAGAAAATCAAATTAAAAACAGCCATCAACAAAATTAATTCATTGAGCAGAATTTTTTTTTAAATCTCACAAAAAATTAAAAGATGAACAAACCGTATGTAATGGTACAAATAAATTTTGGTAAGAGTGCCTTAAAAATGAAACCATCTTTTAATTTTGGCCCTTTTTTTTCTCTTCATTTTTCCTTTTTTTTTTTCCACTCCCTCCTTAGAAAGGTTTTGCGTAAAAATGCGTCGATCCGAAAAGGTGAAAAGCCACTTTCCTTAATTTTCGAAAGAAAAAAAGCTTTTAAAAGTTTCCTCTCATTCTTTTTTTTTTCGTGCTCCTTTTTCATTTTTGCTTGTTTATTTATTCTTCAACTCAGTTAATGAAAATAAATTACAATGTTATCGTAAAACAGAATTATATTTTCAACATTTCAGTATTATACGTTATTTGCATTTAGAAAAGGTGCACTAAATAGGTACCACTTATACTCTACTTTCACTCTCAAGATTAAGTCAAAATTTGATAATATTCCCTCAAGGACAAAACGAAAACGTACGAAAAAGGGAGAAAAAAAAAGAAATGAAAACTGGCCAAAAATTAATTAATTTTACGCTGAAATAATGCATGTCTGGAGACTTACTATATATTACCTAATATAAAACAGCTGGAGTGGGAAAAAAATATGAAAACAAAAAGAAAATAGGTACGAAAACATTTCTAACACAGTAAAAATACTTTTTTTTTACTCCCAAGACTGGAAGGTAATTATATTCCTATTTTTTTTAATTCAACTTTTGATATCATCATGCTGGTAGACTATTCTGGATGGAAAACGTCTGTATTTTAAATAGATACCTACCTACCAACAAACGAAAAAAAAATCCTTTCTTCATTAATCCCAAGTCATTGTCCGAGGTTTCTTAAAGCCGGTAAAAAATGAAAATGTATTTTTGAGCGAAAAACCAGATATTTACAAAAATAATTATAAATGCAGAAGACAACATTTGAGACCTAATTTTACGCATATTTTCGTTTTATTAGAGACAAAATCATGCTAAGGATTTTTTTTTTACTTCATGAAACGAGCAGTCAGAAACAAACTTCGGAAAATTTCTGAAAATTTTACTCCAGTGCTTAAGCCAATTATATTTTGAGTAAAATAACTATTAAGTTGAATTTTTTTTTTTGAATTCTAATAATTGTTCTTTCGTTCATATTTTTGGTATGAACCGTTTGAGCAGGTAAAATTTTCCACACTTCTTACCTCAATTAACTTGAGGAAAAATTCAGAATATTACTAAAGTAGTTATGTATCTTGGGAGACCTATTCGAATTCCGAGGACCATAAATTCTTTTAGATCCAGTTCAAAATGAGATTTTCAAAATTAATTGATAATATTGTCACATTCACCAAAAGAAAAATATTATCAATTATTAATTTATATTTAGTTAGTGCTTTTGCAACGTGGGAAATAATGTCGTTGAGCCTCACTTGTTTTATGAGTAGTCGAATTCACTTCATAATTAACCTCCACGCGTGATTATCTAAACTAAGACTAAAATCTCATACATTTAATCTCTATCACATTCCCCATCGATTTTCTCCATGCTTGTAATGAGAAAAACTTGGTATTTCTATTACTCATGCAAAAGTTCTGGACCATGCCCAAAATCAAAACTCGATTAGGTAAGACAAATATCAAGACTTCAGACCCTTCAAACCAAGACTGACTAGTATGCAAGTTCCTAACCAAGACTAATACCAATATAGACTATTAATGAAGAGCAAAATTAATCTTGGTCTTTCTAGAAGGGTAGGATCAAAACCAATGTTAAGGCCAATTACGGAAGAATTAGAACAAGATCAAGACTGAACATGTAAGACAATGTCTAATAAGTTTGAAGACTCAACTGTGCAACACAATATCAATTGAAAACTTGAAAAACATGAACCAACTATCAAAATATTCGCAATCTTGTTTATTAAATAATTTGAAATGTTGAAAGAATAACTTTTTTCTATCATATTTTGGATTGGTAATAATTATTTATTTAGCAAACAATATTATTAAAAATGTATTAACCCAAATCGAAACCAATAGTAGTCATAAGACTGACCGCACAAAATCGAAACCAGACCCAGACAAAGACTGTTAATGCATGACTAAAATCTAGCATTTCAGATAAAGACCGAAACTACCAAAGTCTTGATCTTGATCTTGCTTTTGCTTATCACTGCTAACTATATACAAGACTCAAACCAAAACAAAAACTCGACCATGTAAGAGCAAGACCGAAGGTGAGCCTTCAGAAAAAATAAATATTCTATAATGTTCAAAATTTTACTAATTAAATAATTTACATACAACATGAGGCATTTAATTTTTTTGCTTTCTTCCTATTAGAAAATTTAACAAGTTAAAATTAGTGTTCATTTTGGGAAGGCACGGATAAAATATTTTATTTAATCACGTATAAAAGTAAATGTCTGGTCAACCCGATCAACACCAAAACTAAGACTTCATTGTACCATCCGAAGACTGGACAATGTATAATAACAATATCAAGACCACAAAGGAAAATCAAAACTAAGATCAAAATTTAATAATTTAAGACCGCAACTTTGATCAAAACTACCACCATGAAGTTGACCATGGCTACATTTTTTCTTATCACTAATCACTTCTATATTAATAATGTTGGTGTCGATTTTTACTAAAGTGAATTTGTAAGTATGGTACATGTGCTAATATTTGGGAGAAAAAATTGTTTCAAATCTTAGTTTGGTAAAAACCGTAGAGCTGTACTATTATTTATCAAACTTTTCCGTCAATACAAAGGATAAAAGATATGCAGAACTAAACCACATATTAAGGAAAACAATCAGCAGAATTTGAAATTTTACACTTTTACCACTCCTGCTGAAGCCTGGATTAATAATAAATTATTAGACTGCGCGATACTTGTTGATGCATTCTCGTTGTTGCAAGTATCACAAATTGGTTTTAGGTTTTTTCAGACGTGATGTGGCCAAAAATTTATCCCCAATCCCAGTTCGACCCTAGTACATGATATTACGTCCTACATGAAAAAGTTTTCTAATCATTTTCGAAGCCTCACTCCATTTGATTAAGGTATACCTACGCTCGTGAAAGTTCGTGTTTCCATCGTTTTCCAGAACGCACAAGCTGCTGAAGCCCATGGTGAAATAAGGAAACAAAAACAAACAAAAATACAAAAAAACGGAATAAAAAGTGTTTCCAAAAATAATGATGTAGGCAGCCCACAGTGTAGGCTTGTAGTCTATGTACGTAAATTTCTTTACATGACATTTCGAATACTTCGAAAGTAAAATGTGGTGATTGTTCGAAGGCAGCGTGCGGTACGGTATACATATAAGAAAACAGGTGATTATCTTAATTACGAAACCATCCCATTCATAAACTTTGTCCATTCCTCAAACCTTTCATCATCCCTCCACGCCCAATCTAACGCATCTTACTCCAACATCATTTCACAGCCGAAACTATTTTTGGTGTGTGTACTGTGTGCTTTTTTGTATGTTCGTTAGCGGATCAGTTTTGGTGTGAGCGAAACATATCGACCCTTTCGTTGTGGTTTTTATAGTCAACCTCCCCACCTCCCCTCAACCACTATAGCTTCCTTTCACCAAAAATCTTACGACTCTCAATCAATCGTAACCCCGTCGTCGTTGCCACCCTTTTATACCTTATCCATATTTCACCTCCGCCAAAATACCAACTTCTCGTTTTTTTTTTCGCCGCACTGGCTCCTTCTCTTCTTGCCCTTTTTTGAACTGTGGATCTTTTCCAATTATAGAGAGAAACAAAAAAGCAGCTTGACCTAAAAATTACACTTTATCGAGAAATGACCTTTATAAACTCCTAATGTAGGCCTTTTTTTTTTGTCGTCTTCTTTCATACTGTTGAGGAATTTTTACAGATAGGCGAGACAACTTATGACCCGTATAACAATTTTTTTCTCTTGGTTTTTATTCTTATTCTTTTTTTTTTTTCTTCTCATTTTTATTTTATCTGGCTTACTTTTCAAAAGTTAACTCGTGTCCGACAAAATAGAATTGCATGGACATCGATAAGATTTGATGGCATTTTTTTGAGTCATAAACAATCGTTTTTGAAAATTATGGAATTTTAAAAAAAAATTTTGTTATGCTTCAATTGCAGTTGGTCAAATTCATTTCTAATTTTACTGTAAGGTATTTTTATGATAATTTCAGATTGACTAGTGTCTAAAGCATCGAACCAAATTTTGTAATTTTGGTGTCATTCGAAAGGATTTAGAAAGTAAATTAATGCACTCAAATGTATATACATGGTGTCCACTGTCCAAGATTCAAATATCAAAACTTGTGAAGGTAAGATTGTGCAGGTCATTTGCCATAAAGAATCAGTTTTATCAGAAATGTTTCGAATAATATTACTAACCGTTTTTAACAATTTTCATATTTTTTAATGTTTTACGGCATCTACCAAGTTACTTACCCAGCTTTTCATCAGAACATTCTTTTAATAACTCCAAAACTAACACCCTTAGAATAATATTCTAAAACATCACTGATGGAAATAACATCAAATTTCCATTTAAACTGGTGTAGCCTACTTCAAATGGAAATTTGAAACGAAAAAAATTAATCAAATTTTCATTTGTTTAAAAACAAATATTTAAAAATATTTATTTAATGTCAAGATTTTCAACAAATATTTTCTCAAGAAATAACTGCTGGGTATCTGTTTTTTCTACAGTGAAAACATTCCTTAAGAAATAAGCGTTCCAATAGTTGGGAACGACTCTTCGTGATTACATCCATTATTGTTGCTGAAAAAATCGTTTTAAAAATTTGGAAAAAGTGAGCAGAGGTAGCAAAATTCGGCTATCAGACAAAAAATTTAATTTTCTCTCCAAAATTTTCTTTTAGCAATTAGGTATTCGAAAAACTTGGTTAATTTAAAAGGCTGACATTGCTTGAGGAAATAAAATTATAATTTACGTTCGTTCAAGTTGGTATAAGTTATCATTAACCCCTCTACCCCTATTTCTACGAGTTCGGTATGACAGATGAGGTTTTCGTAGGAAGTCGACGTAACATACACGCATCACATTTGACGTAGATAGGTAATAACTGTGTGCGATACGGCGAAAATGGGCTGAACTTCAAGTTTAGTTTTCGAACAAATTGTATTTAACGTTAGCTCTCAGTTTAACAGTATCGTTTCAATTTTGTTTCAGTTCTGTGAAATGGAAAAACGACTAAAATAGTCTTCTCAAATCGAACAATTTGAAGACATTTTTTGTTGAGAAGGAACACAGGAGGTATGAGAAACAAATACAATCTCATATTTTGAGGGGTACATTTCATCAGAACTCACTCACCGAGAATCGGTTGAGAAAATGCAGCACTTAATGAGAACTAACTTAAGGATTTTTTTTTCAAGTTCTAAACTGGAAAATCGAAAAGCATCTTCAGAGAACTAATTCCCTACAATTACAAAAATCGAACAGCCTATTTATCCAAAAAGTTTTAAAAATTAAACAATTTTACCATATCGAACAGGTCTAATATGAATGATGATTAATTGAAAGTTACGCACAAAACTTTTCAAGAATCATTGTCCGAGATATTCGTGAAAAATTAGATTAAACAAGGATGAGAATATGGTTGGCGCAGGGATTGCTCCCAATCCACAGGTAATCGAATTTCACAGAAAAGTATTCAACTTATTTGGCAAACAAATTTTGGGCCTTCTACCTAAAACTGTACCCGAAAAATCCCTACTATAAACGATTATATTTCATTCAGACCTGGCAATATTGTTCAGGCTGAATTAAGTATATAAGATAGATTTTCTTTTTTAAATTTCGTTGTACAAATCAACGAAATAATTTTTTTTACCGACCATTTTTTCACACTCGTATCAGCGAAAAAGAAAAGAAAGTCAGGTTTTTTTTTTTTTCGTTACTAAGCCACAAAAATACGATGAGTGAATATCACGTTACTTGACCGAATTTTCGAAATAGAAAAAAAAACTATAAGAATATAAGGAAAAGCTGAGAAGGCAATATTCCGAATGACAGAAATTCGTTCGTAGTTATACTTAAGCAATCCTTCTTTTCTTCCTTTTTTTTTTTTTCTTGGCCGAATATGACTGCCTTTGGAATTAAGTTTTGCTGTATAGGTAGGCGATAATGTACTTTTGTTATACCGAGAGGGTGATGATACTCGAAACGAGTCCCATAAGAATGGATAGAAAAAAAAAAAAAAAAAGGAATAACAAGAAAAAGAAAGAAAAAAAACAAGTAGTGGAAGGAGAGGATAAAAAAGGTAGCAAAAAAGAGGGTGGTGAAGCCCTCGAAAAAAGTTCTTATAAAATGGGTTCATAAACCACCTTCACGACTCGTGCCGCCATCGTCATTGAATCGTGTGGCGAAGGTGACTTTTTTTCTTTCTTTATCCGTCTATTTTCTTTTTTCTCCTATTTTTATTTTCGTTCCCTTTCTTCCTCGTAGTCTCGGCGACATTTTCAATTGTTGTTTATTGAGGCGGAAAAATAGAAATAGTTACGAAGTTCATTTCTACGCTGCGGTTTGGGAGCGTCGTAAATTTTGCACGAAAGTGCGATGTATATAGGCTTTAATCACGGAGGATTGCGACGGCTCGCCGGCGAATAAGATGACGATGGCGGATGGTTTAATTTGACGTTTGGGATTCGGTCTTGTCGTAATCGTAAAAGCTTCAATAATGCACGAAGGGTGTTGAATTGCGATCGTTGCGATCGGGCAGCGTTCACGAATGCAATCGAGCACGATGGCTGAAATGGCAAACGTGATCGCAGGCATATTGAGCTTTCGAACGTTGGCGTTGGTGACGACGACAATGAACAATTTGATGAACGTCGATATCGGAAAAATCGACTTCAAATGCGACAGAGTAATGGAGAAAAAAATATGTCATAATATTATTTTTGGCCTTCGAGTCGGGTTCGGCGTAACTACGACACAGTTTTCTTGCGACAAAAACCACAGGAATCGATGAAGTCCGTATAGGTATAGTGGGTACTTCGTGGAGTCGGAAATTTTTTACGAATACAGCTTCTCCTAGTTTAGAATTGTGGAATAAATTTTGGATGGTGTATTGTTCTGAGATAGAAGCCAAACCACGTTGCCTACCTTTCGCAAGTACTTTTTCTTCAGTCCAGACTAATATTTGTGGGACTTTTTGGTGGCCACAGTTTGTAGCTGTGGTTAGCATCCAAGGTTGTAGGCAACGATCAGGAGTGGTAATGGAGGTTACTAACGACGGTACGTGGTTGTGGTTTGTAGCCAAAACTGGAGGAAATGGGTAGTGGCTATGACTATGGTAACCACAGTTAGATATCGTTGCCGTGGTTAGTAGCAGCCCTGGTCATGGTGGATAGCTTTGGTCAATAGTTGTGACCGGAAACAGCGGCCAGGTACCAGTGGTTGTCGGCCATTTTGTTAGCGAATGTGACCGGCAGCCAAGGTCTGCGACTTTGGTTCGTCGCTGCAGTTAATAACCGTGGTCAGTGGCCATATTAATGGCCAGCGCCCGTAGCGGTTGCATGTCTCGTTTGCAGACGATGATCACTAAAATTACTCCTCATCTAATTATTCGAATATAATCTTCTTTTTTTTCTCAATCTGGATTGGAATCATTTTTAAGATTTTTTCAAAATTTTAAACAAGTTTGTGTTCGTGGTAGGGTAGTCAAATCATTTTTGAAAACCCGAAAATATTCTACAATACTGATGTAGGTATAGGTCCAAATTCAATTTCGAAGTCGGAATTTAATTTTTAGACAGACAGACGTATTTTCAAGAGAAAAATTTTTTATTGTTTGAATAATGTTCCAAATGCGTAATGAGATAAAACTGATTAATTTTCGTTGTTCGGGCCAATGAAGATGTCAACTTTCTGGAATTGTTAGATTACACTGAAAGTAATAATTTAGTACGTATCAAAATGGACCTAATAGGTAATCTTTTGTTTTGTTTTTTTGACCGCGGCTCGCCATAATTCATTCTCTATTTTGTTCTTCCGTTTTTTTTTATAAAAAAGAAACTACATACTCGAAATAGGTACTTACAGAATTTGTACCTCCTAAATCTAAAGCTTGTCCGAAAATTGCACCTGAGCTTAAAATCGTTCTACTTTATATTTTTACATGTAAAAAAAAAAAAAAAAAGTAGGGAGTAAAAAGTAAAAAATGACTATCGTTTGTTTGGAAGAAAATTTTTTTTTCGTTTCCTCGTCTCTGCTCCTTCCCAGCAACGTGGACGCTAAGAGATCGCACGTCATCTCGACTGTTGGATATTTTAACTTGATTATTTTTTCCGCTCGAAAGTGTCGGCTAATCGAAAATATTTGTTTTACGAATGTAAACGTGCTGAATATTTTCTTTTTTATGCCCTCGTAACACGTCCCATTACACATTATTTTCTTCACTCACTGCCCCTCATTGGTTCTCTTTCTTCCTCCTTATAGTGGCAGGTACTTTAAAAGAAGAGAAAAAAAGGATGAGACAGCAACATGTACAACGTGGAGATACGATCACGAAATATCGATAAATTTATGAGAAAATACTGGCGTGTACCTATTCGACGATCCCACTCCTGTCTCCTCCATACACCATACTGTACGTAGGCCTATTTTACGTGCACACATACGCACAGCTCCATACCGGGAAACCAATAGACAGACAGAGGCAGACATACAGGCAAACAGAGAGAATAGTTCACTCCGATATTTCATTCGCAGAGGCGCACACAAGGGAAGAAACTACTGAGTTTTTTCGCAGATTGATAGCTTTTTTTCTCTACCCTCTTCCACGACTCCCACTTCCGCAATCATCCATTCTACTCCTAACTCCCTCTCCCCCTATATTTTTTTCTCCTTTCGTGTTGACGCGCGATACCTCCTTTAAAATTTTCTAAGCTATTTTTCTCGTTTTGCGTTTTTGGAAGTCTCTTGGTCGAGGGGAGGCGAGTTAATCGAAATTTTATTCGCCTTCGTTTTCCAAATACGCAGTCATAACAATCTACCTACCCTTAACTAACTAGATTTTTGTCATCGTGTCATATATGCAAGAGATGAGCGTCGTGTATGTGGCGGCGGAATCTTGTAAATAAGAATTTTCTCGTATATCTAAAGACGAGCTTAAGGTCTTTCGCAAGCTTAGCTTCTCTATTTTAATCGTACGAGTAGGGGAAGTGCGTATGAAAGAGCAGGAATTAACACCATCGTGTAATAGGGTACCGGACATGACTCTCAGAATTACTTGAAATTAATGGGAGAGATAGTCTAAAGCCTGTGAATGAAGGTTCTGAAATTGTTTTTGAAAAATATTAAATAGAAAGGAAAATATAAGATGTCAAAGATGCGCTGCACCAAAAACGGTACCTCGATGGGTGCCCTGTTGTTGTGATGTCATAGAATTGATGTTTCTGTATTTTGCATTATCAGAGGTTGCTGGTTTCAATACATCTCATTAATAACTTCATTTTTAAGTAGGTTTTTGGTGAAACTTTACTGAAAAAATTGACTTTAAAAAATTACTTTGAAGCAAGGGTGGGCGCACATTTCATTTCAGGACCCAAGAAAACTTTTGGCACAAAAAGCTCAAAGTCTAAATTATGACCTAAGTAAATAAGATTCAATAAGTTTGGGTTGCTATCTGTATTTATTTTTTGTACTTCCCACTGAGGTAGAAGGATGAAAATTGGTATGAGGGTGCTTGAGTATCACATCTAATTTTTTTCTTTGAAATCCCAAAAATAAGAAAGGGGCAGCAGATATGGGCCAAAAATTCATTTTCTTGGAACTTTCAACATATATACCCTGAAATTATCCAACTCAACACAAAGGTGGTATAATATTATTTGTTTATGCCTTAAAAAAATATTTTTTGAGGTGCTGAGTTCAAATTGGACCTTAAGTTTTTCAATTTGATCGATATTTTGACCCAAAGGGATTCAAAAGAGGACTCAATTTTTTTTTTTGACATTTTAGTATGTAATACATCATTTGTAATGTTTCTTGAGGTGCTGAGTTTAAATTTGCCTATAATTTTTTAATTTGATCAATTTTTTGACCCCAAGGGACTCATAAAAGGGCCCAATTTTGTTTTTTTACATATTATTATGTAATACATCAAATGTAATGTTTCTTGAGGCACCAAGTTTAGATTTGACATTATTTTATTCATTTGAGTCATTTTTGACCCCCAAGGCTCAAAATGAGGGAAAATTTTGACTTTTCATATTTTGTAGTGTAATACATCATTGGTAATAGTTTTTTAGCTGTTGATTTTGAATTTGATGTAATTTCTTAATTTTACCCATTATGTGATCTCACAGGGGCTCTGAAAGGGGCTAATTTTGAATTTCCCTATTATATTATGTGATACATTGTTGGTAATTTTTTAAGACTTGAAGATTAATTTTGACATGCATTTCTTCATTCAACTACTTTTAATATGAGCCAAAGTGGTTCAGATATAACTAGCTAATTTTGACTTTTCACATTTTATTGTGTGATATAGAGCTTATAATGTTTTACAAGTTTCTGAGTACAAATACAAAAATCTTATTTTTCTTACAAGTAAGCTTGGCAAGTGGTTTTACTGAATTTTGTTGTTTTTTGTTGGTCTCAAAAAACATGGGCATACAATACCTAATTGACACATTCGGCATATTCCATTTTTATTTCGTTCACAAAAATACGTGAACATTTTCAAATTTAACTGTAACTTTTTTGATCTTGTAATTTACTGAATACGTACCATCCACAGACATTCCCTTTTCAAAACATTTCTTTTGTCTCTCCTTGATATTTTACCTATAATACACGTTTTTCCCAGTTCCAAATTCTATTTATCGAACTTCTCCTTTTTTTATTTCCCCTTACTTAACAAAAAGTTTGTCCGTGGATTTAGATAATAAAATTATGTACGTACTGTAAATCTTTTACAAACTCCTTTTTTTTCTCTCAACTGACAGAAAAATAATTTTGTACTCGATCTCGTTTCTTCTGTCAGTTCTAAAAACTTTTTTCAGTTGAGCTGACTTAAATTTTTCTTACATTAATTTCTCTTCAATTTTTTGTACTCGAGATGGAAACATGTTCTTCCATTTAGTTTCTCGTGATGTGTTTTTTGTTCTTGTGGGGACATTACTCGTATGAGGTTTTAGGGGCTCGCACCCCTCGACGACAGTCGCCGCCCAAAGGCTGGCAATATTCGTCTCTATGACGTTAAACTAATACACACGAATGCGTTTGTATGTTCGTACCTGTACGTACGTACAGGTAAGATACATCGTACGAGTCGAGATCAATTACCTGATAACAATCTCGGTAATGTCACGACTCGGTACCAAACGCACTGCGTCGTTTCTTATCATCTCGACGGAGACAGGAAACGACGCAACGTATGACATAATTACGTATACATACGTACGTATGTGTGTCCGTGTGCGTGTGCCAAATTCGGTATATAAACTCTCAGAACCGGCTCAAAAATCGCCAGTGTTCGCCGAGGATTTGGCTCTCCCATACTTATTCGTATGAAGTGGCAGAACACGCAAATACTGTTGAAGACCTTCTAGTGTGAATATCTCTCACGACAAGGTATTCCACAGTGGTGACCCCGACGTGATTTTTTGGCTACGTCGTGGGTGTCTAGAGGCGCGTTGCGCTATTACTAAAAAGAGGCGCGGTGCGCTGGCGAGTTACTCGCTTGTAATACAAATAATTTATTTACAAGACATAGACACCTTTGGCTGTCGAAGCAGAGGTCTTTACTTTGAAAGTGGGAAATTACACCCCCCCTTCCAAATATATTTGCCGGAAGGGAACCAAGACAAGTAGACCTGGAGGAACAAAGTTGCCCTCATCCGCCAACTCCTCCAGCTTCGACCAGAGACTCTGAAGTCTTTGAGACTCCGGAGAAACAAAAACGGATCCGGAGGCCAGAAGCCTTGCGTTTGGGAGCTGTAGTTAACCCGAACGAAACAACAGCTCGAACACTTAGAAGCGGTCGTCAATTGAGCCAAGACTCCGACCCTTCGACCCCAGACCGACAACCCACGGAGTCTGGAAGACTCTTCGCAGAAGGTACAAATAGACGAACCCATCATCAAATCAACCAGGAGCAGGTGGAAGTGGTCAGCCACAGCTGACCCCCAAAGAACTCGCACAGCTGTTACAGCTGTTGCAATTGCAAACATTGCAGAACCCTGCCATCCAAAGACGGAGGATAGAGATTCCGGAGTTCCTACCCAATGAAGTTGAATTATGGTTAACTCTCCTCGAGGGTCGTTTTAAGACAGAGAATCTGCAAAACGACCAAAAATATTCACACATTTGCAGCGGCATGCCCGCAGAAATCATACGCCGCATTCCGGATATCATGGAATGTCCTCCGGCGGAAGCAGATAAATACAGTTGGTTCTGCAAGAAAATAAGAAATGTGTTTGGTAAGACTCAAAACCAAATCATTGATGATGTAATGGGCGGAATGAAGATTGGAGATGACAAACCCTCCACCTTCATGGCCAAACTTAGACAAAAGGCCGATAATATAGTGTCACCGTCAGTAATTGTAAACCAGTTCTGCAAGCAACTACCCCAACATGTTGTGCAGTGTCTGGCAGCCATAGGTACCACGGTAATCAACAATTCCGAGGACCTAGACTTCCTAGCGAAGAGTGCAGATAGTGCACTGGAACATTCGAGATCAACATCCTCGATCAGTGCAGTATCAACAGAGACCGGAGAACTAGCTCAGCTTCGAGCCCAGATAGCTCAGCTGACTAGTGAAATAAAGAAAAAAAAATAACAATAATAGTCAAAGAAATGGTAGAAGTAACAACCGCTCGAAAAGCAGGAGCAACAATGAAAGTAATGACAGAAAATCCAGGTCCAGAGACCGTAAGAGCAATTCTACCAGGGGCCAGAGTCCAACTCCCCCAAGAAGAACATCGTCCCCCAAACCCCAGTCTCAAAACTGGGACGATAAATCCTGCTTCTTTCACAATCGGTTTGGCGCAGAGGCCACCAAGTGCAACAACAGATGCCAATGGTGGGGTAAATCATACAATAAGTCGTCAAACTAGAAAGAGGGGTCGTCTATGCGGCTGAAGACCCCTCAAAAAAGTACTCACGCCGCCTGTTCATCAAGGACAGGACAAATAGGAGACGTTACCTAATTGACTCAGGTGCTGACTTGAGTATTTTGCCAGTAGATAAAAACCAAAAGGCATTTCCTCCGAAATACTACCTCCGAACTGTGAATGGTCAAAACCTTCCAGCTTACGGAATAGAATCCAGCAAAGTAAGCATCAGTTTGCGAAGAGACATGACGTGGTCCTTCACAATTGCGGTCGTTCCAACTCCGATCCTGGGTGCAGATTTCCTCGCGCACTACGGTCTGGTCATCGACCTCAAAAACGGAAAAATCATAGACAACAATACTGGTCTATGGGTGGAAGGCAAAACGCTAGTGTACCAACTGGACACCAATATATCCAGTTGCACGAAAGTCGACAAACAATTCCTACGGATTCTGTCAGACTATCCTGGAGTTACACAACCATCGATTCGCAGGCATCCGACCTATAAACATGATACCATTCATTATATAGAAACTAAAGGACCGCCTTGCCATGCTAGAGCCCGCAGGTTACTGCCTGATAAACTCAAAGCAGCACGGGAATACTATGATCGCATAATAGGAGAAGGCATATGCCGCCCCTCAAAAAGTTCATGGAGTTCCCCGATCCACATGACCAAAAAAGCCAGTGGAGAGTGGCGAATCGTTGGAGACTACAGGGCCTTAAATGCCAAAACAGTTCCTGATCGCTATCCAGTCCCAAACATAATGGATTTCAATGCGAATATGAAGGGTAAAACGATGTTCACAAAAATTGACATCAACTGGGCATTCCACCAAATTCAATGGCCGAACAGGACATCCCAAAGACAGCGGTCATAACCCCCTTTGGGTTATTCGAATACCTTCGAATGCCGTTTGGACTCCGTAATTCTGCACAAACTTTCCAAAGATTTATCAATGGACTGTTTATGGATTTGCCGTTTGCCTATGCATATTTGGATGACATATGCATTTGCTCAGAAGGCGGTGAGCAACAGCACGAGAAGAATGTAAGAACCATCGTACAACGTATACACCCTGCTGGACTTACTATCAATGTTGGAAAAAGTTTATACAAACAATCCAGGATTGACTTTCTCGGCTATCAAGTCTCGACCGAAGGCATTTCCCCTCTGAAGACCAAGGTAGAGCCCATATTGAAATTCCCGAAACCCTCCAATGTAGCAGAACTCAGACGCTTCTTGGGGATGGTGAATTTCTACAGACGTTGCATTAAAAATGCTGCAGCTGAACAAAGTAAGCTGTTTGCATTGATAAAAACAAACAAAAAGAAAGATAAAACTCCACTCGACTGGACAGAAGAAGCTGAAAAAGCCTTCGAAAACATAAAAGAAACACTGGCAAATGCAACTCTACTAGCTCACCCAGACAAAAGTCTGCCGTTATGTGTCGCAACTGATGCATCCGACTTTGCTATTGGTGCAACACTGTACCAAAAGGACAATGACAAGAAGTTACCGCTCGCTTTCTTCTCCAGAAAGCTATCAAAAACCGAGAAGAACTACAGCACATACGACAGGGAGTTACTGGGAATATTCGCTGCGTTGAAGCATTTCAGGCACCAATTAGAGGGTAGATGTTTCACTGTGTATACAGATCATAAACCCCTAACACATGCCTTCACGTAAAAGACAGAACCAGCTTCCCCGAGAAGAGCTCGACAATTGGACTACATAGGACAATTGACTACAGACATCCAGTATATAAGTGGAGAACTCAACACTCCAGCTGATGCTCTCAGTAGGATCGAAGCTATCTCGGCACCGTCTCAATTACCTTACACTGAAATAGCTAAAGAACAGTTAAGGGATGCAGAATTGCAAGAACTGTTGTCGAACAATGACACAGCTCTCAAATTGAGACAAAGGAAAATCCCTGGTACTAATGTTTTACTCACATGCGACATTAGTACAGGCAAGAATAGGCCATTCCTGCCGACAAAGTATCGCAAATTGGCATTCAGTAGTGTGCACAATCTATCGCACCCTGGACCAAGATGCACTGCTGGACTAGTATCATCAAGATTTGTTTGGCCTCGGATGAAGTCCGACTGCAACAAATGGGCTCGCAGTTGCCTGAATTGCCAAGAGTCCAAAGTAGGAAGACATACTCGGTCGCCTCTCAAATCTTTCAAACAAACGGAGCGGTTTAAAACAATACACATAGATTTGGTGGGTCCATTACCCCCATCCCAAGGACACAGATACCTGTTAACGATGATCGATAGAGCAACTCGATGGCCAGAGGCAGTTCCTCTGCATGAGATGACAGCTCCCACGGTAGCTGCCAGGTTATACGACACCTGGATTGCCCGCTATGGCGTACCTGAAGTCATCATCACGGACCAAGGTCGTCAATTCGAAAGCTCGCTCTTTCAAGAGCTATCTAAGAAGCTTGGTGTACAACACAATCACACCACAGCTTACCATCCTCAAGCAAATGGAAAAGTTGAGCGATGGCACAGAGCTTTGAAAGCCTCCATTATGGCTTGCGACACCAAGAGATGGGTTGACATACTACTAACCATCCTCTTGGGCCTTCGATCTGCTCTTCAAACGGACACGGGTCACTCTGCAGCGCAGTTAGCGCTCGGTGAAGAGCTACGCCTACCAGGGGACTTTTTCACCCATTCGAAAGAAATTAGCCCCGAAACGCTCGTCCAAGACATACGGACTGACGCCAACAACTTTTTGAACCAGGCAGCTCGTCATGGCCAACCAAAGGTTTATGTCTCCAAACACTTGGCCACAACATCTCATGTGTTTGTCAGAGACGAAAAAATAAAATCTTCGTTGGAGAAACCATACGCCGGTCCTTATAAGGTTGTATCACGAGATGACAAGAATTTCGTGATACTAATCGCAGGCGAACAAAAAACAATTTCAATTGACAGATTGAAACCTGCGTACCTTATAAACGACGACAAGAAAATGCTCCAAAGAGCAACAAGGAAGACGACACACAAGGAAACAATAGAGGAAGAACAGACTGAACAGTCCGAAACAACACAACCACAAAAAGTTGAGGACAATCCAGTCGAAAAAGGTGATAAATTACAAAAATCACCAGAAAGAAAAATAAAAATAAAGAAAACGGTGAAGTTCAATGACGAGATCGTCAAAATACAATACGATCCATCGGCCCCCTTGTGCCCACGAAAAAGAGGCAGGCCCTTTGGCAGCAGAAAGAAGAAAAACCAAATTCCAACTCGAAAATCCGAGAGATTGGCACGGAGAAACTAAAAATATTCACGAAAGTTAATATTCGTAGCGGAAAATACAAACCCGCATAAAAAGACGTACGAGAATCTGGGAATATTCGTAACAAAAGAAATTCTTCAGATAAGCAGAGAAAAAGTGCGTACAATAAAAATACGACACGAATAAACAAATCCACATGCAATACGGAAGAAAAACATTGCAACGTGTTTCTATTGACAAACAATACCGATAACAAAATAGTCAATAGATCGTGACGTCACAAACGAAGAGTGCATTCCTTTGTGAAATACAAAATTCGAAGTACGAAAATTCAAACACGCTTAACTCTGCTTGTACTTAACCAAATTTAACCGGAAAACTTTTAAGCTAAAGAATATTGAATGCACTATCCCCTCCGAACAAGTCCGAAAAAAGATAACGACTTGGAATAAAGCTGCGATCGAAATTATTCTCGCAAAGTTTTTCATACGCCTTTCGACTGTCGACCAGAACACGCCGAAAAGTTTTCATAATTTTTTCTCTTTCTTTCTTTCTTTATTTTTTGTACCTTGTAAATTCCTTCCTTATGTCGTCCTCGACCAATACCCCGTTCCCGGCTCAACAATTTCAATTTGTGGTACCACCTGCCCCGCAGCCTGTAAAGACTAAAGAGCAGATGGAACACGAAAAAGAAATTGAACGCATAGAGAACGAGCTATTGATGGATACGACGTCGGCGGTGGACATTATTAAAGTAATGTCCGCCCCCCTTCCCCCGTTGATTTTGCTGCCAAAGACGCCGGAAAAGACACCGGGAGTGGCAAACCCACCCCCGGAGTCCTTAACCATAGCGAAACTGGAGACGAAGCAACCTCAGGTGGAAGAGGTGCGAATTCCACGCCCTCCCCTCACCACTAGCCTGGCCTACAAGCCATCTGGGAGTTCAAACTCCCCGATGTATAGAAGGCCAAGGCCCCTAACATTAACCAATCCCCGCCTGTCTCACTGCTCCCATCCTTACCATCCGGCTCCACACCAACAACCGCCAAGAAGAAGGGGACAAAACAGCAGGGACGCCTACCAGGCCCGACTCGATGCACGAAAGCAATTGTATGAGTGTGTCGGGGCTGCGGTAGGCTCAGCCCTCGCTAAGTGGGAACGAGACCAACGACAGTAGACTCGATAAGTCCCCCCAGGCACGCGACTTATCATTTTCGCGGCGCAAAAACTGGGGGGGAGTAGCTGTGGGGACATTACTCGTATGAGGTTTTAAGGGCTCGCACCCCTCGACGACAGTCGCCGCCCAAAGGCTGGCAATATTCGTCTCTATGACGTTAAACTAATACACACGAATGCGTTTGTATGTTCGTACCTGTACGTACATACAGGTAAGATACATCGTACAAGTCGAGATCAATTATCTGATAACAATCTCGGTAATGTCACGACTCGGTACCAAACGCACTGCGTCGTTTCTTATCATCTCGACGGAGACAGGAAACGACGCAACGTATGACATAATTACGTATACATACGTACGTATGTGTGTCCGTGTGCGTGTGCCAAATTCGGTATATAAACTCTCAGAACCAGCTCAAAAATCGCCAGTGTTCGCCGAGGATTTGGCTCTCCCATACTTATTCGTATGAAGTGGCAGAACACGCAAATACTGTTGAAGACCTTCTAGTGTGAATATCTCTCACGACAAGGTATTCCACAGTTCTTTTTAATATTAATATACGACACGTGTTTTTACATTAAAATGTGTTGATTTTCTTCTATTGGGCAATGGGGAAAATTCGGCGATGTTATAAAATGGTCCGCGGCTAATTGCTGAATCGGTAAGTGCAACCATGGAATTGAATACAAGTGCGATGAAAAAGGTATATTAAAATCACCTGCATATGGCATAAATTCAAGTCCAAGGATACCTGGCAGAGCTATCTGACCGGGCAGTGGTAATTCTGTGGCCACTGTCCTGTACAGGTGAGTTTACCGACATCCGTGATTTTGTGGGATTTTGAATGGTGAAATTTTGTAGGGACTGAAGAGGGAATGCTGTAGAGGCCCCCCCTGGCATACCACATAATAAATCACTTAATAATAAGTGAAGATATAATTGCAATTCCTTTTTTGGGGCCACAGGAAGAAAAAATGTGGTTCAATCTAAAAATGGATTGTAAATATAATCTCAGTGCCTTAAAAAACATTATTTATGGTGTATCACTCAATAATATCTAAGAATTTTATTTGAACCCCCTGTTTATGGTCACAGGGGGGTCAATGAGGGGTTCGATTTAAAAATAGATTACAAATCTAAACTCACCGCTTCAAAAATATTATTAATTATGTATCACTCAATAATATCTAAGCATAGTATCTCAACCTCCTGTTTGGGGTGACAGGGGACTCAATAAGTGGTTTGATCAAAAAATGGATTGCAAATCTAAACTCACCATCTCAAAAAATATTATTAATGATATATTACTCAATAATATCTAAGAATATTATCTCAAGCCCTTGTTTGGGGTTGCAGGGGCCTCAATGAGGGGTTTGATCAAAAAATGGATTGAAAATCTAAACTCAGCGCCTTAAAAAACGTTATTAATGATATATCACTCAATAATATCAAAGAATATTATCTTAACCCCCTGTTTGGGATCACAGGGGGGCAAGGAGGGGTTCAATCTAAAAATGGATTATAAATGTAAACTCAGAGCCTAAAAAAACAATATTATCGATGTATCACTCAATAACATCCAAGAATATTATCTTACTCCATTTCTTAGGCTATAGGGGGCTAAATGAAAGGTTAAATCTAAAAATGGGTTGCAAATATAAACTCAGCCCTCAAAGTAAATAACTCCCCAGGCACCACCAAAAATTTTTTCCAAGGCTGTGCTTTAATATAAAAACAAATAAGGAATAATTGGTTTTTGATTTTCTTAGTTTTTATTGTATTTCAATGTTTTGAATTTGTTTATAAATAATGGAATGGGAGGTGCAAGTGCACATCCTTTGATCCCCACCCTCATAGTCACCATGAACTTTCTAAATTGATGAGCTTAACTAAACCAATGTACAAATACAGGAGAGTGAGTAATGAATGAATGAGAAACCTGTAACAGAGGTGAAAAGTTTGCTGATGTGTCAGTTCTATGACATCACACCGACTGCTCAAAAATATCTCATTTTTTGACAACTTAACTTTACCATTCATATTCTCCCATTCTATCCAACCAATTTTAATGTGGTTTTCACTGATATTTTTTATTTGTTTTTTAAGAATTTGAAAATATGTCTACTGAAAATCATGTCTGGTACCCTATTATCATATCAACTCGGTTTTAATTCAATCCACATGTAATGTGTGCTCCTTGAAATTGCATCTTTGAAGGTGGAGGTGGTCGAAAAATAAATTTGTGAGGAGAAATTCGGTATTTTTGTTGACTTATTTCAAACACCAGCTCAACTTAAGCCACTCACCAGCTTCCCATTTGAAATCAATTTCATGTTATTATCCAATCACCTTTATTTCTAAACCCAATATCTGAAATTTTTTCTTCTTTTTTTCTAGTTTGCATCTGCACATTTTAAAATACACATTTCAAACAAAATTACCTACTGTTAAAGTTTAAAAAGTGGGAAATGCAAGAAAATAAACATACATAGAGCTGAAGATCATAGATCACAAAAGATCATCAGTGTTAAATAACAGAAAGGAGAATGTAAAGATTTAGTAAGTAACTTAAAAACTGCTAGAAACATGAGATTCAACCTCATGGTGTTCCCATACAATTCCCAATTTAAGTTAAGAAGAGTCAAATTCTAATAAGTGATTAGTTCACTCTGACCATATTTGTTTTTATGATGCTATCTGGTGGGGAAAAGTAAACTACATCATATGATCATATCAGAATTGTAAAATGATTAGTCGAGTTTATAGTCAGATTTATTTTTTATTCTATAGTTAAATATATGGTTGAATTAATAATGCTCAAATCGAATTAAAAAAATTTTACTATATCAATGATGGTGGAAATTTTAGGAAACAAAATAACAAAATTATGGGTCACAAGATGAACATTGGGTTAATTCCAAAGTTCAGAGTGCTTAATTGTTGTTAATATTTGTTTTTTTGAGAGACTGGGAGGAAACTGTAATAGCATAAAAGAGATCTGTTTGTAGGAGTTTAGACCACTTTATGTGTTACACCTTACACAAGTATATCAATATTATACTGAATATTAATACCTCTAAATGTGAGTTATTCTAATTAATTTATCACCCATACTCATATGGTGGACCTTAACTTTTCTGGATTCAGTCTTTAAACACAATATAACAATACAATTGATACTTCAAAATATAATAATTTTGTACATATAGTATAGGTATTTTTACATAATACAATTTCACGTAATAAGTGATTGAATGAGTTCCTGCTAATAATCAGCATGTGAGTTTATATACACAATTACGTATTTTAGTGTTCACTGTGATTAGTGTAAGGCAGATATTAGTATGATGGTAAGAAAGAAGAACAAGCTGGAAGAAGAAGAAGACTCGTAAAGAAGAAGAAGAGTCTAATTTATAAACAATGCATTATTGTTTATATAATTCCTTCTATTTTTTTTCGTGTGTACAAATGTACCTATTTTTCAATGAATAACAGACGAATAAGTCAGATACAGTAACATTAACATTTTTGGAAAAAACTTTTGTCGAAAAATTCTTAAAATTTTTTACTACGTAATTATTATTAGAAATTAATTACGATAAGTTAATATGATTTTTCTAAAAACAAAATCCTCACTTCAGTTAGCATTAGGACGATTTTGAGCTTGATTGAAACTGGAAATTGGTTTTGGTTAACAGTAATTGAATTATATAAAACTGGAAAACTGTTCGACAAGATGACAGATTTAATGAAGTTATCGACTTTTTCGACTGATAGTCGGATCAAGGTTTAAATCAGTTGTAAAAATGGTTCAATGAGACACTAGATTTTGTAAATATTTTTCTCTTTGTTTTTAGAAACTGGAGATTTTGTTGTTTGCATTCGACTGATACCAATCAAAAACATACCCAATTTCTTGTTAAGGTAACTAACACGTTAGCTTATATTTTTACGTGATGGTTGTCCAAAAAATTAGCTCAAATACGAAAAAAAAAGAAAAAAAAACGAAATGTGCGAAAAAGTTTGCGCAAATTATAGCCTAACCCATATTGTTGATACATTCGATCGTAACCAAAATTAACAAAATTAACAAGAGGCTGAATATTCACATAAAAGAATCCTACAATCTTCGACGAAATTTCATTCCATTATACGAGACTCAAGTAAATAGGCTACGCTCACCATGTTTTCCACTCCGCACTGCAGTCAACTTAAACCAAGAGAAATTCACCTAAGTAATTTCGATCAAAGTTCATGCGCATTTTCGACGACTAAACAACTCGCCTAATTTGTTATGTAAATATAAAGAAGTACAGCCACGCGAACAAAATAGAGGAAACTTATGTGTTCTTTTTTTTTTCTTATTTCTCTCTATTTCTCTTTCTCTCTTCCTCACACCCTTTTAACAACGTAAACGTCATATTGGTTAAGTTAAATGGAAAGTAAAAAAATAAAAAGTCTTACCCTTCTACCCTTACCATGTAATCTCTATAGAGATTTGTGCCTTCGACAGGAGAATGAGGTGAGAATGGTGCAGATGAATATAATGCGAGAGGTGTGGAAAGGTGAGAAAAAAGTAGAATTCGAATACATTATAACGTATAGCTCGAGTTTGTTTCGTATACCTTCCACTGCATGGCAGTGGTAATGGTGGTGGTTGGAGGGGTAGGGGTGGCAGATCAGAGGGGTCAAAGAGACGTGTAAAACTTTCGCCAACATTCGATACTTGCACAGTCGTTACTACGGTGGCAAGTGATTATGATTAATGAGGAGATAATGGATTTTGAGCAATATGGATGTGACTTGATGAAAAATTACACTTTGCTGACTAATTATACCCGAATATGCAGAGAGCACGATTGTACATCGATAAATTTTCAATAGTAAACGGTTTAAACTACAGAGACGAAAATAACTTACCTAATATGGCGGTAAGGGGGAGAGATTAGAGTTTTTTCTTTTATTTTGATGGTAGAGAGTATGAAACATTTGATTTGGTTAAATGAAAATGAAAATAAATAGTTTTGCGTACTTGTTGTCCATAAGCTTAATTATGAATAAAATTGTATTCAACGTTTTTCACATATGCCTACCAATGCAAGGGCCAAGAAATTTATTTTTATTTTTTCTCCCTCTCTCTCTCTCTCAATCTTTTGAAATAATATGCACTTCAAATTTATGAATTTTAGGGATTTACCTAAATTATTCACTGGGACAAATTAGTATAAATGGTAATTAATACATTGATTTTTCATGGTTTCGGAGATATGTATTGGATGGATTACGTTATTTCTTGAAAAAAATGTGAGACTTCTAAATCATAGAATAAAAACATTACTGTGTCGTGGGGGATGGAACACGCTGTGGAATGTGAAACTTCTTACGAGATATTGAGGAAAACATATGTATTCGGGTAACCTTTCATTAAAAATCAATTACACCCTCCAAACTCCCATTTTTTCATTTTTTTCCCTTATTTTAAAAAACAAAATAATACATTAAATTCGAAGTCAAAGCCTCAAAAAACATACCTGACGATGCATCATCTAACAAAATATAAGTCAAAATTTGACCCTCTTTTGAGCCCCTGGATTTCAAGGAATAGGTTGAATGAAAAAATAAATGTCAAAATCGAAATCAGCACCCTAAACATACCCTCTGATATATCACAAACTGAACTACAAAGCGCAACGCATTGCGCACGCACAGAATCACACTAGTTTTTTGTTTACACATCAATCCTCCTCTATGACTATAGCCCCTGCAGAACTCATGCTTTTTCTTTATTATAATGGGAATATAGCTCCTGAACCCCTTTTTTTTTCTGCATTAAAAAAAACAAGCAAGTGTTACAAGGTTCAGTTCACTGACGTCATATATTTTTAGCCACTATTGTGGCATTATGTTAGTAACTGGCTCCTACTGCGACGTCTGCTTTTTGGAGCCAATAATGTTTTTACGTGTCGCCTTCGTCGTGTCAAGGTCATACAACTTTACTTTCGATACTATGGAAATTTCACTTCAAAACATTTGAAAATTAAAATATTGTGAAACTTATTTTGGGATTTTAATGTAAAATGAACACAAAATTGAAAAAATTGAATTATCCTAATCCGATTTTTCACGAATTTCTTCAATCCAACATTCAACCAATATTTTTAAGAGCTATAATAAGAAATTTTGTGCAAAAAAACCAAAAAAAACATTGGCCTATCGAGACATTTTTTGACAGGTTTGCCAGACGTAGAGAAAATAACACTATTGTATTAGTTGTTTTGAAATTTTGTTATTATTATTGATAAAAAATGAATTATTACAAAAGCGTTTGTGTTATTTTGGAAATTCAGCAGATGTCCTAAAATACTTAAGTGAAGAAAAATAAATTTTTCATGAGGAAATTTCAAATTTGAGATAGCATTATGGCATACTGAAAAAATATAACACCTCTTCGATAGAAAAGGGAGACGTAAAAAAATATTTAAACGTAAGAGACCATTTTTGGAATTCATTGAACCAAATTAGGAAACTGAAGATGATTTTTAGGTGTATGTTTTACACCTGAGACCTACCAAAAGTCCTATCTACCCTTGAATTACCCTAATTTAGAAAATTCTTGAAATATAACGAACATTAGGCAGCAAAATGACAATGCTTATGCAGTCATGATCATGACAATAATACAAATCCTGACTAAGAAATATACATGTACCCAGTACAGTTATGGCACTTTTACAACCTACAGGTGAATGTATGTGATGAAGATGCTAATGATTTAGACGTCATTATCTTTTTTGTGTCTTGTGTGTGTTAAGTATTGACAAAAATCCAACATTTTTGAATATAAACAGTGTATAATATCATCACATTCGCATTCCTGGTTTCAATAATAACCTATCATTTACCTAGGGTACAACAAGAGAAACTTCCGTTTCATAAATCTGAATATTTTCTAACTCGTTTCATAGAATTATTTCTATTTTAACAAAGAAATTCTGAGAGTTTAACATATCATTACTGAATAACATCCAACGTAACACTTCTTATTGGCTGAAAATGTTCATATTGATAAAAACTGTAGGTTTGTCGGCTCGGGGAATCGAACCTGGGACCTACATATTCGCCAGCTAAAAACGGTGAACTTGACCGCACGGCCATCTCACCGCCAACTATAACTGGCAAATGTATTTTATATCAGACAAAGTATGGCAGTTCCCACAAAAACTATTCTCAAGTATAGAAAATTGATTACTTATAAACTGAACTGACTTATTTTCTTCGGCAAATTATTGGCATACACATGGCTAAACAGTGGAAATATTAAATGGCAATCTAGGTAGGTATACATTATGTAAGCTTATCCAAAAATAACTGGATCAAAATTACTGACAAAATTAAAAATTTTGTAAATTATTATTCTCACTGTTGTATAGACGTCAAATTATTCTGAAATTAAATTGCTTACTTACACATTCTTGGCATTATTTTACGCTGACTGCTTCGATTAATGAATTCTTCCTGCCTGACAGCAGAAACGCTTTCCAACCCAAAGAAAACTGGTTGTAAAATTGATAATCATCGATCCAAAAGTGAACATTCCCAAAGTTCCCAAATTCGTTCCCGCTTAGTCGTCTCCCCTCCATGTTTAACCCTAGCTGAAAACAAAAAAATTTCATGCCCTCCGTTTAACCTTCTGGCTTCGAATTGTCGTCGAACCTACACGATGAGCACATGCAAATGAATTCATGCATATTTAGTCGGCAGCTTTTTGGTGACATTCGAGAGAAAATGGATTTTAATTATATTTTCACGTGGTACGCTCGTCAAGTAAGTAAGTATAGTTGCAATTAATTTTGCAAATTGAAGTTTCAACGAAAAGTCGGCGTTCAGTATCGCGAAGGAAAGCTACCTACCAGCAAACAAAGTGAACGTGAGCAACGTAAATCGAAAGGGGAGCAAAAAAAAAGAAAGTGTGATGGGTAGGTAGAGAAATTGAGGAGAGTGAAACGATGAAGAGCAAAAAAGGTGAGAAAGAGACGCCGGAACATTAATATTTAACACCATCGGCGGATTTATATTAACACGACAGTCCTAGTCTAACCGTAGATATCTGTTGCAATCCATTAAAGTTTGAAAAAATAATAAGATGCGGTTCATTTTTTTTTTTTTTTTCAAAATTTATACCACGTTTTAGACCTCATTTTGTTGCGAAAATTATACTTAAAAATGTCACAAAATCCTAAGAGGAAAATTTTTCATGAAGTGACCTTCAGGACTCGGCCCCTCACTCCTTACGATGGGGCTACGTTTCTGGCTAACTTCTCTACTGGCTTCTATATTTAGTCCTTTACGCTTCACCTTAAGCAGACTCTATTTTCATTAAGGCCCTCTTTTACTTTCCCGTATGAACTTGAAGTTTCGCTCCTTGTTGAGACCCAAAAGACTACAGCCTCTTGAGATCAGCAACTGATGTCTCCATTCTTTGAGATAGGGAGGAGGACTGAGGAATTTCACTTACAATAAGCCATCCTAATGGTTCGTTCACCCGACACTGTATTATCAACGCTGGTATAAAATCTGTGCTGGTTGCTAGTAAGCAGAGTAAGTAGTGGGAATGGGCTAGTTTGCTGGTGAAGTTGAAATTTTTCAACTGTTGCTGCTGGTACGCCGTTTAACTAATGAAAAGCATCGTTTGAATAATCAGCTGGTGATACAGCATGAATATTACCAACGTTATCAGTTATGACAATTACTTACAGAAATTTTTTAAGTTGTCTTTCAAGGAAAAGTTCACTTCTGTTGCAAAATTATTAATTGAATGACTTGAAAATAAAGCTTAAACTGATATGGAAAATATTTGTGAATAGGTGCAGAATATTTTCTAATTTATGGCAATTTAGTTTTAGTAATTATTCTTATTATATTTTGAACCTACTTCTATCCATAACTAAACAATATTCATCAGTGAAATTTTAATGGGTTTTTAAAAATGTTTGAATATTATTTCACAGTATTTTCATTTGAATCCGTTCTTTGGTAGGTGGGTTAAAGTTCAAAATCTGGAAATGTGGTGAAATTTTAAAATCTGTTCAAATCAATTCGTTGCTAACAAACTTACTCCATGACAAAATAATAGTCAAAGGTGAAAAGTTAAAGGTTGTTTTACTATGTTTGAGAATAATTTGGATGAAATTCTATTAAAATCAATTTGTTAGTTTGGAAGTAATAGCAAAAAATATGAAAAATTAACTGATTAATGAATACAACGGATCTTCATTGATAAAAGATAAATCAACAAGAAAAGCAACTGTTTTACCAGCCATGTTTGAGTGAATCAGCCAACTAACATTAACAGCAGTAGCTCCCAGTTGCCTGCCAGCGCTTGTAAACAGCGTCATGTGAATATTGCTATAATACAAGTATAATTACTCACAAATAAAGTCAAAAACGTTTTCTACGACTCTAGTTTCACTCAAATGTGCCCAAATAGTCACAATATGGAGGAAGGGGCCCAATTTCCACGTTTTGATAAATTAAATTTTTTTATTTAGTCAAAATATAACTATTAGTTTACTTTTATTATCAAACTCAGTGTCTGTAATTGTTATGGAGGAAAAAGATTATAAGAAATTAAGAAGGTAATGGTAAATTGTGGATAAGGGACAAAAAAGATGGCGAATTGATAGAAAGAAAATTTGTGAAGTAGGAAGAAGGAAAGTATTTGAGCCCAATGTGTTTGTGATTCCTTGGAGCAGACTGGAAGTGTAAAAACTGATCAAGGTCTTTTCTAATAAAGGACTGTTCTAAGGCAAGGACAGTAAGAAAGATGGAGAGAGGTAAATTCCATTTTAAGATATAGGGGAAAATGATAAAGTGCTGATTAAAGATGTATAATTAAGCAAATAAAATAAGGGAGATATCTGAATGAAAGAATAAATGAGAGGATAGGAGGATAGATTGAATGTTATGGTAATAGAAATAGTATTTTACTCAACTAGTTAGAAAAATGAGTTGATTATCACGAGTAGCTAATTAATTGAGTGCGATATGTTTTTCAACGAATCCACCAAAAAGAGGTTAATATTTATTCGATTAAATATGTAAACTTCATGAATAGAATTTTAGATATAACTGAATATTATGGAGAAGCGATCTTGATTGTTTGTGTACGCATCACCAGGTGAAATGGCCCTTTTTCATTGTGACTTTTGCAACTTGCATATGTGTAAACGATGCTGGGAAGAAATAATTAACAAACAGTCAAGAAAAAACTCATTTCTACAAGAGATGAAAACAATTTTTGATGTTTCAAACTCTTTTGGAAATCTCGTGTTTTGCTAATCAAAATTTATTTAATAATAATTTCGTTTTGGTGTATGAGTTGAGAAAAATATATTTCTCAGGTATGTCACAGGTTGTTTTATAGTAGGAGAGAAAACAGAAGATCTTAGGGGGATAGGGAGAGAAAATGAAAAATAAGTGACTGTGTTTTGTGGGAATACAAAGAGTTTTATTATGAAGAATAAGTACATACCAGAGCATGCAGAGCCAGTGAAAGAGCACAATGAAGGATGGAAAACCTGAAGAAATTGTGTATAGGTAGCTATTAAATCCGGGATTAAGGAGATAATGGAGGACACTCTACATATAAAAAATAGCAATACGCTCAAAAATATTGAGGAATATTGTGTATGTATACACTCAGTGCTCTTTCCTCATATTTCAGCTAGATATCGATCCAATTGTCCTCGGCTCGATGACGTATATAAATTTCATGTAATTGCAACATTCTTCTTTCTTAGATGGCTAGAAAATTTCGTTGGATCAAAATAATGCGAGTGCAATGCACTAACAAATGATGACAACAGAAATCACCAATGATGGTACTGCCCGTTCGTTCGATGAGACTAAAAGTCCAAGAAGTTCATTGAAAAAACTCGTTCGGATGAGGTATATTGAATGATGGAAATTTAAAATTCATTTCACAGTCAAGTAGCATAATTCTCTATCCCCATTAAACTATATGGCTCTTTAAAGTAAAAAAATATTTAGATCCAAAGTAATAAGAAACTGAGTTACGATATTATTACCTTAAATTCTAATAATTATAATATGCTTCAGTTACAAGGATAAAGATAAGGAGGTTCTTAGGGGACTCCTCCCATTAGCTCGGAAAAAAAACTTGACATAAAAAAATAATATGTGCTGGTTGGTGGTGGTGGTGGTGCTATAGTCGGGAGAGGAGGAAGTGACAACAAACGAGATGTGAACCCCTTCCTTGACGACTGAATTATCTAGAATTATCTACGCCCTTGTATTAGGAGAAGAGAATCAATTTTATTGTTTGGATTCGTTGACTGCAATGCCTTACGGATAGTGTATATAAAATGACCAGCGTTTTTATTATAAAATAATTCGAATGCAATTAACATATTGAAAAAATGCGAATTTAAATCGACGAGGGAGTAAAATTAACTTGCTCCAACCACCAATAATGACTTATTTTCTTCAGAATTTAAAGGATGAATAAATTAATTTTATTGATGTTACATTTTAGCATACTGAGAATCGTTTAGTCCAAAAACAAAACATAAAAATAAAGACAACGAAAATGAACCAATCCATGGCTGGTTGAACGGTCATTCTCAGTTCACCGAACCTAATTGCCTTCACAAAAATCCAGTTAGAGATTCAACGAAAAACGTTATGTAAGAATCTTATCCAATAGCACTAATATACAACTGACTACAGAAAATAAAAGCGAGGAGCTTACGTTGAGGAGTTTTCAATCTATAAATCCACATTTCAAGGTTCAGTGTACTTATTTCTCATACATTCGGGATTATGAAAAGCATTTTTACAGATTTTAGGATAGTCTAAACGAACGAGCATTACAGCTGTAGGCTAAATTGAAGGACGACGTAACCGATAAAGTTGACCAAAGGAACGTACCCTCAAAAAAAGCGATTAAATTTTCTTTTCTTTTTTCGTCTTAGTTTTTTTTTATTTATTTTTTTGGCTTTTCTTTTCTCGTCGTTTACCCCCGTACGTAATGACATTTTTATTTTGAAAAACCCTTCACAAAGAGAAAACGTGACTGGCAAAATTCACGCTAAACCCTCTATTGCTAAAACTTAGTACGTAGCATAAAATTTTACTTTCCTACTTTTTTTGTTCTTTGTTGGATTAGCCATGCTCTCCCATGCTCTCGAAACAACATAACATCATTATTTTGTACTACACAAATAGAATTTTAAAAACGTATACCTACGATTTTTTTTTTTCCTAGTATCTGAGGAAAACAAATTTCATCAGAGGTTAACCAAAAGATTTGTGCACCCTTTTTTTACTTTTTATTTTTTTTCCGTCACAGTTTGTACTATCAAAATGAGCAGAGAGTTAAGTGAGATACACGAGTTGGTAAAGCTTCTGCATTTGGATTTTCATTCTTCCTGGACAATAAAGGAGCTCTGTATAATGATGATAGTTAATCCTCTCTTCCTGAATCCAACATGATTTTAATCCCCATGAAAATACAAAAATTTATTGCACAGACTTGGAGTGATATTGACTTCATGCTGTCTTACGTATCTTCTGTTGCTCTCCAATTTTAATCAACTGTTTTAGAAAGTTCTTAGAAAAAGTACATGGTTGAAAGGTTCCTTCCATAATGAGGACTAAAGCCAATAAAAATTTTTAGTATACAGATTCTTACGTAACACAGTACAGGTAACAATTTTTGTTTGATAGTCAAGAAATTTAGTACACTTATTTGGATCTGAACAATAAGGAAGTCCATTGTTTTTGGTGCAGATCCTCCGTACATTACGTTCGATACATCTAATTATGTTGAATTTTTAGATGTCTTACAGCTCTAAAATACGTAATTTACTACCGATTGTCACGAAACTTTTTATAAACGTTGATTATGTCTTTTAATAATTTTTTACAGAATTTGTTGATAATCGACCAACCGGTTTAGGTCTAGAAGTGATTTGAATAAATCTTTAACTATTACTAAAATACGATAATTCTGGTCAAACCAAAAAATCTGGATGAAAAGCAAACTGGTAGTTATTTTATTTGTTAAGCAATCACTTGTTGATCACCATATATTTTATTTTATTCAAGTCTTCGATAAGGTCTACTACGAAACTTATTTTGTGCCATCCGGATAAGGTCTGCTAAGAAACGGTCGATTTTTGATTCTAACCCACCTTATCCCAATGTAACCCACTGTAACCCGGTACACTTTATTGATAGACCGGTCTAACCCACCTGAATTCACTAAGTATATCCGGATTAAATCCACAGGAATATATAATAACCAAATATTACATTCATCGAGATAAGGTTTACTTATGACTTAACCATACCATAATTATTATGAATCTCAATGATAGTTTAAAGGTAATTTTACTTACATAAACTTTTTAACTTTCAATATTTTTCTTTTACTTTTTCTTTTGATTTTAATTTTGATTTTGCGGTTGTTTTTTGAAGAAATAACCTTGTTAATTTTTCTGGCGTAGCTTGCTGGCCTAAAGTTCTTATGATAATAATTGAATGCTGGAGACCTAATATAAAAGTTGAGCCCTAAGAAATAATAACTCATATAAATGAACATTGCTATATACTATATACATATATAAGATATTCGAAGCAAAAGTATATGCTAAATAAAGTACCTATAGATGGAGCAATAAACTTCATATTTTTGCGTCAATAATTTGCAAAAATAAATTGCTTCATTCTCGAGCTTTTCAAGCTGGAATCATCTGTATGAAAATAGAGTTTACCAACTTTATTTGGAGCTGAATGATTCTTATTTAGAAACAGAAAACACATCAAAACCATGATTGTAGCGAAAAAAAAAATCAAAATTTTTGTTTCCTTTGGTATGACAATATACTCATTCGTCGTAAAACGATTTTGAAAATTTTTCATTTAGCCGGCACAAAACACTTTTCCTTAGTGGGCCTATTGATGAACCTTTGTGATTGAATCGAAAATGGAAATTTTGTTTTTTCACAAAAATGTTTGAAGATACCGAGAAAAGCGGAGAGAAAAATAGTCGTCTCGACAACGACGTTGAATAAACGTTTACAAAACATTCGCGATCAGAACGTGATTTACGTTTAAATTCAAGATTAAAATACAAAGTGTGTTTTCTGCTGTATAAACGATGAAGGGAGTGTGATGTGGCACAGTAAAACCGAAATTCTGGATACCCCTTGCCGCCAACCCCAATCACTTCCCCACTCTACATTTACCTCCCATCACAAATAAAGCCTGTTCTACAGTCGAATTTCTTTTTTTCTTTTTTTTTTTAATATTCCTCTCAAGATTTTAACGAAGATTTTTGTGTCTCTACAGGGCTTTTTCGTCGAACATTTTTTGATAAAAGGCGAAACACCAAACGTAACCTATATCCTTTACAGAAGATCATGACAGCTAACGCAACGTTTTTTTACACGAGGCTTATGATGAATTGATGAGGGGGAATCAGGGAAAAAAAAAGAGAGAGAAAAAATCGGAAAATGAAGACGATGTATCGGTTGTGAAGAAAAAAACATTTTGATTTTATCGACTACGTAAATATTGAAATTTTTGTAGGCGGTTTTTCCGCAAACGTAAATGGCCGGAAAAACGTTGATTCTAATTAAAAACAATGATGTGCTAAAATAAAAGTTATGGGAAAAAAAAAATTGCAAAGTTTTTTTGGCGAATACAGAAAAATGTATTGTAAATCAAGGTAAAGTTAATTAAAATCTATGTGGGAACACAAACCACACATATTATATACGCGCACCTCGCAAAGCTATTGGGGGTGGCAGAGCCATGTGGATAATTTTGTATTTTTTCAGATCTGTAGGTCGCTGGTTCGAATCCCTACACTGGCAAACCTACAGAAATGGTGACACCGACGTGAGTGAATACGTGGCGCTTGACTCTGGTTCACAAACACCCATGCACAGAGTGGCATTAAGCAATAGGCCTAAGTCTGTATTGTGGGTTTGCTGGTTTCCCCATATAGCAGCAACTTAGCTCCACCCTCTTTGTGTTTTCGTACTGCAATGGCAGTGGCAGCACTGGAGAAAGTGCTTGTAGGCACATGAACAAAACATATATACGCATACCTTGCAAGAGTGTTGATGGTGGTAGAGCCCTGCAGATAACGTCATTGTTTTTTCAGATCTGCAGGTTGCTGGTTCGAATCCTCACACAGGTGAACCTACAATCTATCCGTTAATTAAGGTTTTGAATTCAAATTTCTTTATTTCTAAAATCTCACATTGGGCTTCTGGTTGCCGTAAATTTGTCAATGATACCGTGACATTTGAAAATTCACATAATTTTATGATAGTATGATGTCAGTCCATGGTAAAAAAACTTTTATCTAATGTTTTTTACATATACAAGGTGTCCAAAAATCGTCTCCTAAGCCAAATGGGTCTTGTAGAATTCATCGAGTGAAGAAAAAGTTTATATTAACATGGACTTTGAAATTGGTTGTTTCAGAGATACAAAGCTCTCAAATTTTCAAAATTTTCATAGTTAAATCAAATGAAGAAGTTCAAAAAATTCTTCAAATCCGATTTTCGCTGAGTGCATCTTATTGTACCTACTCATCAAGTGCATCAGAAAGCGTTTGTTTGACCAGGTCTTTATCTTTAATACTTCCAAAGTTAAATTTATTTGAAATTGAAAGAAATTTTTTTAAATTCTAGTATATCTAATGTTCCTCAAATTCTGAAAAAAAAAGTTCCGTTGCCTGCATTCAAACCTACAACCTTTGTACGATGTGTACTGCCATCGTTTGTAAATTTTGCCTTAAAATGAATGAATATGCAACCTTGTGAATATGCAACCTTTTCGATACACGCATATGGATACCTATCCCTGAAATAACAATGCTAAAAAAAATATTTAATGAGAACTTTTTTCCTTCTCTCGATGAGTTGTACAAGACTCATTTGGTTTGGGAGACGATTTTTGGACACCCTGTATATGTATACATGTATATTAAAAAATCTAAGTACGATATTGGGTGAGAGTTATTGCCCTATGGGGTTACTCGGAGTCACGCTTGTGTTTACTGTAAATAGCCAAAAGAACCAAACGCTGGTTAATCCTGACAGAAATTGGAAGTAAATAAGTTTGTTCATGGAAAGAAATTACCTACTATCGAAACTTAGCCATATCAAATTCTTCAACATTCAAGAATAAGTTTTTAAAAAAGTCAATTTTTAAGAGCTGAACTTTTTCACAATGAACCCTAAACTGTTTTAACACATTACCCATGAATTACTTACTTGAGATGCATCTCATACGATAAATTAATTGGAATGCACTCCCTTCATTGCAAAATAAAACAAAATAAATGAGTATAATATGTACCGACAAGTAATGTTTACAATCAGAAAATAAAAAAATGTCAAGTTTTTTCCGACTTTTTTTTTTAGCTCACTTCACCTGTCACATGTATCTGCGAGAATTTTTTTTTTGAAGAGAACAAAAAAATATGAAGAAGAATTTTACACATTTGGTGGTTTTATTCCTCGGCTGACAATTTCTCAACAAATTTTCTGACATCTGCTTTTGTAACTTCTTGTTTGATTTCGTTTCACGAGATTGTTTCTAGAGTTTTTGATATTTTACGATATTTTCAGAATATTTTTCGCTGTTCTTCTTTACCAGACAGTTTTTTCTTGTGTTGAACAAAAAAAAAACAAAAAAAAAACAAAAAGCCTGCTGAAATATTAACAATATCATTGTCTGGTAGAAAAATAAATGCGATTTGTGCAGTCGCAAATGGCGATCACAAAATATAGAAAAGCGTTGATGCCACCGAAGAACTGTCAAAAATTTACACATTATCTACAAAATAATATTGTCATCAAGAAATCTTAATTTAAAGATTGCGTAGGCTACATAAAACAAGTGAGAAAATTTCCAGTTGGATTTCTTTTCGTAGCAGGTCTACTGAAAAAAACGTGAAGTTTATACATTGTATTCAAGAATATTATTATATATAGGAATAATAGACAAATGATTTATAACTGTTCATTAGATGAAAATGCTACAATTCATTTTCACTTCATTTGTTTCTGTTTTCTTAGTTTTGTAAAATAATAGTAGGTACCCATTTCTGCACAATTGAGGCAACTCACAAATAATTTGCAGTTTGTTAGGTACCTAGGTACTGCTGTTAGTTGTATACACCCTAAAATTATTCAAAATTCAGAAAACGGAGTATAAAATGTGTTTGATGAGGACATGGGCCAAAAATTAGATACAAATAACTTTTTTGTATCACATTGAAATCGACCCACGTCAACGACATTGTAAATTAATTAAAATAATAAAATTTCATCTGTTCAGAGTTTATCAAAAACTAAAAAGTTACTGGTGAAAATAAGGAACACTCGATTTAAATTAAATAATCCAAAATAACATACGTGGGTAATTATATTTAGTCACCGAGTTATATGGAGTACTAAAAGCAGGTTAAAAGTTGTCAAACTGACCAAAGTTTGAGCTAAAAACAAACCTACAACTGAGAGAGTAAAAAAACTCTGATTAAATTTTCAACTTGGCATCTTGAAATATAATATTCAAGACCTAATTCTGCCTTCTACGGCACAAAAAATCGCATGAAAGTCGCTAAATTTGTTTGATTTGAAGCAAAATGGATTTGAAACGAAGTTAATTTCAAGTGACTTTTCAAAATTCGATTTAATCACCTTAAAAAAATAAAACTGAATTTTTCAACGTTACATCATTAAATGTAGGATGAAAGCGACCAAATTTGTCAAACACGGATTCATAAAGGGATCAAAAACAATAATAGAAATGCACTAAAAAGCTAAAAATAACCATTTAAAGTTTCTCCAGCAAGATCTAGAGATTGGAATTAACTTATTGAATTCAAAATTAAGTGAAAAGTTTTGTCATAAAATTACGTGGAATTGATGTATATACTTACATTTATATGACAGAGAATCGAAAAGATAGTTGACTTCAATAATTCTAGTCCCAATAGATCCTGCTGGAGAAATTTCAAGAGTTCAAATTTTTTCTATTTCTAGCGCATTTTTACCTATTGTTTTTCAGGAGTTGGTTCTGTTTCTGATGAAAAGTTGTTTTTATTCAATGATTTTTCGTTTTCTCGAATATTAGCGTTAATGGAATTTTTTTTTTTTTTTTGAACCGAACCGTTTTTCGAAGATAACTTAAAAACAATCGACCCTTCGATTCTGAAAACAATAAAATGAGACCATTCTGGGATCATTTTCTATCATTTAAAAAATAATTCATCCAAATTGATCCAGTAATTCTCCGAAAATTTGTGAACAAACATACGGAGAAACATACACACAGACGTATGTACTACACATACATACAGATCGGATTGAAAACCTCATTTTTTTGAAGTCATTTAGAAAAGGATCAAATTGAGAAATTTCTTCAACATTAAAATGTGGAATCGTAAAAAAACATCCAAAAATCATTTTTCGTATTCAACTCCACAAAACGGAAACGGATAAAAAAAAATGGGAAGTCGAGCATGTAACTAGTAAGTATTAAATTTGTTACTGTTCATGCACATGAATCATAATTATATCTACGATGGAAGTGGAGAAAATGACATTCCTTTCAGCATTCCATTTTGAAAAAATATGCTTCAATTTCAGGATGAGGAGAGGTTTTGTACTCAAAATGTAATAACAATGCCTATTAACCTACGAGTGGCTAAATCTCTGATGTCCAATTAATATTTCGAATCTTAGACTCGATGCGATACAAGTATGAGTAAGTTCATAGAGGCCAGTCTTTCAAATACTTATTAACAATTTTTTTTAAATGAATCTCTGCGGAGTGGATCTTTTGGATTGCTTAATATTTAATCCTTTCGAATCTCATTAGGAATACCTATTTTAAAGGTATCGAAAAGGAAAAATATGTTTTCAAAGAAACTTTCAAGAGCCTTCATGTTTTTTTTTTTTAAACTTTGGCATCATTCAAAATGTTATATGCAACGTCATCCCCTGAGCATGCGTAAAAAACCTCACCTTTCCTTGGAAAAATCTTATAATGCTCTTATAAAATATATTATGTAAGCAAAAGCTCAACTTTGTTCTTAGTGTTTGGCAGCCACAGTCGAAAAGAATATAAGAAAAAATTGAGAGTAACATCAATCTTTGAAATTAGTACATGAAAAAAAAATTAGCAGGAAATGTTGATCAATTACTCAGCAGTTTTACATTATTTTTATTCTTAGGAAAACAGAACTGTTAATGTGCATGTCGGTAATATTATGTTAGATCTCCTCGAATGTGAATCTTCTCATATCCCTGTGGTATATACATAGATATTTTATTATAATCATTAGTCTGGCTGTATTTTGTATTGATGGTATGTAATAAATTCATATCTACATCTTCAATGACACATCATTCTATACTAATATTATAACTGTACTGCTCCCATTAAGTCAACGAGGAAACTAATTTAATTTTAGGACCATTTTCCATCAAAAAAACAAAATAGGTACTTAACAAACAGCAACAAATTCTGTCTGCTTTCACTTATGCATCCACTCCTAAAAATTAAAACTTAATTACAAAATTTTAACATCATACATTTATATAATGATATTTCATAGTTTGTAATAAAAATTCTGTCATCATTCGAAGGAGAGCTAAACTAGAACAACAAAAAGTAGTGTATTATGTTTCTTGTTCACACCAGACCAATTTCGAATAGGTATATGTAGAATAAGGAAAGTCGCAAAAAAATATATATAAAAAAAAATAAAAAATAACCTCTCAAAAGAATAGTTACTCCACCATTTCGTTTTTCTTTGAAGAAGAAAAAAAACAACGAAAAAAAATACATACAACTTAAAAATGGAAATAATAAAAATGAAGAGTATTCTTCTGAAATTGTTTCGTAGACAAAGTCGTTATTTTTGGGAGGTGAAAAAAATGCACAAAAAATTTTATTTTCACTCCATTCAAAAGAAAAACAAGTAGATACCAAATCTCATCCAACAAAAACATCGACCTACTTCAAAAAAATGTTCGGTTCACGAACGTATCAACGGTTTTGCTTTGAACTTTTCGCGTTGTCGTTTAGACTCGAGCTGTACATATTTTTTCCATAAATTGCTGATATTTTGCGAAAAAGAAATTATCTTCAGAAATCATTCGATATAATCACTTTATTGTTAAAGAAAACGCTATTTACTTTTTAGCGTTTTGTATTTCATTGACAAGAACGAGCTGTCATTGTTCGACAGGAAAATAAATTTTGAAATTATTCGGGAACTGGGCCGACATATGTGATTTTTTTTCCACCATGCACTTTGACCTATATTTTTGTACTTTCCTTTTGAGAAATTGCAATTTATTCGCTGGTACAAGTTTCAGGTCAAGAAAAAAAAAATCATATTCGTCAATCCTTACAGGAGTCATTTTATTTTGTACCTGATGAAACAGTTGTTCGTTTAAATTTTACGCGGATGAACAACCAATCGTTGATCAAACAGATGTCATGTTATAGAGCTGCGTATTTGAGGTATAAATCTGAATAGTAATTCAATTTCGAACCACAGACGACGAATACCTAATAGTAATATGTTTTATTTTGGGAAGTTCGATAAAATTAGTTGAAAATTGTGATTATAAAAACCAAGTTTATGTATGTGAGGGGCTTGGAGTCAAAGGTGGAAACATCCAAAATAGTGTTTTTTCAGAATCGGGGAAAAACTGCCACAGACTAAGCGGATGACTGTGAATGCTCGGTAATAGTTTTAAATGGTGGGAGGGTGACCCAATACACGACTTACATCGAAATTTCAACAATTCAGTGCACATGCGCAAAGATTTACCACTTTTAAACATGGATTTTGTCAGTTTAGACTCTAAGGTAGCACTTTTTTATGTTTTTCTGTCACTTTAATCACTTATGATATTGTAAAATCGACTCTAATGCATATGAATGACACAACCAATGTTGAAAAAGAATATCGGAGCATGGATTCACAAAAATTACCTGCTTTATTACAAAAATTTAAAGGTAGCATAGAAACAGAATAGCTGAAAAATTAATATAAATAATCTGAAACATGACAATCATAAAAATAACGATAACACAGTGATAAAACAGCGAACTTTGTAAGCAGAACGTTGTTAGACATCAACAGTGCCTCTTATCAGTACTGCAATTCGAGGTGAAATTAGCCTTGGTGCCGAACTGAACACAATCCATTGGATGATGTAAGTTTTGACTCCAAGGGTATACTTTGACGTGATTTTTAGGCATGAAGGAATGGAAATGGCTACAACCTGATATGCTCACGTGATGTAGCGTGATTTGTAGTATCTAAAACCGTGTTTACCTCATTTTTGCCAAATATGGATGTTTCCACCTTTGACTCCAAGCTCCTCATGTATGGAACTGAGCTCGATATAACTTCAACGCTCTTTTTTTTCATATTGAGATGAACTGAATTAGTTTACGCTGGTTAAAGTAAATTATCCACGGTGTCCGAAATTTAAGCCGCATAACTTCCATGCTCAATTTTTGGCTTCAAAACAAAAAAAAAGTTCATGTTGAAAAATGTGGAGAAATGCTTCTGTTCTGAGTTATATATTCCCAAAAGGTTGGATGAATCAAAAATCTGATGTAACTTGCAACAAAATTCATGAAAATCAAAGAAATTTGTAAAAACGGAGTAGGTGATAATTTATGTTCATAAATTATTCTCAGCTAATTTTAAAATTGTCGTTCACATTTGGAGGAGAGAAAAGACAAGAGGAAGTTTACACTTTTTAAATAGCCATAACTAATATCTTTCTAACTGGTAATTGATGAGGGATGGAGGTGAGGTTGAGACTGAAAGTTTGCATGAAAAGACCAAATTTTGATTAAGATTCCGAATAATTTTACTCAAATTTTAATTTTTGACCGTTTTTGACAAAAATAATTAAATTTTCACCAAAAGATAAATGGTATTCTCCAACCCTTTTTAAGTAGGTTTCTTACGAACATCTACTTATTATCTTAGGCTCACGGAAGCACCCAGGGGTGGGAGTAAGTACGTTTTTCGTTTCATGACCTAAGAAACATTTTGGGACCATTTTTGAAAATTCATATGTATTTATATATACATGTATGTATGTATGTATGTATATATTTATATATGTATGTATGTATGTATATATATATGTATGTAGGTATGTATGTATGTATGTATGTATGTTTGTATGTCCAATTCTTGTTAACACGACACAGGGGGTAATTTTTGTTCGATGGTCACATAATTTAGATCAACTATTCGTATTAAGTCGAGAATGAGATCATTTGAATTTGAGGAAGATTGGTTTCACGGTATGTCAGAGAAGGGCGATTATGTTGCAGTTTTGGCAGTTTTACGGCTCTAAAAAACGTAATTTCGAAGAAATAGTTACAAAATTTAGTATAAACATTAATTTAAACTTATTCAAATACCTTTCCAAGTTTAGTTGTGATTGGTTTTATGATTCATGCCCTGGGGCTGTTGGAGGAGCTAATTTTCGATGTTGACGCACTAAAACTTGTAATTCTTATCCAATAGTCACGAAATTCGGTACAGATATAAGAGCAAGCCCTACATTACTTCAAAAAGTCAATTTTGTCCCTCCACCCACTCCAGTTGTTTTGAAGATTCGAACCCTGTACCCTTAAATTACTAGAATTCTGTCTTTGAGTTTAACCAACTGGATCACAGTTCCTTCCGATTATGTTGGAAAGTTTCAACGTAATTAGAACTGGCATTGTTCAAATTTATTTCATTGTGAAGTTCAGTTTGTGATGTCCTATGTTCTGATACAGTTGTCTTTCTACTCTTTGGACAGAATTCATAATTCTTTCTCTCGAAACCTTTTTTTTCTAGCGAGGCTGGCTGCGCTAGAGTTTTTTAGTATTTTTTCTTTCAGATTAAAATGTTGAAACTAATTTTTCAATGAAACAATTGGTTGAAAAGGTAAGACGGAGCACTCATCTCTTACCGCGCTCCACGATTGAGGGTGAAACTTCAAAAGCCAGCGTGAAAATATATAACTACCCGACAAAAAGAATTATTTCCCTGCAACAAATTTCGTTTTTTGTAAATTTGTGGGGAAGTTACATCATATTTTGGATTTTTTCCCCTACTTACAGGAGATATAACTTGGAAAGAAAATAGTTTTGAGCATTTTGCAAGAAAAACATTTTCGGTTTTTCGATCCCGGAAGTAACGCTGGTCAACTTTCGGGCACCCCGTATGTACCTGCGTAAGTATCAAACATTATTTTGGCAGCAGATTTTTCATTTTAAAATTTAAGAGAACTCTTTGACTCGTACAATATGAACCAAAATTATAATGATTATTTAAATAGATTTTTTCCTATCTTAGAAATGGTAAAGAAAAAAATTGGTCTTCGTCTTGTGGTTTTGGTATTGATCTTGCACTAGCAAAGACCAGAATGCTTAATGCGTGAACAATACTAAAAACTAAAGATAAAAAATTTTTTATAATCTTGCTACTCCTAAATAATTATACCACATTTGACGTTATAAGTTTTTTATTTCTCTCCATTCTAACTACAAGTGTTTATGACAAATAAGTATTCTTCGTTCTTGTATATTTAGAAGTAAAGAAACGATAAGTTCAATGTTGTCATCAATAAGCTGTTAGTAACGAAAATATTGTGGGCTAAGAACAATAATTGACGGTGCAAGATCAGAATCAGGGGCATCATTACCTTGTACATTTGCTCACGATTTTCACAGTGGGTCAAAAAATTACAGTTTCCTAAGAATTCTTCCAATGCTTGATCAGTTCGAATCTGCCAAATCTTTTCTCATTTTTCGAAATATCAGGTGTTTGTTCTTCATTTTAGACTGATATCATTCCCATATCTTTCCACCATGAAGGTTGATTTACACGAGTAGAAAAATTCGCATTGATATTTCTCCAGCTGAACATCATTTCATTTATTTTGTAATTATCTATGTCACAGTTCCTACTCCTTTAAAAATTATAATAATATACAATGTAGTCGAAAAAATTTTGAAAACTTCTTTTCATAGCCTCCAATTTTCACTACAGGTATCTACAGAATATAAGTTACTTACTCATATTCGAGTTTGAGGTTAAAATGGTTGCGAGCAGTTTTCATTATTCACAGAAATTATTTAACTAACTTCTAACAGTTGGAACGCTACGAAAAAAAAAAAACCAGCAAAAAAAAAAAACCGACCGATTGAAAACATCTAACCTAACCATACTTTTTACCCATAGAATACCTCAAAACTTCTTGCTCCAAATCGAAAAACACCAGTAAAACTTTCATTAAAAAAAAAGTGGGTAGCTACCCAAGTTTGTGGTACAAGATGTGGTTTAAAGTACATCCTACCATAACACACCACTCAGAGTGTACACAAAATATAAAGTTTCCGTTTCAGTTATTAAAATTTTTCTTTCTTTTTTTGTCTTCTTCTTCCTTTTTGGTAGAGAGTCGACAGAGGAAGGAAAGGAAAAAAAGAAAGAAAAGCTACGACGAAATTCGGTTTTTTCCTTCCTTTTTTTTTTGGTCGAAAAAGTTTTTCTAGTGTATGTGTTTGTTGCTAAAAAGCATATTCTAAAAATTTGCAGATACCATACCTCTTATTATTATTTTCTCATCAATGATTTATTTTGAAAATTTTTCAAATCGCGTACGCCTTTAATAAGAAAAAAAAATTATTTTAATGCATAAAAAGCATATGGTATAAATCGAAATTGAAGGAAAGGATCTGCAGTAGCTTAAAAAATATATATATATATTATAGCAAAAAGTAATATAACTTGGGTAAAAACTATTTTAAAGAAAATCGTATCCATCGCACAAGAGTATTTTTACATTAGTTTTTTTTTTTTTTTTTTTTTTAAAGAAAACTTGAAAAAATGGTTTATTTTTCAATTAACTAAATTTCTTATTCTAATCGTATCGAATAAAATTAGACACTTTTCGTCATTTTTGTAGATATGTTTCTATGACGTAATAGAAATTTTAATTTCACATTGCTTTCATTGGTGTCGCAATAAATTTGGTAACAGGTTCAAGGTCGACATAATTATTTTGCCACGATAAGTCATTTTATGCGCACACACATATAAAAAAAAGACGTATTTGAGACTAATTTAAGGATCAACTTTTTTCAATAAATAATTAAAAAAAAAAATACTGTAACAATATTCAGAATCAGCCTCTGTTAATTCAAATTAATGTAAAAAATGTTTAGGGATTACAACATCTTATTCAACTAAGTGTTTGAAATTTTCTAAAAGAAAATATATTCAATGCTCGTTTGAAAATTATCTCCAAAATCTATAAGACGACAACAAATAATTATTTTGAAGAAAGATCATTCACCAGCCCTAAGTGAGATACTAATGTAGTCACCCACCCAGTAACGTTAAATTAAGAATAATGATATCACTGCTGCAAATAGCTTAAGTGTCGAGTTTCGATTTGCACGTAGATATCTAAATAAAGAATCTCTAACCAGAGACATACAGCTAAAGAGGTTTCCAACGAATCGATCAAAATCATGTCGAAGATAAACAGCTTCTGATCTGGATATTTGTTACTGCGCATGCGTCATGTGGCTCTAATGACGTGAAAATCGACATCTTCAAAAAATTCAATGATAAATTTCATGAAATGTGCGCAGCTATAAAAGCGTAGAATGTAAAATTCTGATAGCTCTGTTTTCATCTTTGATATATTTTGTGTATAGGGTATTGGACACCCCTTTAGATGTATGTCTCTGCCTCTGACCTAACTGTTTATGTTTGAATTATAAAGTTGGTGTAAGAACACAATCATAACCTTAGTACCTAGTCTATACAATTTTAAAAGTTTATTTTAAAACGTTTTCGTGATATATATACTTTTTTTGTCCAGGAACATGGTGTATTTTCTTGTTCATTGTTGAAAAAATGATTCAACGAGCCAAACAAGAGTGAATAAAGCTATCTCAGTCAATGGTTTTGTCAGTTTAAAGGCTCATATCGTGTTGATACAGGAACATTAATTTGTTGACACCAACTTAATTGACTTTGAACGAACATAGATGCAGTTTTATTTTGTTTCTCATGTAGGTACCTAGGTACCTATTGGAAGAAATTCAGATGAGAAAATCTGTATATTCAAAGATTCATAATGGATAATATTTATGGATAAAGAAACATTGAAAAAAGTCATAGCCTCTAACTATTTCACATTACTCTTAAATACCTACTTCCCCGCGGATATATTTTGCAAACAATATTTTCTCAAAGAGTAGTATCACCTTCTATTTTTTACGACTATTCGGACCCTGAATACACAATGTTCGGTGGATTTTTTGGTTAATGACAACGTTTTTTCTTCCTCCTGGCAAATTCGTTTAACTGATTATGGCAGTTTTTACATAAACTCTAACAAGTTCAACAAAAATAAAAATTTAAAAATGAATTTCATGATGAGTAATAACCTTCTTCGATAGGCATCCGCCTCCTCAAACAATATCAAAATAACATCCAGATGCTGGGAAGAATTAGTATGATGCTATTGTTACTGGAACCCAATTGAGAAAAAATAAGAATAATAACTACAGAAATTGACATTATTAATAATTTATGCTTATTTGCCTTCTGTCGAGACAGTGTCATGAAATATTCACATGCTACCATTAGAAAGAAATTAAGCATTTTAGCACCTATTTATCTCATCTCAAATTAAAATATTAAGAAATGAAATAAGTCGAATCGATGTTGGATTAAAAACTGTCCACAACTGGACGAAAATCGATATCGATAAAGACTGGAGAAATTTTATTGAAATTTTGTATTTTTATTTTATTTTTATAGCTACCCATTTAAATTTTAGAATTCTGACATTCTCATACTACAATATGCAAGTATTTTCATTTTATTCTTCTTCGTTAATTTACCACTAAATTTTCGACGATTTGATATGTCTTGATGGATACAGCGAGACGAAACAATTTCAGTAATTTTACGTATAAATTTCAACAAGAAAACGACTATAAATAAAATTATGGTTTCAGATGAATCTGTTTTGTGACCATAGATAAGAAAAAAAGAGTCCCAAAGTGCAAACCACAAACAGCGCAGACAAAACGATAACATTTTTTATCAGTTTTAGCTTGTGATTTGGTTTGAAATAAAAATAAAAATACTTAAGAATGGATTCGTGTAAAGTTGCAAGTAACTAGATGAACTACGTAACACTTCTATCATACATTATTTACGACCAAAATATTACGTTTCTAAGCAGAATCAATAAGTGTTAAAATTGTGGAATACAAAATAGGGGTGAGGTAAGCAACTTTGAAGGTAAATAAATTGTCAACGAAGGCCCTTTAAAAGAACTGGCCATAAAAAAAGATTGTCTTTTGACACTATACTTGCTTCTTCTCGTTCATCGTCATTTCGATCGGGAAAAAAAGTTCTGCACTCATAAACTTTCAACTTATAACGAGTTCTATAAAAAATTAGTTCGCAGCTCTATTCAACAATTTTAGTCGGCTAACAAAAATATTTTAATAAAATAACTTTTACGACGAAATCGTATCTTTGTAAGAGAAATTGTTATCAGAACACAAAATTTGAGTCGGTTCGGGAAATTTAAGTTTTTTTTCAACTATTTGTTTCGAGTTCGACCGTGGAAAATTGAACAGTCTCTCGAGAGAACTAATGTCACACGTCACCAGTTTGAGCAGTCTCTTTTTTTGCTATATCGAACATCTGTCATATTGATCAATAATTTTTCTCATTCAAGTCTAACAGCACCCAAATATATCATCAGCGACGATTTAGATCAGGTGAAGCATTAATAATGTTCGAATGTTCAATTGGAAACCCCCTTCCAGGGGGAAAATATTCTAAAACCAACACAAATAGTAATTTTTGTGAGTTGAAAATTTTCGAAAATACATATAATCTTCCAATTTCCCAAAAAGTTTGTTACCAAAGAATCACAAACTATAATATTCTGAATCGAATAACGTGACTAATCACCAACAAAGAAATAAAATTAACAATAACTTAATATATTGCATTCGAATGACTTACCTTCCACGTGAAAATCCTCGTCAAGGTTAAACACAAATCTTCAATTACAAAAGCGCACGACCGATAACGAAAATGCCGATCGAAAAAAACGAAGAAAAAAACAATAAAAAAATAATCAAATTGAATAACACGATCGAAAAATAAATATTGAACAAATCGAACGATAAAACGAGCAACGGCAACAATAATAACGACAAAAATTTCAATAGTTCTCGCCTCCAAATTCAACACGACATTCGTATTTCTTCGAATCAATTAATTAACTATCAACTTTTCTATCGATTTTCTTCTTTCACGTCAAATTAAACCACAAAAAGTATCGATAAGCGTATAATAATTATAATTAATCACAAAAATTTGTCCACATAATTACCACGATGTCAATAAACCGATATTATTTTTATTTCGCCCCTATTAATAATTTATCGTCGTGAACATTCGGTTCCGAGATTCGAAAGAAACTCAACAGAAAAAAATTACGTGAAAGAACGATGCCGTGTAAAAAACCGGCTATGCAATACTCGAAGCATCAAGAAATGCAGCATTACTAAACAGTAACGTCGTTCACGTTGAGACCGGCGCTATTCCTTTCGTATCGCAGCGGATGGATGAGTGGAGGGAGAGAGGTTGGACGAAAAACGCAAGAAGAACGAAAACGCGAACGAGAAAGAAAAAGCGTACGAAAAAACACGAAAATGACATACCGAATACTGGCGACGATGCGGTAGCAGCGACGGCGGAGTGGAGGGGTGTGTGAAGAGAATTGGAAAAAAGCATGCGTATTTTAATAGGAGACGAAAATGAGGAAAAAAAGAAATGGTAGTGGGGTGTAGGAGATGACAGTGAATCGCCACAAAATTTTCGGTAAACCCATTTGAAAAATCCGTGCAGCCGCTTCGCCAGCCGCCAACGACCAACGTTACCCCACCTATCAACCTGGTATCGCCATCGCCGTTCCACCAGTCTTCTAAATTTCATTAATGAATAAATTTTAATATCGCCGCACAAAACCGATTCTGACTATTTATTTGGGAAAATATTAAAACTTTTACCGCGTTTTTTGTGTACTTTTTATATCTTTCGTATTTTGTTTTTTTTTTTGTACTTTTTGGCTCTTTTTTTTTATTTTTTTTTTCCATATTCGAAGGGAAACAAAATTTGTTTATCAGGAAAGGAAACATGAAATATTTTGAAAAAAACAAAAACAAGTAATTACGTGTAGCATAATAGTAGACACAGACAGCGGTTCAATGAAACTTCCAGTATTTGACGTATAGAAATAAGTTTATTTTCTCGATGAACTTTTTTAAAAGTGATTATGTATGAAATTAGCTAAGTAATCAGTGTTTTTATCTGTTATAATTTTAACGAATGGAATTTGCAACGTTGCCAAATATTTAATAGTTCGGATTTATGTCCCGTTGAAGTTTATAGTTGCGTTGTGTATGGAAAAACGGACGGAACTTTTTCATTGTTTTGATAACAGACTGTCGTCTTATTTATACTTTGTTCACGCTAAGAAGTATGTGATGTCAGAATCATCTTTGGACGTGGCGGTTGGTTGAGAGGAGAGGAAAATGTATCGATGCACGTTGTTAGACAATTTTGTATACGCATCAATTGGGCTTAATTTGTGGAGTAAACAAACATCGTGTTTGAAGAAGACGAGAGTGGTTAGGGTTTATGACGTCACTCACTTTTTAGCGCGAACAAAGTATAGAAATGAGTGAAGCAAGTTCTTGGAGGGAACTGTTCAAAAAACTTTCAAGGTTTAACTAAGTTACTACTCCTAACGAGAGCAGAACTTTGCGGATAACCTAGAACATGAGGGCAGAAATTTATTACAATATAGAACACAGCTTTTACAGAGTTCTAAAACTAGGATTCTCGTCCGTTTACACTGACTCACGTAATGAATCTGATAGGATTCAAAATTTTGATCAGTTTATTTTGCATCGTTGCCAAACAGAACATGAGTCCAGTCCAGTGCAGGTGCGGTTTATATTATTTTATAATTATGTGTAGGTATAGGTACTAGATGTCTATATCTTAAAATTTTACGCACACAAAAAGTGAAACCAACCTCCGCCATCTTTGAATTTGGCATAATCACCATAGCTCTGTTTGATAGGACTACACCAACTTACACCAACCTACACCAGGAGGGCGATTCCACAAATGTAGGAATGTTATATGACTTTGCGCCAGGTTTTACTTGAATATTTGTGGAATATCCCTACCGGTGTAGATTGGTGTAAAGTAGTGTAATCCTATCAAACAGAGCTCATATAAATATATGGATGGAATAGGATTTTTAAGTCAAATTTTATTTCATATGAAGTAAATTTATGCTTAAAACCAAAATAAATGCAATTTATCTTATATAAAATAAAATTTCATTCAAAAATCCTATTCCACAAATGTATTTATTTGGTGCTTGTGCCCAATTCAAAGATGGCGACATCTGGCTTCTCTTTTCTCGCTGAGTTCGATATTTAGTTAATTATAGTAACATATTATCTGATACTAATTCTGTTTGATTCCCTCAAAAAACTAATTGCTAATTTTGAAGTAGTTTTAGGAGGGAGGCATTTAAATCACACTTGCTTTTTAAGCTAACATTAACATGGGGGCATAACGCATAGTCGCATGCAAGTAGAATAGCCCCTCTGGTTCAGAACTCAAACTTTAAATACAGCCCGTTTTTTTATATCGAACCTACGTACAATTTTCGTCTATTACTCTTACTCACGCCACATGAAGATTGAAAATTTCGACAAATGGAATTTACAGCGCTGCCAAATATTACGTTGGTCCAGTTTTAGTAACATTACCATGTACGGTACGATCTTTATCTATGGGCTTAGTCAATATTTTTGTCTGTTTCATTGACTCGCATCACATATCAGATAAGATATTGAAAACTTTGATAAATTGCATTTGCAACGTTGCCAAACATTACATAGGTCAAATTTAGGTACCGTTTCTGATTATAACATAGAAGCTAGATACCTATGTTCTTTATAGTAAAAGAGTGGAATTCTTGGAAATTTTTAACGATTAGCTGTCTTTTTTAGAAAAACGCAGGTTGAGTTTTTTGAAGAAGTAATGCTATTTGTCCGTGCTAAACTCGAAAAGAAATCAATTTATCAAAATGTGCATAACTTTTTCACTCCACTCAGTAGGTTGATTCTTATAAAACCTTCTTTTCCAAAAATATGATGTATTTGTATCAAGTACCTTTCTGATCAAAACCATGTGTTTTAATAGTTTTACTTTGAGTTCCCAGACCCGCACCCCAAAAAAAGTTTGTGAGAGGAAGTGGTTTTTAAAGTTTTTACATTTAGTTTTATTCTGCTATTATTTTTTCATTTGTTAAAATGATAAAATTGATAATTTATGGTTAAGGTAACCAAAAATATGTGGCTGAATAGTGAAAGATATTGAATATAATATGCAAATTTTTTTGACAAAATATTATACTATATAGTACAAGTAATAATTGGATTTGTATATTCGTATGTATGTATGTACGTATTAAGAAGTCCAAGATTCTTTCGATGGCAAAATAAAAATATTTTTGACTTCTGATAATGAAATAATATGACGACATCTAGTAGACAAAAAGTTCCAGTTTAGACAATATAATGTCCAAAGTAAATGAAATATGAAGACAAAAGCTGATGACAACAGTAACCAAATGAAATTTTTTTTTGGACAATTCTACTAACAGTTTGTCAGATTTATATTATAGAGTCATCATGTATAAAACAGCACCTTGTATAAATGACAGGATTTCATTTAGATGACAGATAGAATACAGTGCAATGTAGAATTCAATGCTTAGTAAGAACTCAGCAGATAATACATGGTAGTGAAACTTTGAGATAGATTAAGTTGGAGACAAAGATAGCTAGGAATTATTCTTTATATCATGAAAGTTCTAGTAATGACGAGTAAAGTTTCCCTATGAAGTCATTCATATTGTACTTCAAGGCAATCTTTATTAGAACACCTGCGAGTGATGAAAACAGGACAATATGATCGATTGGAGTTTTTGTCATAATTAAGAGGGAAATTTTACGAGTTGCTGTCAAACTTTTAGACAAGCTTTGTTTAGATGACTGCATTGCTCTGTTAGCAAAGGCTGTGTAGAACTTTCTTTAGCACACAGTGGTATCTTGGTTCTGATCCATTTTCATCTGTGTTAGATCATATTTTTCTCACCTCATTCTCTAATCTTTTCACATGAAAACTCTGAAGCCTAAAGTTTCTGATAAGGGTCTTTCATATAACCAAACCACCATTTCTTATGAAGACAAACAAATAGGTGAAGACAAAAGAATTCTCTGATGGTTTCCCCTATTTGTTGTCTACAATAGTTCTTATTTTATTTTTACTTACACTTTATTTTTCTGCTTAGTCAACACTATACTTCTTTCGTAATTATATGTCATTGACAAAATAATTCTGCTATTCGATTTTGTAGGTATCGACCCTTGTATGGATTGAAACTTTGTTAGGTTCTTCTGCTGACACTCTACTCTTATTGCTCGTTTATTTGATATATACTAATTTGCTGATTAAATATGAAGAAAAGGTAAGCTACTTTCCACCATGTTTGAGAAACTTGACTGTAGTCAAGAAGAATTCAGCCATAGGAAAATTCAAAGTAAAAAATAAAACATCTTGAATTATAGAGAATTTCAAGACAATTTGATATCAGTATTTCGGCTGCATGATGTCTTATTTGTAAGATATTGTGACGTAATTAGCATATAAATATCAACATACATGAAGGTCGACAACATGAACCATTTGATTTTGGATGCCTTGGTATGTGTGTGGGTATGCATGTTTATGTGTAAACACGTTTTGGATGATTAGACTAAAATTTGCATGATAAACTTTTTTAGGTGCGAGAAAACAATCAAGGAAGGTCACAAGAAATTCGTTGAACAAAAATATAAGTATCTCAATCTATCCATCAGCAGTAAGTGATAACAACTAATGATAAAAAATTCACCTGGAACAAACGTTTTTTTAGATCTGCAATCTGCTTATCATCAAATTTTATGATTAATGCGAAACACAACGGATACAAAATGTCTCATACTGAATCTTGAATCAAAGTTAATATTATAAGATCGACTTCCATTACTGAATTTTATTAATGCATTTCGAATTTAGGTATTAAATTTAAAATATGTTTCTTTACTTTTTAGTGTACAGCTACTCATCCGAGTAAAACTTGATGAACCATGTACTTTGCATTAAATATGTATTTTTATGTGAAATATTCACCAAATACATAAAATTAGTATGGGTGTCATTTTAAAAGTTTCTGAAAGTCCACTGCAATATAACAGTAATTTTTAAATTAAATCACAATGTTTACTTCAAGATTTTAAAAACTGATGATAAAGCGATAAAAATCAATGTTGGTATCGCATTCCTGAAATGTTTCCATTTTATAATTTTATATTAAAAAACAAAAAATCTAAAATTGATCAAAATTAATGAAATCACTTAAAAAACTCAAAATTATTGAAATATGAATGAATAGCTGATGTTCTGAAGAATGTAAAATAAGTAAAAAATATTTGAATGTGCCCAAAATATGCAAAATCTGTTATAGATTGAAGTAGGGCTCATTTTTAAAGAAATTTTGTTAAATGGAAAACTTTTTTTTATCTATCCTAGTTTTAGAAGTTACTGAAAAAATATGCATTTGCATGCTTTATGTTGCCTTACTTAAGGTATAGGCATACTTATTGAAATTTTGGGAGGAGCTGCAGAACTTGAGTGCCCCATTGTGAAAATGAATTTTTTGACTTTTCAATACTTTGAAAAATTCAACAAAGCAAACTGAGTTCTTACTTGTCATTAAACTTTCTTGAGAATCAAAGACTTAAGTGTAGCACTTTTTTTCTGTATAGAAGTTGAAAGAACATAGGTACCTATGAAGCTAATCAGTAGGTATCTTTTTCCATTACGCTGACTCACGTCGCAGATTTAGATCAAATGATTAACAGTTTAAACGAATGGCACTGGCAACGTTGCCTTAGGCTGTGTTAATCAGCTGAATAATGAACTAAAAACTACAACAATATCATTTTTCTTTCATTTAAAAAAAAAAAAATGTTTTTCACGATGAAAGGTTGAAACAGCCGCAGAACTCCAGCAAATTATCGAAAGTATATCCAAATCATTAATTCAGATTTATTTACCTTTCCTAATTTTTTTAAAGGTTATAAGAAATTGATCTATTTTTATGCACACCTACTTACTTTGTTCAACTTTTTCAGAATGAAAAATTATTTAAAAAAAATTTGTCGATAGTTTTTCTTGTTTTTTTTTGTTTTTTTTATGGGGTTTTCTCAACTCTTTCTTCGTTAAATAAAAAATTGGAATTCTGTATTCTTGGAAAAAAAAAATATGGGTGCGAACAACGTGGAATAGATTTTTTTTTATTATATAAATCAATATATACTCGTACTTAAGTCTATTTACTGTACCTACTACTTCAATAATATCAAATACAAACACCAATTTGAACAGAATTTCATTTCTATTGGGAGCTGTATACATATAATATTATGTAAACACCGACCAACAACAAAAACTTTTTCGTCGAAAATAGATTTTTTTCGAGGAAGGAAAGTAGAGAAAAAGAAGGCATACGAAAGAAAGAGAAAAAAAAAACAGAAACATCGACAAGGAGAAAAGTGGAAAAAAGTTTTTCATGAAAAATGACGACCGAGAATCTGTCAACCCGGGACATCACTTGAAGGTTTTATATTTTTTATTTTTTTGTGCATTCAAAAGCACTCTAATTTTTGAGGGGCGTATTTCATTCGTTTTTTGAATAGGTAGAATTTAGTTAATCAGACAAGGTTGTCGCTTTATCGTACCAAAAAAAAAAAAAAAAAATGGAAGCAGAAAAGTCAGCGAGAAAGCCAACAACCCGGAAAAGTGTTTGACAATGAATAAAGAAAGAAAGAAAGAAAAAGTAGAGTAACGTTGAAAATTTCGAAGCAAACCGAAGATTTATTTGGCAAATTTTAAAACCACTTCGCAAATAATATTATTACTTATACTTGGTTGGTAAATGCGTACAGAGTATAAAATATTTTCTATGTCCACCAGAAGTTCTTTTTATTATAAATTATTTTCTGCTTTTGTACAGCCATGTTATAAAAAAAAATTACGACTTCAGATGTATTGAGGTAAAATATGTAATTTTTAAAATATCTGCGTAGTGCGATTCTATTAAAGACAAATTTCTCTCGCTAAAATCCAACAACAGTAAAAAAATTTTATTCATTCCCCAATTCCAGTGTTTTGGGCTATGTGAGTACCGGAAAATTGTTATCGATTGCCAAAAAACTATGCTATTTCACTCATTACATATCGTACTTTCCAACAAATCATATTAACTACTACGATTTGTAGCTTTTGTCAATCTTGCATGAATGATGCAACGCTCGATAGTACAGAGTCATTATTATCTCATTGGCTAACTTTGTCAACGAATGAACTTTGTACACCCAGATATGCACACATTCTATTCTCTTAGCCAGTTCTGTCGTCTAGTGGAATCATATAGTCGTTTGTATTGGAAACAGGAGACTGCTCAATTCCTCACGACTGAGAATTTTTAGTAGGTACCTAATATTCAGGTTACTAGAATTATTTTATGACCTCTTATATTACAATTGTGTGAAATTTACAGCACATACCACCAGCTTAGGCTTGGTACGTCTTGTGCAAACTTCACACTGATGGGAACTGCTAACTTTCCACACTTGTTACGCAGTATATTATATATAATATTATTTATTTGAAAAATTTGTTAGATTCCTTATTCTGCTAGGTGCAAATTAACTTTTTTTCTTGTTTTATACTTCGAGTAGGTGTCTGAAGTTCAGTTGTAGCTTGAATTCACCTTTTTTCTGAAGTATATTGGGAATATCTCACAAATATGTTTAGTCCATAAATATATCATGCGTAAAGTTGCAAAAATATTTAAACTGAAAATGAGGATCATAAATCTGATCCTAGTGACCAAGCCCAATATTCCTTCTCATGAATATTAAAAATCTTTTTATAATTTCATTACGATTTAGTTTTCTTCTTCTCGTTATTATTTTCATCTTTGTTAACAATAGCGAAGTACCTACCCTTAACTAGGTACTGGCGTTTGGGAGACTTTAAGGAAGCTTTGATTCAGAGATCACTGGGCACAGAGACGGTTTTAAGCACTAGACCGCTCCGGGTTATAATATTTCCGCCACCTGTTTTTTTCTTCTCTCCTCAGAACTAGTAAATATTATTTTTTGTAATTTTTTCATTTCATATATAATGTATTTACTCAGGTTTATTTTGGCATATTTTTGCATACAAAAAATAATATTTCTTTTCATAAAATAAATATTTCCAAAAATTAATTTTTTCCATTATTTCTTCAGAATCTTTCAACCAGGATAAGCTATTGAATAAAGCTTAAACTTATGGCTTTTGCTTACGACCTTGAAAATGTCACTTAGGTATGCTTATAGCTTGTATTTTACAATGTGATTGGGTTAAGCTTATGGCTTAAACTTATGACTTATGGTTATGATTTAAAATATTTTTACTTGAAAAATCTCAAAACAACATTGGTTAGCCTTGAATTTCATTGTTTTTAGCTGTTTACCCACACTTGACAGTTTGAATAATTATAAATTTAAATTTTCAGATTTATGAAATGAAGAAAGGGAAACTTCTATAATTCAAATTTAAAAAAAAAAGAAGAAATGTTAAAAATTCTATAAAGTCAACCAAATAATGTAATTTATGCTTATAGTTTATATGTTATGGTGCATTTGGCTGAAACTTACGGCCGACTTAAACTGGTCAGAAATATTCGGTTTACGGCATAAATCTTATGGTTTATGACTGATTTATCATCCCTGCTTTCATCCAACTTAATACAATAATACAATTATGTATATCATCAAGTTTCATCAATGTGTTGCTGCACCTACCTGCAAATTTCTATGGGTTGCCGAGGTTGTGGATATTGGATGATTAATATTCATGATTTTTGTTTATTTTCATTAGTTGGTACGGTATAAAAACGTACCCGGAGGTAAGGAGGGGTACTTGCCCCTTGTTCAGCAGCCAAAAAATTAAAGATAATAACGAAGAGTGAGAGAGGAAAAATGCTGGCGGGACCATATCCAAGGAGAGATTTTGGGAGTCAAACCATCTCCAAAGCTCAGGAAAAAAAACGTTATTTATAACAATTATTAATGTTTATGAAACAAAAAAACCGAAGAATTTGTTTGAGCTCGCTCTGCTCAAAAAATTGTTTTATCAGTTTGTAACCCCCGCACTCCCTCATTGTCAAAATTGTTAATTTATATATTGGTTACAAAAAATAGTACAGAATTAACGTTGCACACTGTATTTTTTTTGACGAATGCGCATGTACAGAATGCAGTGAAATAAAATATATATTGACATGAGTGCCAGATCCGAAGGGAAATAAGGAAATCCCTTCAAATTGAAAACAAAAAGGAAAGGAAGAATTGAGGGAAAAGGAAGAAAGAAGGGAAAAAGTAAATAGGGAACATTTTAAAATGAAACCAGACAAATTTCCGCCTCTAAAATTAACGCCCTGCATCTGGCATAGGTTTATAGAGTCCGCCACTGTAGTATGTGGTCAAGTTATTCCTATACACCTCTCCAGAACTGGCCACTTTTCGCTGATTATAAAAATTATTCTTTGAATTAGTAAGCCACAAGGACTCCGAGAGGGAGAGGGAAAGGACTCAAACTTTTTCTGAGAGCCCAAAAATGCCAAAATTTTGAAACAAATAGCAATTTTCAAGTGAATATTTGTGTAAGGGTAGATCTATGGAGATTTTTGAATATCAAATCCCCCGAGGCTAAAAAAAACTTTAAAATACTTACATGTTCTAGACCATAATAACAGCTAAAAACTTTTTTCACTCGTTACGCTCATGAAATTTTTTTCTCAATTCATAACCCTTCCCAGAGGAAAATACTGTAGCTAGCACTAACAGAGCCCATCAATTTATTTCCCCTGGGCCTGAAATTTTTTTCTAAGGCCCTGGTGAGCCAACAATCTATTAAATACCATCTTTAATTTATGTCAAATGTGCAATGTTCAGAGATTAACTATAGTTATAAAAAAATCCATCGGAGCAAGGCCACTTTGTTATTTAACGACAATAATATTAGCCTAGAAGCATATTATTCTTGGAACTATTCATATGTTGGTCGAGTATTAGTTGGCTACACTGACTGATTATATGTGACCAGTCACTATGTTCGTTTATAATAATTATTCATTCATGTTCTGTTGTTCAACTCTGTTGAGTGATTTCTAGTGAATTGTTTTCTTTTCTTAAATAAACCTTTTCTCTTGGTGCGGTACACAGTGTTTTTACTTATTAATAGTTTAATATATAATTCATCATCTAATTCACCTGCTTACTACATCGAACAACTACCCCCTTGTCCAATAATTATGCTATTGCAGAAGCTTACAGGATAGGATCATGAATGATAAAAAAGGGGGAAAACAACTGAATTCAACATGTTACGTTCAGAAATTTATATGCATGAGGTAGAAAACTTTACAAAAAACATCTGTTTCATGGACACTTTGTTTTTTGAAAAATCTAACTCTACTAACTTTCTTGTCGACAATATTGATAATATTCTAGTACTGACGTAAACTTTCAGTTTTTTGTTCCTGCTGGTTTGTGGATGCCTTCGTACAATTTCATAGAATACACAAAATTCCGCGCGTGGTTACTAAAAAAACTTTGTAAATAACGCGTATTTTCTTATATTTTTCTGGTACGCAAATTTTTTCAGGTTTAAAACCACTAAAATAGACATGAGAAAACGAGAAACACGAAAACTTCCGGGCAACAAAAAAAGCGCCAAATTAGGTAAATCGCAAGCTGTTGTGTAGTTTTCTTCACTTTTTTGTAAGTTTTTTTTTTTCCCTTACTGACTCATATATTCTTACTTCTTTCATCTTCTGTCTCCTTTGCTGGCATTTTCTTCTTCTTTTTTTCTCCTTTCGTCTTGTGAATGTCGCATTATGTTCATAATGTACGCCGTTATATTCTAGCAGCATTTACGAGTTCAGTCTTGAAAAGAAATCATTAATCATTTTAATTAATCGTACCTACGCTTGTTGTTTTATATTAAAAACTCTTCACGCAGTTTTAGTTAAAAGAGAAAGAGAAAAAGAGGAAAAAAAAAAGACTTTCTGTTTGTTTCTTCCTTTTTTTTTCTCTTTGTTTTTGTCGTCGTTTGTGTTGTTGTTTGCATATATCCACCTTTGGCGGCAAAAGGTTTTATAATGTCACAAGTCAGAAAAACCTAAAATTTTTTTTACAACCACATATATGCTGGGTCTGTGTAATATTGAAGAGCAACTACAGCTAACGTGTATGAATTTTAAATCACTGAATTGTACCCTCGATGCTAAAAGATTTTCATCTTTTTTTCTTAATTTTTTTTTTTTTTTGGTTTCTCCTATAATTTTCTTTTCTTATTTTTCTGCAAACGTACCTACGTTAGAACGCTGGCGGACGAAAAATTTTTTGTCATGCACGTACTCCAGGAAGGTAGTCATTTTCAACGTTATTTTATTGTTGAAATTTGTTGACAGTGTTGAGATTCGACGAAGTTTATGTATTTTTTTTTTTCTTTTTATTAGCCAAGGTGGTATTTTAATGTTTCTTTTTTCAAGATTTTTTTCGTTTTTTTCCTGGTTTTTTTTACACGAGACATCGAACCAACGTGCTGGAACAAATATCGTAATATTCGTGCTGGTATTTGATATCATCGTGTCGTCGTTTCGAGTAGTTGAGAGGAAAGAATGAGGTAACCTATAGACGGAGGGTGATAAAACGAAAAAAAAAAAAAAAAAGTCGGGGTGAAATTTTTTTGATGTCACAAAATATATTGTACCATGAACGAGAAGTCACAGTTGATAATGTGAAATGGCGTAAATGGAAAATTGTTCCAGAAAAAAGAGAAAAAAAGAAAGTACCTGCTAAAAAAAAGAAAAGAAAGGTTCATAGATAAAGGTTGTTCGTGTGAACAAAATTACAGCTCTGGAAACGAAAGTAAATTCGACCGATACACGATTCCCCGGAGGGATGATGGAAGCAAATTAAAAAATTATTCGCTTCTTCTTATCGAACCATGTATGCGATGGTTTTAGAATTTATAGTATATATAGACGATCCGATCATTTGGTGAGACGAATTTCACTCGCTTCACTCGTTCAGATACTGTTTCGTGACAAGATTTAAGTTTTTCCACAGCGAGTTCGAATTCAATTATGAAGTGGATACAGAAACCTATAAAACGTCCAATAATAAAACTATCATTTGACTTACGACTTTAATGTCTGAAAATAAAGTCTGCGCTATTATTTTTATCTTTATATTAAGGCCTCTTCGTGTCCTACCTGAATGGGTAACTTGTGATAAAAACCAAAACAAATAGCAAAACTAAGATAAAGATCAGTATTTCCTTTTTGTAACCAAGATGTGCATCTTTTAGGGTATTTTCTAAAAAAAATACAATTATTGCATTCAGTGCAGTGGCGAGACTTGGGGGCGGGACCTGTGAAAAAACACCGATCCCGAGTCGTAAATCATCAATATTCAGGTCACTCAAATTCTTCTGTACACAATGTATTATTTAATGATATATATATTATCTTTTTTTCACTTTTTGCTCATTTTGATATTTATTTTGAGTCCGTGGAGCCTCGGCTGTTTGGTTTATGGCAATGAAACTTAGGGTAGTGTGGGGACTCAACTCGTATGAGGTCAAGTGGCTCGGACTCCTTGATGACAGTTTCTGTTGCAAGGCTGGCAAATATTAATCTCTATGACGTAAAACAAAAATATGTAGATTACGTTTGACTGTAATTACTTGCATATACATGCAAGTGATGTACGAGTACCAAACCATAACCAATCTCAACAATATGATCATGACACCAATCTGTACAAGAACTGGCCCACCATTTTTTATCACTATAAGAAATGATGGACCTGGCCATTCACACAAACATACGTAATCACTATGTATGTGTGTTGGTGTGCATGTCAATAAGCAAGTATATAAGCCATCCAAACTGGCTCTAAAATTGCCAGTGTTTGCCCAAGTTTTTGCTTACCAGTATGTTTACATAATTATGAAGTGGTTGAACATGCAAAATCTGCAGATTACCTTCTGGTGAGAATATCTTTTCACAATAAGTTATTCCATAGGTAGTATTAGAAACTTTTATTGGCTACACATATATGTTACAAATTTTGAAATTTGTCAGCTAGTTTCAGAGGGAGGGGTTCTCAAAGTTTTGCAAACCCATCATGTTGTCATCAAGATAACTCCTGTAAATTTAGGAAGAATTTGCCTTGAAATTTTCATGGAAGTTGGAAACTATTAGGGACTGGTTTTGTATTAAATTTAAGAGAAGTTTGTCAACTGGTTTTTGAATGGCAGCCATGACAAAATTTGACACTTTTGGAAAATATTATATTTCTATTTCCAGTCACAAAATGAATAAAATTAATTATCGATTTGAATCTTTCGATTCTTTATGCTGTTATGAGTTATCACCTCAACAATCAAAAATTTTTTTAGCTTCTAGACTGTAATCCCTGTAATGTTTGAAATAATCTTTGGTTTGAATAATATCAGTTGTAGAAAAATCAAGCATGAATTTTAGAGAAAATTCGTTATGAATTTATGATATTAATATATTCATTGGTAAAGTAATTTAGGTATTTCAAAATTCAAATTCGGTCCTATTTAGCTAGTGGCTATCTGAATTATCTCCCATATCAATATTGTCTGAATTTCATTGCTGTTTATTAAATTGGGAAGTAATAAAAATGGTTTACAAGTTCTAAATTTGGTCTGTTTACTATAAAACGCTTAATTCATTGAAATTTTGCTTCATATTCGATTGAAAATATGATAAGTTTATAGGTAACTTACCTGTAGTAAGTACATTGTCTAAAATAATCAATTCATTTGGTACCTAGGTGACTTAAATTTTCCCTATCTTCACTGTTTCCTTGAATTTCTTTGCACCTATTCGCCAAGTGAATACACACCTTCAGGCAAAGTTTACAGGCAGAAATAGCATTAGTTGCAATTGTTAGACTACTCATTTACATTTATTTTCACTTCAAATTATGAAAGTTATCGGTTTTGTCACAGATAATTCTCTTTTAGAATTGGCCTGATTCTGCTCAAAATTAAATGAAATAAAGAAACAAAAGATTTAATTTGATAAGTAGATAATTTGATTCATTTTTTGACAAAAATTGAAAATAGTTGCTCATCTCAGTTACAAAAACAAAACACACGACCAAGTCCAATTTCAATGGTCTGTCTCAGAGAAGAAAAATTAATCATTACATAAAATTATAAACAATAATTTATTTGTAGCACTTACTAATGAATACGTTTTTTCTATAAATATTTTCTAGTATTTACAAGACCAACACCAAATCTGAACGCAAAACTTGATAAAAAATACTAACAAACTGCAAAATGTTTCCATTCTTACTAGATAGGTAGGGGAAAGGAGGGCAAGTTGACCAAAGTAAGCTTCAATATTTTATAACACAGGCTGTAACATTGTTAGAGCACTGCTTTTTACTGCAAAAGTTAGCTTGAAGTTTTGACTACATTTTGGCCCAGAATTGGATTTTTATATTGATAATTAATGAGAAATTTTTAACAATTTCTGCAGTAGGTCAAATTTGCCAACTTACCAGACTAATGCCTGAGGGTAAGTTGGCAAATGGAAATTTTTCTGTTAAAATACGTACAGAATGCAAAGATTTCACATTTTCTTTATTCAAATAACGCTTTTCTACATTAATAAATATAAACCTTGATTAAATTTCAGCTTACTTCCACTGATTTATTTTTGAATCTTCTGAGAGAGGTTTCAGGTATTGCATATTTAATTGCTATACTGTTAATAGAAGCTCTTGTTCTTCGTCGCTCTTCTAAAGCATCCTTCAGTTGATCCCAACTGTACGTCTTTTTCAGCTTTTCTTTATTTGTAATTTTGATTTTTTGGAAAAACCTAGTTTAAAAAAAAAGTTAAAATTTTACTGATAACAATTTGCTAACTTGCCCTCCCAGTGGAAATTTTTTTGAATAAGCCATTAAAAATTTAAGTTTGCATGTAGCGATCTGATAATTGCATTAAATTATAGAGAATACTTACCTCTTTAGAATAATACCATCAAACATTGAGAAATTACAAATCAAAATTTTTAATTCCTTACCCCACGAATACAAAATATTATAGTAGCACCACAAAAAAAAAACATTCAGCGATTATTATTTTTAAATGGCTTTTTACAAAAACTCACTTGGTCATGGTCCACTAATATACAAGGTCTATCACATACTGAAATTTGGTGGCGCTATCTACTGTAGTTCCAGAGAAAACTGCAGTTTACCAACTTAGACTCCTCGCCAACTTGCCCTCCTTTTTCCTACCTTATTCAAATATGTAAGTTAATTTACAATTTTTTAGTGGTTAATATTTTTTTTTTCTTTTTTGAAAACAATATTCTTTTAATTAATTCTTAATAATGTAGTATATTAACCATATGGACAGATTTGGAGCTTTCCTCAACGATATCACTCTTTTTCCTTAAAACTATTTGATGTTTACTTTCCATTCTAATATTCACTTGCTTTAATCCTTTCCTATTATTATGATGTTATTTATCCTTCAACTTGTTAGTTTTGCTTCTCCATTATTCAGGACAAATGGTAACCTATATGGTATTTTAACCAATTAGATTAAACTACCCACACGACACTCATAACTTATTCTCCCCAACTCTGTATCTTAGATTTTCCTGCCATTAGTATAATTTTCTCTCGAGTAGTATCATTATTGTAAATCAATACATTTGATGTAAAAATTACGTGCTGTGCTAATTTATAACAAACTCTTATCAACTCTACAAAAATACTGTTACAGAACATTAATTTTTATATACTTACAACTGTTTAAAATAACTGTAGGATATTTTGAAACATACCAATGGCAAGTCCAATTTTGTTATCAATAACATAAAATTATGGCATGTAAAACCGAAATGAGGACTAAGAATTTGCTGAGCAAGACCAAAACTAAAAGTAATAATAAAATACAAAGTCCTAGAATAATGATATAATATAAGGTTAAGACTTAGAATAAGATCAGATTTATATAAGGAGAACGAAGAGTACAACTCAGACTACCACAGTCTTGATTTCACTCTTCAGTATTTTTTGACCTGGTATTTTTCGGGTGTGGCTGAGCAAACCAATAGTTTTGTAAATTTTTTTCAAGTTGAATACTTAAAAATTCTCAACGCCTCTAGGTAGGCAAACTGATGGGTATAGCTTGCTATTCTAAAAATAAAATACACGTCATGCTTTTTAGTGCCCTCGGACGCATATGAAATAACAAACACCCTCGGGTGTTTCAATAATAAATAAACTAAAATTTTTCCCGCATCCTCGGATGCTAAATAAACTTAAAATTGTCACATACTACTAATAATGATAATAATAAAAATTAAATTAAAAAAATTCCCAAATAATAATTTTTGCCGTGAGCATGCGTAGTTGGGTGAGAACTTAGCTCCAACTGTCTATGATGAAAAACACTTTTTTCCCTCCCATTTTATAAATTTCTCTTACCTTTCTAAACTTTCCCCTTACCTTTCCATAGACTAACACTCACTGGTATGGTAAACAATAATAAATTCGTTTACCTTGGTACCATATTTTTTCTCTAAACTTGTTTTTATCTCCTACCTCTGTATTTTTTTTCACCAAGTAGCTAATTTTATACAATATCGATGTAACTTTTTTCTGCTGCTCGGTTTAACCAGCATTTGTCTTCCTTACAGACAACACCTATTTCCAGTCGTCTCTCATTATTATATTTTTTTATGTCTGGACCAAATTTTATTCAATACATGATTTTTTTTAATATCATAGTTTAATTCACTCGTGGCAATAAGTTAAGTTCATGGTTATTTACTCATGGTGTTTGTTAGTCCTTAGTTTCCCCAAATGGCAGTTTCTTAGAAATGCTCAGCCTATTTGGTGTTATTAATTTAATTGTGGTACACGGCTAAAATCGTGGTGTTGTGGACTCTGGCAAAGCTGAGCAGGGCTAGGTAAGACTCTCATAGCTATCAGGCGTAGTTGATGGTGATACTTGAGGTGTAGATTTGTTTCATGGTGTTGAACTGATTTTGTGGAATGTTTTCTCCCAGGATATGTTCCTCTGGGGTTACATATCACAAAACCTTTAATTGAGTACAAATCACAGGTAATTGCTGTGAGTATAAAGTTTACCTACCTACCTACACCATCGGTAAGTATTAGAGTAACCAGTTTTCATTCATTTAATTTTTGGTATGGGAATCGTAATCTTATGCATACAATTTTCACATGTTTCAGTTTTGCTAAACAGAGAACAAATTCATGTTCACCCTGCTGGCGCAAAAATATGTTTTGGAGTTCGTGGCATTAAAAAGTAGCCAATGGTAATGGACCAGTGTGAAGGTCAACAGGGGATAAGCCTCTCTACTTTAACAAAGGGATAAATCCTCAAAATTCTAAATTGAAAAATGATTTTTATAGAACGGTGTCTCGAGCCAAAATTCAAATACAACCTTTTCAGGGATGGAAAAAATAAATTAGTCTCTGCAAATACAATAATTGTGTACTTGCAACAGGTAAAATTTGAATATCCTGTGATAATTCTGCACACAAGATAATTGAATTGCAATATTATCAAAATTTTCAAGGGCTGTTTTTCTTAAAAAGTATTCTTTTGAATTATAACCAAAAGGAGTGAGCAGAAATCGTTATTTACGATACAAGGATGTAAACTAGGTGATTTTGATATGAGTGTGATCCTTGCAACAAGAGTTGAAGGCAAGTGATGTAAATCACATGAGTAGAAATCACCTACTTCGTATGAGTGACTCATAGTATTTTTTGCAACACCGTCCCCAAAAACAAATTTCACCAAGAAAAAAATTTTTTTGAATGTACCTATTTTAAATAATACCTACTAAAATGGCAAATTTTTCTTTAATTAGTGTTTTTTTGTTCGTTTATTTTCAAGTAGATAAGGATAAATAAAAATTTTGATGGAATTCATATTTAAGTAAATTTTCTCTTCTTTTCAGCAGTACCAACCCCAACTTTTTAGCTAAACTATAGCAGCGGAAGAATTATTGATTAAGGAGGAGGGATTCCTAGATTCCAAAAACCATCTAATTTTATATTCTTCAGATTTTTTTTTGTTTGTTTATTTTCGAACAGCTACAGATAATTAAAAAATTAAACGGAAATTTTATAAATTTTTTCTATTTTCCAGCAGCATTAATAACTTAGTTTTGTAGCTTAAATAGAAGCTGAGGAATCATTAAGGGAAATGAGAGAGGTTTATTTCAAAGTTGAAATGTTGTGTTCAATTGAAGTAGTAACTGAACGGTCAGTTTTTTACGAATAAGCAGATATTTAATAAAGCTGGATAAGTCATAGTGTGCATGCGCAGTGAAAAGAGGAATTCAGTTATCTTAAAGAATCCGAAACTGAGCATGCGTGAAATTTTACTTTTCGACATTAGGGTAAAATCTCCTACTTCACTTATAATTAATACCAGTGTAAGGCGATAAATCAGTTAAGTCGATCTAGATTTCGATCCACAGATTTTGGCAATATTGCAGTCTAGATCACAATCTGCAGATCAATCTAACAAGATGATCTAGATCGCAATCTAATTAACTAGATCGTTTCTTGATTTTTCATATTGCTTCCCAATTTCCTCCCCATCAACTCTTTCCACTATATAAGAATTGAAAATGAGAAAAACAGAAAAAATTGGAAGTAGAACAATAAGTTTGAATCATTTATTAATTTATTTATATTATTATATGATTCGAGTTTGTGATTTGAATATTTGACTTAAGTTATTACCAACGATCTAATTTGATGATCTAAAGATCAAACATATCTGAAAAAAGAAGATTTAAATTTTAAAATTAAGTTATTTGTTTGAAGTGATCTAATGATCTACGATCGGGATGTAAGATCACGATCTTTTGATTTATTGATCTGTCGATCTAACTTCAAAAGATCTGTGCCCAACACTGGTTAATACGCACGAAAACATCTATTTTTGTGGTGGGTGTTGCAAAAAAATAGTAAAGAAAACCTATTTAATAATATAAATATATATAAAAATTTTATGCAGGTAGGTATTTTGTGAGCACCAAAATGATTGGAAGCTTTTTTAATATTTTCAAAGGAACGAATAACGTTAGAAAAAAAAAAAAAAATGAAAAAATGTAAGTAAATAAAAAGATTTTCAAGGTTATTTTTAAATCGAAGCCCACATCATTCGGCGATATATTTATTACATATTTATAAGAAGTATCTCGCCCCCTGAAAATCTGAAACGATGTTGAAACATTTCAACAAAATAAAATCGCAGCCACCGTTGTCCCCCCATCTCCATAAATCGGCGTCAGAAGATTTCGCGTCGTCGTTATAAAATGGAGACGAATTATTTTGACGAGGGAAAAACTTTTTTCCTTTCTCGTTTTTTATAGAGCTGGAAAGATACTTTCTTGAGGAATTCTGCAAGATAGACCTCGTATGAAACTGTACCATCAAACTGGTACTCGGATCGTATGTAGACCTTGCTCGTATTCCTGTGCGAACAAAAATTCAAGTAAATTTACATACGACTTGGAGAAGTTATTTCTACCGGGTCTGGTGTACATGTAGCCAATATAGTTTCGTATCAAAACAAAAGAAATTATAAGAATGGCCGAGAAAGTCAAAACACATTAACTTTGTCGTCGTCGTCTAATTTCATATTTCAGCCAGCAGTTAGTGTATGAGATTGTTGCTATTTGAAACGGTGCATGTGTACAGAGAAAAACACAAGAAATGATGTTCCAAGTTTTTAGGCTATTGTTGGAAACTTTTCACGCACTTCATAAAGTTAACACACTTTGAAACTATCCTATGCTGGAGGCTTTTTCCAGTTATACTCTGGAAACATTTTTTAATAGGCCGAGATAAGTACGCTTATTTATATCGTGTATACAACCAAATAAAAGGTTTAGGAAGCAGAAAAAAAAAAACAAAACAATATTATACCTATTTATATCACTCAAAATTTCTTAAATTATACATGGAAATATGATGACGAAGTTAAAGTGCTTTAGTTCTGACATATTATATACCATGTACGATAAAGTGGATAGAATTTTGTGCTCTGAATATAACCCTAGGAACTTGTCGATAAGGTAAGTGTACCTACGTAGGTATTCGTAGAAATTCTTCTATCACTAGATGGGCGTGTCACAATTTTTAAGTAGATTTTCTGTTAAAATCTACTTATTCATATTGGTGTCATGTAACAACCCGGAGTTGGTGGTAGGTTCGTTTTTCGATTCATAACTCGAAGAAAATTTTTGCACCAAAAGCTCAAATTCACACAACTATTATATATGCTTACCTCATATATAACCCAATTTCTTGTTACCACGTTTTGTTCGATAGTCACGAAATTTGGAACGAGCATTAAAGAATCTGACCTATCAATTTTGTTGCCGATCAGCCGGACGATAATAACGGTTCCGCCATTTTGAAAGTTATTTTGGCTACAAAATGTTTGATTTTGAACTAATAACTAAGAAAATACAAAAATTTGCGAAAAATAGCATATTAACTATAATTTATTGCAATATGCCAGCAAAACTGGTGCGGATTGGCCGGAACGTACCTCCACAAAATCTTTTTTTTTTTTCGATTTTGAAAGAGACAATTGTTTTTAACTGCCTTATTTTACGTCAACAATTAAAAAATTCAATACAGTCATTGCAATTATGATCTGTTAATAACATCTCAGTAATTAAATTTTTTACTTTTCAAAAACCTACTTTTTCTGACGAAGCTGCTGCTGCGTTAGAGCTTTTCTCACAAATTCGCTGATACCTTACAAAAAATTATCAACTAAAACTATTGTTTTCATGGTTTTTAAAAACACTTTTTTAATCGCATAATTATCTACGAATAGCAGGGTTTTTCTTCTGAAAACCTGCTAAAAAAAACCGACCGTATTTCTATTGAAGCAATTTTCGTTGCAGAAATTGCTGTCATAATTTTCTGTCCTCAACAGATTCTACTTTCGTTATAACCAAACGCAAATAAATTATGCTTTTACTATTCTTTCCGACTCCATGATTGCGTTATTTTCCATTTCTAACATTTACAACTGAAATCTCATCTACCACGGTCTAAACGTACAAGTACGTACATACCATCTTCTACAAAAGAAACGAAAATGATTTAAAGAAAGCAAAGAAGTAAGAATGTGGGAAAGAAGGTTCGAGGAATTTTCGAAAAGATCCGTGCGGTGGCGAAATTTCAAACTTTATTGGCCAAAATAAAGTCAAAATTCCTGAACCTAAACGACCGATTAAATTAATTGTTTTTTTTTCTTTTTCTTTTTTTCATATCGGATACACGTCGAATTTCGTGAGAAGTTGTTTTTACCAACATTTTTCTCGCAAAAAGTCGGAGAACGAGTGACTGAAAAAGAATTTTCCAATTTGTAGACGATAGATAAGTTACGATGAAAGTGTGTAATTTGCAGGTCCGAAAATGACGTAAATTGATTGCTATCACAAAATCGATTTTGGTAGATCTGTCAACGGAGAAAGTCCAAGGTACAGAAACACGAGAACTTAAGTGTTTTTTTCATAAAAAAAAAGTGCCCTACTTTTGTATTTTAATTACTTTGAATGTCCTCAAGTACTTACGATTATTTGTAGATACCAAACTCTTGAAAATTAAATTGATTATTTTTTAAATTATTTTCACGACTTTCAGTAAGAATTAGGTTATTGTTCAAATATTGAATCGTATCTGGTATACAAACCGGATAAGTTGAACAAAGCGTCTGAGCCTTTTTAATTTTACTGAAACGCCTTTGATGTTTCAATGTTTTCGAGAAAGCTCAAATATTTTTATCAAAAAAATTACACAGAAAATTTCCTCGATAGGTAATCTATATTTATTATTGTCCAAATTGAAAAAAATTTGGAGAATTTTAACAATATTATAATCTAGAGATATAATGTAGAAGGCTAGATGGATAAAAACAAAATATAAAATCCCAATCCCAGCAAAAAAAAGGACAAGTCGTTGGGTACTAAGAGTTAATGAGAATGTTTTATTTACTGCTATCTGCTCAAAACTTACTATAAATTTACAGCTTTTAGCCCAGATTTAATTCTAAATATCATTAGATACTCGAGTATAACAATCAGACGAGGACGTTAGCTAAAATAAATTATTGAAAATTTCGTCAATAATCGTAATCCTTTAACAAAGAAAGCAGTTTAATAAGTATTTTGGTATGAAAATTTTCAAATTTAATATTTTGTCAAACTAATATAATTATTTTTCTTAATTTCAGCAAACTGTAATGGTATTTCGATAATTTATTGAAAAATATTGATTTAATATACTGTAGAAGTTGATGGAAATTTGATAGAGAGAGAAGGGGAGAAACTGAAAAGTGAAGATAAGAGTAGCTATTTATGAAAGTTAATAAGCAAGGCAAATGAGAGGGTAGAAAGTGATTTGAGGGTCATTCCTGAGCACTTATCTTAACCCTCCCCCTAAAAAAGTCCACTCTGAGTGAAACTTCATTTATCCATTTTTGATAACAATGATGTTCGGATTGAAAGTTATTGACGAAACACTACTACGCTGATAGTACACACTTCAAGGATAACTCAAGTAAAAGAAATGGGCTCTATGGGCCATGTGGGTATATGCTTATAGTTGTCATTTATTATTCACTTACGGATAAAGGCATTTAGCTAAAGGAACTAACTTAAATGACCTCCTGACTATACTTAAGTTTTCCTCTCAATATACATATTCGACTGGAAAAAATTACGTTTAAAAAAACTGAAAAAATTAAGTAGATACATTTATTTTTTATCCTTAAGTAGTTCACTTGAGTAAACTGAACGACTAAAATTATGGCCCTACGTCATTTAATCACTCATATTAAATAAAATCGAAATCTGAAGGTCATACCAGCAGTGAACACTCGAAATTATAGAAAACTTATGAATCTTCAGTCGATTAAATTATCTAACTACAGGAAATTGTGATATAACCTATGTTTCCACTGAAAACATACTGCAGCAGTTATGAGTCATACTAAGAGATCCATCCGGGATGAGAGAGAAAAGAACGATCGATCTGATGTCGAATAATTTTCTTTGTTTCGTATATTCATTTCCTGCTCCTACATTCTAGCGAACTTGCGTATTGTTCTGAACAACCTTTTATAATAAATCGTTAAACAATGAACACTATCTCACTTCGTTTATCTATCATATCCTGCGATTCGAGAACGAATTCGTAAAATATATTTACACTTTCTCTTTTCAGTCATTTGTTAAATTCATCGACCATTTTAGTTAACGTTTATTTAAAAATCAGAATTGAAAACTCCTTTGTTAGGAATTTTTTGTGAGAAACAGTTAGAGGTGTATAACAAGTGAAAAGAGAAATACAAAGGGTAGGTAAGTATATTATGGATGTGTGAACATCTTACTGCTCGGTGTCAACGGTAGGGGCTAAATGAGAATTATGATCGTCAAATTCGCATAATTGTAACTCTTACAGATGTAACTCTCGTTTTCGTGTGTTATATGATATGTAGTTGTGTGTGCGCACAACGCATTACACACGCACAACACCACACTATTATTATGTTTACCCATCAATCCTTCATGAGTATGCCCTAGAGGAACTTCAGCCTTTTTTTTAATGCTAGTCTCAATATTTAAAAATATTTTCTCTCCTCGTTGTTGATACAAGAACCAAAGTTTAGACCTTAACTTACAAATACAAGCATCGATTATAGACTTACAGTCGATAATAACAGGGTAAATTATCAGTACTTACAAATGATTGATAACGAAGAAATTGTATTCAGCAACAAAAGAAGGTCACCAGAAAGAGTCGTACTCTGACTGAGGTTGGAGATCTGTCAGGGAATTGTCCTTCTCGAGTAATGAAATGCATCATTTATTATTTTCTTTCGTTTCCTGTGTATTCACGCCAAATATTAATCTTTAAAATAGGTATGGAACTTGAAATTTCTCTTATTTTTGCATTTATTCTGAATTTTCCAACATAATTTTTTCAGATCAGTTCCAAATGAAGAACTAATCAGAACTCTAATTATTGGAAATAAGATTTTGGGCACAAAAAGTTTCAATAACTTGACTATGTTTTTCTATATTTAAGTACAATAAAAAAAAAAATTTCGCTAAAAGGATTTTTTTAAATGTTCATCAAGAATTATAATTACTAAAAATAATTTGTTTTCAAAAACACAGTAAGCAGTATAACTGTATCAAGTACCGTAGTTGATCCAGGATTTTTTGAACGCAGGGACAAATCATTTCATTTTTTTTAAACTCTGTAAATCGTCTGTAATGATATTTCTCTCCTCCCCTCTTTCACACTGGAAATATACTGTCGACCCACTTCTCTCATGTAATAACATGTTGGTGCTCCTCTCATATTTTATTATGCCTCTCCTTCCAAAAAAAAAAGAAAAATCAACATCATCATAAAAACTTTTTTCTGTGAAATTTCAAACATGCACGACCGCTTTTCATTTTATGATTTTTGAGGGTACTTTGATGCACTGCATTGGTTTCTCCCAAGCTAAAAACGAATCTGTGCCTTACAGTTTTAGTTCAGGGGTGATTCTTTGCGGAATCAGGAAGTGTAAAAAAATTAAAAACCTATACATATAAGGCTGAGACAATTTTTATTTAATATGGGCCTGTAGTAACATGCTCTCATCTTATGTTTAGAAGAGAACGCATTTCGTCAGAATTAAGTCTCCAACTCGAATCAGGAAATTGAACCTTTTCTGAAGAAAAATTTTGTTGTTTTCAAGTTCTACCCTCGTAAATTGAACACTTTTTTCAGATATGGTAATTATAGCGACGAAATTTTTCAAATTAAACAGCCAGTTTTTAATACGTTGTAAAAGTTCCCTATTTTTTTTTGCCACATCGGACGTCACAAATAATGGATTACAGTGTTTAACTGTTCACGAGTAATTTTAATAATTTTTATGACATTCTCACTAGGTACTTTAATTTTTAGGATTAGGGTACCGATACTCATTCAACAGTTGCTGCCAACGAAACGATTTTTCCCCATTTTTCTCTATTTTTTCGGATTACCTCCGAAATTTTAATCCTGAAAATATCTCGATCTTGTAATACATGCTCTCAAATAAATTATGCACGCTCTTGCACTGACTGAATAAACAAGCTCCAGAATACAATTAATAGCCTACGGGTAGATGGTGAGCTGAATTATTTATTTCGCATAATGCCTAAAATCAACTTTTTTCTCGAATTATTCAAAATTAAATTATAAACTTTAGTCACACTTGGTACGAGATGCATTGTCTTCAAAAAGGCGTTTAAAATGGTATTGCTCTTAAAGAATAAAAATTTGGCCATTTCTTCTTTCACGAACACTTACGAGAAAAACTGAAAAGTGTGTTTGAAAATGGATAAAAACTACGAAAAATAACAAATTGGCTGGGAGAAATTAAAGGTACTGGAAAATTAGCTCAAATGGAAATTTTTGACATCTCTGTCCCAGCAAGGACTTCCAAAACTAACCGATTCTTTTAATATACCCACTAAGTATAGGTAATACATAAAATGGATGCGAATTTTGTTTTGTCCGAAGAGGGAGCTATAGCCCCAGTAACATCTCCCTGAAATCCACCACAGACAAAGTAACGTCTGTTTTCTATTAATGAAATGGATTACAAATTACTCATAAATCCGTCTAAACTTCAATAAAATTTTATCGGAAATTTGAAGTGAAAATTTCAAATAATTTTGTATTTTTTCGTGATATTTCAAGTCTCATTATTACATTATCGATTGTGCTACTTTTTCTTGGAAATCTCATATGAAATTAGTATAGAACAAGAGCTACGCATGGAAGAATACTTACACGAATTTTAGTAAATACTTTGATTTTTTTGTATAATAGCAGCTACCCTGCATGATTTTGGATAATGCTTCAATTTACAAAGCAAACTAAGATTTCGGTACCATAATAGTCCAACGTTATTCCATTTCGATCTTCTGGTCGAAAAACTTACGCGATTTCTTGGGAATTCGATTTAAATGTATCAAAGATTAAGAACATTTCAATTTTGGTAAGAAAAAAAAAAAAAAAAGATCATCGTTAAATAGCTTTCGTCAAACATAAAGGCTCTTTCACCGTACAATCTCGTATCCATTGTATACCTGCTTTTGGGTATACTCGAGTCTTTGTTCTCTCTTCAACCTTTGAGCGAACCAATAAACGTCGAGCATTTTATCTGCTTATCCTGGAACTTAAACCCGAATTCGTAACTGGTATTCATAACGAAGCGCGAAAAATAGAAATCACATCATTTTCTCATCGACTGAGCTGGCAGATACATCGATATTTGTGATTCGCTTCGCGTTTTCCGAACGATTACACTTCGCTCTAATTTTGTTTTCGTGGTTGTGACCAAAAGTTGCGCACTTATATTTTTGTGTGATTTAACATTGTTTTACTACATATTACATTTAGAATTTTCCATTTTGTCCATTATTCTCGCGCTGTATAACTTTCGTCAGTATGTCGTCCCACAACATTCGTTTTTCGTCCGTCGAATTTATGGCAACGCGAAGTTCTCAAAACGCGAGTTCAGGACGAACTCGAATCTCCGACTTCTTCGAGGAAACCAGATTCTTGAGATTGTCCGCAAAGAAATACGCTTCTTGCCGCACTCCGTGGAAGCGGCACTTCAGTCTAACAAATCGAATCTTGTGGACGCAGACATTATCGATGGCAGCCAACGAGTTCTTAGGAATGGACCGAACTTTTGAGGAAAGTGGTCTCATCAGATTCGCCGAGCTTCTCGAATGGAAGATATTCAACCATCAGGCCTTCGATCCGATGGAGTATGGCAACCTGATGGCGCAGAAATACGACGACATACGCGCTGGAAAGTTGACGAAACCAGAATTAGATCTGCTCAGCTATTACGGTTTGTAATAGCAAATAATAATAAAAATAGTATCTAAAAATGGGGTGGGAATGTGATTAAAAACGACGTCTTTCAACCAAAAAAATATTTTATTCGTAAATTTTCAGTTACTTTATAGAAAAATTTTGATAATTTCGAACATAATACAACGCGGAATAGACTTCTAAGAAATTTTTTCTAACATTTTTGTATATTATATGTACAGACGACCTTTGAATTTTTTTTTTTATTCGTAACTAGCTCATGTTTTCTTACGTTTTTAATTATGACCTTCGATTAGTTTTTCTTTATTCGTACATTACTATTTTTTTCTTATTTTTATAATAAGTAGCTAATGTCTGTAATCTTCAGTGTACTTTTTTTAATGTTTTTATTCATATTATTTTCTGTTTTGATACTTTTATGTACCTACTTATATCTATACATAGTCATTAGTTTTAATTATTTTTCTCGTAACAATATTTTTCTTCCAATTTCCCTGTTTCTTCGTCTTTTTGTGTTCCCTACAAATAACTGTTTTCCCCATTTTTTTTTTGTTTATTCTTATGACTTCAGCCATCTTTTATTGGCAACGTAAAATTTAATTTAAATCCTTTTTCTTTTCCTTCTTTTCCTATGGGTCTGGAATAGTGTTGCAAAGATTATTATTCGCGTAATAATCTTTACAACTCAACTCCAATTCGTGTACCTTCTCGTGGTGGACCCGTTAAACCGCACAATTCACAAATACTGTGAATTGGATGGTGACCAAACACGAAATAGGCAAACTCGAGTTTGAATAATCCAATCTGGTAAACAATCAGCAGCATAAAACAGGTGAAATTTTTGAAATTAAGCAAGGCACGCAAATAGCGAATGGTTTTGTGTGATGCAAAAGAACAGAGAATAGAAATCAAGTAGACTTCTCGAAAAGTTACTGATAATAAAAATTGGTCTCGTTCTTGCAAACCAACGTCAATACCTTACTTCTACAGTATGTAGTAAAAAATAGACCAATAATTATACAAGAACACGACTAAGACTGAAACTGACTATGTAAGACCAAAACCAAAGGAAAATTCAAAAAATACGACATAGCCCTAAAATTTTTTCAACATTGTTTGAATAATTTTAAAAATTAAATGTTTAATTTTTTCTTTCATATTGTAGAAGGAGATGAATGGTAACGTTAGAATTATAGCCCGTAAGAATAGTAATAATTTCGTCGGAAAAACAACTTCAGGACTATAAGTATTAATGCAAGAATAGGACCATGACTATATTATGGCTTTGATATTTTTTTTGAATTATGACTGGTTGAAGTAAACCTCTTAGACCTCAATGACTGGTAGGGTACAGTTTTCATAAAATTAGGAATATCAACCATATTCGAAAAAATCATTCAAGATGTCGTTTGAATCTTGTTTTCAAAATTGTAGCTACCCACAAAAAAACAAGGGTGACACGATCCCCTTTTTCCAATGGAAAAACCTTCCTAAATAATTTTACAACTCCCCCATCTTCAAATAAAGAAATTATCAAGTTTTCTATTTCGCATGAAAACTGATTATTTATGTACTCTATTCACGAATATTCATTACAAAAAAAAAAAAAAATTGAACACCTTTATAACGAAAACGAAGAATATTTTTCAAAAAAGTAGTCTCACGACTCTGCCTTTTTCAAACTCTAAATTATTTTCCATCACATTAACACAGCATAAAATGTCAAACACCAGAATGATTCATAGAGAATAAAAGAAAATGCGAATATCTTGTGAGTATTTTAATATAACCAGATTTACATCTAATCAATGACAGTGAAAAGGATTCGAAAAATTTTAGAAAAAATGAAAACGATCGTACAGTGTGCGAGAAAAAATGCAGCCATATTATGAGTGGAAATTTATAATTCAGTGAAATGAGTGAATTTGGAAATGAGTACCTATTCTGTGGGTGAATTGCATCTTTCATATCAGAAATTATCATGACAGCTCTCTCAATAAATACATTTTCATTTTGGAACTATGTCCAATGCTCGATATACGAGCTGAAAAAATTTCAAGTTATTTCTAGACAGTGGCTTTGATTTTAAGAACTGTTAATTTCGAAGCGTATACAAAAAAGCTTATCGAATATTTCATCTACATTAAATGCTGTGTAGTTCAATGTAGATAATTTTACAATCTAAAACGTAATTGTATTGGTTGATCTTTCATAACTTGAGCACGTGAGCAGTTTAACATCCACTTACACCTTTTATATTGATGAAAATATTACTCAATATTGAAAAAAAAAAACATATTTATCCATGTGGAATACCTTGTCGTGAGAGATATTCACACTAGAAGGTCTTCAACAGTATTTGCGTGTTCTGCCACTTCATACGAATAAGTATGGGAGAGCCAAATCCTCGGCGAACACTGGCGATTTTTAAGCCGGTTCTGAGAGTTTATATACCGAATTTGGCACACGCACACGGACACACATACGTATGTATGAATACGTAATTATGTCATACGTTGCGTTGTTTCCTGTCTCTGCTGAGATGATAAGAAACGACGCAGTGCGTTTGGTACCGAGTCGTGACATTACCGAGATCGTTATCAGGTAATTGATCTCGACTCGAATGATGTATCTTACCTGTACGTACGTACAGGTACGAACATACAAACGCGTTCGTGTATTTAGTTTAACGTCATAGAGACGAATATTGCCAGCCTTTGGGCGGCGACTGTCGTCGAGGGGTGCGAGCCCCTAAAACCTCATACGAGTAATGTCCCCACAGCTACTCCCCCCCAGTTTTCGCGCCGCGAAAATGATAAGTCGCGTGCCTGGGGGGACTTATCGAGTCTACTGTCTTTGGTCTCGCTCCCACTTAGCGAGGGCTGAGCCTACCGCAGCCCCGACGCACTCATAGGACTGCTTCCTTGCGTCCAGACGGGCTTGGTAGGCCTCTCTACTTGTCTGTCCCCTTCTTCTCGGTGGTCGTTGAGTTGGAGCCGGTTGATAGGGATGGGAGCGATGTGACAGGCGGGGGTCAGTCAACGTCAAGGGCCTCGGTCTTCTGTACATCGGGGAGTTAGAACTCCCAGATGGTCTGTAGGCCAGGCTTTTGGTGAGGGGAGGGCGTGGAGTTCGCACCTCTTCCACCTGAGGTTGTTTCGTCTCCAACCTCGCTAGTGCTAAGGGTTCCGGGGGTGGGATTGCCACTTCCGGTGCTCTTTCTGGCGATTTTGGCGGCAAAATCAACGGAGGAAGGGGGGCGGACATTATTTTCACAATGTCCGCCGCCGACGTGTCCATTAGGAGTTCGTTCTCTATTCTTTCCGCCTCCTTTTCGTGTTCCAACTGCTCCTTTGTCTTTATAGGCTGGGGGGCAGGTGGTACCACGAATTGGAACGGCTGAGTAGAGAACGGAGTGCCTGTTGAAGACGACATTGAGGAAGGAATATCACAGGTTTATAAAAAAGGAAGAAAAAGAGAAAATATTGGTAGAAATTGTTTTCGGCAGTTTTGTTCGACAGTCGAAAAGCGAATGAAAAACTTTGCGAGAATTATTTCGATCGCAGCTTTATTCCAAGTCGTTATCTTTTTTCGGTCTTGTTCGGAGGGGATAGTGCATTCAATATTCTTTGGCTTAAAAGTTTTCCGGTTAAATTTGGTTAAGTACGAGCAGAGTTAAGCATGTTTGAATTTTCGTACTTCGAATTTTGTATTTCACAAAGGAATGCACTCTTCGTTTGTGACGTCACGATCTATTGACTATTTTGTTATCGGTATTGTTTGTCAATAGAAACACGTTGCAATGTTTTTCTTCCGTATTGCACGTGGATGTGTTTATTCGTGTCGTATTTTTATTGTACGCACTTTTTCTCTGCTTATCTGAAGAATTTCTATTGTTACGAATATTCTCAGATTCTCGTACGTCTTTTTGTGCGGGTTTGTATTTTCCGCTGCGGATATTAACTTTCGTGAATATTTTCAGTTTCTCCGTGCCAATCTCTCGGATTTTCGAGTTGGAATTTGGTTTTTCTGCTTTCTGCTGCCAAGGGGCCTGCCTCTTTTTCGTGGGCACAAGGGGGCCGACGGATCGTATTGTATTTTGATGATCTCGTCATTGAACTTTACCGTTTTCTTTATTTTTATTTTTTCTTCTAGTGATTTTTGTGATTTATCACCATTTTCGACTGGATTGTCCTCAACTTTCTGTGGTTGTGTTGTTTCGGACTGTTCAGTCTGTTCTTCCTTTATTATTTCCTTGTGTGTCATCTTCCTTTTTGCTCTTTGGAGCATTTTCTTGTCGTCGTTTATAAGGTACGCAGGTTTCAATCTGTCAATTGAAATCGTTTTTTGTTCACCTGCGATTAGTATCACGAAATTCTTGTCATCTCGTGATACTACCTTATAAGGACCGGCGTATGGTTTCTCCAACGAAGATCTTATTTTTTCGTCTCTAACAAACACATGAGATGTTGTGGCCAAGTGTTTGGAGACATAAATCTTTGGTTGGCCATGACGAGCTGCCTGGTTCAGAAAGTTGTTGGCGTCAGTCCGTATGTCTTGGACGAGCGTTTCGGGGCTAATTTCTTTCGAATGGGTGAAAAAGTCCCCTGGTAGGCGTAGCTCTTCGCCGAGCGCTAACTGCGCTGCAGAGTGACCCGTGTCCGTTTGAAGAGCAGATTGAAGGCCCAAGAGGATGGTTGGTAGTATGTCAACCCATCTCTTGGTGTCGCAAGCCATAATGGAGGCTTTCAAAGCTCTGTGCCATCGCTCAACTTTTCCGTTTGCATGAGGATGGTAAGCTGTGGTGTGATTGTGTTGTACACCAAGCTTCTTAGACAGCTCTTGAAAGAGCGAGCTTTCGAATTGACGACCCTGGTCCGTAATGATGACTTCAGGTACGCCATAGCAGGCAATCCAGGTGTCGTATAACCTGGCAGCTACCGTGGGAGCTGTCATCTCATGGAGAGGAACTGCCTCTGGCCATCGAGTTGCTCTATCGATCATCGTTAACAGGTATCTGTGTCCTTGGGATGGGGGTAATGGACCCACCAGATCTATATGTATTGTTTTGAACCGCTCCGTTTGTTTAAAAGATTTGAGAGGCGACCGAGTATGTCTTCCTACTTTGGACTCTTGGCAATTCAGGCAACTGCGAGCCCATTTGTTGCAGTCGGACTTCATCCGAGGCCAAACAAATCTTGATGATACTAGTCCAGCAGTGCATCTTGGTCCAGGGTGCGATAGATTGTGCACACTACTGAATGCCAATCTGCGATACTTTGTCGGCAGGAATGGCCTATTCTTGCCTGTACTAATGTCGCATGTGAGTAAAACATTAGTACCAGGGATTTTCCTTTGTCTCAATTTGAGAGCTGTGTCATCGTTCGACAACAGTTCTTGCAATTCTGCATCCCTTAACTGTTCTTTAGCTATTTCAGCGTAAGGTAATTGAGACGGTGCCGAGATAGCTTCGATCCTACTGAGAGCATCAGCTGGAGTGTTGAGTTCTCCACTTATATACTGGATGTCCGTAGTCAACTGTCCTATGTAGTCCAATTGTCGAGCTCTTCTCGGGGAAGCTGGTTCTGTCTTTTGCGTGAAGGCATGTGTTAGGGGTTTATGATCTGTATACACAGTGAAACATCTACCCTCTAATTGGTGCCTGAAATGCTTCAACGCAGCAAATATTCCCAGTAACTCCCTGTCGTATGTGCTGTAGTTCTTCTCGGTTTTTGATAGCTTTCTGGAGAAGAAAGCGAGCGGTAACTTTTTGTCATTGTCTTTTTGGTACAGTGTTGCACCAATAGCAAAGTCGGATGCATCAGTTGCGACGCATAACGGCAGACTTTCGTCTGGGTGAGCTAGCAGAGTTGCATTTGCCAGTGTTTCTTTGATGTTTTCGAAGGCTTTTTCAGCTTCTTCAGTCCAGTCGAGTGGAGTCTTATCTTTCTTTTTATTTGTTTTGATTAATGCGAACAGCTTACTTTGTTCGGCTGCAGCATTTTTAATGCAACGTCTGTAGAAATTCACCATCCCCAAGAAGCGTCTGAGTTCTGCTACGTTGGAGGGTTTCGGGAATTTCAGTATGGGCTCTACCTTGGTCTTCAAAGGGGAAATGCCTTCGGTCGAGACTTGATAGCCGAGAAAGTCAATCTTGGATTGTTTGTATAAACTTTTTCCAACATTGATAGTAAGTCCAGCAGCGTGTATACGTTGTATAATGGTTCTTACATTCTTCTCGTGCTGTTGCTCACCGCCTTCTGAACAAATGCATATGTCATCCAAATATGCATAGGCAAACGGCAAATCCATAAACAGTCCATTGATGAATCTTTGGAAAGTTTGTGCAGAATTACGGAGTCCAAACGGCATTCGAAGGTATTCGAATAACCCAAAGGGGGTTATGACCGCTGTCTTTGGGATGTCCTGTTCGGCCATTGGAATTTGGTGGAATGCCCAGTTGATGTCGATTTTTGTGAACATCGTTTTACCCTTCATATTTGCGTTGAAGTCCATTATATTTGGGACTGGATAGCGATCAGGAACTGTTTTGGCATTTAAGGCCCTGTAGTCTCCAACGATTCGCCACTCTCCACTGGCTTTTTTGGTCATGTGGATCGGGGAACTCCATGAACTTTTTGAGGGGCGGCATATGCCTTCTCCTATTATGCGATCATAGTATTCCCGTGCTGCTTTGAGTTTATCAGGCAGTAACCTGCGGGCTCTAGCATGGCAAGGCGGTCCTTTCGTTTCTATATAATGAATGGTATCATGTTTATAGGTCGGATGCCTGCGAATCGATGGTTGTGTAACTCCAGGATAGTCTGACAGAATCCGTAGGAATTGTTCGTCGACTTTCGTGCAACTGGATATATTGGTGTCCAGTTGGTACGCTAGCGTTTTGCCTTCCACCCATAGACCAGTATTGTTGTCTATGATTTTTCCATTTTTGAGGTCTATGACCAGACCGTAGTGCGCGAGGAAATCTGCACCCAGGATCGGAGTTGGAACGTCCACAATTGTGAAGGACCACGTCATGTCTCTTTGCAAACCGATGCTTACTTTGCTGGATTCTATTCCGTAAGCTGGAAGGTTTTGACCATTCACAGTTCGGAGGTAGTATTTCGGAGGAAATGCCTTTTGGTTTTTATCTACTGGCAAAATGCTCAAGTCAGCACCTGAGTCAATTAGGTAACGTCTCCTATTTGTCCTGTCCTTGATGAACAGGCGGCGTGAATACTTTATCGAGGGATCTTCAGCCGCATAGACGACCCCTCTTTCTAGTTTGACGGCTTATTGTAAGATTTACCCCACCATTGGCATCGATTGTTGCACTTGGTGGCCTCTGCGCCAAACCGATTATGAAAGAAGCAGGATTTATCGTCCCAGTTTTGAGACCGGGGTTTGGGGGACGATGTTCTTCTTGGGGGAGTTGGACTCTGACCCCTGGTAGAATTGCTTTTGCGGTCTCTGGACCTGGATTTTCTGTCATTACTTCTATTATTGTTCCTGCTTTTCGAGTGGTTGTTGTTTCTACCATTTCGTGGATTATTATTGCTTTTCTTCTTTATTTCACTAGTCAGCTGAGCTATTTGGGCTCTAAGCTGAGCTAGTTCTCCGGTCTCTGCCGATACTGCACTTATCGAGGATGCTGATCTCGAGTGTTCTAATGCATTATCGGCACTCTTTGCTAGGAAGTCTAAGTCCTCGGAAGTGTTGATTACCGTGGTACCTATGGCTGCCAGACACTGCACAACATGTTGGGGAAGTTGCTTGCAGAACTGGTTTCCAATGACTGACAGTGACACTATGTTATCGGCCTTTTGTCTGAGTTTGGCCATGAAGGTGGAGGGTTTGTCGTCTCCGATCTTCATTCCGCCCATCACATCATCAATGATTTGGTTCTGAGTCTTACCAAACACATTTCTTATTTTTCTGCAGAACCAACTATATTTATCTGCTTCCGCCGGAGGGCATTCCATGATATCCGGAATGCGGCGTATTATTTCTGCGGGCATGCCGCTACAAATGTGTGAGTATTTTTGGTCGTTTTGCAGATTCTCTGTCTTAAAACGACCCTCGAGGAGAGTTAACCATAATTCCACTTCATTTGGTAGGAAGTCCGGAATCTCTATCCTCCGTCTTTGGACAACAGGGTTCTGCAATGTTTGCAGTTGCAACAGCTGTAACAGCTGTGCAAGTACTTCGGGGGTCAACTGTGGCTGACCACTCCCGGCTGCTCCTGTTTGATTTGATGATGGGTTCGGGTTCGTGTTTCCGTTGGGCATCGTGTGCTGGACTTCTCTATTTGTGCTTTCAACAAAGAGTTTTCCAGACCCCGTGGGTTGTCGGTCTGGGGTTGAAGGGTCGGAGTCTTGGCTCAAAAGACGACCACTTCTTAGGGTTCGAGCTGTTGTTTCGTTTGGGTTAGCAACAGCTCCCAAACGCAAGGCTTCTGGCCTCCGGATCCTTTTTTGTTTCTCCGGAGTCTCAAAGACTTCTGAGTCTCTGGTCGAAGCTGGAGGAGTTGGCGGATGAGGGCAACTTTGTTCCTCCAGGTCTACTCGTCTTGGTTCCCTTCCGGCAAATATATTTGGAAGGGGGGGTGCAATTTCCCACTTTCTAAGTCAAGACCTCTGCTTCGACAGCCAAAGGTGTCTAGATCTTGTAAAAATTATTTGTATCACAAGCGAGTAACTCGCCAGCGCACCGCTCCTCTTTTTAGTTATAGCGCAACGCGCCTCTAGACACCCACGACGTAGCCAAAATATCACGTCGGGGTCACCACTGTGGAATACCTTGTCGTGAGAGATATTCACACTAGAAGGTCTTCAACAGTATTTGCGTGTTCTGCCACTTCATACGAATAAGTATGGGAGAGCCAAATCCTCGGCAAACACTGGCGATTTTTAAGCCGGTTCTGAGAGTTTATATACCGAATTTGGCACACGCACACGGACACACATACGTATGTATGAATACGTAATTATGTCATACGTTGCGTCGTTTCCTGTCTCTGCTGAGATGATAAGAAACGACGCAGTGCGTTTGGTACCGAGTCGTGACATTACCGAGATCGTTATCAGGTAATTGATCTCGACTCGAATGATGTATCTTACCTGTACGTACGTACAGGTACGAACATACAAACGCGTTCGTCTATTTAGTTTAACGTCATAGAGACGAATATTGCCAGCCTTTGGGCGGCGACTGTCGTCGAGGGGTGCGAGCCCCTAAAACCTCATACGAGTAATGTCCCCACAATCCAGAAAAAATTTATTTTAAATAGTTATTCTAGACAAAAGGATTACCTGCATGGTAAAAATGTATCACATAAGTGTATCTCCATGTTCCAAATGTGCTGAATAGATTCGATGGTAGTATATGGTTAACCTAATAATAGTTCAAAAAAACCAAAGAGGAGAAGAATGATGATTCGTCAAGAAGCGACTGCATTTTATAAATCAGTTTCAGTCAAATAAAATAAAATTGTTTTTTTTTAAAGCATTCTATTGACTTTAGTATCACCAAATTTGTAAGTTCTATTTTAGTCTTTACTAAGTATGACAAATATTAAACAGTTTTAGTATCGATATATTCGATAACGATACTTAAACACTTTCGATACCATCAACAGTTTCGATAGTGTCCCCTCATAATTATTTTCGTTTAAACAAATAATAAATAAAATATAAAAATTGTAAATCACACAAAAAAATCTAAAAACAAGCCAATTTGTATGTTACAGGGAAAAAAAAGGTCTCCAGTTAGAAAATTTAGCTAAATTATAGTGTAAATATGGAAAGAAAAACTAACGAAAAAAAATCGATACTAACAGATAGTTTTCTACATTGTGCCACCTGTAGTCTTCACGTCTGTGTTGAATACGATTTAAAAATTACTCGTAATGTATTTTCTTTATTTTCATCAACTAAAGATCAATAAATTACTGTATGTATTTTGAAACATCCACCATATAAAATAATTTGAAAAAAATCTTATACCTACCTACTTCATTTTTATCATACCGTTCAATGCAGAATTTCTTCAATGTTATTTTGTTGATAATATTTACGAATAAAAACTCACCCCCTTACTATCAAAATTCCAATATTTTCGAGATGATGTTATAAAATCTTTAGAGGTATTTTATGACAATTTACCGATAGTCTTCTGATTTTTACTACTTGGTGTTGTCTTTATGATTAGGCTACCTACATCGTTGTTTATGACAGGTCAGCTTTTTTAAGATGGTATACATTCATCGATTCTAGTTCAAAGTGAAGCTTACATTTGTGCTCATGAAACAAGTTTACAGAAATTTTGTGTTTGGTCTGAAAAAAGGATTTTCAGTTCAGTTTTCATTCACTTTAAGCGAAGACGGGCTCTAAAATGTTTCATAACGTCAAGTTTGTGATTTTACCGCTCAAATTAGAAAGAACAACGCATAGTGGTGAACAATGAAAATTCTATACATTTGAATGAAACGGATCAGAATGTCTGAAGATCATTTGCAGCCACTGTAATTCGGATTTTAGATAAAAAAAGAGCTGACCAAACTAAAAATTCACATTTTGAACAGAAAAGTTGGGTGCGAGTGCAGAAAGTTGATTCATGTGACATCTGACAAACCATAATTGGTGGTTAACAAGAAATGTAAGGAGTCCTATCAATTACCCTCTCTTGCAGTGGCAGAAATGTGAAGGGATTTGGGGATAAATATTCCCGCATTGCTTTGCCAAAAAAAAATGGACTGTGATTGGTAAAACATGCACGTTATAAAATATAAAACACAAAACACACCCGAAATAGTTATTTGTGATACATGTGCGTAAAGTAGGTAGGTAATTTTGATACGAGTGTGGTCCTCGCAGCACAGACCGAAAGCAAATAATGCAAATCACACGAGTAGTAATCACCCACTTCGCACGAGTGTCACATACTATTTTTTGCAACAGGCCCCCAAAACAAAAACATTCACTAAGAAAAAATTGTTTTGAAATTGTATTTAAAGACTACCAAAACGGAAAATTTTCCTTTAATTAGCTTTTTTTCGTTCGTTTATTTTCAAGTAGCTAGGAATCAATAAATCTTTTAATGGAATGCAGATTTAAATAAATTTTATCTTCTTTCGAGCCGTACTAACCTCAACTTTCTAACTTACATAGCGGCTGACGAATTATTGATTAAAAGAGAAGAGGTTTATAGATTCCAAAAAATGTCAATTTTTCTATTAATTTTCGTTTGTTTCCTTCGTTTATTTTCATGCAGCTGAAGATGATTAAAAAATCATATGAAAAGTAAATATTCGAGCATATTTTCTCTTCTTTCCGGAAATTCCAACTCCAGCTCTCAAACTTAAGTCGTGGGTGAGGATTCATTGTGTGAATGAGGAGAAGTTTATAGATTTCAAAAACCGGCCGATTTTATATTAATTAATGTTTTTTTTATTTAATTATTTTCAAACAGATGCAGATAGTTAAAAAATTAGATGGAAATTTAGTAAATTTTATCCTCTTTCCAGCAACACTAATCTCAGTTCTCTAACTTGAATAGAGGCTGAGGAATCAGTCAATGAAATAAGAGAGGTATTTTTTTAAAGCTGACCTGTTGGGTTCAGTATTTAATTGAAGCGGCAACTTGGACGATAGTTTTATGCAAAATATTTTGGTTTAATAAATAAAATTCATTAGATATTTTTCAATACGTATTATTCAAACAATAATGAGAACACAACTGTCATCTTAAGTTAAGAACTAAAGAACCTACAGCCTAAACCATGGCAAACATGAATATCAATAGAACATTCTAGTGTATTTCCAAGGTCGTATTATTTACTGCCATGATAAAATTATGTTCGAAAACACAGTTAAAACCCCAACAAAAAAACAATAAAAAAACTAACAGAGGTTAGAATTATTCACGGTAAAACCCCAAAAATTTCCGGGTATGTATCATAATTTTTGATAAGACATAGTGCACATGCGCAGCCAGGGAAGTGATTTAATAATCTTAGCAAGTACCAAGCTGCGCATGCGCGAAATTTTATTTTTCGACATTGGGGTAAAATCTCTTACTTTACGTGTAGTTAATAAACATGAAAACGTCTGTTTTTGGTGTGGGTATTGCAAAAACTTGTTTTCAGACGCACCACTCATAAAATTGTTTTTTAAATTTATATCTCCATTCCCCCCTTCGCAGATAATTTCTGCGTACGGTTCTGCTACACCATATTTGTTTTTTTTTCATTTACTCCCTTTGAAAAATGTATCTACGCCAGTGTTCTCTTGTGAACCAGTTACTGAGAAAAACTGGGCCACTGCTGAATTACCCGTACAAATGTCGTATAGTAAATAATGAATTTGCTCCATTTTATCCTCCAAATTCTTCTTTTAAATCGATCAAGATCATTAGAAATTTTCAGTATTTTAGTTTATACATTGTTCAATTCAAAAACTATGTATGATGGAATTTGTTGCAGAAATGTTCTTCATCTGGAAGCACTTACCAAAACTATTTTGGCCATTAAGACGACAATCAAAAATTATTTTTAATGTTTTGTTAACCGCAGTGATAAACCAATAATTGTTGACGACTAACTGACCATTCAAAAAATTGTTTTCAATTTCGTCTGAAAATTCCGTATTTTCTCCAATATCCATGGTACCTACCTATTTCGTATTATTATTGTCCGAGGAAATCATTTGAAAACTATGATTATCATTGTTGTTATTTTGTTTCTATTCTGAAAGAAATAAGGTGAAACAATACCCTACAATTTGGTCTTCATTATCAGCGCTGAAATTCACCTTTCCTGTTATTTTTTCTCCCACAGTTCGAATAAATTCTAAATTATTTCATGTTGAATTTAACAATGAGACTAAAGGAATGACAAAAAAAAAGAAGGAAATGAAAGAAGAAATAAAAGCATTTGTCTCTTCGAAATTTCGAAAGATAATTTCTTTAGAACGTAGTATTCGTACTCGTTAAAAAAAAAGTAGATGGTAGCTTTAAGTATTTCTATTTTTTCTGTTTTCTTGAAAAGGAAAACGAAAAGAGAATAGAATATTTTCGATTTTTTTTTTTTTTGAAAACTTTATTCTAGCCGCGCCATGATCCAACTTTTTCGTTATGAAAAGAAGTTTTCATTTGAAAGAAAGCGATCGAGTGAGAAAAGACAACTCAAAGTTTGAATGCACAAGAACTATTTTTTTTTTGAGACAAAGTAAAGCAGTGATTATGTCACTTTTTCCATTGGTGTTATGGGTAAAATTGTTAGTTTTTTGAGACACCATAAAAGACTGGAAGTGGCACTTTTGCTTGGAAGAAGAAGTAGAAACCTCATTTGGAATAAAAAAAAAGTTCTCTCTCTCTGTTGACCTTCAGTTTTTTGAAAGAATTTTGCTTATTGTTTGGACATAAATTTCGTCTGATACTATTTGACAATTCAGTACCATTCAAGAGATATGATAGATAGTTCCTTCTTACTTTAGGCCTCAGCATGACAAAAAAAAAAACTGATGATTCAGTTCTTCAACAACGTTGTAGCAAAGGTGCACGCCCTACACTTGGGAAATATTTGTGCGCCTTGCTGCACTATTTTGATTTATCTTATATGACTGCTATTATTTATGTAATTTTACAATCAATTTTATTTCTGAAATTTACTTTCGAGTTGATAAAAAAAATTAAAAACATTAAGCTCTGTCAAGAGTAAGAACTCAGTTCAACCCTTTGAGGTTCTAATTCTATGCATACAAATATCACGTACACCAGGAACTAAGTTATATATTGTATACAATTGTGACCTACAATTCGTGATTTGAATTCACCTAAAGGACTATTCACTGATTAGTATTTTCACCTGACTATTTCATTGACTATACATTCACTGGACGGGTTTTTTCACCGACTGCTTTATCTTTTGTATGATATGGTCTGCTGTATATTTGACAAAACATACATTCTCTCTTAATTTTTAAACTTTAATTACTTTTTATTTATTATTTAATTATAACATTTGTGGCGACTTCCTACCAGTGTAACGAGTGTACTTGGACACTCGCTGGTAGGTTGTGTGGTCTGTCTTTACATTATGTAGGGCAAATACTCTTTTGGTACACACGGGTTAGTAGCTCACCACTACTAATCTAACTTTTATACTAAGCAAGGCTAACACACATACACAAGGTTGACTAGTGGTTGTATGCCTGCGCCTACTGCGGCATCCTACAAGTGGTTACCCTAATGTGTAAACAAAGTTCAGTTATCAGCAAACAGTCAATCAAGTAAGTAGTAGTTTTCCAGACTCCCTCTCATTAATCTGCAAACAGCCGATTGAGAAGGTTGCAGTTTTTTAAACTCCTTCTAATTCATCGACCAATGGCTAATTAAGAAGGTTGTAGATCTGTTCCCTCTTGGTAAAAATTGTCTTTACCAAGACATCCATCGAGTATAAGCTCAATCTAATAGAACTCGGATGCAAGTCCTCGAGTTCTTGTCTCCCCTGGTGGCATTGCCTCTCCAGAAATGGATCGATGGCAAACCAACCAACAGACCATTGACAGTCTAATCTCCCCTCTTTTCTCTGTTTTTGCATCCTTGACAACACCAGAAAGTGGGAGATTCTCAAGGGTTGAGGCCACTGGCATACCTTCCAATACATCCACACCTCCCCTTACTACCATGATGATCACATTGTCATCAGCAGTTGTCTGTTCCTCCAACACACCACCCCTTGGAGGGGGAATGTCCAGATTCCTGCACCAGCAGGATGATGACCACACATTGCTCAATTTATTGCCTGTTCTACAATAGCAATCCGCATACACCATGACTGCCACGCCAAATATCTTGGTGGTGGCCCAAGCCCATCCTCATATGCTGACTGCTCTGCCACAGTTCAACGCGAGTAATGTACGGCTTTGGCTGCAACAGACTGAGAACCTGGCTCGTACTCATGGTAGTGCCATGGAGCACCAGATGTTCTCAGCCATCTCGGGCTTGCTCCCACCATTGGTAGCTGACATAGTCTCTGACTTACTATATAGCACCAATTCAAATCAGCAGATATGGAGTAACCTCTGCAAGTTGATTCTTGAGGAATTTTCACCTTCAAACAACACATGGGTGCAGCAACTCCTTGAACAGATGGTCTGTGAACCCGGTGAGAAACCAAGCACCTACTAGTGCCACTTGGTTCAACTCAATGACGGTCCTGTTGATGACACAGTCATTTTAGGTCTGCTCTATCACAGCTTGCCCTCAGTGATCCAACAACCCCTGTTGATGCAACACCGCCAAACTTGTAATTAGCTGCCATCACTGCTGATGAAGCAATTACCTATCAGCATCCCTTCAATTTTCAGTCTACAGACACTGTGATCTTAGAGCCAACTACCGTTGCTGGTTTTACAGCTCCACTAACTAGAGCTTCTTCCATCTCTGGCACTTCTTATACAAGTTGAGAGCCACTGCATTCAGGGTAAACTTGCTCTTGTACCAAGCCTCGATAGTCCCTAAGTTCAGCTGTCTTGGTGGAACAGTCTTCAATGACTTACTTGGACCTTGTTGCCTGTCATTGGCACTGTTCCATCTCCACCTACCTCCTCATTTTTTCACATGACACAACTAGGATAGGCTATCGTATATTGCTCTATCCTTTATTCAATACACGTACCTCGTTACAGTTTTGACTAGGGATTAGCAATGAGCCACTGTCCTCAGACTATCTCACTTGACAGAGCAGTTGATGCCTATACAACCTCTTCCAGCATTGACCCTACTGAGTTACGCTTTTCATCCACCAGCATTGAACCCATAAGGTTCTGCTCCCTCAGTTTTGAGTTCACAAGACTCCACTCTCTCTCTCTTCATAAGTCAAGATGTGGCTTGATCAACTCTTGCTCTGACATCAGCAATTACCCTCACACAACACTGGTTACCAGGAGATGCCTCTGACTTAAAAATCTGTGAGAACCTTCTAATTGCCACACTCGCATCTAGTTCGCATTTATCATCGTCTGTTTCTCCTGAAAACATACTGAGGGAGAGTAGTGTGGCGAATTCCTACCAGTGGCAACAGGTGTACTTGTGCACTCACTGGTAGGTTGTGTGGCCTGTCCTTACATTACGTAGGGCAAACACTCTTTCAATACATACGGGTCAGTAGATCACTACTACTAATCTAACTTTTATACTAAGTAAGGCTCACACATACACTAGGTTGATTAGTGGTTGTACCCCTGTGCATACCGCGGCATCCCACAATATTTATTATAAAATTATATTAATTATAAATAAATTCAAAATAAAAACTGAGTACATACACTTTCAAGTATTATCACTTTTTCATTTAACATTTTTTTTGTTTTCTCTTTTTCCCCATTCATAAAATCTATATATTAAATTTTATGCTTTTTTTTTATGTCTTAAAAAATAAAATTTTACAAATAGATACCAAATTAATACAGGTAATTTGAGTTTTTAGGGCCAGTTTTCAAAGTCAAAATTTTTACTTTTTCATTTCAATATTTTCATATTTTCATTAATTAAATAAAATTATTATAAACTTTCGTTAAACTTACCAGTGACCTGGTTGACTGTTTACAATCAAAAACATCAATCAATGGATAAAAGGACCCTTAGGTGAAATTTTGCATAAGATGAATTAGCCTCTAGGTAGAAAAATCAGACCATGTATTGTCTGCTAGGTAAATTTCATAGGTGAAATGTCCATCAGTGAAAAGGCCAGTTCCCCGTTCAAGCCAGTCTTGTTGGTAATTTTATATCTTGACAATACAGTTCATTACAATTCTCCTTCACAGTTCTTATTGAATCAACAGCTGAGTGTTCCAGTATCACAGCAGAGTCATTTTCATGAGATCAGTTTATTGGATTCACACAATGAGCAGTTTACTCATCTAGTTGGGAAGCAGGTAAAGAAAGTTCAATGACAGCAAAAAGTTGAAGCTAAAGCAGGCACTTACAATAAATGTTAAGAGTACCTACTGGTAACGCAATACATATGTACCTATACTATGGTAAGTTCACAGACAAATACATCGAGTTCGACATGAAATAACTTCCCATTCTACGAGATATTGACAATACTCTACCTAATCATTACTTTTATATACTTTTATGGTGACGTGTATCTTATAATTTGATCACCGATGAACCAACACCTTATCTCTCTCAACTGTTCACAATTTTGGTTCAACAGTGAACAGTCAGTCTCGTTTCATACGTTGATGTTTTCTGTTTGTCGTGAATACTTAACAATATTCACGACATACTACAGATTTTGCTTTCGACCTTCAAGTTACCAATTTAAACTGTCTTTACAGAAATTACTCGAAAAGTGAACGCCATTAGCAGAACTGTTACCAATCCATATTCAAACTGTTTTTGATTCCAATGACGAGTGTACTTAGTTGGAATCTGTTGGTTCACCAGACATCGAGAAACCTTGTGGCAATATGATTTTTGACAACTACACAACCAGATATACATGTATTCGACAGTATGTAACTTTTACTGTAATAAAATGTGAATTGCACTGATGGATCGGCCAACTTATTTAACTCGCTTATATGAAATTTCCCGACATACTACGCAAGCCTTAGGAGCTTTCGCTGGTAGGCTGGTGGCCCAACTGTTATAGTTAACTTGTGGTCTCAACTCTACAATTTCTCAAGACTCGTTGATATACTTCATCTTGTGATTTCAAACCCCTATACTCGGGATGTAAGTTGTTTTTGGACATCATAATATACAAGCTATCTCATCTGCTGAAATAAACTCAAATGAGAAAAGATTTATAATTCCCTGAATGAATCACTTCTACAAATTTTGTGACAAAACTGTGCGTTAAAGATTAGTCACATTATGACACCTACCGACACTGCGTCAACGATGAAACCAGTTTCAGATAGGTCAATAAAAATATGGCATGAAGGATCTTTTGGCTCTCATCCACCCAATAATTTGAATGCTGCAAAGATCACACTCGTATCAAAATTACCTACCTACTTTACGCACATGTATCACAAATAACTATTTCGGGTGTGTCTTGTGTTTTATATTTTATAACGTGCATGTTTTACCAATCACAGTCCATTTTTTTTTGGCAAAGCAATGCGGGAATATTTATCCCCAAATCCCTTCACATTTCTGCCACTGCAAGAGAGGGTAATTGATAGGACTCCTTACATTTCTTGTTAACCACCAATTATGGTTTGTCAGATGTCACATGAATCAACTTTCTGCACTCGCACCCAACTTTTCAGTTCAAAATGTGAATTTTTAGTTTGGTCAGCTCTTTTTTTATCTAAAATCCGAATTACAGTGGCTGCAAATGATCTTCAGACATTCTGATCCGTTTCATTCAAATGTATAGAATTTTCATTGTTCACCACTATGCGTTGTTCTTTCTAATTTGAGCGGTAAAATCACAAACTTGACGTTATGAAACATTTTAGAGCCCGTCTTCGCTTAAAGTGAATGAAAACTGAACTGAAAATCCTTTTTTCAGACCAAACACAAAATTTCTGTAAACTTGTTTCATGAGCACAAATGTAAGCTTCACTTTGAACTAGAATCGATGAATGTATACCATCTTAAAAAAGCTGACCTGTCATAAACAACGATGTAGGTAGCCTAATCATAAAGACAACACCAAGTAGTAAAAATCAGAAGACTATCGGTAAATTGTCATAAAATACCTCTAAAGATTTTATAACATCATCTCGAAAATATTGGAATTTTGATAGTAAGGGGGTGAGTTTTTATTCGTAAATATTATCAACAAAATAACATTGAAGAAATTCTGCATTGAACGGTATGATAAAAATGAAGTAGGTAGGTATAAGATTTTTTTCAAATTATTTTATATGGTGGATGTTTCAAAATACATACAGTAATTTATTGATCTTTAGTTGATGAAAATAAAGAAAATACATTACGAGTAATTTTTAAATCGTATTCAACACAGACGTGAAGACTAAAGGTGGCACAATGTAGAAAACTATCTGTTAGTATCGATTTTTTTTCGTTAGTTTTTCTTTCCATATTTACACTATAATTTAGCTAAATTTTCTAACTGGAGACCTTTTTTTTTCCCTGTAACATACAAATTGGCTTGTTTTTAGATTTTTTTGTGTGATTTACAATTTTTATATTTTATTTATTATTTGTTTAAACGAAAATAATTAAGAGGGGACACTATCGAAACTGTTGATGGTATCGAAAGTGTTTAAGTATCGTTATCGAATATATCGATACTAAAACTGTTTAATATTTGTCATCCTTAGTAAAGACTAAAATAGAACTTACAAATTTGGTGATACTAAAGTCAATAGAATGCTTTAAAAAAAAAAACAATTTTATTTTATTTGACTGAAACTGATTTATAAAATGCAGTCGCTTCTTGACGAATCATCATTCTTCTCCTCTTTGGTTTTTTTGAACTATTATTAGGTTAACCATATACTACCATCGAATCTATTCAGCACATTTGGAACTTGGAGATACACTTATGTGATACATTTTTACCATGCAGGTAATCCTTTTGTCTAGAATAACTATTTAAAATAAATGTAAATCTGGATATATTAAAATACTCACGAGATATTCGCATTTTCTTTTATTCTCTATGAATCATTCTGGTGTTTGACATTTTATGCTGTGTTAATGTGATGGAAAATAATTTAGAGTTTGAAAAAGGCAGAGTCGTGAGACTACTTTTTTGAAAAATATTCTTCGTTTTCGTTATAAAGGTGTTCAATTTTTTTTTTTTTTTGTAATGAATATTCGTGAATAGAGTACATAAATAATCAGTTTTCATGCGAAATAGAAAACTTGATAATTTCTTTATTTGAAGATGGGGGAGTTGTAAAATTATTTAGGAAGGTTTTTCCATTGGAAAAAGGGGATCGTGTCACCCTTGTTTTTTTGTGGGTAGCTACAATTTTGAAAACAAGATTCAAACGACATCTTGAATGATTTTTTCGAATATGGTTGTTATTCCTAATTTTATGAAAACTGTACCCTACCAGTCATTGAGGTCTAAGAGGTTTACTTCAACCAGTCATAATTCAAAAAAAATATCAAAGCCATAATATAGTCATGGTCCTATTCTTGCATTAATACTTATAGTCCTGAAGTTGTTTTTCCGACGAAATTATTACTATTCTTACGGGCTATAATTCTAACGTTACCATTCATCTCCTTCTACAATATGAAAGAAAAAATTAAACATTTAATTTTTAAAATTATTCAAACAATGTTGAAAAAATTTTAGGGCTATGTCGTATTTTTTGAATTTTCCTTTGGTTTTGGTCTTACATAGTCAGTTTTAGTCTTAGTCGTGTTCTTGTATAATTATTGGTCTATTTTTTACTACATACTGTAGAAGTAAGGTATTGACGTTGGTTTGCAAGAACGAGACCAATTTTTATTATCAGTAACTTTTCGAGAAGTCTACTTGATTTCTATTCTCTGTTCTTTTGCATCACACAAAACCATTCGCTATTTGCGTGCCTTGCTTAATTTCAAAAATTTCACCTGTTTTATGCTGCTGATTGTTTACCAGATTGGATTATTGAAACTCGAGTTTGCCTATTTCGTGTTTGGTCACCATCCAATTCACAGTATTTGTGAATTGTGCGGTTTAACGGGTCCACCACGAGAAGGTACACGAATTGGAGTTGAGTTGTAAAGATTATTACGCGAATAATAATCTTTGCAACACCATTCCAGACCCATAGGAAGAGAAGGAAAAGAAAAAGGATTTAAACTAAATTTTACGTTGCCAATAAAAGATGGCTGAAGTCATAAGAATAAACAAAAAAAAAATGGGGAAAACAGTTATTTGTAGGGAACACAAAAAGACGAAGAAACATGGAAATTGGAAGAAAAATATTGTTACGAGAAAAATAATTAAAACTAATGACTATGTATAGATATAAGTAGGTACATAAAAGTATCAAAACAGAAAATAATATGAATAAAAACATTAAAAAAAGTACACTGAAGATTACAGACATTAGCTACTTATTATAAAAATAAGAAAAAAATAGTAATGTACGAATAAAGAAAAACTAATCGAAGGTCATAATTAAAAACGTAAGAAAACATGAGCTAGTTACGAATAAAAAAATGAATTCAAAGGTCGTCTGTACATATAATATACAAAAATATTAGAAAAAATTTCTTAGAAGTCTATTCCGCGTTGTATTATGTTCGAAATTATCAAAATTTTTCTATAAAGTAACTGAAAATTTACGAATAAAATATTTTTTTGGTTGAAAGACGTCGTTTTTAATCACATTCCCACCCCATTTTTAGATACTATTTTTATTATTATTTGCTATTACAAACCGTAATAGCTGAGCAGATCTAATTCTGGTTTCGTCAACTTTCCAGCGCGTATGTCGTCGTATTTCTGCGCCATCAGGTTGCCATACTCCATCGGATCGAAGGCCTGATGGTTGAATATCTTCCATTCGAGAAGCTCGGCGAATCTGATGAGACCACTTTCCTCAAAAGTTCGGTCCATTCCTAAGAACTCGTTGGCTGCCATCGATAATGTCTGCGTCCACAAGATTCGATTTGTTAGACTGAAGTGCCGCTTCCACGGAGTGCGGCAAGAAGCGTATTTCTTTGCGGACAATCTCAAGAATCTGGTTTCCTCGAAGAAGTCGGAGATTCGAGTTCGTCCTGAACTCGCGTTTTGAGAACTTCGCGTTGCCATAAATTCGACGGACGAAAAACGAATGTTGTGGGACGACATACTGACGAAAGTTATACAGCGCGAGAATAATGGACAAAATGGAAAATTCTAAATGTAATATGTAGTAAAACAATGTTAAATCACACAAAAATATAAGTGCGCAACTTTTGGTCACAATCACGAAAACAAAATTAGAGCGAAGTGTAATCGTTCGGAAAACGCGAAGCGAATCACAAATATCGATGTATCTGCCAGCTCAGTCGATGAGAAAATGATGTGATTTCTATTTTTCGCGCTTCGTTATGAATACCAGTTACGAATTCGGGTTTAAGTTCCAGGATAAGCAGATAAAATGCTCGACGTTTATTGGTCCGCTCAAAGGTTGAAGAGAGAACAAAGACTCGAGTATACCCAAAAGCAGGTATAAAATGGATACGAGATTGTACGGTGAAAGAGCCTTTATGTTAGACGAAAGCTATTTAACGATGATCGACGATGAAACCAATTTCAGATAGGTCAATAAAAATATGGCATGAAGGATCTTTTGGCTCTCATCCATCCTATAATTTGAATTTTTTCATTTCACTATAGCATCTTCGTATTATATTATAATATTAAATTGGCTGTTAGGAAAAAGGAATAAGTTCACAAACGTATTTGCAGAAAGTTAGCAACAACATTAATGGGGGGTTCTATTCGTTCTTATATAGAGTTGAACTTTCAGATGTATATTTTTCTTGTTGTATAAACAATTTTTCATGGCTTCTTAGTTCTAACAGATGGATATGATCATCAAGAACACAATCCATCAAAAACTAAATTTTAGGATTTAGTTCATTTCCCTCTTCCAAAATACGACTCAACTCGGTGATGTGGATATAGCTTACATTTTTCCCAAAAAATTCACTGTATTGACTCATTAAGTGAATCAGAAACGTGTTCATTAGTAAATCCGGACGTTTCTACCTGGCCAAAATTGAGTCAGGAATAGGTAAAATTCTAACAGTTTTAGGTGGGATCATTAATAAATATTTTCTTCTTTATATTTTTGTATGATGAAACCAAAGGACTATTAAATAATTTAGAATTTATAGTAATTCGCTTTCATCTTGCTTTTCCAATTTATTACGGAGTAAAAGTTGAGGTTTCTAAAATTCGGTAACGAACTTCCAGTTTTCCAGTATAAAAGACTTAGCTTTGCTTTCGACAAACAAAGGCAAGTTCCACAAAGATCAAAAAGAGGAAACAGAATAATATTGTGCCTGCCTAACTCATAATAAAATATAAAATTATAAGTCTTAGATATGATGAGGGTGATACGTATTTTACTAACAGGCCTATAAATATCAATATTACCCTCCCTTGGTTTACAATATTACGGAATTAAGACATACTACAAGGTTTTCCCAACCTATGTAGCCCTAAATTTTCACGAATTTTTACGACATTACTTTAATTATGTAGATCATTTTATAGCTCCACCATCTTTCGAGGACGAAAATACAATTTTCACCGATTGTCATATTCCCCTGTTCCCCTTACACAAAATTTGAAACTTGTCGAGAAAACTATACAGTACCCAGAGGAAGAAGTGTGTAGAATAGAAAAATAAAAAAGTCGCACGAAGAAATTCCGACGTCTAACTCCCAAATGTATCGCTTAAATTCGACTTACGTTTTTAATTTTACTTTAATTGGGGTTCAGAATACGACGTACGAACTAACAGCAAGTTCTTATTCGCCTTTTTTCCAAACTAAAATCGATAACCATTTTCCAAAGTTATATGATCGTTCATATTGAAAAGTTTGACTTGGTATAGAATGTCGAAATGGAACCTGAAAAGAAGAAATAAAAATTACTGAACAGTTACACTAATGAACGTACGTATACGAGCGACGATCAATAGTATTTATGGCCACTTTTGATAGGAATTGAAATGAAAAAGAACAAAAAAGTTAACTTTCTTAATAAACCGACGATTGTTCGTGTTATATGTTTCGCTTTTCTTCCTTAAAGCAAATTTATAATTTCTACTTAATTAGACAATTTATTAATTTCGTTCTAATCGAATCATTTTATTAAATAAAAGTTAGGTACCTAATCTTAGAATTTGTGAGCCATTCCCTACAGTATAAGCATATACGAGTATTCGATATTGGTGGTGACATGAGGGAAAACCGTTGTTTTTCAGATGTCACAATGTTCTGTTGTCTCAATAAAATCCAGCCTTAATTCTTGGCCAAAAATAAAACTGAAGTCTCTATATTTTCCATTAGCTATAAACAAGATACAACTTTCAAAGAGTCACAGCCATTAATCATATTAATTCAGAAATCCAATTCACTCATCTCCTTTAATCACCACATATAACCCGTCCACGTCTCAGATAGTTTGCATGCGTTTTTTTGCAGGTTTCTATTATTTCTCATATGCACGGAGAAGTACTAATTTTCAATTTTTTTTTTTCATTTTGATTGAGTGTTCATTTATTTTTGGTGGCCACTAGTTGTTGGTAACGTTCAGCAAGGAATATTTAGCTATTTTCAGCCGCAATAAGCTGGAAGGCTATTGCATTACTTTTCTAATTCTATCTCTCTTAGCACTTCGCACTCACACAATTATGGTATCTACATATAATAATGGTTCTTATGATAACGTAAATAGAAAATATGTAAGGCTAGTAAACATTTAATAATTTCTTGAATTTCAAATCAATATTCGTTTTTCCAAAAATGTGTATTTCTAGACCAACTCCCCACAATTACTTATTCGACATATACATATTTTTGTCCATGAGGGTTAGCAAACAATAAAAAGATTTTAATCAAATATTGAATTCACTACAGTCTGCATAAAAAATTACTCAACCATTTCAAATACTTACAAAACATATTAATGTGCATTTTTAAAGAGAATACTTCGTATAATAGAATTAACTTTTTAAAATTTGCTCCATGTTTTTTGGTACAATATTAATTCCATCGTGGTAAATTATCGTTCACGCACGAGTAGATAGAACCTTAAGCGTTTACATACTAGCCCTTGTTTTTTTCGCTAATCGTAAACATAAGAGGCTTTAATCGACAAATCGTGGAGAGTAAATTTGGTAACATATGAATACTTTTGAAAACTGCATTTGTAGATAAAATGGTCCGCAAATCGGTTTTAAACCGTCCATACATAAACTGAAGTGAGTCCTCAAAAAAAAAAAGAAGGAAACAAAAGTAAGCCATTATTTCGTATTAATACCAGACGTAATCGACGATTCAATAATTAAAATGTAATCCATATAGGTACCTACTAAATCCGCGTATGCGATGCATACTTTTTTTTTTTTTTAAAACCGAATTCGAATGGTTAACTCGTATAATAATATTATTCGATACACTGCTAATGGAACACTACCTATTTCTGCAGACAGAAAGAAGTCACCGAGTGATGGTTTTCTAACGATAGGTAATTAAGGTAATTACGTATGCAGGAATTGGTAGTCTTCTCAGGATCTGCTGAAAGTTGAATTAGTGACAGAAAAGAATAAAAATAAAATAACTGAGAAACCTAATCTCTAGATAGGCTCAAAAATATAAAATTAGGTTGGCACTACTGACAGATACGGCCTAATATTAAAAATAAAGACTTTAAAATTTTTTCGAAATAAAAAACCTCCCTAATAATAATTCGCCGTGAGCGCACCTAGGCTAGGCTCATTTAGCCTAGATTCGTCTTTCTACGAAAATTCTCCCTCCACTTAAAATTGTTTCAACTTTTTATTTTTTTTTTGTTAACTTTAAAGTCAGTTTTCCCCTTACGCCACCTTCTTGTTGCTTTCATCGAAAGTGGTTATATTTATTGTTAAAAACTCCGTACCATCCTTTACCTATCACCTATAATGATATGTTTTTCCCTCTCTCTCATATTTATATCTCGAGAGCCGCGTTTCGTTAGGCTAACAATTTGTTACAGTTTCTTCTTGTGATCACCCATTTTGCTGTTCGAGTGTGAACACTTTATTAAATTTATCTCGATTTTTGTTCAATACATTGTTTTGTTGTATAAAAATGGACTAAGTTTTTCTACGAGCAATTGGGCAAATCTTTGGTCTAATTCGTGATGATGTTTACTAACAGTTCCTTCAACAGGATGTTCCTCGAAGCACATAGACTAATCTGGTAATCTTTTTAATAATTATGCATAGTTAAAGGCGCTATCAAACAAATACCTGGCTGTCTGTGCAGGTTTAGGCAAGACTTCTACATCTCTGTTGGGTACTGCTGACAGATGACGTCCTTGGATTCATACTTATTGAGTTTGTTGTGAAAAGTATATTGGTGTTGTGATTTGTTACCCCGGGATATGTCCGCACGGGAAAACAAAAGTTTGCAACAAACAAAAAAATTGCATAGGTATCTATCCTACATATTCAAAATCAAATACGCCAAATCCGAGAGGAGTTTTTTGAAATAGGCTTTCAAGTTCCTACAAATAAAAAAACTGGATAATCCATTTTTAAGCCCCCATTACATGGAATAGTAAACCTAACAAAAAGTGAAGATAAAGTTCAAGAAAAAATCATCATTACAAAATACATTCAAGTGGGGACAATGTTTATTTAATAAATGATGTATTATCTACAAAACATCGTATTTCTCATCTTTAATGATGGGTTGAAGGTATCCTTGGCTAGTCCATGTTTGAATGACTCTCGACTCGAATGACCTCGTATTAATCTCAAATTCATCTTCAATCACTCATCCGCGTTTGAATTGATAACAAATGAACTTATTAGCTTTGAATATGGAGGTGATAGTACCTCATGATATATTTAGGTATGATGTTGTTAGCAAATCTTGACAATCAAGAACGTTATCAGCCATTATCCTGGTCTGAATCGGAATCAATCTTTCTTACCCTTCTGGCTAGACTCAGCATTTCTGATTCACTATAGAAAATATTCCCATAATAAGTACGTATGTAACTTGCGAAAGTAGGTTTTTTGTACCAATAAATTCTGAAGCCTTAAATATTAGGCTTGCGCTTTCTTCATCTCAACCCATCTCCCCTTAATTTCTTTAAAAAAGTATGTTCGTTTCACTTTTATCGACTCCATACAATTTCACAAATAATATCACATCACACTTCATTGATATGGTGTTTTAGTATTTTTATTCTAAGTGAAGCAAACAATTTGACATCATTTTCTCTGTTTTTCATACAAGACTCAGTTTTTTTTTCGTTTTTGTTTACTCAGGACAACGTCTTTGAAATAGAGTTATTACATACTATTGATTGATACACTGTTGGATCACTCTGAAATGCTGCGTTCGAATTTAGGATCCATTGTTGAATTTAACTACTCGTTAGGCCTCCTGGGATTTCCCAAAAAAGGATTAGGACAAATTTGTTATTACGTTATTGAGTTATTGAGTGGTACACAGTCGAATATGTTTTTTAAGGTGCAGAAGTTTCACTTCTATCTTTTGAACCATGCAACAATCGCACTCCAAATTGTTTAGTCAATTTTAACTATTTGATCTGGAAGTCGTAGTTAGATAGTCTTACGCTACTATACTGTCAGCTGAATCAGAACTGAGACTACTATTATTTTATTTATTTAGGTATAAATCTTCTCAAATCATACATGGTGTAGAATTACCTACTTCATACCCAAGTATGCATAGTGAGAACTTGGACATAGTCATTTTTTGTGAAATGGGACGACGAATCGTCAAAATTAAGTAAGTTATCTAGCTCCTCCATATACCATGGTGTGTTAATCTGAAAACGTTTTTATACTTTCCCTAAACACTTGTAAATAGTGGAGTTGACCTTTAACAATCTGATTGCTTTCCTAGAGCAATCTTCGTGAATATTTTTCCCAAAAAAATTTTTGTAAAATATTCGCGAATTTAATTTGTCGATTGTCGCCAGTATGTTTGAAAAATTCTTTAAAATCCGACAATGTTTTATTTTAGCTTTACACGTATGAAGTTCAGTTTACTGGGCACTTATAAAGCCCTGTTTATTCACATTCTATCTCGAGGTACTGACTGAAAACGAATATTCAAACTCGCTTAAAACTGGAAAATTTTTATTTTAGTTCGGTTCGACACTAAATTTACGCGTGTGGTTTTTGTAAAAACAGTCGAAGTCACTCACACTGTAAAGCCGCAGAAAATTCATTCGAATTTCTCTGACTGCTATCTTTACAATGACTTGAAAACACCGACTGACATTTTCTGCTGAGGTAACTGACAGCTTGGTATTGGAAAAAGGGTTTACTTCGCTACGCGTCCTGGTTCATAAAATGTGCCGGTGCCAAGAAAGTAAGGACGGGGAGGAAACAAAAAGGAAGGTTAGTGTGAAATAAAATTACAAAGGATTTGACTTATACTTTAGGAAAGCGACCAGCGAACGGCGTGTATTCTAAGGCCATTTAAACAGTATTCCATGTGATACACGAGCCGACCCATCCACATCCTTTCTTTGTAAAGTTACCCAACATGAAATACATTTTTCAGCTAACATTTAATAGGTACGACGAATGAAACAATTGTGGCATTTGGGTTTTTGACTCAAAAATTATCCATTATGATAGTGTATTGTGAGTGTATGCGTGTGTGAGCGTAGTTCTGCTATAACTGCGCGTATTCTGTCGATTATTAGGCAATATTTTGGAATCTGTTTTCGCTGATAATAGTCTACATCATCATGAAATGTATCTGTAATAATCCTTTCCGTTTGTTTAACATTCACACGTTCGTAGAATTATTAATGACATTATAAAATGGTGGACGTGCGCTATTTTCTCTCTCTGTCTCTATCTCTATCCGTCTCTCTTTCGCTTTCTCTTCTACGACTGCAGTCCTATCGATTACCATCCTAATTTATGGTTCGTTTCTCAGCCATGAAACTCGAAAATACTGCGTCCTAAAATAAGATCGCTGCTGGTAAAAATTCATGCAGAACTTGTGCAAAATTCGATAAGGTTGAGGAAAATAAAATTCTGATTACGTAGATACATGCACGCGAACAAAAATTCTGATCTCAGACCTTTCGTAGCTTAGATAATTTCATCCATTTCTGGTGTATAATGGGCTAACCATAATAGCAAATTGATGAAAATTATTTTGCAGCGTGGCATGTACTCGATTAATGGTTGGAGGACTGACAGAAATAGAATATAGTGACCTATCTACACTAGCAAAAGAAGTTCTGTTCTAGTTAAACGCTATTGACCATCAATTTTGAGTCAATATTTCAGATCAAGTGACGAATCGACTGAAAATTTCAAAAAATTGTGACGATTTTGAGTCAAAACGGAAAAATGACCCGTCAATGACGTGAAAAAAATTCCAAACCAACGTAATTCGTGCGTCCATATTCAGTCAACAAAAATTTTAATTTATTTCTAATCGTATATTTTCCTTGCAAGTCGATTTTATGCTGTTTTAGGTCAAAAACTGTGATAAAATTTTTTAAATTTTATGTCAATTTCAGTTTGTTTGAATACTTCAAGTGGATGAAAAAGTAAATGACATAACTAAACCATCAACATGTTTGATATTTGCAGTTGCTAGCGATGTTGGATCAACGAAATTGTTTGGTCATTTTAAACCGATTTTCGACCGACATATAATTTCCAGTTTCAACAGACTGACATTATACTGAAGTAAAAATCCATACTACTAATTGAAATCAATTTATTCTCGATTTTACGTCGATTTGGTTGGTAAGGTTTGCGATGTGTTAAACTATCGATCGACATTTTATGCCTTTGTTACCGATCAAAGGTCCACAATTTATAAGTTCAAATTATAAACTGCTAAAATTTTTCTTATCACTTTAGCTGAGGTAAATTTCTTCAGTTATTTCTTCTTAATCGGAATCGGTCCAAAATGTTTTTTGAAAATTATTATTTTTTTTTTTATTTCTAATGATCAACAGGTGAGAGCTAGATTTATGGATAGGGCAACCCAAATCTTTCTGAAAATATGGCTGGAGTTGTTAGAATAAAATCTATCGAAACCTAAATTTTTCTGTGCAAAAATACAGTGTAGGTACCGTATACCTGATGTTGTAGTACCTACATACACAAAATCCTTATAAATTAACTCATAACCTATTTATCATGTTCCTTCGGTTCGTTGATATTTTGATTATCCAGAAGGCTTGACTTTGCCCATACAAAATAAGAGTTTTTGAGAATTTACAAAGAAGGTTAGGTGGTACTATTTTCAGGATATACTTCTGGGCAAATCAAATTCTTTTTTCTCAATTTTATTTGCCCAAAATTTACAGGATATCTCTGTAAATTGATTTTAAACTATTTAAGCATATAGGAAGTAGTAGATGTAGGACTTAGTGAAATTTGCAATTTATAATTTTTTGCTAATGTCCCATTTTAAAATTTATAAGAATAAATTTCAAATAAAATGATTATTGGACTCATGAGATTTGAAGTCCATTGAAGTACGAGAGTAGACGAACGTAATTAATACCAGATATGGAATAAATAATAGTAAAAACAACACAAATACCGCACTAATAAATCACTTTAATGGAGAGAGGTATCAACACGGTTGACCACACATATCAAACTGAATAGATAGATGACAAAACTGAATAGGAACTGGAGAATGTCAGTACAGTGCTAGCAACCAGTGACTGAACAATAATTAATATACTGACAATGACAGTAAATACTAAAGTATACCCGGCAGATTTGTAATATTTACTGTGAAAGTACAAAGGTGTATGAATTTTTTCTGGTAGCCTCATTTCATAACCTCGTAATAATTTCCATCTCTTATAGGTATTCGTGTCTTTGAAATAGGGAAATTTTTATCTTCCCTAAACTTATCTCCAACAATGATGGCTCCACATTTGTTTGTGGTGATAACCCTAAGTATTCATTCTATTCTGTTCTGGCATGGTTATACTTCATTTTTATATGTTCATTAGACCTAGGTTTTTGCCACATTTATTGTACAATGTGAGATTTTCATTTTTGCTTCTATTCCAATGGCCATAATAATATTTCACAAATCATAATGTGTTTTGTTTCATTTCTGTCAATAAAAATCAGAGTATTTATGTGAACTTATACGTTTTTATTATGATATGCTGGGAAACTTCACATGGGCAATAGTCAGGGGCTGCCACGATTTTTCAAGGGTAAATTTCATTTGAGGGGATTATAAAAATTATCACAGCTGTTTTGTTTTACAAAATTCTTTTTAAACTTCAATCTATAGGGGGTTATTGAGAATCAAACATTAGACTGGCTCTCAGAGCACACCAGATTTTTGACTCTTTTCCTGGTATTTGTTAACTCTATCATGGGTCATTGGACATGATGTTGTGGAAACCCGAGGTTATAAGATGGTATCCAAGTTGTTTGTGGTGGGAGGGTGTAATAAATGTTTAGCTAATTGGGTGGGAAGTTAGAAATCAAGGAATTAAAAAAAATAATTTGAACTGACTTTCTTTCCTTCCAAAATTCTAATAATTTTCCTCTTTCCAACTACATATAATTCAATATACTTTTCATTTAGTTTTTACTTCAAAAATTTCATAAAAAATGTTGTTTAGATTTCAAAATACAAATTGAAAGAAAAAAGTTGCAAATTCGAACCACCAATTTCCGGATTCAAGGCACAGCAGTTATCAGTGTGCCGCAAATGAATTTATTAAAGGCTAAGTACACTCAATACTCGCACACTATTTATATGTTAATCCACAAACTCAATTTTCCCCAAAAAATTCTTTTCATCTGAAGGTACATTCTTCTCAAGACTGATTGAACAGAATTTCATTTTTTTTTTAATTTTTTTTTCTTGAAGGTTATACAAAAACGGACAAAAATATTTTTTGAAATAATTTTTCTAAGATGAGGTAGATGAAATTTGGTGTTGAAAAACAGGTAAAGAAAATATTTGATACAAATATCAAAAATCAGACCCTAATTATTCAAATCAAAAATCTCCCAAATTAAAATCTGAGTTAATGTTGAGTGAAAGTGTGACAAAAATTTTACCTCTTTATCTCTTATGGTTCTTCAGAAAAATGTGCCTTTAAATGGGCAATTTCACATTAAAAATGGTAGATTTAATTTAACTTCCCTTACGTAGCCTGTCGCCACCCTTATCGGCATATCATAATACTATAGAAAGTACATTTTGAACATTTTACCACTGATTAAAAATTCAAAAAATTCAAGATGCATAGTAGGTAATCTACATGACAACTGATTAATACCTAACTGAATTTTTGCAACCATAAATAACCATAGATAAAGAAAGATTTCAAGAACAAATTTCTAATTAATAGACAAGTTTCTCATTCCCATTAAATGCTAGTGTTTTTATCAGGTAGTGGGGGTCAGTATTCGTTTAGCCTAATAATTTTATTCTGTTCAGCGTTTTAACCAAATTTTCTCTTTCCTTGAAAAGTGGTAATATTTTCGTCTAACAAATTATCTTCGTATAATAATTGGCTCCAACGTTTCATTTCGAGTTAATCTCATTTGTGTGTATACTGACCATTTTTTTCCTCCAGGAACATAATCTTTCATGACGTCATAATCACTGAATGTAATGGACATCAATGTACCAACAGAAATGAAAGGTGGAAAAAATGAAGATTCGTTTAAAAAATCTCATAACATGGTTGTATTTTCTGCAAGAAAAAGTTTTTCTTCGCTTTAACGGAGAGACGTACCTACCAACTATTTTTTCATCTCTCTTGCAGCTTTTGTTGAAGGGAAAATGAAAAATGTTGGCCAAAAAAAAGGAAACGCTTCAGAGAAAATACAAAATGAGTTAAAACTGTAGCTGCGAATAAACAGGGAAAAAAACGAAGATGGTACTTTTCAGGGGCGAATAAGTGAAAAGTTTTTACGTACACCTATTTGGAAAGTTCGTATTTTTCACCAGCTATAAAGTGTTTGTAATATGCCAACGCATTAAATTTTATGACCTATATGGTCGTAGGTGAGTGTGTTAGGTACTATATGTATAGGCCTATCTGTATTTGACGATTAGTATCCAAAATTTTGTTTTCGCTTAGTTTAAATGTTTTTCAGATTCTCCGAAGGTACCTACTTTTCTCTTCAAAGTGTGTAACAAATAAAAATCTATTTCTGTTCGGCCATTTTAGTTTTTGTACGACGTGGTCGCTGAATCTAATTATAGTGGTTTCCGTCAGAAACTTGTTTGATCCTTGAAAATAAAATAGGTCTTTTTTATTTCAACGTACTTGGTGAAAATAGTTAGAATTGTTGGGAAAGATCTCGTAAATGAAAACCCATTGTCTTTCGTAGGTACCTTCCTAAAATGATTCATTCTATCTTTAACTACGAGATGATAATATTATGGTTACCTTTACGTGAAAATTAGGCTTATTAGGAGAGATCATTTAACCCACCAATGTCCTTGTCAGCTTTTCAACGATGAAATATTTTAAATTCTTTTAATTAACCTAATCCTCTCACCAGAATGAGATTCGACAATTTTCTTTGAACTTGAAAAATGTGAAATGTCACAATCTGCAGCATCTTACACAGTTCGCTCCTAATTTCATCTACTACGAAAATTTGTTGAAATTTGTTTATCAATAATACGTCGAAAGTTCGAGGAATTTTACTAATTTCATCTAATGAAGATTCGTCGACGAAGCACTGACTGATTTTCTTGGTAGTTGACAGGTAGGAAAATTTTGGACAAGCATTATTATAAATGTTAGAATGGGTATACAAAGACCGTCTGAAAAATCTCCCCACAAAAAAATCCTTTGCAGTCAGCAAGTTAGCCACCATGGGTAGGTATGTGGAGGAGCTAATTAATTATAAATTTGTTGTGATACTATTAGATACCATCAATACGATACTTCGTTAACTGAATAAGTGAATATAAAATAAGTATGATTTTTTAGTATCGTGCTTTTGAAGTAGATAATATCTGATACAGTCAAATTATTGATTTTGTACAAAATTTATTTATTTTTAATCAAACTAAAACCAATTTTTATTTTTAATACCCTCTTCCCTACCTTCAGTCTGTAAAACTTCCAGAAATTACATGGTGCGAGATTTGGTCTATAGGCTGGAAGAACTTACCTATATGGCTTCAAAGTACATTTTTTATATTTATTCAAAACATTAGTTATCACTGCAGTAGTATGGTGAGGGCCATCACTGTGATTATAGGGTCGAGACTTTGACTATATAATACAGGACTAGTAAAGCTCCATAAGACCAACGTACTTTTTAATGTCAAGACATCCCAGAATAAAAGTTCGCAACCCTTGAGTACCTTCTGAATATTTTTGATGTTTTGCTGGAGTTCACCAATTTAGAATACGTTTGATAAAGATATCACTTAAATTCACAAGGATAGTGTAATAAACATAATGCGAAGTAGGTACTTCAAAAGGTACGCCGTGGTTGTCTATTTAGCACCGGCATGTCTAACTAGAGATCATTGTTCCTTACTTGTCTAGTGCTATATAGTCAAAGGGTCGAGGTCATCGATTACCTATGTTTTGTTTTTTTGTTTCTATACTCCTTGGAGAGTGTGATGATAGGTGTTTACTTCCTACATCCCTACTTCTTTTAAGCACGTTTGGTGACTTGGTCCTTTACAGTTATGGGGAGCCAATTGGCCTAAAAGCCTAGCTACAAATGAAGCAGTAAGCACTGAGGCTTGAACCTAGCACATCTAAATGAGATCAAGTAGGAAAAATCAACAGTCTTATCCATGTTGCCACAGTTCTTGCTTACTTGCTCTCTAATTAATTCAGTTGATATGTTTGCCATCATATGTATTACCTACAGAGAGGTTGTTATCTTTTTGATGCCTGTTGAAGTAACATGATGAAATTATAATTTATTAAAATAAGATAAAACTCGACTGAAGAGTCAAATTATTACCATGATGCTATATAAATGTTTGAAAACATAGGAGGTAACTTGAGTTGAAAGAAAAGCACCTTGATAATAGATTACAGATAACAACAATTAGCACCCCTATAGCACCCCTAGGTATTACTACAAGAACTACGTCAAATCTTGTCGTGTTAGTGACTGCAATAAAAAGTTATAAAAATAATAATTCAATTCGGATCCACACCTCTCATTTTCTTTCGTGGTCACGTTTTTATTTTGTATCGTTTTTTTTATGTTTTACTTATTCGGTTTTATCTACCAAAGCAGATATGTTCCCTCATTTATTACTTTTTTTATTAATTAATAAAATCATCCCCTATAAATTTTCACGTGTTTTATTTTCACTATTTTACTTCAAAATTTGTAAAATATTCACATACCACCCACTGATGATAGTAGTAACTTTCTCCTTTAAACGCTTGATAATATAATTATATTAGAACATTTCATCAAGTAATAAGTAAATAAGGTACATAAAGTTCATCATTAATTCAAAATTAATTTCTTATCACAAAAAAAAAAAATTCAATTCTCATCCTGTGTAATGATAATTTCATAAAATTTCTAAATTATTCTCATACCATATAAATCTCACTTTACCTTAAGCCATTTCAAATACACTTTATATATCAATCTCATGTACTAATCACATCATCCGTACAAGTCCAGACTTGTCCAGTGACATCACCTTTTCTCATTATTACTCTAATATGCAATTATAATATGGTGTCACTAACTTATTTTGTAAATCTTTTACATAACTCTGCACCATTCCCAATTTTCCTTAAACATAAAACTATATCCACTTTCTATTATACATAACTATGTTATTTTATTGGCTCACTATTAATTACCTATATATACATTACAATAACCAATCGCAATGTATATTTTTCACCATACCACTGTAATTTTTACTCGAACTCGTATCCTTCGTTTTTAGTCTAATTCATTCTTATTATTTCTCTTATACAAACTAAATTATTTTTATATTTTCATATACCTGATTATTAAAATATGTAATTTTAATTTCAGAAATCATTAGGTGTAATATAACATGTTTCTGCATCATTTTGAAACAATTTAACTGTTACACCTTACGAGAAAAGGAATTTTTATTTAAAATAATAAGAATTCAGCTGCCTGTTCTAGAAAATATGATAATGGTTATCAACTAGCTCATGATTATTTTATGCACATGTAATTGCATGATTGGGTTGGTGTGTATTTTTTTTGGATTTTGGAAGAAAGTTTTCTGTGGTAGAAGTTTTCCACGACAGATTTTGTTGAAGACACGTACAACCTTCGACCATACAGTATAATGGACTGGTAAAGTGAGGCGGAAAATGGTAACAACATCGAGGAGCAAAAGTAGGCAAATGTGCTACAACCTTAACTGGAAAATGGTCTAAATATATTAGTGTTACAGCCTTAATTAATTTTGTTACTATAGTAGTGTTTGCAAATGTTAAGTTACTATTATTTCTTACTCAACTATTTAGATCCTAAAAGAACTACACAAATTGAAAATCTATTTTCACTAATAAATTTATGATACATCTACAGAAACTAGGTTACAAAAATAAAGATAACTAAAAAATTTCATTGTAATTTTCTAGACGTTTTAACGCATTTTAAAATAAAAAGAAATCTGTTCCGTCCCGTTTCTGCAGACAAATCAGTTCGTCTACAGAAACGTGTCGAACAAAATATAGACAACTATTATTCTTAATTCTTAGAATAATAGCTGTCTATATACCGAATTGCTTCTCACGATCAGACACCACCAGATATGCTGACTATTTCATGTCATCATATTTGGCGGATGTCCTGTATCACGCCACCTTTTTGGTCGGCCATATTTGATAAAACAATGAAAACGAAGGTGATGTCGTGTCCTCATTTTGGAGGCATGATCATTCCTAAACCTACAGTCAAGTAGACAAGTTAGGGTTCACACTAGCTGTTGTGAACATTAGGTTTCATTAGTCTTAAGAAATAGTATTAAGTATAATTTCGAAGTGTTGTAATAATTAACGTGAAATATTAATAAAAGATAATATAAAAGAAATTATCTTATTTGTTGAGGTAAATTCAAATTAATGAATTACTCTCGCAACAAATTGGCGCCCGAACAAAAAAACCTTCGGAAGTAAAATTTTTTTTTAATTTAATTAATGTTGAAAATTTCGTAAAATATTTTTCAAACGTGTGAAAAATAAAAAATTTTTTTTTTGGAGCTCGTAATTAATTGATTAAATTCTTAATAGAGCTAATAATTTTCATGTAATTTATAAAAAAAATCGTGGCTAAAATAATTCGAATAATTAGAGAGAAATTAAACAAACGTATACGAAATCAAATCTTTATTGCAGAAGACTGCAAACATTTGATAAAGAAGAATAAAAATAAAAAACTTAAAAATAAATTAATAACAAAAAATAAAACTAAAAATAAACTTAAAAATAAGACAAAAATCCGGCACTGGTTCCTGCAATCAAAAAGAAACAAAGTCAGCTCAACCAGTACCCAGATCGACAACGTAGAAAGCAGAAAATCACTCACCAACGGAGTCAACCAGAAAGAAGTCGCTAGTAACCTAGAGAATACTACAGCTAATTATCCGTCATCCAACTGTAAGCAAATTATAAATTTATCTTCCATTAATTCGGAATATTTCGAAACCGTTATCGATATAGTAAATAATATTATAAAATGTAAAATATCCCAACCCTCGCGAATGTCTGAAAAAAGTGAAAGTACGAGTGCATCACTCCCGGATATTTTAGATTCAAAAGCCGAAGAAAATATTTTGGAATCTGAAAATTACCCTACAAATTTGTATGAGAATTTTTCTGAAGAAGGAAATTACCCACTCCTTAATAATCATTGGGGAAGTCGTGTGTCCACATTGTTCCTTTATCGTGTGCTAAAAGCTGCTAAAGTAAAAAGGATAGAAGGCAGAACACGTATTGAACTTCAGAAAAAGCTATATAAAGGTAGACATTCCAAACATTGGTTGTTACATATACTATATTCTAACCCCAACACTGAAAAATTTGAAAGAGCAAGTGATTTTGACAAATTAATCGAGGAAAGTAAAAGTTATCGAAGAGTAACAAGAAGTATAAAAAATAAAGACCCCAACGAAGCAAAAGAAATTTTCTCCGACACAGAGGAAGAAGATTTAGAATCTAAAGGAAAGAAATTAGAATTAGAGAAAAAGAAAAAAGAAGAGACAGAAAAAAGGTTAGCAAGAAGAAGCCTTAGCTCAAGTTTTGAAAAACTTTTATCTAAAGTGTCACACCACGTGTCACCTAAAAAATTAATTTCGGTCACATCTGATTTCTCTCTCCCTAACGACGAAGACGAAATTTTCCTCAGAGAGCAATCAATATTGAATCAAACTTTTGTCGATAGACCCTCACAGTCTAGTGCTGATTTATCGACACTAGTCCCTCAAGGACAGGGAAAGTCCTCACAAACCGAAATTCAACATTCAGTCCAAATTCATGTAAAAAGTCCAGAAAATTTGGAAAAACCAAAAAGTAAAATTCCGATAACAACTGAAGAAAATTCTTTCGACCCTATAAATTTATTACCACCAGAAATACGCGTGGAATTTCTTGATCAAAAAGATCACACGTACATTAACGTAATAAATATTGAAAATAAAAACAATCCTTTTCTAAAATCTGAAAATAATAAAATGAACCCAGAAGAAATAGCTGAAAATAATGCACGCTTGCTTTTACAACAACAACAACAAGCAAGATATGCAGCAGCAAATGAGGCTTACACAACATAACCTAGCAATGAACAATTTTTGGAAAAGATCAGAAAGATGGACCCCAAGCCATTTTTCAAATGGCCCTGATGAAGATATCCTAGAATTCCTTTTTGAATACGAAACTCAAGCAAAAACATTTGAGGCAACGGAATATGAAATGATCCGAAACTTAAATATAGCCCTCCGTAGTACAGCTCTAGAATTATTCGCAGCCGAAAACGAAATTACCCCAGAAACTTCTTGGTCCGATGTTAAGAAAATTTTAACGCGCATCTTTAAAAAGGATAAAGATACAGTAAAAAAACGAATTAAATCATTAAAATTTGATGATACATATTTCAGTACTAATGTACCAAAATTCTTTCGACTTTATAAACAATTAGATGCTACAATAAGTGAAAAGAAAATTTGTGACCTTTTACTCCCAAGACTAACAGGAGAAATGAGGAAATTTTTTGCATCCAAAAACCTGCAAACTCAAAGTGAAATTTCAAAAACTTTCACAGACTGGAAAGAATTTAAAGAAAAGGCATTAGATTTGACCGATGTTCAGAAAACGGAAGAAATGCTAAACAAAGCTACAGAAACGATAGCTAAACTAACAAAACAGATGGAAGAGATGATGAAGGGCAAGGTTCCAGAGAAAAAAGAGCCTACAAAACCCGCAACCCCACCTATATCTCCAACAGACCCTGTCATAGTAGCATTAGTAGAGGCAGGATGGAAACCTCCCACCTCCAATAAACGTGAACAAAACCGAGGTAGAAGTCAAACATCAGAAAATGAAAATGTAGAAAATAGATCTCGTAGAGAAAGAAATCCAAATAATAATAATGAAAGTAACGAAAGTAACCTTAAAAGAAGGCAATCTAGAGAAAGAGAACCGAATAGAATGCAAAATAATCAAAATGCATATAGACAACCAACGACAAGAGAATCGTATCGCCCACAAAATAATGAAAGATATCCACCGAGGGAAATAAATTGTTTCAATTGCGGAAGAAGAGGACATCTCTCAAGAGACTGTAGACTACGAAATCGAACTACACCCCAATTCCCGCAAAGAAATTTCAGACCACCACGCTTTAACAATAACTTTGCGTCCAACTATGGTCAACAATTTAACCCCTATGGACAACAAACAGGTTACGCACAGGCATATAATGCCCCGATGTTAAGTACTCAACCTTGGGCACCTACAACAAATTATGCCGTTCCATCGTATAACTTGCGAACTCCAGATGTAGTTCCAAGCATCCAACAACAAAACTTTACTCAACAGCCAAAAAATTTGCAGTAGAGCCCGTTTGCTCTATTCCAGTTAATGGCTATGACTTTCGGGCTTGTAATGGCAACGTCCATCATCCGGACTGCGCTGCTCTCCTAGTAATAGATCCACATGCGCCGCATAATCGGAAAATTCACATCCGTAGTGCATCAATGAAATTAGTCAGGGCGAGACGTAAATTAATCGTCCCCTGCAACATTGTGAGCCGTGAGGAATATGAAACACAGGGAACAGTCGACAGCGGCTCTGAAGTGACGCTTGTCCAATATGACCTCGTAAAGGATAATGTGATCAGACCTGCAAGAGTGTGTATGGTAGCCGCTAACGACAGTGCAATAATCGTCATAGGAGTCGTAGAAATCACTATAAAAATGGGTGACCTCCTCCTTGATGCGGAAGCATACGTAACCTCTGAGGTGACCACACCTTTACTTCTCGGATACGACTTTTTAGATCGACACAATGCCGATATTTTATTTAGTAAGAATTTATTTAGAATAGGACCGCCATGGAAGCGTGAAACATATAGTATAATTAAGTTTAAGGAAGAAAATTGTGAAGGATTTATTAGAGCAGACAAAGATTTCTGCATAGAAGCGAATAATGAATATTATGTAAACCTGGATCCAGATATGGGAAAAGCAGATCCAGATGAGTGGTTTTTAACAAGTTATGGTTTAGAAGGCGAATATATTGTTGATGATTTAGGATGGCCAGCCTTAAGATTCCACAGTCCGCACTTCGACACCCAGATCGCACAAGGGACAGTTTTAGGACGCTATAGGCTCAGACAGCCGACTATGCGGGACCGTCAGACCAATTCCATCCGCCGTGGCCAACCCAGCATCCAACGCATTAAGTCGGGGGATACTGTGGCTAACCAGGGTGAGGAGGTTGATATGCTAAAACTTGTCCGTATAACCCGATCTGATGACAGCGTTATCCACGACAACGAAGGAACAAGAGTAAATATTAATAAGAATTTAACGAAGGAAGAAAAAAGGGCAATAGTAAGCATTCTAAAAAAATATATTCACATATTTACGGAAGAACCTGCTAAGGTAAAACCTACAAAATTGAAACCGGCACATGTCTACTTGAAAACAGACGAGCCAATTCAACGTAGAAATTACCATATGGGAATTTTTGAAAAAAGAGAAATAATAAAGAAATGCACATTCAAATGTGAAACGAATCATAATGAAATTATAGTAAAACAGATAGAGATGAACCAATTCGCGATTACAAATGCAAAAAACCCACTAATATCAGTCAACACTATCACAAAAACAAGCACGAGTATAGCCATCAACGATTCTTGGCCTGGAGCAACCTTATTGACAGTCCCATGTATCATGGAAATTCAGCAGTTGCAAGGAGAAAACAACGCCGAAACAATCATCCCGGCAGGTTTTCCCTGTATTAACGATCCAGAAAAGGAAATCCTCATAGAACATCACCTACCACTAGTTTGGACGAAGTATCAGTTTATGGAACTAGATTTTGGGCTACGTCAATCATTCAAATTTCCAAATATTTCAATTGCGTACAACAGTAAATGGCATGACAATGTACCGTATATCTCACCGATAACTCCGATCCATAAATTCGAAGAAAGACTAAAAACGGCAGAATTGAAAATTCCTGACCTAGGATATCAGGACACCATAAACACCATACACCTACTATTATTAGGCTGGTGCGGCTTATTAACTTTTGCAGTAGCCATATTGATTTACGTCAACCTCAAAGTAAACTGTGTTGCTATCAATGCACACAATCAGATAAACGATTTGGCATTGGGAGCAATACACCGTTAATGGTCCATAATTTTAAGTTCTTTGTTGTAATAAAATATAATAAGTTATCATTAAAAAGCATAATAAATTTGATTATGCCAAAATTTTATCAATTAAGTCAACTTGCAGTAATAAATTTCTATGCTCAAATGCTAAATTTTATATTTTAGGCGATGATCAATTCCGCAACGTAAAATTAAGAGATGATTGTAAAAAATTAACATTGTTATAATTAAAAATAAGAACGTATTATGTATTGGAAATCTAAAACTTTCAGGAACGCAAAATTTAACGAAGCAGGAGCTTCGGGCTTTCTTTCGCCCGGGGACCTTTGTTCCGTCCCGTTTCTGCAGACAAATCAGTTCGTCTACAGAAACGTGTCGAACAAAATATAGACAACTATTATTCTTAATTCTTAGAATAATAGCTGTCTATATACCGAATTGCTTCTCACGATCAGACACCACCAGATATGCTGACTATTTCATGTCATCATATTTGGCGGATGTCCTGTATCACGCCACCTTTTTGGTCGGCCATATTTGATAAAACAATGAAAACGAAGGTGATGTCGTGTCCTCATTTTGGAGGCATGATCATTCCTAAACCTACAGTCAAGTAGACAAGTTAGGGTTCACACTAGCTGTTGTGAACATTAGGTTTCATTAGTCTTAAGAAATAGTATTAAGTATAATTTCGAAGTGTTGTAATAATTAACGTGAAATATTAATAAAAGATAATATAAAAGAAATTATCTTATTTGTTGAGGTAAATTCAAATTAATGAATTACTCTCGCAACAAAATCTAATTTTTGAAAAATATAATGATTTTATCTTCAAAGAAGCTTCAACTAACAACTGACAATATTCTCTATCGTAGTTTCTTTTCACTTTTTGGTTGATAAAAATGATAATTTGTCACATTCCTTGTTTAGTTGCTTGGAAATTGCCTATTTTAACTCCTGGATGTTGTGACCAATTTTTTAACACACGCCTTATGGGGCTTTACCAGTCCATATACTGTATGGTCGAAGCGTACAACACACCAAACTTCCTTTCTGTTACTACGGTCATTAAAAAAAAAATCACCTCACAAGAAAACTACGTTATCAAGTGAACATTATAATCGTAAAAAAGAGCTGCACTCAAGTTCTAGGTTTTCAACCAGTGTGGTTGAGAATAAAAACTCAGTAGGTACATAAAGTTGAGGTGTTATAAGCGTTCTACAAATTAACGACTACTTTGTGAATTTATATTTCTAAATAGAAAAATCGTTAGTTGAAAAGTAAATTATGATGAGAACCCTGAGTATGTACTAATATAAACCCGAGACTAAGAAAAGAATATTTCGACGGAATCTCAATTTTCGAGGGTTTTTCAGATAGTTAAAAAGCTCTATTCAGAGATTCCACAATTATGTATAGAATATCCCTATCATCGAAAGTTATTAAAGGTTTTACGAATACTTACTTCTGATATTAGATACTAACTATCAAATTGTACAAAAAATTTTTAATAACATGATTTTTGGGATTTACGATTGTGATCAAGGATATCATTATCAAAGAAGTTATTATTGTTAGACATATTCTGTACGGATCCCCCTCTCCCCAACCCTCTTTTATCGCATCGCATAATGAATAACTTACCTACCCGAAAGCTTGGAAAGAGGAGTAAAACGTCTTAATGACGATTCTTCAATTTCACAAAGTCATGTAGGTCCCTGGTTGTGATCAGTATCCTAATTAAGGGGTCACATTACCTGGAACGACTTTCTGAGTCGTGGTAAAACATTTCAACATTTCCATTGTTCGCATCATATTCGAATAATTTTGAGCAAAGCGTAAATGTGTTTTTGTGAAAGTTAAACTGGGTTAAACGACTGTACGACACATTTTTATTATTCGGTTAACGATACTGTAGAGCTTTTGCAACTTACGGTAGCGGTTTCAAACTTTCAAGCCTTTCGATGGTATTAGGTACCTACTCTTGTTACTATGTTTTTAATGGTAAGAATTACACGAATTAAAAAGACGAATTCTGGGGCCCAAACATATGTATACCAGCGTAGTAACATCATCTACGACGAAATTTGGTGAGTCCAGTGCGTTGTTGAGAGAAAGAAATTTTTATTACCCCACTAAACAAAACGATTTGTTTACTCTCGTAGCATCTGTACAAAAGTTGTGAGTTTCGTATAGTTTCGTTGTTTTTTTTTGTTTTTTTTTTTATCATGCAGCAACGTAGAACGATGCTCTTGATGATGGAGAAAAGTATATAAATTTACATACATATATATATGTATATATATATCTTTGTACAAATACTGTAAGATTTGTGCATGTGGGCGTAAGAAACAATCGTTCTCAACGAGCTTTCAAACTTTTTCTCTATTCACTTGTTTTTTGACTTGGACTGTAAATACGAATTACATGCGTGGACAACATCGGTTACACCAGTAGGTATATTTACTTTGTACGTTTTTGATCTTTGTGGTGGTGTAGAAATTTCACTCTGCCAGGTTAATAGGTACCTACACTGAAAGTATAGATTCACTTTTTGGGCAATTCGATAAGATATAAATATAATATTAATAAAAGTAGATCGTTGTGTGTGTGCATAGAATGCTCCGTAATTCATGAATGACTAGTGGAAATTAAGTCCATACCCATTGAATAGTAGAAAAAAAAAATTGTGGGATAAAGTTCAGACTTTCGTGAGGAGAAATATTAATATTTTCTCATCATTAAAAAGCTACCCTTATTTTATTTAAAAGAAAAAAAAGAAAAAGGAATACCTACTTGGCAAAAATTCATTGGAAACTAAGCAAAAATACTGCAATGAAGTAGTATTTAACAGCTATGCATATTTATTTTTATTTTTTTACTCAAGTTAATGTAAAAATAACTGAGACTTTTTTCCAAAAAATTTTAATTTGTCACGCCTCCATGGTCTTGGTCTAGTCTTAATTTTGCTCATCATTAATCGAACGAATAAATATTGTACCTAGTGATGATGGTAAAGAGCATATTTGTTGTTTTTTTTAGATGCTCAAGCATTTGAGTATTTGCTGAACAAATGCTTGAAAAATAAATGCCTGACATTTCGGAGCATATGCTCGGTAATGAGAATATGCTCAAACATAAGCAAAGTCTCGAGAACTTATAAGTATTTTCAATAGTTCTGATTTCTGGGCTAAACGGATGAATGATAAGTTTATAAAAAATCAATTTTCAAAATACACGTTCCTTATAAGATTAAAACATTGTTTGAAATCTAGCGCACTCACACGGCTGTTTTCCATTATACATTCTGTTCTCGAGTGAATACATCATCCGGTGAGCATCCATACAGTCTAAATTTTATCTTCGCTTAATAACTCACAGAAAATCCGGACTGTGTAAGCATATGATTATTTCAACTGGAAAATTTGCAACTGATTACACCTTGTTTTAAGAGGAAATGTTAAAAATTCTCCAGCAAGCTGAGAAAATGCTGAGCCTACTTGAATTAATATTAAATGCTTGAAAATTTTAACGCTCAGGCATTTGCTCATTAATAATAAATTCCCGAACATTTACCATCACTATACCTATCTATCGACTTACTTAGGTACTTAGTTTATAACTTCAATATTTTAAATATTTATACCATTCTACAAATAAGGAAAATAGTAACCATCTTGTGTCCTATACTTTTCTTATAAGAATCTGTCATGATTTCTTTACACGCTTTTGTCAGAGCAAAATAAAATGATCATATTATCCTTTGCACACCCCCCAATTTCTCTTTAATTTGAACACGCGACGATGGAATAATTAAGTTTCTCGATTTTAGAATTTCTCTTAGTACCCTAGAGGCAATTAAAAATACAAAACTTAGTTGTGGAATGTAAAATACAATGTGAAAGTCCTAATGATTTTCCACATTTTCTGTTCTCATATAATGGTGGATATCCTTCCACAACTGCCATAAACCGTGATAAATTCTTCGTCGTGTAATTTTCTGGTTAGAGCAAGTTGCAGAAGGCTTTGTAAGTATGAATGAATGAATGTCCATAAATAAATGTGTATATATATATATATATATGAATATTTATATGTATGTATGCGTGTGTTTAAATATACATGTGTTTGTATACATGTGTACGTACGTAGATATTTAGTACCTATGTATTTTATTTGTATTCACAGAGATTAATTTCGAGACGTGATTACGTTTTTTAGGGTTGGAACTCAGATTGTTAGAGCCATGTTTTTCCAAACCTTCAGCCGAACAATGATTTCCATTTCTGTCAAAAATTTGTTTATTAATTGTGGTGCCTCTTAAGCACGTGCCCACACACTATCAGCCGTATAATACTAAAGGCAACGTATTCAAACTCAACGACCATTTTTTAGGTGCTTGAAGGGGTGGATCACGTTTCTCGTGCCAGTGTAAGGATGAAACAAAAAAAAGGGTTGTTTTTGCGCTCTCCATCTTCCGGGAAAACATCGAAAAGCCTTCGTCTTCGCGCGTTTTCAAAACGCGCCAACAGACGTTTTGCTCGACAATTTTAATTCCTTTCTTCGGTTTAAAAAGACTTTCACGTTTTCTTCGTTCGTTTTCCACGCAGCCAACTCTCTTTATACGAACCTACATACTGTATTATAATGAACGCGCAACGTAGGTAATGAGATTTAATTAAATGAACACTGACAACATAAGTTTATCGTGCGAACAAAGTGGTATTTTAGATTTCCATTAATTCCGCATGCGAACGCTCGACGAAGCCTCTATAAAATGATACGTAAATTAGCGAGCGTTTTACTCTTATGAAGGTTAGGAATACCTTAGAGCAGCAGGTATGTACACTACAATGTCGAATTAAAACAAAGAAATGTTGCAAAAGCTATGCCATCTTCATGTGCTGGTGTATTTCTATTGGGCACGTACTTCAGATCGTTTGTAAGTTCGTCGTAGGTCTATGAACCTTTATGACGAAGGATTTAGCTGACTCCATTCTTAAGTTCTTTTTAATGTATATTTAACGTCATGGGATGACTTTGGCGAAACGAGACTCTACCCTGTCAATTAATGTCTGCATATCATTTAACGAAATTCCGATGTTTTCACATGGAGAAATAAACCTAATCTCAAGTCTGGGTCTCAATACAAGATCAACTTTAATATGTAGATTTTCTTCGAAAACCTACATAAAAATCTGCCACTGTTCAGATTCGAACTTGACAACCCTGAAGTGGAGAACAACGTCACGTAGCAAAGGTTGGTGAATGAAGAAGAAACTTGTGTTGAGAAAGCAACCACCTTCATAAGTGATAACTGATAACAACCAAACCCGATTTTATCGCCCCTAAATAATAGTACAAAAAGTACGTCACATTTTGTTGCATTAATAACCCCAATAAAATTGTATAAAAATTTTGAAGAATTGAAGATGTATTCTATGCACAGGTTATGGGTCATTTACATTAATCGCATTCATTTAAATCAGCTGATATGACGTTACTGCCCCTTCTTGCAAGCATGTCTTAGGGATGAAAATAATTTTAAAACTAGTTTTTTCAGTCATGAAATGCCATAAATGTCATTAAATACACTTTACTGTCATTCACAACACTCTGTAAGTAGATTTAAAAAAAAATTCTTATTAAAATTGCCTGGTTATTCGAACCCAAAGGTGGGAGTGGGTACGTTTTTCGTTTCATGATCTTCTGGAAAATTTTGGCACTATCTTTGAAAATTTATTTTTTTGTACCCCCGTTTGCGTTGTAATTTTGGTCGGATGTTGCAAAATTTAAAACCCACATGAATTCACTCAAGATAGAACCCTATTTTTTTTGGTTCGAATCGGGCGTATAGTTCGTCTAGTAGGTTAGTTTATATGCATTTTGCATTAAACAGCATACAGGTCAAAATTTTTCATCGATAAGCCTGAAATTTTGCATACGTATGTTTTTTAGGTCAAGGACAGTATCTACCAATTTTGGTGCAGATAGGCTTTACGATACGTTTGATAGGATCGATTTTGTTGCAGTTTTGGCCGATTAATGGCTCTAAAAGGAGTAATTTTCAAACTATAGTCACAAAATTTGGTACAAAAATTGATCTGAAGTATGTCTAACATGCTTCTAAATTTAGTTACTGTTAGTATTATGATTCATTCCCTGGGGTTGTTGGAGGTGTTAATTTTTCATGTTATCGAAGTTGCGATACTCTTTCAATGGTTACGAAAAAGTAAAAAGAATACCTCTTATACAATGATCAGACCTACCAATTTTGGTCTTAATTAGTCAATTTGTTTCCAACTTATTGGCAATTCAGCGTGATTTTCCCTCTTTTACTCATCTCATAATCCTCCTGAAAAATTCATTTTCTAGGCTCTATCGAGAAAAACATTAATTTTAACCTAAAAATAACCTGATTTTAGCAAAAAGTTAATTTTTGCCCACCCTCCACCAGCTTTGGTACATTAGATTTGAACGTGAACAATAAAATCTCCTCTATTATTTTCATAACTAGCACATAGACAACTACACTATATTTTGTTTTGCAATGCGTGAGATTTTTTTCACATATGATTGTTGTATTTTTTTTTTTCATTGCATTGAAAATACTTCTCAGTCAACTTGTGAAAAAGAGTCCTCCACCCAATTTTTACCAATGTATTATGCGTGAATTGTATTAGAAGGAGCAGATAACAATGATAAAAAAAGTGGAAGTAGAAAATAGTAAAGAAAAATAAAGTGTTGGTAGTAACGTTGTTTTGTTGTTTATGGAAAGAAAACGAAAATGAAAGAAAATAAAAAATGAACGACTCTTAATTTTTAAGTAAATTTTCTTAGGAAGATCTAGTATTACGCTTGGAGGAAAATTTTACACCAATAACTCAAACTCATATATATATATATATTATATTACACATACAAACAGAGATATATATGAGAAAATTTCATCGCAATTTTTGTCCGATAATCACGAAATTTGGTACGAACATTTTTGCTAAGCCAAGGACTAAACTTATTGATTTTGGTGCGAATCTACTGGACAGTACTTCTGTTACCACCATTTTTGTTTTTATTTTGCCTATAAAATGCTCAATTTTGGATTGGATCGACGGGACAATACTTCAGGTACTGCTATTTTTGTTTTTATGTTGATCATAAAATGCATAATTTTAAAACAATATGTACGAAATTTGAAATGAATATTTATTATAATTTATTTTTTATGCAAATCGACTAAACGGTACTTCCGGTAAATCTTTTTTTCCTCTTTTTTTTTTTTTTTTTTTTTAATTTGCCTCAACTTTTTTATTTTTACAAGAATTAACTTCGTGTTCGTGTTCGTGTTTTATTTTTTTTTATTTGATAACTTTATTATATTTCTTAATTTTATTTGAAATTATACGTATGATTATTTTCCACACTTCATCATCTTAATTAATTTTTCATTTTTTCAAGAAATAATGCTTTTAAATTTCATGTTGTCTAATATTTCATATAATCATAACATACCATTAACGCATATAAACTTTCAGAGAATTAATGGGACCATCGAAATTCATTATTATTTTTCTTAAAAACCTAATTTTTCTGGCGACGCTTGGTGCGCTGGAGTTTTTTAAAATTTTTATTCATTTTTAATGCCCTCCTCTGGTTGTTACAAAATATGAACCCTGCGAAATTGTTTTTTACATATAATTCACAATTCTCGTCACTACTGGAAAGAGAACCATCGAATTATTTCCAGAAATCGTGCTAGTTAAAACTTAAAATAATTTCTTATTTCACAAAAAAATATTTTTTTGACACAAAAATTAAAATTTTATCTAGGTATAAAATTTGTTGAAAACATGTTATCTTATAGGGATTCCTTCCTCTTCTCCCTGTGCCTTCATATTTGTAACTCAGGAAATTTGTAACATGATTAGGCAAAGATAACATACACTCCATCTAATTTTAAAGCCTTCTGGCAGGTAGCATGTACAATGACGAATATTGAAAAAATTAATTGAATTTAGTCATTAAAACCATCGTTGGTGAAATTGAATTAAGCAGTGCAGCCAACTGATACAGCATAAATTTTTTCATAACTTAGATGCGACATCATCTTGACAAAAATTTCGTCAAGCAAAGAAAAAAAAGATAGCACAGAATAATCAATTCGAGGTAAAAAAGAGCAAAAAACTTTAGCGTAGCAAGCCACGCTAATAAATGTGGGTTTTCTTGACCAAAAATAAAAATAAATAAATAAGTGCACTAAAAAAAATCAAAATATGAAAATTATTTGAAAGAATGGTGGGTAACTAATTACCTACGATTAAGATGAAGTGTCAAAGAAATTCATAATGAAGTGAAAGAATGAATTGTACCGAGAAGTTATAAAAATCGTACACAAATTATTAAATGATTTTTTAGATAAAATAAAAGCAAGCCTGCTTTCGACCAGCTTCTTTGATGCATCTGGACTTCATATTTGAACAATAATTTAAGATTTTTTCAAATTACATCTACGTATGAACCGTTAAGCCGATTGAAACAAGATTTTTTAGAGTGATAGAATATAATATTGTATTCAATGACTGTACCAAATTTCGTGACATTTGGTTGAAAATTACGCGTTTTAGAACCTTTAAAGCTCCAAAAATAGAACATAATCAGATGTAATAGATGAAGTATGAGGCAAATTTGGACCAAAATAATGAAGTTTATCCCTTGTTTATATCAAAATAAATGTACTTACCAGATTTCAAGACCATCGGATAAAAATTTCAGCCAATACCGAGTTCAACAGAAACAGGTAAACTACTCATATAATTATATGTAATTATATGGATATGTATATGAATTTCAGCTAATAGTGCCAAGATTTTCCTGGGGGTCATGAGACGAAAAACGAACCTACCCTTACCCCTGGGCCTTGTGGGGATTTGTCCCGCCATGAGGCTCGGCCTCCGCCGATAAGCGATACGTCGATTGTAAGATCGACGTATCAATAATAAATAATATTAAGAACTCGCACATCCTCTGTATAGAAGATGTGCGGTCGTCTACGAAGCGGGCTACGTAAATAAATACGTAGCCACTCGCTTATACGTAGCTAGGCGCAGCTCATATATACCGGCGCCATATCAGCCATGTTTGCCCGCAGTACCTGCAGTTCTCGGCACTGTGTACTGCTTAGGTTGGCTGCCTACACACCAACGACGTAGACGTATTGCGACACGACTTTTATCCTTCTGATGTGTGGTAACTTGCCCGGTTCCCACACGCTAGGTGACCTCGACATTCTAGGTAAGTCTCGACTTTGGTAAGTCTTGAGGTATAAGAAGTCTTTGGACCCCCTAAGGCGCTAACAGCGCTATTACTCCCTCCGGGTGCTAGAAGCGCTGGCGCTTGCAGCGCTTTAAATGAGGTGAGGCTAAACATAAATATTACAATTGTGGTGGTTGAAAAATTTTTTTACAACCATTCTTTGGAGTCATTTTTATGTAATTGGTAGTGATCTAGTTCACAAAATTTGCTAGTGATCACTCCCAAATTAAAGTCTGTTAGTGGAATTTTACCCCCCCTGATAAATATATTTGCCAGTCTATTAAGGACTGGGCAGGGATAAACAGCACTGGAGGACCCAAGTGAGAATCATCCTCTCACCCCTCCTGCCTCTGCAGCTAACCTCCAACCTACTGTATCCACATCTGATACAGATAGGAAAGCTAGAAGAAATCAAGCACAATTGTTAGAAATCAATATCTCACAAGAGGATATAGCAGTTTGCAAATTAAGAAGTGGTAAAATACTTCCTGCAGATTCCGTTTTAGCTGAAACTTCTAGTTTTGTTGCTGAACCACAAATCTTAGGTTGCAACACAAATACTCTTGGTCAGTCAGTAAACTCTGCAAATCTGCAAAATAGGATGGAATCTCTTGAAGATAGAGCTAGGTTAGTAGCCCAACAAGCTGCAGAAGCTTTGCGCCTACAACAACTGACGCAAGCTGAAAATGAAAGGCTCCATCAAGAGTTAGAGCAACTCAGAATACAGCATGAACAACCTCCGGTTCAGCTACCTGCTGGTTATTCCGTTGGTCAAGAAAATTTAGACATTTTCAACCAGTTCATACGATTCATGGAAATTTGAGAGCAGAACAGAGCTCCGAATGCTAATTTCGATGCAAGTAAAATTAAAATAAAAGTACCAGAGTTCCTCCCAAGGGAAGTAGATGTCTGGTTATCATTACTCAAAGGCAAATTCAAAAAAGAAAAACTCCCAGATGAACTCAGATATGAACACATCTGTGGAGATATGCCAGCTGAAATAATGAGGACTGTTCCAAATATAATGGAATGTCCAAATGATGTAGTTAATAAATATGAGTGGTTCTGTAATAAAATCCGAAACATTTATGGTAAAACCGATGACGAAGCCATCAACCAAGTCATGGGTGGCATGAAACTTGGAGATGATAAACCTTCAGTATTCATGGCCAAATTAATCAAGACAGGTGGCAAAATGGTTACACCAATGGTAATTGCAAATCAATTTTGTAAGCAACTACCCACCAGTGTGTCACAACTAATATACACACTTGGTGCAAATTGTGCAGAAAATGTAGAAAGACTGGAATATCTAGCCAAGATTGCTGATGATGCCCTACAGGCCAGTGTCAACCGACCTTCTGTAGCTGCCCTATCATCAGAGGTTGAGACTAATGAGCTGAGAGCACAAATAGCCCAGCTAAATAAAAACTTTCGCGAATTAAAAAATGAAAATAGAAACTTAAGAAAAATGAATAACTTCAATTCAAATCAGAAAAATAATAACTCGAAAAAATGCGATTATAGAAATAATAATAGGCAATCTAGGTCCAGGGACCAAAAGCCTAACAATAATTCAGAAAAAAGGGGTCGTAGCCCAAAAGGAACCTCCCCTCGCTCAAAATCGAAAATTCCTAATCGAAAACCATACAACAATAAGTGGTGCTAGTACCACAATCTATTTGATGAGAAAGCCACTAAATGCACACCAGAATGTGCCTGGTGGGCTGTAAAAAGGCCTGAGTCATCAAACTAGAACGAGGGGCCCTCTCTGTGGCTGATACCCCCTCGGAAAAATATTCACGCCGCCTGTTCATAAAGGACAGGAAAACTAGGAGAAGGTACTTGGTAGATACAGGTGCAGACCTAAGTATCATACCAGCTAGCAAAACACAAAAAGTACGAACTCCGAAATACTATCTCCGTGCAGCAAATGACCTGAACATTTCTGCCTACGGCTTAGAGACTAGTGAAGTGAACATCAGTTTGAGACGTGACATGACATGGTCCTTCACAATTGTGGATGTTTCAAATGCGATCCTTGGTGCTGATTTTCTAGCACAATTTGGCTTGTTGGTTGATTTGAAAAATTGTAGGCTTATCGACTCAACTACTGGTTTATTTGTGGAAGGCAAATCGCTAATGTACAAAATTGATGAAGCGATAGATTGCTGCAGCAAACTTAATGAGAAATTGATGAAAATCTTTTCTCATTTCCCTGGCATAAACCAGCCATGTTTCAAACGAGACGCTCCCTATAAACATGACACAGTCCATGTAATTGAAACAAAAGAACAACCATGCACTGCGAGAGCCAGGAGACTTGCTCCTGATAGGCTCAATGCAGCTAAAGAACTATATGATCAAATGATCAAGGAAGGAATAGTCCGACTATCAAATAGTTCTTGGAGCTCGCCGATTCACATGACAAAAAAGGCGAATGGCAAATGGAGAAATGTAGGGGACTACTGTACCTTAAATGCCCAGACAATCCCTGACCGTTATCCTGTTCCAAATATTATGGACATTAACGTGAATAAGAGGGGAAAGACATTGTTCACTAAAATGGACATAAATTGGGCATTCCATCAAATACCTATGGCCACACAGGATATCCATAAAACCATGGTTATCACCCCGTTTGGATTATTCGAATATCTTCGAATGCCATTTGGACTTCGCAATTCGGCGCAAACTCTCCAGCGATTTATCAATGGCTGGATGATATATGCATATGCTCAGAAGGTGGTGAGGAGGAACATGAGAAACATGTAAGAGCCGTATTACAGCGTATACACACTGCTGGCCTTACTGTCAACCCTGCAAAGTGCAAATATGCACAAGCAACTATTGATTTTCTCAGGTATACAATCTCGACCGAAGGTATTTCTCCAACAAAGACCAGAGTGCAATCAATCTTAGAGTTCCCAAAACCTAAAACAATTGCAGACATGCGACAATTTTTGGGGATGGTGAACTTCTATCGACGTTGCGTGCCCAATGCAGCTGCTGAACAAAGCAAGCTATTTGCATTGTGCACCACAAACAAAAAACGGGATAAAACTCTTATTGTTTGGGACACTGAAGCTGAAAAAGCCTTCGAAAGTGTTAAAAATATGCTAGCAAATACGACATTATTGGCTCACCCAGATGACAGTCTGCCATTATGCTTATCAACTGATGCTTCTGACTTTGCGATTGGTGTGACATTGTACCAAATAAAAAATTACTTAAATCAACCACTAGCATTCTTCTCTAGAAAGCTTTCCAAAGCTGAAAAGAATTACAGTACCTACGATAGGGAATTACTAGTGGTCTATGCTGCAATAAGGCACTTCAGACACCATGTTGAGGGTCGATCATTCACGGTATATTCCGATCATCTTCCCATCACACGTGCCTTCACGCAGAAAAGTGACCCATCTCTCCTAGATGGTTGAGACAGCTAGACCTAATAAGTCAATTCACAACTGATATTTGGTATGTTATGGGAGAATTAAATATCCCTGCCAACTGTCTGAGTCCAATAAATGCTGTCTCTGCCCCTGCCCAGCTGCCTTATGCTGAAATCGCAAGAGATCAGTTAACAGATTTGGAACTCGAGGAATATTTAACTAATGAGAAAATCAATCTGAAGCTGCGGCAATGTAAAATTCCCAGTACAGATATCTTGGTAACATGCGATATCAGTACAGGCAAGGATAGGCCATTCCTGCCGAAACAATATTGTAAAATGGCGTTCGATAGTGTGCACAATTTGTCACACACGGGGCCCAAAAGTACTGCTAATTTAGTAACATCAAGATTTGTTTGGCCACGAGTGAAAGCCGACTGTAACTAATGGGCCAGACAATGTCTGAACTGTCAACAGTCTAAGGTCAGAAGGCACACAAAGTTGCCACTCAAGAAATTTAAAAATACAGAGCGATTCAAAATAATACACATTGATTTGGTTGGTCCATAACCACCATCTTGAGGGAACAGATACCTGTTGACTATGATAGATCGAGCAACTAAATGGACAGAGGCTATCCCATTAAAAGAGATGTCAGCCCCAACAGTGGTTGAAAAACTCTATGAAACATGGATCGCCCATTTTGTTGTACCTGAAGTCATTGTTCCAGACCAAGGTTGCCAATTTGAAAGTTCACTTTTCAATGAACTTGCATCCAAGCTGGGTGCCAAACACAATCAGCACAACAGCATACCACCCCATGCCAATGGTGCAGTGGAAAGGTGGCATCATGCTCTGAAAGCCTCAATCATGGCATCAAACACAAAAAGATGGGCTGATATTTTACCCACCATCTTGTTAGGACTCAGATCTGCACTACAGTCAGATACAGGATTTTCTACTGCGCAGCTTGCGCTCGGCGAAGAGATACACTTACCTGGAGACTTTTTTACAACATCTCAAGATGTAAGTCCAGAATTGATGATTCAAAACATCAGAGATGATGCAAACAGCGTCATAACTCAAGCAGCTTGACATGGCCAGCCTAAAGTCTACGTCTCAAAGCACTTGGCCACCACAACTCATGTGTGGGTGCGAGATGACAGACTCAAAGGTGCATTTGAAAAGCCATATGCCGGCCCATACCAGGTTATATCACGAGACGAGAAAAATTTTGTCATAATGATAGCAGGTGAACATAAAAAAGTCTCAATCGACAGACTAAAACCTGCATTCCTGGTTACCAATGACAAGGAAAGGCTGACAGCAACCATCAGACAAAAGGAATTAGAGGTCAAGCATAATAATGACCCATACCCTACATTACCTGATAAGACTGACTCACAACAAATTAATAATGTGTTAGTTGAAACAAATAGTGGACAGACAAAAAGTGAAATCAAAAATAATTCACAATACGAAAATAAAATGGAACAAAATTCCGAGTCCAATTCACAAGTGTTAGGATTGGTCACTCCGAAGTTAAATAAAAATAAAAAATCCGTCAAATTTAATGACAACATTTTGGAAATTGAATTTGATCCTTCAAAGTCTATTATCCTTAGAAAAAAAGGTAGGCCTAGAGGTTCATACAAAATTAAAAACATGCTTCCTACTCGCAAGTCTGCCAGTATCGCACAAAGAAATTATAAAAAAGAAAAAACTATGGTAGAAATTGGTAAGAACACTCTAAAAACAACCAAGGGTAAATTAAAATAATTACCCATGTACCAACAAAAAATAAATTCGTAAAAATCAAAAATTGACTTCCGCCTGACTCTGGGTTTGAACCCGTCTCGCGAGTTTCCGAACAAAATAATTCAGGCATGAAAAATCGCTGTAAATAACAAAATACGGAAACAAACGAACTTAGACGAAATTCCTACGTAGCAAAGTGCAAAAAGGAATTCGCAAAAACACACTACTATATGTTAACACACTCATGTGCTAGTGTGCGTAAACAAAGTTCGTTGCCACGACGAAACAAAAAAAAATGTTTTTACCTGTTGCGTAATCTCACGCACATAAAAAAAATATGAATTCTATTCAAATTATTGCAAATCTGTACTTGACGATTCTGCCAAAACTACAATACCGAAATACATCGAGTTTGGTATCATTTTACTAGTCTTGACAAGACGCTCATCTTTGTGAATGTTAAACGGACAGATAAGGCGAGAGAAAAAACGACCATAGTCGATCAAATATTTTGTAAAGCTTCATTCGTGTCTTTGCATTCTGATTGACAACGTCTTACTTGCCTTCTAAAAATTTTCGTATTTCTTGTTTACACTATATTTGGTGTTGCGATTTTTAAGCCTTGTACTTATTGTACTATCCTGTCTTCCTTATATTTCGAATTTACTTCGAACTGAACTCTCAAACATGTCTGATAATCCTTTGAACCTTGGGTATGTTGAATCATCTGAAGAGCGTTTGTCCGATGAGATGCAAAGTCGCTGCAATGTCGATTATACCCGAGAATTAGCTCAACTCCAAGAGGCTGAGGAAGATGCCCTAATTGGCTACTCTCCCCCTCTGAGCACTGTCTGTGGTATCCTGCGAGAAATGGGTTGAGATACCACTCGCCTAGATCCTATCCTGGATGATGTACCGCTGGAGCAACAGCCATTGGCAATTCCAATGGAGGTTGTCCCCTTGGTAGAGGCCGTGGAACTCATTGTTCCCCCTCCTCCACAGGTGGTCGAAGTTCCAGTATTCCACATACCAGAACCTAGACCGATTCCTGTTCCTGTGGCTATGGTAACACCCCCTCCTTATATACCTCCTATACGAGAACAAAATAACTTGTCTGCTCGTTATACCCCCTACTCACGAGGCAACTCTGATTGTGGATGTGGCGCTCCCCGCCATAGGGGTAGAAACAGTCGGCAATCATTTAAAGCCTGACAAGCTGCCCGCACCAACCAATATAAAAGTCTGGGTGCGGCATTAGCCTCCACCATCCATAACTGGGAGATAGAACGACGAGACAGTAGGAGATAGGGACTATAGTTAGGCACACAGCGGATAGAAATCCCCCAATTGCTGCGCAAGGTGTTATTTTTGCGGCGCAAAAATTGGGGGGGAGTGCTGTGGGGATTTGTCCCGCCATGAGGCTCGGCCTCCACCAATAAGCGATACGTCAATCGTAAGATCGACGTATCAATAATAAATAATATTAAGAACTAGACGATGTGCAGTCGTCTACGAAGCGGGCTACATAAATAAATACGTAGCCACTCGCTTATACGTAGCTAGGCGCGGCTCATATATACCCCCGCATATTCACCACGTTGCCCACAGTACCCGAGTTCTCGGCACTGTGTACTCTGCTTATTGTGGCTGCCTACACACCAACGACATAGACTTATTGCGACATGACTTATATCCTTCTGATGTGTGGTAACTCGCCAGGTTCCCACAGGCCTCAATAAAATATCAATTTTAATATGTAGGTTTTCTTCGAAGACCTACATAAAAAAAGGTACCTGTTATAAAGGGTGAAAGACTAAGTTTTTGTTAAAAACTTTCATGTCGCGATTGGTTAACATCATTTCAAAAGTTAAATCATGTAATCCAACAGCCACCGTAGAAACAATGGAGATTCGGGGAGCAAAGGGTGAAAACCTCATAGTAAAACCCACAATCAGAGAGAAGAAAAAAAAAACAAACATCAATTCAGTCACGTATTTGTGATGTCTAGTCTCAAAAGTTACGTCCATTTTCCGAGTTTAATATTATATGTATCGCGTTGTTTCTAATCAGTTATTTTTACGCGTTTTAGGGTGAAAATCGAGCAACAAGAAGGACGAAGATATGGGAAGTTGGAAGCGGGTAAAAGTATAAAAGAATTATGGCTGTGCACAGATGACGTGAAGAAAAATATGGATTTTTATACGTTCGTGACACAAAATGCAACGATATAATGTTGATAACGGTGGGACACCGTGAACGTGTGAAGCGATTATTAATGCCCATCCCTGAGAAGGGTCCAAGAAATCATTTTTTCCATTACAATGACGTCGAAATTAAGAACACTGTTTGATTAACGGACGAGGCAGAGATTTTCATTAATTTTTGATACCGACGAAGATAGGTATGAGTCAAAATGAAAAGTTTCACCTCTGGGTTCAGGTTTCGACGTTGAATAATGGATTAATTTTATTGGGATTTAACCGTCAACACGATTCGGCTGTTTGGTTCTCAATAACCTCGTCTTCAATACAATTACTGAAATCTTATTTTCCAGCACTCTTCTGGTCCTGTTAGCTAGAATCCGGTGGACAATAGTCTTCCAACATGCATTTTTCACTTAAATGATTATAGAAACCCCAAATGGAACTAATTAAGCAGTGACATCACCATTTTTGATAAAAAATGTAATCACAGTTATGATCTCAAGCCTATCACTTTAATGTTTGGAGGATGAAACACTAAATTTCAAATGATAAGCGATTGGATCCGTTGTAGGATTAAACAATCTTGAACAAGTTTAGAAAAATCACCCATATGTTTAAAAAGTAAATATGGTCCATTTTTTCATTGGTCATTGGTCTTTCAGTGGTGCATTATTATCCCTATTCCTTTCAATTCACAACTATTTGAACACTTATTTACCAACTACTCCTTACAGAAGGGGCTACAACAGTTGACCATTTTGAGAGACCAAAAATCAATAAACAGCATTAGTAACCTATTCATTCCAGTTTTACCAAATAATGTTTCCAGCGGACTAAATTAATCTTCTAGGAATGCTAAACAAAAAACAGATTATCTGTGCTAAATCAATATGCAATTATATCTTGGGTTCTATAATATTTTTTTGTATTTTGTTATAGGCTTTTTAGCAGATTTTTAAAGCTGCTATTTAAAATTTTACAAGTTAGACTTTGATAATTTGGCACAAATCGGTCGAGGGATTGAGTCATAGGGAGCCAAAACATGTTCCACTAATGAGGCTTGAAAGGTAAGTATCATTTTAAAGGGTTGAAATTTAGTTTGAGTATAGTTATGATTTTAAGAACATAATGAAATCTTGTAGGTAGACCTATTAATTTGGATGAAAATCGGTCGAGTGGTTTTTTCATGGTGGCTGAAGAAATTTTCCTTCCAGGAGGATTATGACATGATTATTCTTTGATAGAGCTGAAATTAAAAAGTTCTCTGGGTTTTAAAAGTAACGAAATCTTTTATCAAGTTTGATTGAAATCGATCAAGTGATTTAGCCATGGAGATTGATGGAAGTTCCACTAATGAGGCTTAACACACAATTATCATTCGATGAATTGAAAAATTCGTATATAGGCCGTTCTTAACATAAGAAATGCTTAATATAGGTTTGTATGAAAATTTATCAAGTGGTTCAGCCGTGAAGGCTGCAAAAAGTTCTTATAAGACTGAAATTAGTGCAGATATGATAAAAATCCTATATTTTACTTTTAAGCTTAATTTAAAGCTTTTGATGAAGCATGAAATCGTATACATTCGTTTTAGTAGGTTTAATAACAAATTTTTACTGAAAATTTGCCTAAAGGTAAGGTTAATATTTATTTTAATTTGTTTTAGGGTCAAAAAAATAATTATTCTTTTTTTTTTCCTTTTTTTTTAAAATGAGAAATGATTTTTAATAATTTTTGAAAAACTGCTTTCTGAAAATCTTTTTTCTTGAATCAAGTTTCCAACATTTCATCGTCATTAGACTATTCAATTATAAACAGCGAAAGGTTTACTAAGATTTCAAAAAGTCTTTTACAATAATTAACCACCTGAATGAATTAAAACATTTGGATCATAGTTTTAAAACTATATTATACGACTACCTATACTTTTTTCCTATCGTGAAAACTGCCCTAAAGTAAAATTCATAGTTGTTGTTCGTGAGAACCTAAATCCTTCGACAAGGATTTCCTTTTAGTGTTGAACGCGTGATTTATTGAAAATTTTAGGCCAACTTATGAAACATACTAAGGTCAAAGTTAAAAACATGTAGAATTGAGTGAATGTTTCGACGCAGAATTTCTTTCAACAATGTACCCAATCGTGAATTTTTCGCCAGCTTGTTGAACCAACCACAAAATAAAAGTCGTAAATATTTTTCACCATCTCCAAAGCCCTGAAATTGTCTCAGGGAGACATATCGACGCGTCAATGTACTTTGCTAGCTGGTTTTTGATGAAAATTTACGATTATTTGAAAAATGGAGTACCTACTCAACTAAACTTTTCCAGACACACATACAAATTTCATGAACTATCTTCCGAACGTTTGGTCGCAGTAAAATTTTAAAAAATTCCAAACCAAATTTGAAGAAGAAAAAAGAAACAAAAAAAAACAGGTCAAAATCACAAATAGCATCGAATAAAAAGTTATATATGGCATTTCTGCTGTTGTTGCTGCTGATGCTGTTCTCATAACGCACCTACCCAAAAAAATGGTACTCGCAGCTCACTCTGCGCGACTAAATTATTCATGACCACACGAGTACCATCCACTTTAATTTTATAACCGCGAAATAAATCATAATCTTTCGAAAACAGCATTCAAATTTTCAGTTTTGCTAACCATAAATAATTCAACGACGATACCTATTTCTTACGAGCATTGAAAGTTTTTTCGCCCGGATCGTTCCATTGCAGATGAATTTTCAATTTACTAAATTATATCCGAGAGTTTGTTTTTTGTTTTTGTTTTTTTTTGCAGCAAGCCCTACTTTTACTATTTCAAATAAAAAATCATTCTTGATGATAGGACGTTTGTAGAAATAATTAAAAAGTATTCCACGATGCCGTAGTCGGTGTCATTACCGAGTACACATTCGCACAAATAAGGTAAAAAATGTGACAAAAAAATCAAAAAGAAACGAGATAGACTTGCGACTTTTTGCTTAGGTATTCATAATGAAGGTTTTTCTGTAGAAGCACACCATAATATGTAAAATTCAATTTACATAATATTAAATTTTTCGAGTGTTTTTAAAATATCTTCTTGCTCTTTCAAATATACTCTTATTAGAATTGTGAAGCAGATATACAGGGTGTCCAAAAATCGTCTGCCAAGCCAAACGAGTCTTGTAGAACTCATCGAGAGAACCAAAAAGTCTTTATGGCCCTATCTTTTTTTTTTAGCATTATTGTTCCAAAGATACGGGCCTTTATATTCATGTGTCTAATATGTTGCATATTCATTAATTAGAAGGCAAAATTTACAAAAGATGGCAGTACACATCGTACAAAGGTTACATGTTCAAATCCAGGCATCGGAACATTTTTTTTCAGAATTTAAAAAAAATAAACATTAGATACCTATACTAAAATTTCAAAAAATTTCTTCCGATTTCAAATAAATTTAACTTTGTAAGTACTGAAGATAAACTTGTCAAAAGAACGTTTTTTAATGTACTCAATGTACTCAGTGAGTATAATAAGATGCGCTCATCGAAAATCAAATTTGAAGAATGTTTTGAACTTTCTCATTTGATTTAACTAGGAAAATTTTGAAAATTTGAGTGCCTTGTATCTCTGAAACAACTAATTTCAAAGACCATGTTAATAAGACGTTTTCGCTTCTTTCGATGAGTTCTATAAGACCCATTTGGCTTTGGAGACGATTTTTGGACACCCCGTATGGGCACACCTTCATATATTTTTTAAGTTGAAATGATTTCAATTGATTTTGTTAGGAACTTCGAAAAGGTGGTAAGTTACCAACATAGTATTAAGGGACACACAGACGAAACAATGTTTTTTTTTTTTTTTGAAAATAGAAATAAGAAACTTTTTTTTGACTGTGAGGTGAAAAACCGATTATAAAGAAAACATTTTAAAAATTTGTAAAACCCAAAATAAATTTCGTATTTTTTCATTTAAGTATTTAAATATTTGATTTTATGCGGCCAATCCATCGCTTTTTACAAATGGGCACAAATCAATCTGTGAATAAATGTATAGTGTAACGTATATTTTCGTCTATTTTTAGAAATGACGAATATATTCGTCCACACATTTTTGAAAACCAAAAACGTAGATATTTATTAACAATAATCATCCTATAACTCTTTGTAAACAACCACTAAATTACCCGTATTCGATTTTATAAATACAGATGTACCTTCTGTATACTCATGACCTAGTTGTACCTGTCCCTCGAGTACTTGACGAGTCAGCACAACCCTATAATAACAACACCCTACCTCACTTTAGCTATCCGACACGTACGTTTTCATACCCTGAACAAGTATATAATCCCTCGATTCTGTGGAAAAAGACACAGTTCCTCGACAGCTACTTCTAAGTACCTGGAACCTCTCTAGTAGAAGTCTCTAGTGAACAGATAGTCTTGCTTGTTGAATTGTGATTATATATGTATTAATATTAACTTATGTTTTATGTACGTTGATGTACGAATTATTATTTTATTAAATGTGTAAACTCACTCGTATGTTTTGAAATATTATTGAGTCTCTAATATATGTTAAGGTCCACTATAGTTTGTGGATGATAAACTTGAATTATTTTTAGAAGTATTACTGCTTTTAGTACGTGATATTTCGTGTATGGTGTAACATCGAAAGTGGTTCTAATTAGGTACTATACAACTTCTTTTGGCCGTTACATATAGTTGCTTTTGTTATGTGACATTATCTGCGAAACTACTTTTTTCTCAACGTCTTTGACTTCACCCCAATAACCAAGAGTACTAAGCTACTCGTACAAAAAGTTAATAATTGGTTTGGGTAAATTCAGGATAACTTCCCTCGAAGGTCTTTGATGAGGAAATTCATCAAACCTACCAAAAAGATGAATTTTGGAAACTTGTTACTTTTGTACAGTGAATGAGTCCGTGCAATACTGAGTAAGTAGTGATTGTGTGATCTCAAAATGAATGATTCGCTGGAAAATTAGAGTTTGTTATTGGTGCTTTAATGAGTTCTACAAGAACCGGTTCCAATATTGTGGGAATGATCTTGGTCGGCTAAAGATTGATGAAATAGGTACCTATATCAAGGTAGAAAAGTTTCAGAGATTTGAGAAATTATAATATTTTTCTTAAGACCATAGATATGTATAAATGTTCGTCTACTAAAATTGTACCTACCCCTACTACCAATCAAATTATCAATTTTTAATTTTCAAAAAATAAATCAATGGGACGTACTCAATGAAGTCCAGAAGTTTTAATGCAAAATTCATCAAAAATTGATAATTTAATTTATCCAATGGCCTGCTCTCTATTCGCTTCAATATTACATTCTGCCCATGTTTACAAACCCTCCATTCTCCCAAAAAAGTCTTTGGAGAAGATTTCGGTCAAGCAGTGTATTGTAACTTTTCGAATTGTGCAAATTCAATCCAACCAGCTCAGTTTCATTTTTAACTTGTGTTTAAGGAAAAATACCTAATCAAGAGGAAGCAAATCAGAGGCGCATGAGGGGGAATAATACAACGCAACAACTGACTTTTTCACCAAAAATTGGCAAAAATTGACTTGCAAATGAGAGGAGCATTAATATTGCATGAAATTTTGCAACCCCAGGTAGTGCCTTTTGATGTGATGGCAGAATGCCAACATTGAATGGAAAAGGCCAGTATCATTGTATCACCTCGTACATATTGAGACGATACGATGATATGACATGACAGAATGATACAAAATGTGTACCCTCCTTTAAATTAGTGACTTGGAGTTATGGGTTGTAGCGGCAGAAAAAGGTGTTGAAGAGTAATAAAAGCACACTGGTATTACTTGAATAAAGAACTCACAATTAATGGAAAATAGTTTGTAATGATGTAAATGATTATAACAAATTTTATCTACTACACTATAGTAGACCTTAACATTAGACAACAGTACTTGACAACTCAAGTAACTGCAGAAGAAGACAATTTTCTTACAGATTGTCTGAATATTTATAGCAAAAATTAAAATCATAGTTGATTTTAATTCAGCAAATCAGAAGCTCTCGTTTGTGAGCTATGATTTGATTGGTTTCTTAGTATGAACAAAATACTAATGTAGAATAAACAGTATTTGAGAATTGAAATCATGCAGGTGGCCAAACTGCTGATTTCATGAAAATATTATAATGTCAACAGAATAATTATTCGAGAGGAAAGACAATCACAAAAAGGAATACATAAAGTGTTTGCAGGTGTTCACAATACAATGGAAGACTACAGGATGTCTTCATAAAATGATGACTACATTATTTTTTCATTAATTTCAATTTTCTGGGAAACATGGTAATATTTTTCTGTTGGGAAAATGTACGTCTATATGACGAATAATTTCACTACACGTGTCTTTCCTTTTTCTATTTAAGAGATTCCTGGGAATATCACCCATTGCCTTTAAAAATAAATTGAATGGAGATACACATTTTTCTATTTTTGGAATAAGTAACACATAAATCATTCATTTCTCAGAAATATACTGGATACTAACCGGTGATGTATTTAAAAAAACACACCAGGATCACTTATATCCGATTTTCATCAATTTTGTATTTACGCACTTTACTAATTAGGCCAATGGTAAGTACCTACCTAAAATAAATACAAACCCTAAAACACTATAATCATCTGTTTACACCCAGACAGTAGACGACTGCTAATATGCACCCCTAATTATTTCACCATCCACGAATACAATCGATAATATTCTAGAAAATAACGATTTCGCAGTACAATCTCCTAAAATACCTACATTTCTTCACCACTCCAAATTATCCACAAAATTATTGTCATTTCGTCCACGTCGAATTTGTGCGTATATTACAATCCGCCATTGGTACTTTCGACGCAAATTACCGCCTATTTGAATTTATGAAGAATCACTTCTCGTGTAACCGTTAACAGCACCTGACCGCTACGTCACGCTGACCCTCGACACTATATAATTGCAGCCGATGAATACAATAATTAGCAAGAGTGTATCTAGGTACAGCACCAGTTTGCCATCTAATGCGAAATGACCCGATTCGCAGCCAGCGCCATACTTTTTCGCCCAGATAACATTGCGGAATATATTTTCTTTTGGCTACCTACGTAGTTATGCAGGAAGTGCTGAAGCAGCGTAAGTCAATGTTTAACTAGTTGGACTTTATAATGAAGTTAGCTACCTACCCTAAAGTTGTTTTCGTCTACAAGTTAAAATGGCGATTAAATTATAAACTTTCGTTTTCACTTCAGATCACACGTTCGCATTCTATAGGTTGGGCACCGCGCACGGGTACCTATATAGGTATGGCTGCAGAAGATCCAGTTAATTCGTTTAATGGGATCCGAAAGGAAATGAATGGTAGACGTGGAAATATACCTTCGGTCGTAATACGCCCAGTTGAGAAAAAATTTTACGAGTTTTATGTTTCACTCGTGCAAAATGTAAGACGCCGACCAAAGGAAGCGTTCGCCTTCGAGAGAACGGTGCGGAGGCCGTTTTCACAAAATTATCGTCGCCGAGCGACCTATTTCGTCCGAATTTTATCGCCGACTAAATTCAATTTTGCAAATTCGCAGTCGGCAAAGGCGATTCTTTTTTTCGAGCCGACGAATTCTATTCGCAGCCAAATCGTCGTTACTGCGACCGTTATTCTGGTCCAGGAAATCTGCACCATTGTGAATCGCGTCAAAATCTTCGTTTTTCGGTTTCGGTTTTAATTTTTTTTTGGCTGCAATAATACTTTTTTAGGGCATAATGGCTTCGTCCGCCAGAACATGACGTATTTTCTTATTAAATTTTCGATCTTCAATGGACGGTGTAGAGGTGGAAAAAAGGTTCAATTTGGTATAAGTAGTATCAGAATATTATATTTTTAGCTTAAGTTTTAATTATGACGAATTAGACTACGATAAAAAGTTTCCAGTGAACCAGGTTCTGAAATTTATATACGAGTGAAGATATGACTTTATGCTGTTCCCCCCCCCCCGTAGGCTAATTGAAATGTAAAACTGTAAATTATATATCGAAAATACGCCGATTGGTTTCTCCACCAGTTCACCAAAAAATGAGCTGAATGTTGAGAAGCCTTGAGAACTAATAAATGAAATTAATATTACTTGAAGATTTTTGAGTAGATATAGATTGGAAAATCATTTTTGAGCGAAAAATTTTCTACAAAAAATAATAAAAGTTTCTCAGCCTCCACCTTCAACTACCCTAACCCACATAATAATTGAAGCGAGCGAGTACCAGTTACCGAATAACTTCCAGATAACGTCATTGCTCATAGATGACCAAACTAAAATTTACCAAAATTTTTAAATGACTATTTCAAGTTGAGCCGGATTTCGTGAAAAAGCCCGATTTTTAAGAAGGTTTTCTACGAAAATCTACTCATTAATTTTGGGCTCATACAAGGACGCAGGGGTGGGGGTAAGTACGTTTTACGCTTCATGACCTAAGAAAAATTTTGGCTAAATTTTTAGAAATTCATATGTGTATGTGGATTACATGTTGGTACCTATATATGTATTTGCATGTACTCGTATGTATGTGTGTGTATATAAAACACTTGGAAAATTTAACGCATATTGTTTTAATTTATACTTCCACAGATTGACTTGTTAATATAACATGAATAACTATTTTGTGGGGATGATGCTATTACGGTGTGTCACCTGTTTTCGGGTTGCTGGTACAAATCCCTGAACCAACAGTCCACCGAACTGGTGGCTACCGATGAGAGATGCACATGCAACCACCTCCATGTCACCCCTCTTTAGAGTGGTGTCAGTCGAAAAATTGAGAATTTTATAGCCAAAATAAAAACAAAAATAGTAGTACCGGAAGTACCGTCTGGCCGATCCACACCAAAATCAAAAGGTCTGGTCTTTGGCTTAATACAAATATTCGTACCAAATTTTGTGATTATCGAACAAAATTCACGACCTATACCCTTTGACTATATATTACTACATATGGACTGCTCCACAAAATAAACAGCGTGAAACAAAGACCGGAGGTACGGGGAAAAGAAAGAATACGCAGGAAAGGGCGACACTCCATACAAATCGTGAACGAGCGAGAAGGTTAGAAAGAGAGAAAAACCGTTTTTCGTACTAGCTTTCTCTATCTGATATTTGTTGAAATAACCTTTTCCTGTATATTTTTTCCTTTCCCCGTACCTCTGGTGTTCGTTTCATTTCTGTTGTCCCATCAACTGGTGTTCCAGTTCCAGCAGTCCATACGTAGTATATGTGGTCAAAGCCTGTACCGTGGGAACAAGAAAACGGAATCGGCGCATGCGCAGTAACAAATATTTTGTTTAGTTACCGTTCCTCTTCTACATGTTTTCAATTGACTCGTTGGAGATGCCTTTGGGTGCATGTACTGTATACAGCGTTCATCTCTCCAGTTGATGGATGTTAAGATGGCGCCCTCCTGTATTTCATTTTTTTCATCCTGTAAGCGAGTGTTTAAATCCCAGCGGGAGAGAATAATACGATGATTTTTTTTTTAATGCCTAATTTGTAATTATTTGTTTTCTAAACGCGGAGGTTTCTTGATTACTTTTTTTTTTTTTTTTGAGAAGATGTCTTCCGAATAATTACCATTAAATTTACATAGGTAGGTAGTTCACTTATTACATAGATGGTGGGATCTTCAGGGCAGATGAGGGAGCAAGGGTAGTTTATAGAATACCTTGGCCAAGCTCCCCTCGCATCGTTCGAAAAATCTTTTGGCCGGTACAGTGCCTTTTCTTCTCCATGTAACCAGAATCAACGTGAGAAATATTGAAAAAAAAGAAAAATTATATTTTTTCGTCGTCATAATATTTTTTGAGATTTGTGGCGTCCCTCTCTAAAAGGCGGTCGAGAACTACCGTCAGAGGCGGATGCACGAAGAAGACCGGCAACGCTCGAAATAAAACCACACCTAGGTACCAATTAGTGTTAGCCTTGAAAACTAATTGTTGTAAAAGTGATTAGCAATACCTACTATGTTGTGCGTATTCGTCGTACCCATCTCTTTTGGCGATTTTATTTGATATCATGTCGAAAATTATTCGTCGTCGTAATATTATATTTGCTTAGTTCATGACGAAAGTTTGCGTACCTGCTTGTTGTCTGAGTTTCTCTGTTTACATTTATATTGATATTTAATTCTCTTTCATCGAATGTTTTTTCTAGATAACCAACGAAAATGTTCGCTGAAGAGTGACGTCGGATAGGAAATACCGAAATAGAATTGGCTTCCATTTCTCGATGAATCAGTCTTTCAACGTTAACTAAAGTAATGTGGCACGAAAAAAAAAAAAAAAATGTTTAAAAACTTTAAATTTAGTATCTAATAAGACCGATCGAATAATCTGTAGAAAACGTGATTTGTAACTGAAAAGTGAAGTTCAAATACTTAGTTTCCAACATTGATCATTCATCATGCTATAACATGTCATACCTATAATGTGGACGAGTTTATCGTCAAAACGAGTTAACTTCTATCGCTTTGTGGGGCTATGAATAATTGTTTCCTTTTTTTTCTCGAATAGGTAGTTTATTTGAATTTTATTAATCATGACAATCACCGATTTGAAGATACACTTTGATCGACCTCAGTATTATCCTGGAGAAATGGTAAGAGGAAACGTCACAGTCAAATTGGACCAACCAAAACTGATACAGGGTAAGTGATTTCGAATAGCCTATTATCCTTTAACAGGGTTGACACTAATATTCAGGAAGCTCGCTTTAACCTCCCTTTACTTAGAGCTCACTTCAAAACAACATTTTGCACAATTTTGTATTCAAGAATTTGGTAACGATGCGTTCTCTTGTGGAATTTTCTTCAAGGATATATATATATATATATATATATATATATATATGATGGAAACGACACGGAACAGTTTTAACATGGGGTTGAGTGTCCACACTATAGATGCCACGTGTGGCAAATGAAGTACTCCAGACTGAACACCTCACTAATCAGAATTGAAAATTGGTGTAAAAATTTTCCTTCAATCCGATATTTAGTTGGAAGTACACGTGTTTGTAGAAGCGCTTCCTATAGGTAGGAGACTAAAACTCCCCATGTGTCGTCTCCATCATATAAATAACTTCGAAGGGAATTTCTCATATAAAAGTACAATGTTACCACATTCTTCAATACAAAATTGTATAAAAATTTGTTTTAAAGAGATGTTTAAGTAAAGGGAGGATAAAGTGACGTTTGTGAATATGGGTGTCAGTCAGCTAGCCTTTAAATGTAGTTTACATGACGCTTATTTATTAACTGCTGATAAAAAACTGTGCTGGTAGCTGGTAAACCGGACAATGTAATTACTAACAAATGGCTCACTTATTTATTCACTTGCTTATGAGCTAAAGAAGTTGAAAATTTTAAACTTTTTAGCTGCTGCACCAGCTGCTACCAGCAACTGGTGTACCAGTTTGTGTTTCAACTCTGTGTAAATTAGAATGCTGTTGAAATTTACAATAACAACTTCACATTTTTACAGCTTTTTTACCAGCATTGTATAAACATAAAAAACTGAGATGGTTGAATCAACATTAGTAAACCAACATACCAGCAGTTGGCAAATAGGCATCGTGTAAACTATGCTATTGGGAGTTTCCATAGCCGCTAGGAGTGCTATAATCAACAAAAATAAAAGTGATGGTGTATTTTATCAACAATAGGTCTGTTTGTTTATAATGGATTCTGTTAATAAGTTATTTACAGAATCTGTTGCAAACAAACAAGCCTCTCCAAATTTTTGAACAAATTCTTGGCGTTTTGTTGTTTTAATATTGTTTCTGAACCTCTAAAAGGTCATGTGTCTGCTTCCACATCAATATATTCAATAATTTGTAGATAAATAAGTTATAACACTTATTCTTTAAAGACAAAACTAAGAAAAATCAAAGAAAAAACTAAACTTACATAAGATTTACATCGTTGATAAACATACACCATCACCTCTACTTTAGTTTCATAAAAATCTGCCAGATGTCAGCCACTTTGATGGAAACTCCCAATTGCCAGAGCTGATTTGAAAATTTAGGAACAAAAATTACCCTTTCCATATGAAAACTAAAAGAACAGGTACTTGAATATATTTTTGTCTTAGACTGTTTATAATAATTATTGCAGCTATCGGTAACTAAAATTTTGCATTGATCAACAATTTGCACAAATCTATTTTGTTCTTCTAGTGGCATAATAGTCTACCTAAAGGATCATTTTTGTCTTCAAATGGGTGGTTGAGGTTGAAAACATTTTTGATGTGTAGAAATCTTAGTGCTTGGTGTACAATAGGGGCTAAATGAGAATTACAATCATCAGATTTGCATAACTCGTAACTCTTGCAATGTAACTCTTGTTTGTGTGTGTTATATGATGTGTAAGTGTGCGATTGTGTGTGTGCGCAATGCGCATACTCCAAACCACACAATCATAAATTTGGGTGGATGTGTTGCTTAACCACCTCTCATTATTATGTCAGTGTATAGTTAAAGCTGGTTAACAATTAATGGGAGTGGTAACAAGAACAAAAACGATAGCAGGAACTGAAATGAGAATGGAGTTGCTTTGTTCACCATCAGCCCTTGATGAGAATGAGAATGGGAGAATTTTTGAAAAAAAATATATTCAACTCATACGCAGTAGGAAAAATTCAAGAACGCGAATGGGGAAGATAAACTTAAACGATCTTTCCCATTCGTGTTTTTGGGCAATTCTCATTCCTGGCTTGACATGAACACCTCCATTAGATTTTGTGTGTTCATCTTTTGTATCCTCATTCTCGTTACCATTCCCATTGATATTAAACTGGCCTTTACACGTTTCTGTAGTGTTTGGAAATGCTCACTCAAGCATTTTATTTAGTTTCATTTTTCATCTGTTGGTGAAAAATTAATCAAATTAATAGCTAAAAAATCAAAATGGAAGTTGGTTAACTTTATAACAGTTTTGTTTTGAAGGATGGAGTAAAAATAACGTGGACTAATTTGCAAAAGATTAGAAATAATTCTCGGCTTTAACTAGATACACACCTTCTTCATCAATATTAATTGAAACTAAAATACGTGTGTAAAGTTTTCATCATCACATCTTGGAAATAATGTGAGTATTGGTAGGTGATAAATATTTTGCTTGATGAATAAGAAATAATATAAACAGAATTAATAAATTCCAAGTTCGGTAACTGGGTAGTTTAAAATGAATTTTTCGACAGTTAAAGTCTAATGTTTTCTTGTACAAGTTCAAAATCAAAATTTTAAAATGTTTAAATTAACTTTAGAAATAAGAACAATAACAGCAACCTTCTTATTCTAGCCTAACAATCATTTTTGTCTAAATTTGACGTAATTGTCCAAGTTCATTTGAATTTTAATAATGAATATTCTGATTATTTTTCCAAAAAATGAGGATGGTTGAAGATTCAAACAGGTTCATCATATTCTCTTCAAACTGAAAAGATAAGAACTGCGACAACATATCTAGACTAGGTATATAGGTAATAGTAAAAAATAATATTTTCGTTTTCAGTTTTTTTATTGGCTTCGGGGTTATGAGAGTGAAATGTGCCATTTGCAAAGTAGCCATCTTATAGGCTCATAATTTTATTAAATCAATATATTGTTCACAGAGAAATTCCATAATGAGTATAATCTTGGGGCACAAATTGTCAACTCTAGCATTTAGAAATATCATTTTCTCACTCCGCTAACATTAGCCTACCTTTCTGATGAGTCCAAATTATTTTTTCTATAATTATCTATAGGCATACATTCTTGGCCTAAACTTATAATTGTTTATTCTTTCTTTCCACTGCTTAATTTTTGTTACTCGTCATTTTGATAGCCTAATTTTTGTAACTTGATGGTCCACCTTTAAAATCTTCAGTAGAATCCACTTAATCATTCACATTTGTGTATTTTATTAATTCAAAAGTTTCAAAGTTGACATTATTGAAGTGAAGTTTGATTCATTCGAGTAATTACGACTAATCAAAATATAAAGTAAACCTATTTACCTACTGTGGGGACAATACTTGTATGAGGTAATAGGGGATCACACTCCTCAACGACATTCGCCGCCCAAAGGCTGGCAATAATCGTCTCTATGACGCTAAACGAATTTACACTTGTGTGTTTGTAAGTTTGTACCTGTACGTACGTACAGGTAAGATACATTGCACGAGCTAAGATCAATTACCTGATAACAATCTCGGTGATGTCACGGCCTGGTACCAAACGAGCTGCGTTGTTTCTTATCACCTGAACAAAGGCAAGAAACGACGTAACGCATAACATAATTACGTACATGTACGTATGCATGTGTGTCTGTGTGCGTGTACCAAATCCTGTATATAAACTCTCAGAACTGGCTCAAAAATCGCCAGTGTTTACCGAGGATTTGGCTCTCCCATACTTAATCCTATGAAGTGGCAGAACACGCAAAATACTGTTGAAGACCTTCTAGTGTGAATATCTCTCACGACAAGGTATTCCACAGTGGTGACCCCGGTGTGAATTTTTGCTACATCGTGGGTGTCTAGGCTCGTTGCACTAATTCTAAAACTAGGCGAGGTGCGCTGGCGAGTTACTCGCTTGTGATACAAAATTTTTCATAGACCTAGACACCTTTGGCTGTTAAAGCAGAGGTTAGACTTTGAAAGTGGGGAATTAAACCCCCCCTTCCAAATATATTTGCCGAAAGGAACCAAGAGAAGTAGACCTGGAGGAACAAAGTTGCCCTCATCCGCCAACTCATCCAGCTTCGACAAGAGACTCCGAAGTCTTTGATACTCTGGAAAAACAAAAACAAATCCGGAGGTCAGAAGCCTTGCATTTGGGAGCTATTATCAATCCAAACGAGACAACAGCTCGCACCCTCAGAAGTGGTCGTCTTTTGAGCCTAAACTCCAACCCTTTGACTCCAGACCAACAACTGACAGAGTCTGGTGGAACCTTTGCCAGAAGTAACTCAAAAGAGACACAGCAAATTACAATGCCCAACACAAACGGAAATGCAAATACGACAAACTCGACATCGAACCAGCCTGGGACAGGTGGAAGTGGTCAGCCACAGCTGACCCCTGAAGTGCTTGCGCAGCTACTACAGCTGTTGCAGATGCAGACTCTGCAGAACCCTACAATCCAAAGGTGGAGGATTGATATTCTAGAATTTTTGCCAAATGAGGTAGAACTCTGGTTGACTCTCCTCAAAGGTTGTTTCAAAACCGAGAACCTACAGAACAACCAGAAGTACACACACATTTGCAGCGGTATGCCCGTAGAAATAATACGCCGCATTCTGGATATAATGGAATACCCTCCAGCGGAAGTAGACAAGTACAGTTGGTTCTGCAAGAAAATTTGCAATGTGTTTGGTAAGACCCAAAACCAGATAATCGATGATGTCATGGGTGGAATGAAGATGGGAGACGATAAACCCTCCATCTTCATGGCCAAATTAAGACAAAAGGCCGATAATATCGTATCACCATCGGTCATTGGGAACCAGTTCTGCAAACAACTGCCCCAAAATGTTGTGCAGTGTCTGGCAGCTGTGGGTACCACGGTAATCAACAATTCTGAGGAACTAGACTTTTTGGCAAAGAGTGCCGATAGTGCGCTGGAACATTCGAAATCAGCATCCTCGATTTGTGCAGTATCTCTAGAACATCATCCCCTAAACCCCGTCTCAGAACTGGGATGATAAATCCTGCTTCTTTCACAATTGATTTGGCGCAGAGGCCACCAAGTGCAATAAAAGATGCCAATGGTGGGGAAAAACATACAATAAGCCGTCAAACTAGAAAGAGGGGTCATCTATGCGGCTGAAGATCCCTCGAAAAAGTACTCATGCCACCAATTCATTAAAGACAGGACTAACAGGAGACATTACCTTATTGACTCAGTTGCTGACTTGAGCATTTTGCCAGTAAGTAAAAACCAAAAGGTATTTCCTCTGAAATACTAACTCCAAACTGTGAATGGTCAAAACCTTCCAGCTTACGGAATAGAATCCAGCAAAGTAAGCATCGGTTTGCAAAGAGACATGACGTGGTCCTTCACAATTGTGGACATTCCAACTCTAATCCTGGACACAGATTTTCTTGCACACTACAGCCTGGTCATTGACCTCAAAAATGGAAAGATCATAGACAATAATACTGGTCTATTGGTGGAAGGCAAAACGCTATAAGCATGACACCGTTCATTATATAGAAACTAAAGGACCACCTTGCCATGCTAGAGCCCGCAGGCTACTGCCTGATAAACTCAAAGCAGCACGGGAATACTATGATCGCATAATAGGGGAAGGCATATGCCGCCCCTCAAAAAGCTCATGGAGTTCCCCGATCCACATGACCAAAAAAGCTAGTGGAGAGTGGCGAATCGTTTGAGACTACAGGGCCTTAAATGCCAAAACAGTTCCTGATCGCTATCTAGTGCCAAACATAATGGACTTCAATGCGAATATGAAGGGTAAAACAATGTTCACAAAAATCGACATCAACTGGGCATTCCACCAAATTCCAATGGCTGAACAGGACATTCCAAAGACAGCGGTCATAACCCCCTTTGGTTTATTCGAATATCTTCGATTGCCATTTGGACTCCGTAATTCTGCACAAACTTTCCAGAGATTCATCAATGGACTGTTTATGGATTTGCCATTTGCTTATGCATATTTGTATGACATATGCATTTGCTCAGAAGGCGGTGAGCAACAGCACGAGAAGAAAGTAAGAACCATCATACAGCGTTTACACGCTGCTGGACTTACCATCAATGTTGGAAAAAGTTTATACAAACAGACCAAAATTGACTTTCTCAGCTATCAAGTCTTGACTGAAGGCATTTCCCCTCTGAAGACCAAGGTAGAGCCCATATTGAAATTCCCAAAACCCTCAAACGTTGCTGAACTTAGACGCTTCTTGGGATGGTGAATTTCTACAGACGTTGCATTAAAAATGCTGCTGCCGAACAAAGTAAGCTGTTTGCATTAATCAAAACAAACAAAAAGAAAGATAAGACTCCACTCGATTGGACAGAAGAAGCTGAAAAAGCCTTTGAAAACATCAAAGAAACACTGGGAAATGCAACTCTGCTGGCTCACCCAGATGAAAGTCTGCCGTTATGTGTCGCAACTGATGCATCCGACTTTGCTATTGGTGCAACACTGTACCAAAAGGTCAATGACAAGAAGTTACCGCTTGCTTTCTTCTCCAGAAAGCTATCAAAAACCAAAAAGAACTACAGCACATATGACAGGGAGTTACTGGGAATATTTGCTGCGTTGAAGCATTTCAGGCACCAATTAGAGGGCAGATGTTTCACTGTGTATACAGATCATAAACCCCTAACACATGCCTTCAAGCAAAAGACAGAATCAGCTTCCCCAAGAAGAGCTCGACAATTGGACTACATAGGACAATTGACTACGGACATCCAGTATATAAGTGGAGATCTGAACACTCCAGCTGATGCTCTTAGTTGGATCGAAGCCATCTCGGCACTGTCTCAATTACCTTACGCTGAAATAGCTAAAGAACAGTTAAGGGATGCAGAATTGCAAGAACTGTTGTCGAATGATGACACAGCTCTCAAATTGAGACAAAGGAAAATCCCTGGTACTAATGTTTTACTAACATGCGACATTAGTACAGGCAAGAATAGGCTATTCCTACCCACAAAGTATCGCACATTGGCTTTCAGTAGTGTGCACAATCTATCGCACCCTGGACCAAAATGCACTGCTGGATTAGTAGCATCAAGATTTGTTTGGCCTCGAATGAAGTCCGACTGCAACAAATGGGCTCGCAGTTGCCTGAATTGCCAAGAGTCCAAAGTAGAAAGACACACTCGTTCGCCTCTCAAATCTTTCAAACAAACGGAGTGGTTCAAAACAATACACATAGACTTGGTGGGTCCATTACCCCCATCCCAAGTACACAGATACCTGTTGACGATGATCGATAGAGCAACTCGATGGCCAGAGGCAGTTCCTCTCTATGAGATGACAGCTCCCACGGTAGCTGCCAGGTTATATGACACCTGCATTGCCCACTATGGCGTACCTGAAGTCATAATTACAGACAGGGTTGCCAATTTGAAAGCTCACTCTTTCAAGAGTTGTCTAAGAATCTTGGTGCACAACACAATCACACCACAGCTTACCATCCTCAAGCAAACGGTAAAGTTGAGCGATGGCACAGAGCTTTAAAAGCCTCCATCATGGCTTGCGATACCAAGAGATGGGTGGACATACTACCAACATCCTCTTGGGCCTTCGATCTGCTCTTCAAATGGACACTGGTCACTCTGCGGCGCAGTTGGAGCTAGGCGAATTGGGGACTTCAAACTCCCCGATGTTAAACTGGCCAAAACCGAAAACCCCCCCTGGTCCTTCAACATCCTACCACCCCCATCCCTATACTTGTCTGACACACCAAAACCGACCACCTAGACGTAGGGGGCAACAAAGCCGGGAATCCTACCAGGCTAGATTTAACGCTCGTAAGTTGTCTTACGAGTGTGTAGGCGCCGCAGTAGGATTGGCTCTGGACAAATGGGAGAGGGACCAGCAACAGCAGTAAGACTCGACAAGTCCCCCCAGGCACGCGACTTATCATTTTTGCGGCGCAAAAACTGGGGGGGAGTAGCTGTGGGGACAATACTTGTATGAGGTAATAGGGGCTCGCACCCCTTGACAACAGTTGCTGCCCAAAGGCTGGCAATAATCATCTCTATGACGTTAAACAAATTTACACTGGTGCGTTTGTATGTTTGTACCTATATGTACGTACAGGTAAGATACATTGCACGGGCCGAGATCAATTACCTGATAACAATCTCGGTGATGTCACGGCACGGTACCAAACGCGCTGCGTTGTTTTTTATCACCTTGACAGAGGCAAGAAACGATGTAACGCATAACATAATTACGTACATGTGCATATGCATGTGTGTCTGTGTGCGTGTACCAAATCCTGTATATAAACTCTCAGAACCGGCTCAAAAATCGCCAGTGTTCGCCGAAGATTTGGCTCTCCCATACTTAATTGTATGAAGTGGCAGAACACGCAAAATACCGTTGAAGACCTTCTAGTGTGAATATCTCTCACGACAAGGTATTCCACACCTACCATCCCAGTTCAATGAGTTTAGTGGAGCTTTACATTGTTCATTTAGTAATTATCAATTTTTTTACTGAGGAACTCCATTATTTTCTTCAGGTATAAAACTTGTGATCAAAGGTGAGACCAGATTTCAATGGTCCGATTCGAAAAGTGAAACAGACCACAATGGAAATTCGAGCAGCAAGAGTGTGACTCGTTCCGGACGCGAAAACTATCTTAGATGCGATATAAACTTGACTGAGAGTGAGTATGCATTCTACATTTTATTGCCACTTGAAATGCAAAATCCTTTGTATTTTTAATTTTATTTATTATTTGAAAGCAGGTAAAATAACTCTAACACCTGGTGAACACACGTACCCCTTCGCCGTGCTGCTACCCACAAATATTCCGTCTACATTTGCAGGAAATTATGGTGGAATTTCGTATTATGGAATAGCCAGAGTTAATAGGTCATTATTTTTGCTCGACGATGCTGTGAAAACTTTTTTCATCGTTAATGATCCATTGGATCTTAACCATTTCCCTCAACTGAAAGTAAGTTGTGCATATTGGCCTGCTAAAGGCCAGAATCTTTAAAATCTCTACACAGTTCAATATAAACAAATACAACCCACAAGACAAATAATGACGTCGACGGTTCCATTGCCACTATTTCATTCTCTACTGGTTGTTAAAGACTTGGAACTAGGTTGCTGAGTGTAAATGACAATTAGACAAGTATATAATATCGAAATCCCAAATAAAAATAAATAGTGACTACGTCTTCATGAATCATCAAAACTTTGGCTTCGATTGAAGTTAATGGAGAACGTAGCCAAATATAAAAGGAAATCTTACCACCTACAAAGTGATGAAACTACAAAAGTTTCTCGGGTTTTAAAATACTTTATTCCAAAAAGTTACATTGCAACATGTTGAAAAGTAGTTTCTTAATTTGTCTAGATTTTAAGATGGCCAAAAGGGATTTATTATGTGAAAAAACTGATGGGGAACATCACAATAAAATTTTATAGTTTAGCTACTAACAGCTGATTGGAATGTATATCTACTGATTTAAAGAGATAATTGATAATATTGGAAAAAAGTAATATTATTCGCGATACAAGTCGTAACATATTCACCTATACTTCGCCCAAGTATTATGCCCTATGTTTCATGATATTCACCTGAAAAAATACGACAAAGTGGGAAACAAACGAACAATATGAAAAATCAGCCTTTTTTTTTTTGTACGAGTAGGTAGTTAGGATACATGGTTTGAAAAAGTAAGGAGTAAAGTAGGCAAAATCGAAATGCGCATGCGCAGGGTGAGAAAAGTTAACTTGAATGAATTTCTTAATTTTCAACACAGTGTGGAAATTTTCTTACAACCTTAATAAGATCTGTTTTTACAGGAGTCATTATAGATGGTGAAAAATAATCATAACTTATTAATCTTAACGCCTTTCAACTAATGCTTCATAAACTTCTTTTAAAAACTTACGGCATGTTCAATACCTAAGAATAGGTATTTTTTGAACTTTCCAGATAGTTTTTTTATTTTTAAATCTTTCAGTGACATCAAAACTTATTTGATTGTGAGTTGTGACTAAATAAAATATACGGTAACTTATATAAGTGCCTATGAAGAAATTAATAATTAAAGTTAGCCTCCTGGGAATGCGAGAAACAGTCAGGTGTTAAACTATGTCTTATAATTTTTTTTTTAAATCATAAAATATTTACCAATCCTTATGAGACTTTGAACAGTATTTTCCATTAATTTTATATTGTATAATATCAATAGAAACAAAAAAGATCAAAACAATTACGTACAATTTTTAGAGTATTTTGTCCGAAATCTTACGAGCGATCGAAAAACAAAACAGTTGAATCTGCAAAAATAAGTAGTTCTTGTTTTTTTCAGTGCATTTGATGAGGAGATTATGGCTCTAAAATACCAACGAAAGGATTCTGTTGTTTTTGTGACCTTTTTTTTAGCCACAAATTTTTCTATTTTTCGACACATCAAAGTGTGATTTCACTTTCGTATGTATGATATCTTAGAATCCAATGAAACAAGAAAATGGTAAAAATTTCTGTTGTTGTTGCTGCCGAAGTGGACCTCTAGCCATCGTTGTTCAGCTGCCGAAGACTGGTTATTCGAAAACCGAATCCATTCCAATCACAGTGGAGGTTGACAATGGCAGTAGAGTCCCAATTGAAAATGTGTCTGCGTTCTTGTGTCAAGTAATTTTCAATACCTATCTTTTTATTTTCCCTTTTGCAACTTTTTTATTTAATTTTAATGAATTTTCTGCACAAGAAAGCATGAAATAAAGTTGCATAAAAACCTAGGTACTTATGACATTTTGTTACGTATTGTTGTTACTTAATTGCATGCCTGTAGTCATTATCCGTTCATTTTTTGCAGAAAATTTACTGGAAAGCCGATTTCACTTATTCTAAATCAAATAATGCTAGATTGAAGAAAGTAACATTTGGCGAAGTGCCAAGGCACTCTTCCATAACATGGAGTAAATCGTTGTCGTTACTCGATGTCCAATTTCCTCGAAACATTTCCAAGTGTAAATTCATCACTTTATCGCACACGTTGCAGGTAATGACCAATTTGCAACAATCATTTTTTGAGAACACACTGTGATGTGTTTATTGAATTTAAATAATAGTATGTTATAAAATTTAGGTTTCAGCGGATCCATGTGGCGCTCACAGAGATTTAACAGTGGAAATTCCTCTGACAATCGGCGATATTCCATTTTACGACCAAGACAGATTTTCGCCTCCTTATGCTGGTCAACTTTGTATCAATCCAGATCCGCCGCCACAACTCAGTTCAACTCATGGTCCGAGAAGCAACTGAACTTTACTCTGATGAATACTGGTACTTCTGGGTACAAGTTTTCGGTATATTTTGTGAGGCCAATAAAATTTCTGTTTAGGTATTTCAAAACAAGAAGCATTTGTACGAAAATAACTTGGAAAACTGTAAACTTTTTTTTTAATTATACTATTTTGAGCAAGTCGTGCGAGAAACGTCCTGCCTATATACAAGTCTTATGAAATTTCAGCTGAATATGGTTATTACAAGTCAATTTTGAAGGCTACACTACAGCCCGATTCACATTTTGCTAGTTTTCTAGCTATTCACCAGCTACTTGGGACACAGTTCTTTTAACAGTTGAAGTCACTAGCCATTTTAGTCATTTAAAGTCAACTTTAACTTAGTGAAGAGTCTTATAAGAATCTCATGTGGCAACTTCCAAGTTTAAGTTGATCTTAAAATGGTTGAAATGGCGTAGTGAATTCAACAGTTAATAGATTAGTACCCCAAGAAGCTGGCTAGTCGCCTAAAAACAAAGGATTTAAAATAGCAGGTTATTATTATGATGCATGAAAACCTGAAGACGAGTGGATCTCAAATATCATTTAAAAATCCCAAAAACGACCAAAGATTTACATGAATGAATTGAAAATCAATGTTAATTTTTACTCAGCATTGTCTACCTGCATATATTGCCAAACAGGGTGAAAAATACTCACTCGGGGACATATCCAGGATTTCTTTAAGAAGAATCAAAAAAATTTGATGACTTTTATGGGGATATAATCCTACGTGAAAATTAAAGGCTCGGACCATGCTCTTGATGACAGTCACCGGTAAAAGGTTGGCTAATTTATTGCACTGTTTTACAAAACACTTATAAATTACTTATTGCATTTTACATGTGATTTTTAATAACCTGGCCATGACTAATTACAAGTGTTATGCGCCAACTTTGCCCAAATATCATTATAATATTAGGTGCATTGTATGTTTCTTACAGTTGTGTGTTATTGGTATCTTTACATGTACCTTTGATAGTAGATGTGAACATTCAATATTACATTAAAACAAAAAAGCCGATCATATGACAATTAACCCAACGATATTTTGGCAAACCTGGTGAGAGATGCTTGTGGACTAATTGACTTATAGCCAATTATTTCATGATGGTAAGCAAGTGCACCTGTCACACTACATCTAATCTTGATAAGGCATAAAATACAACGCATTAATTAACAGCCAATCATGGTAGCCATTAGCCAATGTTTACTGAAGTTGACTCCTTGTACTTATGTATGTACAAATAGTCTGTAGACGCCTTCTTCGATGTGAATCTTTTGCATACAACCAAAAGTATTCTTTGATTCTGAAAAAATGACAAAACGGATTGGGCTGATAATTTTCCTTATCTTTTAAAAACTCTTTTATCATTAACTTATGGATGAAAATTGTCAAATTGGGTTTCCTTGCGAAGTATTACTGCGCTAGAGTTTCTTCTTGAAGTCATATCAAAAATTTTAATTTCGTTAAGGCTAACAGGTTATCGAAATTTTCGACAAAGTTCTTCATAAATTTCGACTTTTTCGAGTATTTGTCGTGCATTTATTTTATCTTGTCATTGACTGCTCACTTTCGATAAGCGTATAGGTAGTTCAAAAAAACAATAGACGACCCGCAATGTTTACGCTGAGTCATGCACTTACCTACCTACATATACTTGGTATAAAAAATACTACGAATGTAAATTTTATTCTTGTTTGATGAGTCGCCTTCTAGTTAAGCAGCGCAGAAGTTGTATCTAACAATTTTTTCATAATGTTTTGATACGTTAGTCTAACGGTGTGAATAAATTCAACAGGAGGTTTATTAATTGTTCTATTTGGTTTTTATTTTTTTAACCTATTTCACTTTGAGACCATCAGAAGTGAGGCTTTTCATCCCCAGATTGACTTACGTTCAATGTTGATATATAGACCTTGTGATAACGATAATGAGTCGCCATTTTCAGTTTTTTTTTTTTATATCGTTCATACTGCTATAACGTAAATGTATAGGAATTCAAGAATATGAGTAACGAAAAAACTTATAATTGCGTCATTAATATCATCGTCAGGTAAATTGATTTACCAGAAGTAAGATCCTCGGTTAAGAGAAAAAGAAAAATCCAAAGCAAATTGGAACATTGACTTTTCTTAAATGTTACCTTTATGACTAATTGATACATAGTATTGTTGTTTATGCATTTTACATAGTATGATAATTATAGCCGTAAAAATAATGGAAAATTCGCTAATATGTTCGAAGACACTCACGCCCCACTCCGAAAAATATGAATAAATATAAATTGTATAAAACCAAAGTTCATCAAACTACCAAGCAGTGGACCATGATTGTGTGAATTATAAACTACCTACCTCATTGTACACCAACGTGAACGCCATTGCTGTATGAAATTAGCCAGTCATTTTCAATTCATTCGAATCATACGAACTAATTAGTGCATACAAACAGGAATGTAAGTTTTCTAAAATAAAATTAACTAAAACTCACGAAAAATTGAAACCATCATTAAATTAAATTATTATTTACGAAAAACTACAGCCTGCATAATATTGCGTACAGTACCTACAATGAAAGTGGAAAAATTATAGTTTTTATTTTAATCAAACCAAAAAAAAACATTAAGAATTGAGCTGTAGCCTACTTCTTCAAAAAATAAATGTCTAGTAGGTAAGCGGTTTTTGAGGATGATGCATTAATATATATATAATTATACACTCTAATTGGCAAAAATGATAGTATGTGGCACTGGTACACTGTGCCTGTTTTAATATGAAACTTTTTTCTTATCTTTCTCTTTTTAGGCTTCTATCTTTTGTGAATATTGAATCACTATTCCTGTTTTCTCCTTTTTTATTGGTTATTCTCTACCACTACAGCTTTATTTTTCCCAAGCTTGCGGCCAAATGCTCAAGTGACATATAATTTACAATACCTACTGTGCCCGTAAGCACTCATTTGGATTGATCTTTGACTTATTTCTTAAACAATGTGATAGCTTTATACGAAATCCATTTGCCAGACATTATGAGTGAGAGAAAGCGAGAACAAGACCAAAGTCTGAAATCATGATCTTGCATAAGTCAGGGCCGGATACAAAATTTTGTTGAAGGGGTGCACTAAACCAAAAAAGTAGTTACCTACTGATGGCCCAGAGAAGAGGTAAATGTCCCCCCAAAAATATTTAATCCCTTCTATCCTCTTCCCGCTACTGTAATAATATTAATGCCAAACTAACTTATTTGAAAGCATCTCTATTTCAGTCCTAGTGCTATCACCAACAAAAGTCATGGTCCTTCTGAAAACCCTGACCTCTCCTCTTTATTTGTTTTTAGATTCTTACTTTGCAACTTATTCCTATTCGTTCATTTTTTAATTTTGTTTTAGCTTTATTGAAGAAAATTTCAGTTTATTTTTATGGTAATAAATAAAACACATCTTTGAAAAGTAAAATGTACAATATTACTTAACTACACTTTACTGAAAAGTCCTCAAAAAAATTAATAGCAAAAATACTATACCTAAATATAAGAATTATTTTAAAAAAATTTGTTAATAATGAAAAATATTTGCATTTAAAAAAAATATATTAGCCTTTGCTGTTCTTACAATACAATTATTCCACTTTTCAGTTTTATTTACACTACTTAATCTATTATCATTGCTTTTTATGGGGACAATACTATGAAGTACAAGGGCTCGTACCCCTTGATGAAAGTTGGCGCCAAAAGGATGGCTTATTTTTATCTCTATAACGTTAAACAATTACAAGCACGTATGTTTGTATGTTCTTACCTGTATATACCTACATATAGGTAAGATACATTATACAAACTGTGACAAATTGCCTGATAAAGATCTCGGTGATACCACAGCATGGCACCAAATGCGCTGCGTCATTTCTTATCAACTTACAAAATAGGAAACAACATAATATTATAACATAATACCATATGTATATGTACATACATGTATCTGTGTGTGTATGCTAAATCTCCTATATAAACTCACAGAACTGGCTAAAATTGCCAATATTTGCCTAGCATTTGGCTCTCCCATATATTTGTGTACGATATGGCGAAACACGCAAAGCTGTTGATTACCTTCTAGGTGCGAATACTTCTCATGACAAGGTATTCCACACTTTTTTTGTTTGTTTGTTTAATTTCCTTAGAAATTCTGTACCTAAACTAATAATTTAATGTATTTTTTCTATTTATCAAATAGTTTCACGTCCAAAAATCAGATAATTTTCATTTCAAGGAAGAGTACGCATCCTCTGAGCCCCTCTCTAGATCTGTCAGTGGAATAAATGATACTCTTCAGGGTCGTTCCTTATTTTGGTCTTGCTTAGTCAAGTTTTTGTCTTCACCTCAGTCTTGCTTACAAGATCGTTACTATTATCGATGTCTAAATTAAACTCATTGTTTATATCCTGGTCCTGACACCGACTCTCCGTCCTGATTTTGGTCATAAATGATCCGTTTAGGTCTCACAAACAAATCTTAGTCTTACTTCTGTATGCACTTATGATCAATGCTCATAATCTTCGTATCGATCTAACAAAAAATATAGATTGTAAGAAGAAAAAAAAAAAAAATGTCTGCCTCATGCTAACATGGATCCAGTTCACTCGTTTAAAAATTCTCATCAAGTAACGTATCTACGTTATTCGTGGATTTAATTTTCTACCAACCTTGTTAGTACGACTATAACTGCCAAATGCAACCTTTCCAAATTACACGTACCTACCTGGAAAAAAAAAAAAGAAAAAAGAAAAAGAGAAATTCATTTGGGCCTGCCTAACATTTTTTCGTTTTTCATTTTTGAAAAATTAACCTAACCACCCTTGACTTCGGGATTGCGGAGAAGAGAAAGGGGTCGTTTGCCAAGCTTTGCACGTCCATTTTTACCATCCAGGATTCAGCCGTTTCACTGGGCGAAATATGTAAAAAGTACAGCGCGTGTACGCCCATCTAATGACCGAAATTCAGTCTCGCCTTTGGTCCGTTTTAAAAAATTATTCTGCTAATTATTTAGTCGCGAAAAAATTTGCTCTTTATAACCATTAAAATTCATTTATCTACTGTTGCTACAATAATGGAATTTTAACCGCGGATGCTGCATTGTAAATTACCGGCTATTGTTACCGACATATCTGACAAAGAATAATGATTATGTATGTCACAGTTGGATATGGTAAATCTTCCTGATATGTTTTGTGGTTTTTTTTTTTTTAATCTTTTTTGTTCTTTTTTTAAATGATGTTTTTTTGTTTGTGATCGTAGTTTTGGTCCTTTTTTTTTTTCATTTTTATTTATTTTTAACCTGGCAACATTGAATTGCGACGAGGTAACACGTTAACTACCCCCAATATAATCAAGTCACGTTTCCGGAATCACAGATGGCGAATGTTGGCGGTACCGGATTTCCTATTTCGCCCATCTCCATCATCCCTTTCATATAAAATTAGGTAGTTTATATCTATCATCGGGGTGCAGCGGAGTCTTTTCATTTTTTTTCTTTCTTTTCCGACGTTATTTGTCAAAAAATAAGAAAAAAAAAGAAAAAAGTCCAAAGAAAAAAAAATCCAGAAAGAAAGATGTAGGTAATTTGGCCATAGCCTTTATTCGCCTTATAACTAATTCGTTGTGGTTCCACAGAATTTTATGAAATGAAAAATGTACCTACGTAGGTAATAGCAGAATATTTGGTAGAAATTTCACGAAGACAAATAGTCGAGAGTTGTGCGAAAGAGGGGTAATTTTCGTGTGAGAGATACGAAGTACAACAACGAATGTGGCGGATTAAGACTTTGGGAATAGGGTAATCATATTTGATAATCTGCAAGGGTCGAAAGATTTGTTTATGTTTTTAAAATTAGGTTTTTTTTTTTTTTTTCGATCTCCAAAATATAAAAAAATTTTTCATTTTTGACTCAGTAAAAAATGGCGAATCAAAATTGGTATTCTTAATTTTTTTTCTGTAATATTGATAGGAATTCAAAATAATAATTTAATTATTCTATAGGGGGGATTTGGAAAATAAAAACGAATTATGTCAATAATCGTATTTACACATTCACGAAGAACAGGCAGCAATAATTCGTACATTACTTATTTTATTTACCTACATAGGTCGGTACTGTAAATTTGGCAAAACTATTGACACGGTATTCTCAATTTTATGTATTACGAGTGGTTAATTCCTGGTGAAAAAATATGCTTTTAGGCTATTTTTGAGACTACGAATTTTGAAATAAGAATACTCTGAAGAGTCTTATGAGTCAGAGTCTTCAGAGACAAAAGTCCAAGTCTTGTTTAAATTATTGACCTATATATACCTAACTATCGTCGGCCTTATTAATAAAGTGCGTATCTTCAAAAATTATGAGCAATCCTGGTAGATTTTTTTGAAATGCATTGATTAGTGTTGGGCATGTCTCTGAGAAATGAATATTTTTTAAAAATGCGTATAAGCTACATTTAGTTTATTCTTGAATGAAATGTGCGTATCTCTAAAGAATATCTCGAATTGAACAAGGAAAAATGTGTATCTCCAAGTGAATTAAGTAAGAACAGTGCGTATCTCCATTTATTTCTTATATTACCTAGATTTATTATTTATTCATGAAGAGAACTGCAAAAATTTTATTGCCAAAAATTATTTTTCAGTATAATGTTTTTACTAACCCAAGTTAATAAAAACATTATTTAATATTGGTGCAGAAAAACTGTTTTTTCCTTCTCCTATAAAATTAGATAAATTGGAGATACGCTCTTTACTAATTAGGCCAACGCTATAATTTTATCATCTAATTTCTGATGATTGAAGGCCATATGGCAAAGCAGCATGCCAAATTGGGCTCTAAGACACCTCATCGTTTAACTCAGGATCACTTCGTTTGGCCTGTGACAGAACAAGAAGGAGCACTTTGGTGCAGGTAACCTCCTCACTCCCATTGGTATATTCCTTCTCTAAATTTGGGTACATGTTATAGGCTAATGTCATCATTTGTTGACAGCCTCAGGTCCTCCTTGATTATTGTTGCCAGTATCACAACTGGAACAGGGGTTGTGAGTGCTAACAGATGGTGCTGCATAGCATCCAACATTTGCCACGTTAAATTCAGGTTCCATCTACTAACGAATTAGTCAAAATTTCTCATTTCCCTTTCTGTTATTTCGTCATCCTAGAACAAAACTAGCCTCAGTGGAAAAATAATATTTTCTTGGAGAGTGAAATGCAAGTTCAGGACATTGAAATTTTTCAGTTATTGCTGAGACATAAAGAACAAATAATTATTATATATTAATGATAGGAATAAAGTAAAGATATTATTAAGAAAAAAATTGAAATTTTATTATTTTCTGTGGGGACTATACATCTCGTACGCACGTCATTCCTTATCAAGTGTATTATACTCAACATCATATATACACTGTTTCTTCGTATGTTCTTATTTGCACATGCAGGGAAGTAAGATGCAATGTTTGGCCAATGACAAAATAATACATAAAGATCTCGTTGATGTTTTGGATCAGTACACAAATGTATTATGTCATTTCTTACCCATTGTCATAGCAATGAATAAGAAATTACGTAATTTCTGCGACACATATACATATGTATATGTACATATGTGCATCTGTGTGTGTGTGTGCCAATTTCCTTACATAAACTCACAAAACTGGCAACAAAATTGCCAGTGTTTGCCCAGGTTTTGGTTTACCCGTATGTTAACATTCATGAAGAGGTTGAACACGCAAAATCTTTAGATTACCTTCTGGTGAGAATATCTTTTCACAACAAGGTATTCCACATTTTCCTATAAATTAAGGGACCTAAGATATTGTATTGAACAGAATTATCATCCACAAGTATTGTAAGTCCGTCAAAAATTACTTTTACACTGAGCACTGAATGAAAACGGCGTAAAAGTGACTTATCTTGAACTTGAGGTAGTTCTACACTAATAAAATAATTTAGAACTGTAGTTCTTTAACTGTCGTGACACTTTTTTGTATAATGTAACGATTTGTATGTTTAGGTACAGATATTTATCTATTGTGACACTTTACAACATGGGTGTCATTGACTTTTCACAACTCTCTGCTGTAATAGGTATGTCAAAATTTGTTTTTGGAGTAACTTTATCTCAGGGTGTAAGGGCTTTCAGTTTTAAATTTACTATCACTTTGTAGTCATTTGAATTCTCTATTCAATTGTATAAAAAGTTAAACACTTATATAAAAACTTCAGAAAATATTGCGAAATAATTTTCGTTTAACATAATACAACACTTCTAGGTATCTAATACACTGTAAAGTTGTTAATTTTTATATTTAAATTACTTTACCTATCTTATGAAAATAGGCCTAAAGGAACTTTTGAATTCAAAATACTTGCCTACTTAAGTCTTTAAAGAAAGTCCGATAAAGAAATTTGAGTTGGTACTGTAAATTTGGCTGCGTTTGACATAGTACATTTTTATATGTAATTAAATAACCTTCACTGTTAAATCTCAATGTTTCTTTTTTTTTCGGTACCTAACATTTCAAAATTTTTCGAATAACTCAATCACCAAAATTTCACTTTGAAGTGTCTTTTTAAGAATATCAAATCGAAGTGAAGGATTACGTATAAATTAAAAAGCTATCGCTTATTGATTTAAAAAAAAAAAAGCAAAAACAAAGGAGAAAAAGTAGTGCTGAACACAAAATTAACCAATAAATCTTAAAGTTAGGTTGTTGCCTTTTTATACGCATCGTAAACAATGACAACCTCTGTTTGAGAAAAGTAATGAAACTTTTAGTGTAATTTCTCCCTTATACGAGAATATGCAAGATGTAGGCTCCAATAAGCTTTAGCTCTAAGAAGTTACGACTGGTATAAAAATTTCACCGCAAATATTTTCTTCTTTATTTTATTCTGTCAGGAATTTTTTTCCTCCCCTTTTCTTTTTTAAGCAGATTCTTTTTACTTTTTGTTTTGTATCTCTTTTTTTTTCTTTTTTACTTTTTTTTTTCCACTTTTCTTCAAGTGAGTTATTTCTCTGAACGAGTTAACGAGCCTCGTTCTCAATTTAATGCCTATCATGGTGTGGTAATGCCTCAATAACACATGAAATGAATTTTCTTTCTAACGTTTTGCACTCGCAAAGGTGTCGTAAAATAGATAGAAATCTACTGTTAGAGCAATAAACAAGTTCGATTCTCGTATTATTTTTATCGAATTTTTTTTTTCTTGATTTCCGGTGAACCTTTAATTTAGTAAGCGTACAACTACAGTTTTAATTTTGCTCATTTTGAGTATTTTTCACAGATTCCACTAACATGAAGAGCCGTTTTTATCGGGTAAGCCTGTGTAACAATGTTTAGTTCAAATAAGCATCGAAGGATTGAGAAAATACAATCCCAAAATTCCGAGGAATTTGCTTTAAACAAACAAGACGGATAATTTATACATCTACAATATTTCAGAAAATATTGTAGTAAACGATTTAAATCATGATGAAGGCTGATCCAAAAGTTATTACTTAATCAGCGTCTGACAAATATTTTTGGTTTAGAAAGAGGCTACTTGGAAAATACCTTAGTTAGTCAAAATGATCATGATAAATAATTTCCTAAGCCATGTATAATCAATATCTTTCCCCTGAAAATCAAAATTTTTCAGGCAGAGGATGGTATTTTTGGACTCGCAGTTATCATTTTTTCAATTTATTTAAATACACGATGGTCAAATACAGAAAAACAAAAAATCAAATTTGGCTTTATTAAAAGAAATGGAGTTAACTGTTCTTAATTCTGAACAATAAAATCACTCTATTTAGCTTTTGTAAAATCCATTTTCTAGTTTACTGTTTTTATTTGTGATCCTACTCATCTTTAGAAACAGAAAGTACCAGTAAAACAATTAATTGAGGAAGTCCAAGAATAGTTTTCTGTCAGGAATTAATTGTTCGAGTACTAATTGGCTACTCTGATATAACTTGTTCTCTATATTAACATTTCTGCGTATTGTTGTTGTGATTCACTTCTTTGTATTTGTCTTCTGTTAACGATTTTCGATTAGTAAAAATCTTCTGTGATTTTACTTAATACAAGATCTATCTGGAGTGATATTTCTGTGTTTTATTAATTAATTTATTTTCGTCGTATTCATCTCTACATCAAAAACTGGACATCAAGCTCCCTCTGATGTCTAATATTTCCAAAAAATTTAACCTAAACATTATTAACTTTAGATAGGTACGTTTTCTTTCTATTCAACAGATATTCCATGTATTAAGTTCTTGGATAGTTTGAAGATTTTGAGAAAGGAAAGTAGGAGAAAGTTAGCAGAGTCAAATTTTCTGATAGATGTACCCACTTAATAACAGAGTTTTGTATAGGTAAAATTCATTTCTATTAGACATCGGAAGGCTTAATATCTATTTCTTGATATAGAAAAGAATATGACGAAATAAATAATTATAATTAGTAAAGAGACACAGAAATACTGTACCAGATGTGTTTATTAATAAAATCACATTTAAATGTGTTCACTCTATAAAACAGTAAGGTAAATATAGTAACTGGTAACAAATAGAATCGGTGTAGCCAATTAACACTCGAACAACTATAATTTCTTAACAATTTAAATTTATCATTGTGCAGGGAATGAAATCCTGCGATTCGTTTTTTGTCGGTGATGTCTCAAACTCTACACTCAACAGAATCAATAGAGCACTATACTAAGACACAAACTATGTAGGTAATGCCCTAACACAAAAGTAAAAAATTAGATCATGAATAGAGCACATTAGTTATACTATATTACAGCAGTTAGTCAAACACTTTAGGTTCTGAAGAACTGATATGCGAGCTTCCACTGTAAGGCCTATTCTCCTATTTGAAGAATTTTCTTCCTTTTGCGGAGCTCAATTTTATTATGGTTTTGTACCTCTCGTGTTCCCCGCAGGTTCAACCGTCTCGGCATACTGGCTTATTTTCAGCTTGCCAGCGTAAATTACTTTCACATATTAAATTATTATTAGGTAACGCAGTTCCGTTGCATAGTTGGCCCCTTTTCGAGCCTTGGAGTGTAATCCGTAGTTACGAGTATTTCAAAATGTGAATAAAAAAAACCAACAATATTTAATTCGAGAGTCGCATGCATTTTGTCGTTAAGTCTACAATTTTCCCTCCCCTCACAACTGACTGACTCCAGTTTTATTTTATGACGAAGGGTTGAAAGTCGATTTAGAAAAATTGAAATATTATTTTCTGTGCTTCGATTTTTCTTCTCGTGTCTTTCGTTTAGCAAAACTCTTATTGATTTAATTTAGGCTATGATGTTTACACGTCGTCAATCACAGTTCAATATCTGTCACATCGTCTAATCTCCACCCACTTCAAAAACCATTATCGTACCTTTACACAGGCACCAGTATAGCAGTTTCTCTATAACAACTTACTTTGCTCTGACATACGTGAAATGCGAAAAGTAAGATAGAAAAATAAAACTTTTCACCCTCTAAGCTCGTATCCCACGTTGTCAACAATATCAATAAAACAAACATAAAATGCCTCCAAAAACATTTACACTGTATAACATCTCGCAGATTGCCATCTTGTTTCTTGTGTTTCTCTTCATTTCCTACATTTCAAACGAATATAAATAATGTGGCAACGTTGGAACGTTATCGCATTACGTTAATATTTTTTGAATTAGCAGGATAACTTTTTAATCAATTTCATAAAAGGAACTTGAACAAAAAAAAAAAATTCCTTCAACTTGCATGATAAATGAAAATGAGTTCTGTTTTTTTGAAATAAAAATATAAGGTTACGGTTTTTTCCCCTCTTTTTTTCCCTTTCAGTCTTTTTTGCAATAAGCGAAGATTCATTTGCTCGTATTTTAATATGAAATATTTTCACGTTTTGTCAAGGAAAAAAGTAATGAAAAAAAGAAAAAAAAGTAAATAGTTCAACGTAAAAAAGGTGATCCGTTACTTAAACGATTTCACTTTTTCTTTCTGTTCTTCCTTTCTTTTTACTCTCTCCCATTTTGTTGGAGTTTATTTTTAGTCATAGAAATTAAATATTAAATTTTCTTAGATACGAAAAAGGAGATAACAATGAGAAAGACAGAATAGTAACCAATTTTTAAATTTTGTCGAAAATAGTCCAAAATTGTAACATACCTTACGATTTTCTTTAATAAAATTTTATAAAAAAAACTACCTTGGAATGGTACAAGGAGCTGAGATTTGTACTGTCAGAGGGATTTTCGCAGCTATTACCTTAGTCGTTGAAATTAGTACCATGAAATTGTTTCAAAGCAATTTCCAGTTAGTTATTATTTTTAATGTGAGAATAAAAAATATAAGGTACATATTATTGAACATACTGGAGAAAAAATTACTATCTTTGTGACAATATTTGTCACTTCTTAAGTCAATAATAATTAGTTTTCTTAAACTATCATATTGTGTCTTCATTAAAAACATAAAAATAATACCGACAATATGTCTGTTTAATAGGTGAGTACCTACTTATGGAATAAAGTTCAGGAATGTTAGTAATTTTTAATTACTTACAGGTTATTTGATGCAGAAAATTTGAAACTGGTTTATTAAAAAGACTGTTCGATTTTACAGGGTAAAACTCGAAAAAACTTTTTTTTCTAAAGAAATTTGAAATTTCTAGATCCGACTTGTGTTGAAGTTCTGATGACGTGTTCTTTTCTGAATATTTGATTATCCTATTACCCACTGTTTAACAGAGAAGTTCTTTAAAATTGTTTTATTGAGTTGTAAGTAGGTAGGTATCCATTTATTTGAGTTTTTCCACTTCACAGAACTGACACAGAACTTAAACCATTGCGATGAACTGAAAAGTATTTTAGAACTAGTCCACAAGTAGAACTTACATTTTTGTCACCTAGAGCATATAACTAGCTTTCAAGTATAACCAGCCCTGCCTGTCCAAATAATACGCATGGAATAAGAAAAACTAAAACATCGTTATAATTTCATTCATACGTTTTTTGCGCAATTTTTTTCGGCCTACCTTTGCATTTTGAGAAATTAGAGATTAACGTATCAAATAAATCAAGTCCAGCGCCATCAGTCTGGATCCACCTTCACATTTTTGCAACTGTGTATGGTAATTTGTTTATCAAATGCCGAGCAATCAGTCTGGCAAGAGCATAGATAGCTCGATCGTAAGTAGGTGATCCACAACTTCTCAAATGTGTCTTCCAATACCTCATTTTCACTGTTAAAATGGTTTCATGAGCCATTGAAAGATACAACGGAAATTTAGTATAAGGGAGCATATTTATATTATTTATTATCACCCAGCTTTTGAAGATTTACCTATATTTGGGACGAAGAAAGACAGTTTTGATCACATTATTTAAATAGTCATATCTTTTTACACCTTGTTGTTATGAGTCTGAATAGTTTATTTTTAGCGAAAAATTCCACAAAAAAAGTGTACGTAACCATTTAGTGAAAATTGAATAGATAAAAAACAATCAGGTTTGAAAATTAGAAAAATTAAATTAAAACTTTTCTCTTTAGGTTACGACAGTTGAGTGATAAGAGGTGGGTCCGGGATTGAGTGTTTGAGAAGACGAGAAAAATCCAGTTGAACGAATATCTATGATGTTTAATGGGGTATGCGTTTCATCTAGAGCATACTTGCACATCCCTAAAAACAGTTCCAAGGACGCAGTATTCAGTTGCATGTGCCCGTTTTTTTAATGCATTTTGGTGCTGAGAGGTATGTGCTCGGACAATCGCATACCCTGTGTTGTCACACTGGAAGTAGTGTTTTAACAGTATAAAGTTCATATGCCAATTTTTTTCTCGGAAACTATGAAAACCTATCAGCATAAAATTATGAATATTATGATCTAACGGTGACAAGAACGTTTTTAAAGGGGGACTTGGAGAATAATCCTCCCTACTGCCAATGTGGGGACTCACATGTATGAGGAATAGGGGCTCGGACCCATTGATGACAGTCGCCACCCCAAAGGGCAGGCAAATATTCGTCCTTGTGACGTAAAACACAAATTACGTTCGATTGTAATTACCTGCAAGTACATGCAGGTAATGTACGAGTACCAAATTGTGACAATAGAATAATATCACGATCCGTACACAAACCGGCCAACCATCTCTTATCACAATAGGGGATGATGTAACCAGGCCGTTCTCACTAACGTACGTATTTCTTACATATGTGTGTTTGTGTGTGTGTAAATAAGGCAGTATAAAAACCGTCCAAACTGGCTCTAAAATTGCCAGTGTTTGCCTTGGTTTTGGCTTACCCATATGTAATATATGAAGTGGCTTAACACGCTCAAATTCTGTTGAATTTACCTTCTGGTGAGAATACTTTCTCACAACAAGGTATTCCACAGCCAAAAAAAAAGGTCAATTTAAAACACAACTATTCGCGTTTTCAAATTTTACATCTATGAAATATGTAAAAAAGTGTTAAACACTTCCAAAAAAATTCATTAATATTACAGAATTTGATTCATTCACCCTTAGAAGAGGTCCTAAAACCAGGATGAACGGTGAGCTTTTTGCATTAGTGATGATGAAAAAGTGCAAGACCAAAATCATGAAACAAGACTGTGATCAAGACTAAGATTGACTGAATAAGAAGAATACCAAGATCCTGGACTCCATACTGTGCAAGATCAGAGCGAAACGCATAATTTAAAAAGGGTAAACAAACTAAAATATTCATCATCTTTCCATTAATTTTAATAATTTGCAGTATAATAACACTTCAGAGGGTTTCATTTTTTTTAGAGGGGGCCAGGCTCGGCTTTTTTTGAAGTTCAAAGTTAACCAGCGGAATGATAAAGATAAATGTTACACCTACCTATAATTTAATCATTGTAATTAGAAAAAAATGGTGTAAGAAAGAGTAAGACTAATTATAATTAGGCCACACCTAGACTAGTCAAGACTAAGACAACGACCAATAGTGTTGATCTGGCTTTTTAACTACAAATAGGTAATCGAGAACAGAATTCATAATTAATATACAGTAGCCAAAATTCTGTAACTTGTTTGGCTTGGGAAACGCAGAAAACTTTTAAATATTGTTCGCTAAATATGATCGGTTCTTTGTGTACCCTATAGTTTGACGTACGCTCGCATAATGTAATTTTCCATTATCATAAGTTGCACATCTAAGGATGAATTCTATAGAAATTACACTGACTAATGAAAAGTAACGAGGCAGGTATCGGTGCGTGAGTACACAGATAGTTATCTAAAACAGGCGAAGTTGACGGATATTCCATTGATTTTTCTGTTTAGGAGATTTTCAAATTGAATCGTTGACAAAATTTTCTAACAAAATAACCTAAAAGTCGACCCTATCAATATTTTCAAAATATTCTTTATTTCAATATTTCAACCGTCTTCTGCTGAACCAATGTTTTCACAGTCAAAAAAACAGAGTTGAACTGAAAAACCACTAAGAATTTACATTTTCTAATGTACGCACAGCGGAGAACGATGAATTTTTCTATTTTCCTCCGCCATGCTTTCGTCCTTCTCACTCGCAATCTCTAACCCTGTCTCCTTTTATGGCACGTTCACTCGATTCACGAATGGCGAAAAAAAAATGCTTGCCTAATAATGGAAGATACGTGACTTAACGCCGCAAGGTGTTTTGTTTTGCATCTGTTTATTCGCGTTTATCTTTGTATGGGCCAATTTAGGAGAGAGAAAAAAACTGTAAGATTTTGGAGTTAGGAAAAAAAAGAAGAAAAATGAAAACCAAAAAAAAAGAGAAGAAAAAATTTCGAATATTTTTCTTTTCACTATTCCACGCCAGAATGTATATTGAAATACCTAAACGTATCGTGTAAATAACCCAACCATATTTCACTCCATTTTTGTGTCATTGGTTCAACCATTCCGTCTTTTTTTTATTTACCTAAATTTTTCATCGTAAATATATCGATATATTACATGTTTGTAAAGAAAAAAAATTCAAATTTCAACCATTTTTCTAAAGTGCACGTTCTTAGATAGATTTTCATGCATGAGAAGATGAAAGAAATTCATTTTCTGCTGAAGGTTACATCAGAAAATGTAAAAAGCATCATATAGGCCACATGCATTAGAACATACACCTATACCTACCAAATGAAAGCTGGAGAAAATCTGATGGTTGGATGATGACCATTGTGTTTGTTATCCCGGATAGTTGTGAACAAACACACAAAATAAATACATACTTTACGAGATAATATTAAATACGAAATTAAAGTCACAATATACCGTCATAATAAAATACTTATACTTAAATAACTTCGCTTCTTTCGCGGATAAACGTACGTAATATTTCTATATACTAATACTATACCTAATATTGTCTCACCTCAACATAGGGTGGACGACTAACTTGGCGGTGTGTAGGAACATCTACAGACTTTAGAGTTCAATGTAGAAGAACTACCTTGAAGCTCTTCAGAAAGGAAAGTGAAGTTTTGATCGATTTACCAAGTGACTTCTTTTTGAGCCTAATATTGTTTACTTTTTCACAAAAGGTACCTCAGGTACATGCCAGAATAGTGCTGACAGTTATGCTGATTAGTTGAACGTCTGCATAACTGTTAGCCTTATTAATTGGGTTACTAACGGAGGTAACAGAGAATATTTAGAAGAAATATTCGCCGTTAATTGTTGCGGAGTATTTAGGTCAGCAAATATGTTCGTCTGCCTAAATACGACAAAACAACCATTCAAAATGAATTCCAAGATTTCGTTCGACAAAGCTTACAGACTGAATTTGAATTAGTAAAAATCTCGTATCAAAATTAATAAATTTTGAAGGTAAAGCCGAGTGTATTTTTTCATATAGATACCTGTAGGCTGAGAGGAATAAAGAAACGTAGTGTCGGGTGTATCCCAAATGAAAAATTGAAACCACTCATTACGAAGCTTTTTAGTGACATTCCAGAGATGAACTTATGTAATAAAGCTCAATATACGAGGGGTGTTCAATAAAGACTGTCACTGGCGCTGCTAACCGCGAATGGGTGGAGCTACGTGCCTGAAACATGCGGCATTTGATTCCTCATTCAGTTTTACATATATAGTTGAAATTTCAAGGTGATCGGTTCGATTGTACTGTTTCTATAATTTTTTTTCTGAAGTATTCACAATTTTTGCCTCTAAAGTTTACAATGCCGGATTATCGAGATCAACGGTACGCGATTAAATTTTGTGTGAAATTAAAAAAATCCACTACTGAAACCTACGCCGAGTTGAAAAAGGCATTCGGTGATGATGTTATGAATAAAAGAACATGTTTTTTTAGTGGCAGAGAGAGCTGTGAACTGGAGGGAGGAGATGGCGCGCCTGTTACCACGCTTACTCCAGTAACAATCAACACTGGCGCAGCGATTATCCACACCGACCCTCGCCTAACCATCAGTCAACTATCACAAATACTGGACATATCGGTAGGAAGCGCTCACACATTATTAAAGGACCATTTGAACATGTCACGAGTGTGCGCTCACTGGATACCGCACTACCTGATGCCAGATCAGAAGGGCAACCGTATTGACATCTGTCGTTTGTGGATGGATTGCGTAGCGGAGGAAGGCGATGCTTGGTGGAAAAACATTATAACAGCTGACGAAAGCTGGATTTATTGCTATGATCCCGAAACTAAGCAGCAAAGTAGCAAATGGGTCGGTAAAGGCGAGCCTGTATCAAAAATGTTTCAAGGCGAGAAGTCAGCTGCGAAGGTGATGGTCATTACTTTCTTCGATTACCGCGGTATGGTGTACACCCACACGGTTCCACAAGGCCAGACAGTCACTGCAAACTACTACATATCCGTTTTGAAGCAGTTGGTGAAGGATCATATCCCCAAAAAGCGTCCAGACCTCATAGGAAATTGGAAACTTCATCAGGACAATGCCAGAGCACACGTCGCCAATGCGTCGCTCGCGTTCCTCGCCAAAAAAAACATCAAAACAGTGCCGCACCCACCTTATTCCCCGGATTTGGCTCCGAATGACTTTTTTCTTTACCCCCAGGCCAAAAACACCTCAAAGGCAAATGTTTTCCCTTTGCAAACGCTGCTGTCAAGGCTTTAGAGGAGGTTTTAAAAACAATTTCTAAAGATGGCTTTGAACACGTGTTCCTGGAGTGGCAGCGGCGCTGGAAAAAGTGTATAGACTTGAATGGAGAGTATATTGAACGTGAACCGGTCGATGTTGCTTAATTTTTATAAATAAAGTTTTTCTGACGGTAGTGACAGTCTTTATTGAACACCCCTCGTACTTTCACCTCATCGACGAGAAAAATCATAAAATAAATTACTAAATTAAAAATAGGTTAACTTGCCTCAAGTAAAATGTAACCCAATGCACAAATATTTGTTTATGACATGCCAAGATGTCAATTTTGACACAGTTTTAAATTGGTAGAAAGTCTCATTTAGGTACAATGTCTTAAATTGGTACAAAGTCCTTTATAGATACAAAGTCCTATATAGGTACAAGGTCCTATTTAGATGGAATGTCACATGACTGTCACACTTAAGCTACTACAAATTTACAAGGGTGTTATTTTTATTTTTTTCCCAGTTTTGATGCATAAGTCAGTGTCATTTAACTTACATTTAAAACCCTTAAATACAATGGAAAGGCTAATAGGTAGTTTTAATGTCCCAACAAAACACTATAAAAATGACACATTCAGGTCATATTCATATCAAAAGGAGATCTCAAACTTAAATTAACTATTGCAGTGAAAAATTAAGCATTTTAAAACCAATCAAGCTTTGAATATGCAACATAACGGGATGTACCAAACGTACAATCAGGCTGATCTGGACCAAAAACAATGAGGTCCATCCCTGTCTACATCCAAATAAGTGTGCTATGACTAGTTGATGAGAATTGTAACCTGTACCATGTTAAACTGAAATGTATAGATAAATTTACAGGTAATGCGAAGAGTATTTTTTGCAATATGGTTGACTTTTCAGTCCATCACATTATTACCCTCATTTTTCTCATGAAAAAATGAAGATAATATAGAATCCCTTGGAGGTTTATTGCATTAGGAGGGTAACTACATAAAATCGAATATTTATCACCTTTTAAACAGATACTCCCCCTTAGTCCTCCAAGATGTTTTAAACCATACTTCAAAGTTGTTTTCCTGATTTTTTTCACCTAAGGATCAACATTGTAAGATGTTTTATTTTCAGTTAAAAATTAAGGTGTCTCATAAAATTCTCTACAAATTACGTCATCTACCAATTTTTCATAAGCTTCATAGTTTTGTAATTGAAAGTTGTTAAACATTTTATTGCACAAAATTTGTATTTTGGGGACTGTATGAGAGGATATCATCAACTTGAGGGGAGGAAAGGTTTATGTTTCACAATGTCCACTACCCAACACACAATCTTTGTATAATACTTTTCCAAAAAATTCAGCAAAAAAAATTTTGTTCAGAAGTTAACTGGTAATATAGTGACCTAAAAGTGACAAAGTATAAACTATACTCTCAATAAACAAATATCAACGTTAGAAAAAAAGGAGCAAGATGTACTCCCATTCCAACATAGCTGAATGAATATTGATGATAAAAAAAAAATCCGCCTCTTTACCTGTAATTTTCTAGGCTATAATTATGTATTATATAATTATACATAATTATATACTTGTAATGGCATAAAAGAGGAATGTTAGAAGGAGATTTAACCACTTTATGCGTTACACCTTACAAGAGTATTACAATATTATACTGAATATTAATATTGGTAAATGCGAATTGTTCTAATTAATTTATCATCTACACTCATATGGTGGACCATATCTTTTCTGGATTTAGTCTTTAAACACAATATAACAACACAATTGATACTTTAAAATATAATAATTTTGTTCATACAGTACATGTATTTTTACATAATACAATTTCACGTAATAAATGATTGAATGAGTTCCTGGTAATATTCAGTATCGTCTACACAAAAATGTGTGTTTATATACACAATTAGATAAATTAGTGTTCACTGTGATTAGTGTAAAATGGGTATTAGTGTATGTGTATAAATGGTAAGAAAGAAGAAGAGTGTGTAGGAAGAAGAAGAAAACTCATCATAAAGAAGAAAAAAAGTCTAATTTGTAAACAATGCAATATTGTTTACATAATTCCACATATTTTCGTTTGTGTGTACGAATGTATTCATATATGGAATAATATATGAATAAATCCTTTAAAATACTTAAGTATAATGTTATATTTTAATTATGAATTTTATTTAATTGTGCCGCGTTTCCTAGAGTTATGAAACGTAAAAGGAACCTACCACCAACCCTGGGTTTTAATACCAGATCAACTTTTCAATATGTAGATTTTCTTCGAAAACCTCTAAAATATAATTTCGCCGAGGAAAAAATACCTACTGGTAGATGAGGATAACAAACAAGGAAGAAAGTCTACCATAAGAAAAGTTTCTTAAACAGAAATGGGGAAAAGAAAAACGAATAGAATCTCTAATTGGTGTCACGACGTCGCTACAATTTAAAGTTTAATAAATTGGCCTTTCGTGATTCGCATAAAAAGAAAAATTTTATCTTAACGAATCAACATTTATTATTTGTTATACTTACCCTTAGTAAGATGCATTATAGAAGATGCTACGAAAAATGTACAAACCGTAAAAAAATTCAAGTTAGGTAGCTACCTAAGTCTCAAAAATTGCTAATTATTAAATTTTGTTTGAAAAAAAGAAGAAGTTTCACAGATGCGTTTTAAATGAATATTGGAAAGTAAAAAAATTTTAATAAGTTTCAGTTAGGTTTTGGAGCAAATATTATATCCGTAGTGAACAATCGAAGCGTAAAATAAGTGATTTTTTTCTGGTAATATTGTTTTTTTTTATTTATTTATTTTTTTTAGAATAATTTTTTTCTCGCTCTAACGTGCGAGACCCTATTAATCAAGAAAAGGTAAAATCTTCCTCGAAGTCATGTTGATTGAATTTTCTCATTCATCTTCTTTAGACAGTTCGCTTCCCTTCCAAGGTAAACAATTTCGATACTTTCGATGATTTGGATGTATGAAGATGGTTTTTTTCATTCTTCTTCTCTTCTTTTTCGCTTTCTTTTTTTTTTTCTTTATTTTTTTGCCAGAAATTTATTTTTACATTTTGAAAGTAAATTCAATCACGGCTTACCCACATAAAGAGGTGAAGCCTACGCGACTGGTGAAATATTGAGCCCGTTGTGAATTTTTGATGGTTTATTGATTTCTTTTTATGCCGTCTGAGTAGTGAATCGTTTGTCATGTTGGATTAATAACTAACAGGAAAATATTCTGAATAAGAATAGCTTCTTGGGGTTGAAGTGGAGCAGAATTAATAATTTCGATGATATTTAACGCAAATATGGAGGCAGTTATCTAACTGGGGACTGCGATTCAACTGTAGTCTGATATTATTTCGTACCTCTTTTATTGTTTATAGTTGTCGTATAAAAACCTAATTTAATAAAGAGAATGAGATTCATATTTATATGGTAGGTAGTAAATAGGTGCCTACTTAACGAAAAAATAGAATAACTCTATAGGATCTGGGCATGCAATAAGAAAATTTTTGCTTTTCAAAAACGTAATTTTAAGGTTCCCTTCTCTCAAAGACTAGTGGTAGGTATGTAAGATATTCATCCTTTGGCTACCAGAATGTTATAAATTTATATTATTTTATTTTATTTTTATTTTTATCTCGCTTGGTTTTTTAATTAAAAAAATTTTTCATTCTTTCAATTTTATTCGTTTGCAGATCCGAATATCTAGTAAACATGATTGTCAGTCACTTATTGATATAAACATTTTTCTCACATTTTTAATCATTTTATGATTATACTGACACCTAGCCTAGCACTGGAAATGCTACTCGAATTTAATGGGCAATGGGGGAAATGTAGGATCCGGGTATGTTTTAAGAAAATTTTTGATTTCCAAAAACATAATTTTATCAAGGACCATGACTGCATGATATGGTAGTCGAAATTTTACTTGTTGAAAATACGTATTACTTCTGTTTCCCTACAGAATTCGCAGTAGCTAAAAGTAATTTTTGTTTTGTGTGTTTATAGTAGTTTTGTGTGCGTGTGATAAATTTTTAAAATACTTGTTGGTCATTTTGCAACAGCTCCACTCTTTCTTTTCTTACGTAATTTTCCTTGATTTTCCTTTTTCCTACGCCTATATTAACCAATAAATTCCATTCTTATTCTTTTTCTTCATTGTCTAAATGACAATATATTTTTTCAATCCTTTTACAAATGCTAAAAAATTCATAAAATATGAATTTTTATCGCCTACAACCATCTTTTCATCCCTCTAAAACAGTAATAAATTCCTTTAATAAGACAAATTGATCGCACCAGCCAAATTCTTTATTCTGTTTGTTTGATGATTTTCATAACATAATTACTTGGTTGATCATTCATCATTATGTTATGAGATTTAGCATAGGATCTTGTAGATATCGATAACCGGTTTCACCAACTCCTCACTTTGTAAATACTTGTTTACCAACTTAACCAGTGTACTTGGTCTTGTTAACCTATTGGTTTAGGTAACTTCCACTCTACTCTACCTATAATGCCTCACACAAACTAAATGCTTCAGTAAAGAAAGTTGGAATCATTGCTTTAATTCGAGCTTTGAACCAATTTTTATTTGTTGAGTTAACGTGGTTAGGAACATCCCATAGAAAAACTGAAGGGAAGAGTTTTATTGTAAACAGATAGAAAAAAATTTATTTAATCTAAAATAATAGAACTGACTTACCTACATGAAATATTAATTTATATCATCAAGTCTTCAGGTTAGTATGTATTCATTTAATCATACTCAATCGTAGGGCCTACCTATCATTAATTTACCTAATTTCATCAAACCAAACACGTAGGTATCTACCTGATAATTATAATTTAATAAGGTTGTGGCTTGTTTGGTGTAGGTAGATGCTACCTACATGAAGTTAATGGAACCTGAGGGAAAGTAGTTTACATGCGTGTTTCTCAGTACCGGTAGCCAGCTGGTTTAAAGCCTAATCGTACACTAAGTGTACTTACTATTTGGGGCAATTGTCCAAAGGTGCTACGGTACTTATACAGATTGCAACACATACTGTATGAGCGAGTACATATTATTGTACATACTCGCCTTTTCCATTTACCATTTGTCGGTAAATGTAGAAACGTATCGTCTGCATGAGTGCATACAGACAATGTATTTGTTTAAAGTGCAATGCACTGATAATTTGGGTTGCGGACTTTGGTCTGCTACCTGCCTGTCAACGCAGGGTTGAGCCCTTTATGGAGGAAGTGAGGGAAATGTCCCTACAAAGGTACTTATCAATATTTATCTTAAATTTTTTCTCAAACATTGCGTCAATTTGTTTCATCGGTCTGCGTAAAATTGCAGATAATACCTTGACTTAAAATGAGCTTTAAATGGATCAAATGAATTGATTTATTTAATGTACTTCCATTCCGTACACAAAAAATGAGTCTTTGTTTGATGATGAGGAGGGGAGCATTGAAAAATTACATAGGTTGGGTTATGGAGGGGGCTAGAAATGAAAGCAACTAATTTCAATGACTTGTATAGTTTAAAAAAGGCCATTATAGATTAATGGCAGCACACATTTCAAGTACCTAACTTAATCAAATACTAAGGTGATTAAAAGTAGCTTATAACATCCCTAGGTACCTGTATAAATCAATTTATGAATCAAATATATTTTACTTCAAATGGGTACCAAATAATCTGTTTCATTTTGTCAATTATATTTATATCAAAATAATGCAAATTCAATAATAGTTTATGTACATAGGTACACTAGTTTCAAAAGTTTCTCTCCTAATATGGAAGTTAATAGGCAACAAATCACATACTACCAACCTATCTTGAATTAAAATCAACGCAAAACTTCACACCTCATGCTATAGGTATGAATATAATAGAAATTTTTAGGCTGAAATAACACGTATTAAATTATAAAACAAACAAAAATTCCATTGAAATTATTTCGAGTTCTGATCTGTTCAATGTAATTTTTTGTCATCTTTTAAAATTTGTTCAAAATTATCGTTACTTTTTTGTAATTTTGGGTCCATTTTTTAATTGAACTAATTATTTATCGACAAAGTTATTAATGTTGACATATTGGTTTATAGTTATGGTAGGATGTCAATTAAAGAAGGGGTGTCGAGGATACTACAAATTGGCAGGATGATTGAATTTTGGAATTCTCATAAAATATTATTCTGCTAATAGTTGCAAACTGAGTAAGGTACACACTTAAAGCTGACCTTCCAGATTAGGTATTAGACTGGTAATTCGTTATATGCATAGGACCTGTTATGATAGGAGTTTGTTGCTTATCAGTTCAGTGGTTTGCGAGAAAATTGGAAAACAAAAAATTCCTAGAAAAGTGGTTTTTTGAGAATATACAGGAAAATACACAACTGGGATCAAGTTGAAATATTCACGATACATCGTTCTTGATTATTTATGTGGAAGTTTGATAGAGGTTCGGTAACCCATTAGTTTAATAATTTCGGAGAAAATTACTGGAAGTGAAAAAATTGTTGTAACAGTGGCTTTTTTCTGAATTTTTAGAAAACTATAAAAGAAATAGGGCTAAAATTTTCACAAAATGTAGTTCTTATTCGATGGTTCTGGGGAACAAGGGCCAATCTGATTTTTTTCACAGAGGGCCAAACTTCTTCTCTTGTCTGAGCAGACAAGAACAAAAAGGCCAACCTGTAGGGCCAAACTACATTTTACTCCAAGAGTAAAGGGCTAAATTGCATTTTTTCCATTTTTTTAGGCTTATTCATCACTGTTGTTACCTCCAAAGAAACTTATATCATGTTAGAATTGTTACAAAGCCCACAGTGATTGTTTATAATGATTGCTTCTGTTTATTATCTTCACCTTTGTTCTTCCTGAATGAAAAAAAACTCAACTACCAATCTCTATGCAAAAATACAGAGATCTTGTTGATTTATTCTGTGTAAAAAGAGCAATACCAGTGCACTTTCACAATGAATATTTGAGTCTACCGCATTCACCATCAACCCGAGATGCCTTACTAGCCACAGATGATGAAGAAAAGGATGACGAAATTTAATTTTTATAATACCATTTTTTTCAAAACAAATATTCCGTTTTTAAACTTTTTTCAGCTCATATTTGAAGGGATAAACTTTTTTTTCCATTATTTTTGCATTATACTTAGGTAATTTTGTTCAAAAAAATTCGATATCTTTTCAACTAAAAATGTTATTTTGTTTCCTTATTATTTTGTAGCATCACCAAATTTTCCCTATCATTGTTGGTAAGATAGAAAAAATAAAAATTGTAAGTTTGGCCCCTTTTATTTCATAGAGTTGCTGCGTAACGAAATAAAAAAGGGCCAATCTGTTGAGCACAAGTAGATTGGCCCTTTTTTATTTAATATATCGTTTTGAAACAACCGAGAACAAAAAGCTAATCTACCACGTTTTTTCATTTTTTGTTATTTACACTGGGTTAATGCAAGTTATCAAGAATATTTCTTTACCATGTGTTTCTCAAATGTATGATATGTATTATGTACCAGTTTATAATGAATCAGGGGCTTATTAGTACTAGTCACAGCACTTTCAAGTTTAGAAACACTTTTATAAAATGCAGATTGGCCCTTGTTCCGCAGAACCATCTATGTAAGATCCGATTTGATAGCAGTTTGGTACCTACTGATTGAGTAAGGGAGACTGTGGTATTATGGAAGAACTGAACCATGAAGAAAACTGACTTCTTTTCAATTTCTGACAAACTGGTCCCATAGCATTGGGTATCATACACTTGATAATATTTCAATTTTCATTATTGTTATCTAGTTTTTTGTTTAAAAGTTATTGTAGTATTTATCAAAATTATACCAGAAGTAAAATTTTGATCACTCCGAAAAAGTGTGACCAATGGGAGAGAAGTTGAGAATTCAAATTTTCAAATGTATTTCAAAGAAGTTTAATAGTCAATAATTAATTATTCAGCGTTATCAACACTCAAAAACACTTAGATTAAATGTAATTTTAATTTCTATTAAAAAGGTGAACCTAGTGTACCATGGTGTAAATTTTTTGGTGTACCATGAAACATACTAAAAATACCTTTCAGTTTTTTGCAAATAATTTTTTGAATTAAATCTGTCCAAAAGCATGAAACATTGGATCTTGGAAAAAGTTTGAGATACTGTGAAAGATGTCTCAAATTAGAAAATTAAGAAGAAAGTGGCACAATTGAAAAACAATCAATTTTCCTAATAATAAAATTATATTACTATAATTTAAATAGCAGATATTATTTGTTATCTAAATATTTATTTTCAGGATTGAAAATGCTTCTTCAGTCAATTTGTGAAAAAGTGTCTACCACCCGATTTTTACTAATTTTTTATGTGCGAATTTTATGAGAAGTGTTAGATAACAATGGTAAAAAAAGTAAAAGGAGAAAATGACTATGAAAAATAATGTGGAGGTGATAACATTGTTTCGTTGTTTACAGAACAAATACAAAAATGAAAGAAAACAAAAAATGGACAACTATTAATTTTTGTTCATTTTCAGTGTCCTCCTCTTGTTGTTACAAAGTATGAAACCTGTGAATTTTTTTTTATGGAATTAAACATATATCATGGTACACCACCCTCAGTTCCATAGTAAGGCAGGTACACATTTATATCATTCTGCCATATTGTATCATCATATCATCTCATCGTGTACAAGGTTTGATAATACGATATGGGCCTTTTCTTTTCGATGTTGTTAATCTGCCACCTGAGTTCGCAAAATTTTCAATGGAATTTAAGAGTATGATAGATCCTTGGCAACACTTCACAAAATTAGACCAGTATCATCGGTGTGTATCATATCAAGACATACGCACTGATGATATGGAACAGCAGAATGATACAAACGTGTACTCGCCTGTAAACTGGGATAGTGTGCCATGGAACATAAAATGTTACCTCCGTAAGATGGAATTAAAAAAAAAAAACTATCCCACGTTAATCATTTATTTTGGTTTTGTTTTGTAGATGAAGGTTCGTTCTTTTCAAATTTATCCGTCCAAAATTTCTAACTTAATTCTATCTTGCACAAGTGACAAAAATGAAAAACAGGTTCCATGGTATTCCAGTCTCCCCCATAGTTTTCTAGAAATATTTAAAACAAAAAAAAATTTCTGCTGAAAAACAAATCTTTCGTGTTGCTTGTAGTGTCTTTTCCAAATTTACGGCTCAAGGGGTTTTCTCACTTATTCCATTTACAACAGTTACAATGAAATTTCGATTCATCGATACGTTTATTAGATATCGATAACCATCGGTTGTTTTCTCTTCAAATTCTTCACTCACTTGGAATTGATCTGGATTTGGTTGAATAATTATTGCAACTAGGTATAAACTGGCAAACTTCACAGTTTTCTAGCCAAGTATTGCAGCGCTAGAGTTTCCTTGTCTTTTTAGTTCCGCCTTTAAAAATTTGCATTAATATTACACTTTACAGCTCAGTCAATCATTGCGATGTAGGTACCCGGCAAAACTCTTAACTCGTTTCTGTAATTATCAAAAAAATGTTATCACATTAATATTTCTCACGGATTTCGATAAAATTCAAAATCAACCAATACAAAAGAGTGAATTTTTTTTCTCTCTCATCGTGTAAGTAAATTAGGTTTTTTTTTTTTTTTTTTTTTTCGTATGGCAGAACAATCGAAAGAACTTTATCGTATTATCGTCGATATTATAAGTAAATAATCGACGAAAAATATTATCGAAATTGTCGCTAGTTATTGTAGCCTTTTCCACGAAATCTTCGGTCGATATAAAAAGGGCACAAAAAGAAAAAACAAAAAAACGTAGCAACCTGATTATTAATATCGTGCCCTTATCTCGCGCAACATGCCACGATGTCTGCATATTTTAAGGTTGACTAATACTGCAAAATCATCACATCTCGTTGCCTATCGTAGATATTATAACGTAGGTACGTATCGATAATTCAAGAGAAAAACGGTCGAGGAAAGTGCAGTTTCGACCAGTTCCGGGTACTTTCAGTTCCATTCGACATTTTCGATAGCTGTCGGCAACAAATTACTGCAGCAGCAAGTACCTGCGTAACACTACCATATCTGTCGGTTCGCGTGTCGTGTACGTGCGTCGCGATCCTCTGTCGCGTGTCAGCCCCGCAGCAGGAACCTTCTCGGCCGCCCTTTCTCGTCGGTCAGTGCGCCAACCATGAACGAGTTGTTGGCACCGGTCAAACTGCTGCTGAAGCCGCGGCGACCGGACGCCTACAATTTCGCCTTCAATTTGCACACGAAATACACGGTGGTGATGCTGGTGGCCAGCTCGCTGGTGCTGTGCGCGCAATTCGCTCGCGAGCCCATCACCTGTCTGCCCGGTGCCAAGTTGCTAAACGAGAAAATCGTCGAAGCCTTTTGCTGGGTTAACGGCACGTTCACCGTGCCGCAGATGCGCGGACGCGTGGTGTCGCCGGGCGTGGGCGCCGCCCCCCTCGACGCGCACCACATATACCAGAAATACTATCCGTGGCTGAGCGTCATTCTGATGCTGCAGGCCGGCCTCTTTTATCTGCCGCGATACGTGTGGAAGGTGTGGGAGGGTGGCGCGCTGATGCGACTGCTGGTCGCCGATACCGCCCCCAGCGATGGGTCGGCAGCGGCCGTAGTGGCCGCAGCGACCGTCGGTGGTGCCGGTGGTACCGGTGGTGCCGGTGGTACCGGTGCTGGCGGTGGCGGTGGCGGTGCTGGTGCTGGTGCTGCGGATGCAAGCCGCTGCATCGACCAAAAGTGCGGCGCGTCGTCGACCGCAGCGCCGTGTGCGGCCAACGTTGCGTCGTTGGTTCGATTTTTCGCATCGAATTCGCACCGTCGACGTGCCTACGTGACCAAGTTCGTGGTGTGCGAGCTGATGAACGCGTGCAACGTGATCGGGCAGCTGCTGCTGCTGGCCAACTACGTGCTGGACGACGCCTTCCTGTACTACGGGTACGACGTGGTCGCCTATTTCGGCTCAGCGACGTCCGGCCACCCGGAGCACGCGGTCAGCCCGATGGACACGTTGTTCCCGAAGGTGGCCAAGTGCAGCTTCTACAAGTACGGCGGCAGCGGCACCATCGAGCACATCGACAGCCTGTGCATCCTCGGCTGGAACATCGTCTACGAGAAAATCTATTTCGTCATGTGGTGGTGGTTCGCGGCGCTGATGGTGTTCACCGGCGTCAATGTGGTGGGCCGACTGGCGGCCCTTTACAGCCGGCGGTTTCGCGCGCACCTGCTGCAGGAGGTGGCCATCCTCTCGAGCGGGGCCACCGTCCGCCAGACCGTGGGCGACCGCGATTTTTGCGACATATTCGTGCTGTGCCGGCTGGGCAGGCAAATGCGTTACGAAGCGTTCGATGCGTTGTTGAACGAGATAAATGGCAAAGGCTGGTAGCTGACCTGGCCAGCCGGTCAATTGGCCAGGTTTCGACGTTTTGGATGCACGGTGGCAGCCAACACGTCCTCAGGTTCGGACGACGGGCCGCGCAAAACGGGCCAAATAATGTGGGTCGCGGGCCAAACTGAATTCCGGCCAAAGTATCGCTATATAAACGGGCAGAGTACAAATTTTTGGGTTCGAAAGTCGTCTCCTCTGAGGTAAAAGTGTCTTGTTGAACTCAACGAAAGAAGCGAAACAGTTTTTATTCTAACGAACTTCGAAACTGGTCGTTTCGGAGATACGAGGTTCTGAAATTTTAAATATTTTCGGACTTAAATCGAATTAACGAGAAATTTGATTTTCGACGAGTGCGTCTTACTGTATCCATCGAGTACATTAAAAAACGTTCTTTTGACCACGTTCCTGTCTTCAACGCATACAAAGTTAAATTTATTTGAAATCGGACGAAATTCTATGAAATTTTAGCACGTATAATGTTCATTTTTTTTAAATTATGGAAAAAAAAAATTCCACCGCCTGAATTCGAAACCACAACTTTCGCACCGTGTGCACGGCCATCTTTTGTAAATTTTTCCTTCAATTAAACGAATATGCAACCTATTCGACACACGCACATAAAATCGAGTATTTCTGAAACAACGATGCTGAAAAAAGAGGATGTGGCTATGACATTTTTTGCTTCTCTCGATGAGTTCTATGAAACTCATTTTGCTTAGGGAGATAAATTTTGGACACCTTGTGTGGCATCTGATTGACAAAAAACATACTGTTAACTTTGACACGCAAACAGGGCCAATCTGTTATTTTGCAGAATTGTATCTTTTCGTATTTCAAAATGTGTGCGAGATTCTACTCAGTTCTTTGAAAATAATTTTGCTAATAGTTCAAACTTGAAAAAAAAAAACTTTTTTCTGCAACATCCAATCGAAAAATACACTTTTCAATGACCAATGACTGAACAGATAATAGCGAATTCCAATAGAACGCGAAAAAATATTGGTGTATTGTTGCATGCGCACTTTTGAGTTGACTTTCGCGCCTAGTTTTATCACTTTTTCACACAGCTCCATCACTTTCTTGCAAGGCTCGTCTATTTCTTCAGTTTTTTGTTGTTTTTTAGGTAATACCTATTATTAAGTTAAACGTTCGGTTCTAAAAATTGTTTCGAGTCGTCCCTGGTGGAATTATAGGCGATGAGAGGGGTGCGGAGATTTTTTAGTTAAAAAACAACCAAAATAATAATATTATAATTAGCCTATTTGTGATACAAGTGCAAAAAGTACGTGATTTTGATACGAGTGTGAATTTTGCACCACTCGCCTTCAGGATTGTGCTGCAAATCTCACGAGTATCAACCACCTACTTCGCACGTGTGTCACACACTATTTTTTGCAACACCTTCCCCACTGACCTCAAAAAATGACGAAGAATTTTTTTTTTCAGATCCAGATAATAATTATTAATTTAATTTTTTTAAATCAAAAAATCACTTCAAACTTTCCACACCTCTCACCAGGAAAAAAATTTTTAATTTGTTTTAAAACATTATAATTTTTTACTTTTTTTTAACAAAATTTGAAAATACTTATGAAATTACTTTCATTGTTAAATTTTTCTCAAGTTATTATTGAAGATTTGTAACATATTAAAAGCTATTGAAAAACATGTCACTTTTTCCATTTATTTTTGTGTGAAGGTCGTTGGCTTCTCTTATTTTCTTATTGGATGAAAATGCGATGAAAAAATATGGTAATTAATAAAAACTGAGAAAGCAGCCAACCCATGTGAGAAATTTATCGAGATGTGCGAAAAATTCAAGTTGCAAGTGCGCATGTGCAAAAGATAATTTTTTGTCTTCGTATCGAAATTCGCTACTTTCTGTTCCACCAAGGCGCGTAAAAAAACCTAAATTTAGGAAAGGTGTTGCAGAAAATTATTATTTGGTACTAAAAAAAACCATTTTTTGTTTTTTTGAGTCGATATGTTGTAAAAAGTAAAGTGTGACACCGGTGCAAAATTTGGCCCTTTTTACGCAACACTGTCGAATTATCGAGTATCCCAAATCCGGTTTTCAATGTATCGAGTGTCCCATGAAGTGCAGAAGAGCCTAACTGACAATGAACGCAGGGCCATAGCGTAGTGTTGGGCTATAGTATACGATAATTTTGAAAACTTGATAAGGTTCATGTTTATAATTCACTTTTCTGGCGAATTCTCGGACTGCTAACTTTAAAACAATATTTTTTTCGTGTAATAAGTAGGTTTAATATTTTCCAACATCCTCAGCCTACACAATCTCAAATGATAGACTACATTTTTAGTGAAACGAGTATCTATCTATGTTCTGTTTTCTAAATGGTTGTTTATTTGATGTTCTTCGCAAAATTAGTATTCGATTCATTTTGATGCAACTTCCGCAGCACTTTTACAATTTATCGCCAGGATGAAAATGATAGACGAATTAAATTTTCCAAAAGAAGTCATACTTTTCCAAACTATGTATAAACTCAAACTGCTAAAAACCTTCAAGTAATAATTAATTTGGACAACGGTATATTATATGTTTTAAGATTTAAGGCTCTACCGAACGATGCTATTGAATTTTCTGCGACAATAATAATTTGAAATTTTCGAGTAATGTTTAGGACGGAAGGACGTCAAATTTTGAAAATGCAGGCGAAAACGTAAGACACTCGACGGTAATTTGGCAGCGTCGCATTAATATTATGGAGGAAATGGCTTCCTTTTGGAGATTTGCCCAAGGGTTTGACATCCCGTAGTCCGCCGATGCAATTAGAAAGTGGGGTGAAAAACAAGTACTGCATAGATCGACTTACTTTTTCGTTGAAATTTGACTGTACAATCATTGCCTTGAGACTTTTCAATTTGGTTCGATGTTACAATTTGAAACAAAAGTAAAACAACTCCCCTCATAATGTCAAGTCGTACATAAAAATGTTGCAAAATAAAATAAAATTTACGATCATTCTACTCACGATCGAATTTTGTTTCTGGAAAATTATAATTCTATCCTGAAAAAAATTACAAAAAACTATCGATAATACTATCGACAGTGTTTTTTTCCAGTATCGCCCAACACTACCTTAGCCGGCCAAAATTTTTTGAGGGTTATATTTCAAAATTTTCCAATTGCCTACAAAATTTTCGACTGAATCGTAAAAAAAAAAATATGGTATACAACATATTGGTTCTTCGTTTGGCAATTTCTATAATAATTGTTTTTTTTTTTTTTGTCAAAAACTCCATAAAATCATAAATTTTTCAGCTAACTGCAAGTTTATCAAGTTTTCGGCCAATTTTAAATTATTGGGTGAGGCATGCTACTTCCAATTGAAAGGGCCACGAATGACCGTATAATAACATTTGAGTTATTTCGTACACTAGGTGTTTGATTAGGAAAAGTGCGAAAAAAATGGTCGAACTAAAAAACGAAACTTTCATTCTCAAAATTACGTCGCTCTTACTTTAGAAAAAAAAAAAAAAAAGATGATAAATCTCTATTCGATTTGAAAAAAATTGACACTTGAACTTTTAAAATTGTTCGATTTACAGGGTGAACTCTTCTCTCTGTGAAAATTTCTTTGGGATACCTACTTAAACCAAAAGTAGGTATAATTATTAAAAAAGAATAGAACAAGAAACAAAGAAACATTATGGTGAATTTTGTTTAAAAAAAAGTTAACTGAAGATAGGCATAGTGAAATTAAAACCATATACACTTTTCTTGAGATTGAAGACACTCTGGCCAAGATTTATGATTTGTCCTGGAAAAATACCTTTAACCCCATATTTTTGGGCTGCATAAATAATTTTATTCATTGTAGAAAAAAAAAAAAAATCTGGCAACCCTAAAATCACGTGTCTTTTACAAAAAAAGAAAATCGTTCGTTTGTACTATTTTTGAGACATCAATTTTTTTGACTTTCTAAGACAAGCATTATCAAAGTACACCTATAAACTCGACATGAATGGAATCGATTGAAGTTTAAAGTGGACTCGTTCAATTAAAGGAGTCAAATTTAGTCGTCCTAAATAAAAATGAACCGGTTTTTGTGAGACGCTCGAAACAGCCAGCCCAGTGGCGGAGCCAGATGTATTTTTTTGGGTTGGGTATAGACGGTTGCCTCCTCTTAAACGCCCATAATTATCTTTTGAACCATTGTGGTTACATCGAACAATGCGCTAAAAATAGAAAAAGATAATCTTTTGAAATATCTCCAGCAAGACGTAGGTCTAATTTTTCTCTTATTAGAAGATTTTTATTTCCTTTTTATTTGAAGTTGGTTTCAGATTTTTTGATGGAAAAATTTTTTTCAATGACTTTCCGTCTCTAGCGTTGGCGGCAATATTACTTTAAAACTAATAGTTTTTTAAGATAACTCAAGAAAATTAAAATTCAGTCGATATTCAAAATTGCTCCACAAAGTAACGTTTGGTTAGAAATAACGGTCGGTGCAGAGTGGATCTACACGAAAAGCCGAAATGTTGCCAACCTTTGAACAAAATATTATCAAAATTTTAGTCTTCAACCATATGGTTCTTTCGCGAACTTTTGAATTTTCACAGAAAGGTGGACGCAGGCGCAAGTAGTGTTCAAAATTTAAAGTCACAAGCCAGAAAAAAAAATTATTTTCGGATAATTTTCGATATTTTTGTAGTGCTTTTTGGCAAATAAGAGAAAAAAAAATTAAGAGAAAAAAAAATTAAGAAAGTTGATTGAACCGTCGCGAAAAAAGTCCACGTAATTTTTTTGGGGGAAATGGTAGAATAAATTCTCAACCCCTCACTTTTCACTCCAAATATGTGTATTCGGCATTTTACAAAAGGAATATTTTGTTGTTTTGACCCCAAAAATCGATTTTGAAAATTATGCTATTTAATTTCCGAAAATAATTTTAAGAATTCTGGAAAACGAAGGGATTGAGGTATTCTTCAAACTGGAATCTTGAAAAACAAAAACAAAATAATCAAAATCGGTGCCCAACGTGAAAAGTTTTGTCGGACCTAATATTAAAAAAATGGATCGAAATTTAAAACTACTTTTCTATTTCGAAGTTGGTTGGAAAAAGGAAAAATTTTTCAACCCGAAAAAATTTTCGCTGTTGTTATGTACGTAGACCGCTTTGCGTTTGCATAGGAAAATACAGAAATGTGAACAGTCCGAACCTGTCAAAATTCAATGTACGTAAAGAAAAATTTGCCCTTAAACAAAAAGGATTTTATTAATTTCACATTATTTTATACTTTAAATAGAATCTTCGCATTTTCGAAAAAAATGAGTGACTTATCAACAGTACCGTTTAAAATTTCTTAGTAGGCCTAAATTTAAGTATGTACCTAATTTACTTCTGCCCAAATTCATATTTTTGTTTCACTTGTTTCTGGGTGATCGAGCGATTTTTTTGGGGGAAAAGGCGATATCCTAGTCGGTCAACGATTGGCTCCGTTACTCTTGAGACTGTTTTTTTTGTTTTTTTTTTTTTTTTTTCAAAAATAGGCTAAGTACCGTCGGTTTCTCTTGATTTTATTTTTTTATTTTTTTTATATTAAGTATTTTATTTTTGTAATCTATAATTATTTTTTTATTTTTACGAAATTTTGTGATAAATCGTATTATCAATAATTACCTAATTTTATTTTAATACTATGTCATAATTTTGTATACGAAATTCGTATATTTTGAAGATAAAATAAGTATATATACTACGGTAAACTATACAAGTAGTCTTGTAAAAAATAAGGCTTTAAAATTGTAGAATGTGATGGAAGTGGGCTTCTGAATAATTTATAAAAATACGTGACCCCTATACGAGCACTCTTCCCCCAGAAAAGATTACACATGCGACTAATTTTGAATTTTTCATGTTATCTGGATGAATGCGTATAATAGTATATCATAAAAATATTTCGGTATAAAAATAATCTACATATAATTTGAAATAGTCTAAAACAATTTCGACACATTTTTTTCCTATCTCTTCCAGGAATTGAAATAGCCTACGGACGATAGAAAAAGGGTATTTTTCATTCAAAATCATAATAGTCTGCGTTATTTTCTAATTGGGAAGCTGAAAATCGATATCTAGACGAGCGATGGCCAATTAAATTAGCATATTGATGTTTTTCATCATCTTGTGGACTATAAGTACTTACATCATATACAGGGTGAGGCACAGTGACATGCACCATTATAAAACGCTGTATATTGGTGCGCGTCAATATGCTGCTAAATGTAAAATGCAATACAAATTTACAATGGGTGAGGCGTTAATGACACGCCACCTGAAAATGAAAGTTAAAAGATAATGGCGAGTGAAATTCTTCAACGTTCGGTGCGTATAAATATCTATCAATTTTTTTCAACACTTTTTGTGAATATTAAAAATTAAGAATTTCATTTATTCACATTAAAATGAACACGTATTAAGTCATGAAGTTAAGAATTCTTCAGAAGCGGAGCTTTAACTTATTCATGATTCATATGCGCGTCAATTTTTCACAGAAGTATAAAATAATTTAAACAAAAATAAAATACGTATATTTTGAGTAGTGACTTTGATGTATTCAATCTAAAAACATTTTAATTCGTATACTTCCTACTTCCTAATATTCGAATTATGACGCATTACCACGTGTAGATGGAAAAATTTCCAAATATCTTCCAAAATTATTGTAAAAAATTGTTCAAAATACAATATTTTTCAACTGTTATTCAAGTCTGTCGCATTTCAAGTTCTGATAAAGTTCGATATATAACTCGGCAATAATTTTGAAATTATATATAGAAAGAAATTCTCAAAGTAAACAGAAGCTCAACATCGTACATTCTTTTTCTCCTTTAATTTTCAACTTTTCAGACGATACTCAGAAATTGAAAAAATTTACAAAGTAGTATTTCTAATCCAAGTAGTAACTCGAATTTTAGAAGAAAAAAAATTATTTCTTCCAAATGATAAAAACAAATCATAACAAAATTAAAAATATGTAATAGCATTAAACGAAAATAATTATGGTTTTGCTCTATTTTAGAACTGTGAATGGATAAAAAGAATAATATTCAGTTTTTATTTAGAAAATTAAATTTTTAATGGTCCACATTTTGTTCAACAGGTTTCTTACAGAACCTAAAACTTTACTCATAGAAATAAACAAAAAAAGGTATGGTTGAGAATATTTCATCATTTGATAGAAATTTAGATTAAATTAGGGATAATACACGGATAAACTCAAGGGATGAGTACAAGGAAATGCTCAAAGAATATCTGCTCTTTATTGTGTTCTACACATATTTGATATTTTCACACGATGTGTCATTAACGCTTCACCCATTTCAAATTTGTACTGCACTTCACCTTTCACCGCATATTCACACACGCTAATATAAAGAGTTTTATTATAGTGTGTGTCACTCTGACTCACCTTTTATACCTACTTCAGGCCTGTAGGTTCATAGTACCCGCAACGATAGAATTTAATATTCAGAAAAATAATTAATAAAATATTACAATATACGCCTGATTTTACTGACACCTTATTTCCATTATTTTGAACAAGTACCGTATACCTGTACACTTGCAGGTCTGAAAAATGATGTATACCCCCCATAATGACATAAAATATCAGTATGCTAATTTATTGCAACGTATTTACAATTTTCCGCATCCCAATATTGGAAAATAATGAAAATTATGATTTTGAAAAAAATACAATTTTTTTTTACCACTCTGAATCTTATTCACTATAAGAGATATGAAAAAAATATATATTGATACTTTTTTGCCTTAAATACGGACATTATTTTTTATTTGCCTGTAACACAAAAGTGCAAAAAGCACTTACGATTATAGAGCTTTTGACAATCATCTTAAAATATTTCGCATCCGAAACGAACTGAAGCAAAAAATTCCGTCTGAAGAAGTAGGTTTTCAAACAAATACCTTGATAATATCGAAGCATAATCAGTTTATTATTGATTATCAAAATTGCTTTTTTGTAAGAAAAAAAAAAAAAAATTAGCTTTTGTCCCAAACTCGAAAGACAGTAATTATAATTCCACGCCCTATACAATACGTACACCACTAATTTCATTTGAAACAACTGACCCAATTCATTTACGATTTAATGATAATTACATCGAAATGCCAGCGTATAAAATGAATAAAAAATCAAATCAACAACAGTTCATCTTACATAATTATTTAAAGTAGCGTGAAAGTACGTTTTAATATATAATGATTCAAATAAAATCTGTCATCATATCCGACCAAATATTATCTAAGAACAACGCAACGTATCAACACTAATAAATTAGGAGTAGGTATTATATCGACAATCGATTCCTTACAGCTGTGTTCTACGAACAATAAATGCGTGGAAAAAATATTACAAAAAGTACAATAAATTACATCACAAAAAAAAAAAAAAAAAATTAAAATAGTTTTTGTTCATAACATTTGAGTATGTTTGAATTAATGTTTCTTTTTCCTAGGAGGGACTGGAGGTGCAGCAGGTGTTGCAACAGTATACGTTTTTTGTGAAACACTATTCATGTAGTACAATGCAATTGTTGATAAAATTAGCCTGAAAACATCGAAATCGAGTTGAATATCACCATGAGTTGCGTATTATAATTATTATACATGAGTAAGTTGTGTTTGGATAGTGAAGACCAACAAATGAAAAACTTACGCTGAGGTAACGCATATTCTATGCACCATGGCAGCAGAAAGGAACGTAAATAAGTAACAAAATGCAACTGAAATAAAAACAACAACAACATGATCAATAGCTACGTGGTTGAGAATTATATAACTATGCGTAGTTTCTACGTTATTTGAGTTCAAAGAACTAACCTTCAGGAAATAGTTTCGTTTGAAAATTTTTTCCAAAGATAAGTGTTTCCAGATTTCCCAAAGCCTGAATTTTGCATAAGAAATGATACCAAACAGAAACTTATTTTTACACTTAATTTATAATTAGACCGACGTGAATGTAACAGGTAAAAAAACGGCTGCAATTTAATGTTATTTTAGGCAATTTTCATACTTAATTAAGAGTCAGAGTATTGCTGAAGAAAATTTAAAAACATCTATAAATTACAGGCAGGAACTTAAATTAATGTCTCTTAACGCGTTTACGTGTTCCACCAACTAATTGGTCCGAAATCGTCTCAAAAAATATTTCAATACAACATTTCAATATCTTGGAGCGTAAAGTTAATTCATTGGTATTATATGAAATTATCGAAATATCAGACAGAAAAATTATATTCGACTGAAAATTTATTTGGTAGGTATAATTTAAGCGAATAAAAAAAAAAGGAAAATATTTCATTCAAGAAAATTATTGGAAGTGGTCTTCCAAACATCATATTAAAAACCCCACCCTCTACTTCTGGAGAAATTTTTTTATATGGGTTTTGAAACTTTTCAAAATTTATTCTTTGAGAAAATCTCCAAAACTATAAGACATAATATGGAAAAATATTTCATACCAAACATTTTTCCAACTTAGATTGCTATAAATTTAATTATTCAACATTTCTTTATCGGGTCATCTTATTAAGCACTAAAAAGACGCCTAAAATAAAGGAAGTTTACTAAATACATAAGTTTTTCGTTATGACAATAAATGATGTAATTTTCAGTTAATAAGGCTGAAATTCAATTTACAGATACATTCTATGCCGCAGATTTACAATATTATGTTTGGTGCGAATCGGACATATGCTCCTCATAAGCCACGGCAAATTTTGTTTTTTGGCTTCTTTTCTGAACACTATAGGGAACAACATTTTAACAATTTTTGAAAATTTTGGTATTTATGTGAGTATTACAATATAGAAGAACCTTCTTGATTTTGACTTCGATTATTTCATTTTTTCTGGAGTTATGATTTATCTTGTGGGATTTAGTACGAATAAAGACAATAAAAAACCTTTTTCTTTGGCAGATCATTGTTGAGAGCATGGTCCCATAAACATCGTATTAAAAACACCACCCCTCACTTTTTAATTAAATTTCTTTGAGAGAATTTAGAATGCCCAAATATTTATTTAACAAAAAAATTTCAAAAATTAGACAATAATAATTGGAGCATACTTCTTTGAAAAATTTTCAGACATTTTTAAATAATTTCTAAACTCAATTTTTGACAAATCTTAAAACATTGTAACTTAAAAACAAGTGAAATAATCATAACCAAAATCAATGGGGTTTCTTTACACTGTAACACCAACTTATGAACCAAATTTTTCAAAAATTATCAGAATGTTGCTTTGCTTATAGTGTTGAGTAAAATTCGACTTGCACCAAACTTGATAGGATGAATCTGTGGGACAGAATTATGTATCTATATAACAAATTTTAACAGCATTTATCTTGTTAACAAGAAATGTATAATTATATTCAGTAAAAATACCTAATTTTAAGGTGTCTTTTGGGTGCTTAGGATTGACTCTATACAGAAACATGTGAGAATCAAATTTGAAGTGAATTAATTTAGAAAATCATTCATTCTGATAAATTTTTACATTGTCCCATAGTTTTTGAGATTTTCTTTAAAAACAAATTTATAAGAAGTTTAAAATCCTATAGAAAAATTAGCTTCAGCGGTGGGGAATAGGATTTTCAATATGATGGTTACGAGACCACTCCCAACAATTTACGGACAAAATAAATTCACATGAGTAAAATATTTTCAGGTTTTACATATATGTCTATTTTGCTTATACTAATACTGTAAAAATGTTTTAGGGTCGAATAATTGTTGGTCTTTATTTTTGAAAAATTCTATTGTCACATTGCTTGTCAATCAATGGCCCAACGATGCAGTTGTCACCGCGCCGTAAACATTATTAGGAAATTTTTGAACTTTCAAAGAAATTCTTCATATTCTGGCATATTCTAAATTTGCTACCGAACAACATATTTAAGATTCAATCAAAAGAGAAAAAAACCTTAATCACATAGATAAGTAATAGTATACTTTATATAGATGTGCCACGCAATGTTAGGCCTACTTTTTACAAAGGAATACAATGGTTCAGAAGCATACAATTCAGCATTTAGCCCTAGCGTCGGTACTATTTTTATTTATTTCAAATTATCTGATTTCAAAATTTTCAATTTATTGATAATTATTGATAATTTATCCTCAACCTCCGAGTATAATAATTATAACCATATCGTCTCCATGACGTTGCTGCAAATGTTGATGAATAACTTACAACAGTTATAACATTCCTAATTAATTTAAGGGCCATTTCATGTAATATTTTTCTAAATGAATTACTCTGTTCGATATTTCTGTTTCTCTATCGAGTATCAATTCACAGCCGGTGATAAATATATTTTAAAATTCATAAAATGAAGCGCTCAAAGTGGATACTGCCTCAACTATTTGAGTGTTATGTTTATCCATTGAAGAGGGTTATCCCAAGTCACTCTACGTAATATTTTTCAAAATGAATTACTCTGATGTTAATTTCGATTTTCTATCAATTCACAACCACTGATAAATATATTTTAAAATACATAAAATGATTTTATTTTTATCCATTGGAAGTGGACTACCCCTACTGCACCAGTAATACAAAATTTCAGTCCAATTCGAAAGAAAAATAACCTTTTTTATTAAGGAGCCTATAAATATACACCAGCATATGGTGGAAATATTTGTGATGAATAATTCTGGGTAAATTAATATGTCGAATGGTAAAATAATATTGTATTTTTGTTTCCCAACTTTCATTCAACCACCACAGCGCTATGGTAATGACGAGGTCCATCACACAAGTAGTGCTAAGTTAGAATCCCACACAGGTCGAAATTTTGAAGAATTTTTTTCATTTTTTTTATTTTTTTCCCATTTTTTTTCATAGAATAATCAGTTAAGTTATTCATTTTTTTTAATGTTTTTTGAAATAATTATTTTCAGTTAGACATGTTTTTAGTCACAATGAGTTCAGATACTAGGACTCATAGGCAGAAGTGGGGGGCCGGTTTGGAGGTGAAAATGGTTGGGGAATGAAATGGGTGGGCGACATTCGAAGTAGCATGTCTTAGCCAACAACCCCTGCATCATCCAAAAGATCCCTCCGCAGGTATTGCGCTGGCATCTACTATGCTCACTAACACGTAAGAAAAACAGTAAAAAAACAATTATCCTAAATTATTTGCCTAAGATATTTCCACCCCATGTAAGGTTATAATTATATGCATGTCTAAATTAGAGCTTAATATCATAGGCAGCCAATAAAACAAATTTAACTCGAGTAAAACTTTTTTCAAATTCAGTCTTCGTCGTCAACGGAGTACAAATTTCTTTTCCAATAAATTTGGGATTTGCTTAAAAATATTTTTGGGACATTCAAATTTAAAAAAGCCGAAAGTTTACAGTATCTAAAATTCGTTCATCGTGAATTTATGAAACATTTTTAGAAGGTATTCATATTCAAGCCTTTTTGCTAGGTATATCCAAATAATGAATAATGTTCATAACAAGAACCATGGAAAACTTCACGAAAAATAACTATTAAGATGTGTTTGAAAATAAGTGTGGTTTCTGAATGTTTAAAAAAATTAAAAAAAGAAACCACCAAATCATAGCACTGACAAGCGAGAGCATTTAGAACATGCCAACGCGTTAACAGTAAAGCAAACGAATTAAAAAAAGATATTAATACCAAATGAAAAGACTGAAATTGTAAATCTGATCTTCAAGTTCTATGTGCAGTTAATTTATGTTCTTCCATGTTTCCCAAACAAAAAACTGAACACTAATTTCGATTTATCAAACCCAGTAACTAAAGGATAGAACAATTTACTAGCAGTGTTTCATGTGAAAAATACGATTTGGAAGCACCTGTAACACCTAAATACTGACAATGTATCCGTAAAAGTGTATAGATTTCATACTGAAAATTAGAGAAATTTCTTCGAATATTCATCCCCCAGGTCAGTCGAATAGTTGCACAAAAACCGAATCAAACATCCAGTATTCGCAGTTCAACAGATGGTTTCCAACACTTCGACGTAACGATACCAATGTGTTCTAATGTTTCTTCTACTCGAGGCAAAAGGCACAGACTTCTTGACCTCATCTTCAAATATGTTCTTGCATCGTAGGTATACACGTACACGAATAATAAAGATTAGAATAAAACAATAAAATCGAAGGATACGGTAACGGAGAACACGAATATCAACGATCCGACGAATCCACCGAATAATGTCGTCAGAGGACTCGACGTTATCCACTGCTTGTTGGCTTGCATACCCGAGAACAGTAAAACGATAATGACCGAGGAAACGATGAATGACGTTCCACTCGAGAGAGCTGAAGCATAGAAAATAAAATTTACGATTAGAGTCGGGCGCCTGAGTTGGGCATTCGAGCGACATTTTACCAATAACAGAAATTTCTGCACAAATAAATTCCGATTTCTTGAATTTCTAACGAGAATATACTCGTTCCCAGTGGACGCCGGTTGATCGTTGGTGACTTCGCTGTACGAAGAAATTACAAAGTTAAAGCAAAGTTAAAGCGAAGAATAACTTACCCATCGTTTGACGTTTAGCTGACGCGATGATATAAAATTAAACTAAAAATACTAATTAGGTACGAAAATTGACGACATTAACGCGGCAAAATTACATGCTATAGGTTTTCGCAAGTTGATGATGTTGATGTTTACGTAGGAACACGTATGAGAAAAACAAAAAAAGAATATGATAAGAATTTATTATCGAGTTGTTTCAAGTAGATGAATGTTTCGTGGCGGTTTTCTATTCGAATGATCATGCGGCCTAGTCCGTACGTCTTTCTGTAGTAAAAAATGTTATAATAATGTACGTACTTTTGTTCTGTTTATAAGCTAATTCGTTTTTGGTGCCGATTCAGCTTATGTTAGTTTAGTCATCGTTCTGTAGAGAGGGCAATGTCTTCCTAATATTTTTTATTTTTTTATTTCATTCTTTCGTGCAACGTTCCCTGTTAAATTCTGGAATTGCCCGATAGATAGACCTAATAGTTCAACATTTATACCCGTATTCTAGAACGTTTCTCAACGTTAAGTAAATCGTAAGTGCTCGTTCGATCACGTTTATCCCATACTTACACATTGGAGTCATTGGTAAAATATTACTTAAGTAGAAAATCTGTACTTAAATATCGTTCTAGAATACGGGTGTTAGGGGCACAACATTCATGGTTTGTAGTATTCATTTAATCCAAAGACATTTTTGTACGCTATACCTAAAATGAATTCACAAGAGTGACCCAATGCCAGCCTCAGGCAACATAAACACAGAAAGGAAATTCGGACCTACGGAGAAAAAAATATATGGGTTCATTAAAAAATTAAAAATTGCGATTTTCTAGATAATCCAATTTTTTTTTTTTTGAAAATGGCAGGCCCTGAAGAATTTCCCTCTTCCACCCCGCTCTCGGAAAGTCTGAGGCCAAGCTATTATTCTACCTCTTCAATTTATGTTTGTCGTCAGATTTTCTCCCATTTAAAGCTTAATTCTTATCCGATGTTCATCAAATTTGGTACACTGATTCGGATCCAGACGAGAAGGAACCAGATGGTTTTTGGTTCGGAACGAACGAATGGTACGTCCGGTACATCTGATTATGTTCGATTTTTAACCTACATTTTATAGCGTGACTTGCTGCGCTAAAGTGTTTTTTGGTTTAGATCACGCTGCTGAAGAAATTTTCAAAGGGTGATTTTTCTCTTTTTGTTTTCTCTCTCTCACTTGCTTCCATCGTGAGGCCTTTGCCATTGCCTAAGTTTGCAGGCCCTAAAACCGGCTCTCTGAGTGACCAATTAACACACTTGAATTTTCCTCTAAAGACTTAAATTTAAAGTGGCGAAATTTAGGTCTTAAAACTACCCATACCGAGACTATGTAAGTATGATATGTAACAGCATAAAAGCGATCTATTGGTACTAGGTGAGACCACTTTATGTGTTACACCTTATACGAATATATCAATATTATAATGAATATTAATACCTCTAAATGTGAATTGTTTTAATTAATTTATCATCCACACTCATATGGTGGACTTTTCTGGATTCAGACTTTAAGTAAAATATAATAACTCAATTGATACTTTAAAATATAATAATTTTGTAAATACAGTACAGGTAATTTTACATAATATAATTTCACTGTAATAAGTGATTGAATGAGTTCGTCTAATAATCAACATCATCTACAAGAAAATGTGCGTTTATATACACAATTAAGTATAAAAGTGTTCACTGTGATTAGTGTAAAATCGGTATTAGTGTGTGGGTATAAATGGTAAGAAAGAAGAAGAGTTCATTGGAAAAAGAAGAAGAGTGACGTTGAAGAAGAAGAATGAACTGGTAGAAGAAGAAGACTCGCTGTAAAGGAGAAGAAGAGTCTAATTTGTAAACAATGCCTTATTGTTTACATAATTCCACATATTTTTGTTCGTGTGTACGAATGTATTAGTCAATGAAAATATAAAATATATAGACGAATAAATCTGTTACAGGTACACTTATTTTTTCTCTTGAATAGTTCATTCGAGTGTACTAAAGTCTAAAGAATATGGCCCAAAGGGTTAATGAAATAATTTTTTTTCATTACAAAAAATTATTAATTCACCATAGCTAGATACCAACATTTTCTCACTTCTGATTGGTTGGAACTGTGTCACTCTACCAGTGTGAGGTTTTGGAGTCCAACACTCTCCCTGAAATTTGTTGATTTCCTCATATTATGACCTAAGAAAATAATCATCAATTAGGTTGTTTTTAAGCTATAAAATCTTTATTAAACAACCCCCCACCAAACAAAAATATTATTCTCTGAATAGGCCACTGCACCTCACTTAGACTGGGGAAAATAAAAATTGACTTTTTCCATCAATTAATTTTCAGATTTTAGATGTTTTCATATTTTAACTTTGGAAAAGGAGTTTTAAACATCAAAAAGGGCCATAGAAAGAGAATTAGGGAATGGTGCAGGGAGTAATAATTATGTTTTGATTGGAAACGAATTTACATAGAAATTGGTGACGTAGCTAGAATCTTTTGATTGGACCATTGTGAAGGCCGTATTTGTTTTGAAGGCCAGAATAAAGTGAGATGAAGCTTTTTTTGGCTTATGCAAGCAGTAAATTTATTATCCATGCGTCTGCCTTCCTACTTTTGGTTAAAAATGTAGTGTCTGACATCTCGAAGACTAACATGTAAAACCACCTGGCGATAAATCAAAAACACAGTCGCTATGACCAAATAAAATTTAAAGAGGTGTGGAACTCAATCGATAAAAAAAAGAAAATAACAGTTGATAGGTTCTGGACTGGAAGCAAGGAGTGAAGCCTAAATTTAAAAATGAGACAGCCACATTCCCTTTTGGAGATTAAGAACCACTATTGCATCATATCAAAAAATAAAAAAGGAAAAGAAAGTGGGCTCAAATCACAACATGCCACTGAAAATCACAAATAACCTCATTATGGCTTCCTCCACATCATCCCTATCCTGACTCTAGCCACTAAACATGATCTCTAAATTAGCTATCACAAATAAAATTTAAAGCACAGTACTTACAGCATAAGCAGAAATAAAGAACTCAGATTTTTTAAAGAAAAAATCCTTATTTCAAATAGCAGTTAGACAGCAACATGGTTCAGTAACTTGACAGAACTCAGGAAACCTACAAAAATTGTATTTATTTAAATTTTTAGAAATATTACATTTCGAAGGAAACAATTTAAGTAAAAATTAACAAATTTATTTTTTCCATTACTGGTAAACACTTAATAAAAAATAAATTATTTGTTACTTAAAAGTATTTTGAGAAAATTTTACATTTTGGCTTTAATAATTTAGCTCTAAAAGACTAAAAAACAAGAGCTGAGAGATGTGCTTCTGCCAACCTCTAGAACGGAATTAAAAAAGGTGATTAAAATTGTAAAATGAGTAACCGACTTCAAGGAAAGGAAAGATAAAAATAAAATGAACAGACCACATAAAAGGTTTTCCAAATTCCCCAAAATTGTTGAAATACAAAGGAACATAGAAAGAGATAAAAATTAATAAAAGAAGGAACAGAAGATAGGAATAAATAAAAACTTCCTATCGTACAGAAGAACAAAAGAAAAGCTTCAGGTTATGAGTGTTGAACTTTCCCAAATGATAGAAACAAAAGAAAAGTAAAAACCCAAAGTTGATAATGTTATTGAACTGATAAAAGATTTGAAAGGAAAAGAAGTGAGTATAGGAATTTAACTTCTTACTTATTAGGAATGTATTGAGGCATAATGAAAAAGAAAGAAAAGTGAAATGAACAGAGACAAAAAAGTAGGAAGAAATGAAGATAATGAAAGAATTGATTGAGAGAATTGATAGGAGATAGCTTTTAAAGATGAGAAATAACAATAATGTTAATAGGATAAAACAAAGTATGTCTTCTTATCTCCTTTCATGTTTTAATTTGAAAGATAAAAAAAAATATTCTGGATCAACCTCATTCGACTTAGTTTGTGACTGTAAATAAAATAATTTAAACATTTTTTTTTATCAACTGAAATAATAATATGAAATTGAAGTATGTGGTTTTTTTGGGATACTCTATACTCACTGGGTTTGAAACTTGTTAGCTGTGGAAGAACTCAGAACTTGTCGACATCAGTAAGAATAAAGTAAAATAATAAAAATAAAAATAAAAGAAAATTCTGGAGGGGTACAGGTACCAGATTCCACAAAAGTTTTTATGCCAATTTAATTGAGTAGGAAGCAATGAGATGAAATATCAGTGACTGAATAATTTGTAATAGTTTTGGGAACTACCTGCCTAATCAGTTTCCTATATTTTATTTATTTTTTTCTAATAAGTAACTGTAATTTCAAGATGATTTGGTGTTCTCAATGTTAATCATATGGTATGGCGAGTGATCACAATTGAAAGGAAATCCTATTTGCTGTCGACCTGAAGGCCTCAGAGTTGTCAATTTCTCTACTCTTTTCGCATTTTTATCGCTAGAAAGAAGAAAAATGTGTTTTTTACTCCCAGTTTTGGAAAACTGCTTTACTTCAGTGGTATTTATGCAATATTTAGTTAAATATATAATATGAAATTTATCTTAATAATTTAAATATTGTGATTTATGACTACTTATTTTAGTCTTAATCAATATTATAAATTATTCAGGTGGCATGGGGATTCGAACCCATAACGACTGAATACCTAAACTCCATACCTCACTGCCACCCAAAATACAGCTCTATACTCTCTTGGCCATTGCACCAGATGATGGTGATTCAGAGGGATAAGTACTTGTTTGACTGATGTGTGATAGCTGCCACACCACTCCCCCCAGTACATTGGAGCATAATATGACCACATGGAGGCGCCATTGGTGTATAGTTTTGTGCACTGGAGCATGGTAGATGCCCCCTTCATCACTGCTCTATGGTTCACAATCTACAGTGCCATCACATTTGGCAGTGGTGAGGTGACATACAACTACATGGGTAGCATGTCTGAGAGAGGGCACCACTCCCTTCTCCAGATCATGTCGAGGTCACCACTGGTGTGTGTGTGTGTGTGTGTGTGTATATAAATACTAATACTACACACTACACAATAGTAGAAGGAGGAACGTGTTCTAAGTGTATTTGTATGTGTGACCCTAGCTCAGTATTAAAATTGGCTAAACAGACGAAATGAATAACTGTGAGGGCAAAAAGTAAGTTTATGGACTACAAATCCACTGGCCTGCTAGGTGATCAACGAATATGTAATACCGATCACCCGTTGCCACATAAATAATATCAACTGTTTCTTCTACAGTATTCAACTGGTTTTGATGTTCGACCAGTCATATTTTCATGGAATTTCCACTACCTTTCCTGATCTGATCTGACCATAAAAATGGAGGTTCTCATTTAAAAAAACAAAGTCAAGTTCTATTTTAGGTATTTGCAGCAGTAATTTGTAATAATTTCCAACGATAAATTCAAACACTAAGCTAATAATTCAGTAAAGTCACGTCGAGAAATTACAGAAGAGAAAGTGGCTGTACGTAGTCAATAGCTCACCCACTGCACGTAGTTGTTTTTGGATCATGAAAATATTACAAATCCAGGTAGGTGCTCAGAAAAAAACATAAAATAATCGCACAGCTTTACCAGCAATTGTGGATTAGTACTCTGTTTCTTTTCTTTTTTAGAATAAGAAAAAATCGTAGGCTACCAATCCCAATTATTCAACTTATTGCCTTATTTCAAATTCATTCCAGTAAATCAATATACTCGTATGGTGGCGGTCGTCATCACACTAAACTTGCCAATATACTGGAAAAAATCTCTACGAAAGAATTTGTGTTGGAAGAAAACATTTTATCCTTTCGTGGAGTGGTAAAAAAAATTACCTCCCCAGAGAATAGTGAAAACAGGAAAAGAAGCGAGCAGATTTATGTCTTCGATGCGAAACGTGTTTTAAAGATAAAAGTCACCTTATACACAGCAGAAACAACTCTTCTCCAATCTATTTCCACGAACCATGGCTAACATATTATTTTCGATGGAAATGAAATGCAGCGAATGTAGCCTAATTGGGATAACGTTTTAGAAAATTTACCTGTTGAGCTTATTTTATAGTGACACTGTTTTTATTTGGGTGTCTTTGGCGGTTGAAAAACGTTAAAATGTGTCAGTCTGTCGAATAATTTGAAATTTCCTAGTCATTCGAACCCTTTTACCAACCGTTTTCTCCTGGAACTTGGAAGCTTGAATTCAAAACAGACTTAAACCTATTTCAGCCCAGTCTTTTATTTACGTGAATTTTTACTCCCTGGAGATAGGCTAATGTTTTTCTGTTTTTCTAGAAAACAGGCAAACATCACCTATCGTAGATTTTATTTTATTATAATATTATTATTTATCTATTTATTTTTACAGTGTTCTATAAAGGTTGCCATTTTAATCAGAATTTGAAAATAATTAATATCGATTTGAGGAAAGAGGAAGGTTGGTGGTGTTTGAAGGTCAACCGTTTCTCAACATAAATTTTCCAGGCACATGCAAAACTACCATCTGAAGTACCTAATCCGAATACATCGCCATTTTGTGTCCGGGTCGATTGTAAGGTCAAGGACCACACAACTTTGCGTCGCAGACTCCATTAGGATTATTAATAAGGCTTATAAGTATTTATTTTATTGGTAATTATGTTGGTCCTATAAAAACAGATTTCGCTAATTATAAAATAGTATATTACACATCAAGGTTCAAAAGTGAGCGATTACATGTGAAAGAGTTTGCAAAATGAGCGCAGCAAGTGAGAAATTCTTGAGTCATGTAAACTCACTTTTGAATCTTGTTGTAGAAGATATTTTATATACTAATTAATGACCAGAAAGCAACGAAACGTTAAAATTCTATCATGAAGATGAGTCTTTCATAAAAATTATAAAAAACCGAATAAAATATCAACCTCCTCATTATGACAGATTTAACGTTTTATTTAGAAAATGTAACCTTTACCTCGATGTAAACTGAACATGCTTCCTTGTAAAAAGAAACGTCACGTTTTTACATGGAGGTGTATTTATTTTATATCGAGATTATATTCATCAATTATATGAGCTACTTTTTACTTGAGAAATATCAACATAAACATCATCTTTCTGATCATGTACTATATAAAGATACTGACATATTCGTGACATAAAATACAAAATTAATGGGTGGATAATAAAGGGGACTGATTTTACTAAAAGTGATTTTGAGAAACATGTTTTATTTGGCCTCAGCTGTGAAACTATGTATTTAAAATCTGTATTGTATGTAACTCACAGCACACCTCCATTATATTATCATGAATGAAAAAATGATAGAAAACAATGGAATGATTAGGTACCTTTTAAAAGATTATGGTAAAATGATTAAAAATCACTGCAAATACTTATAATGAATTTCATTCAGATTATAACATTGAGAAGTGCTTGAAATTGTTTTACATTCAATGTCAATTGATCCAGCTACCTTCTTACTGTTCCAAACAATGTAAGTATAACTCATATAGGTACCTCAAAAAAGTCTCATTCGAATAATATAAAAATACATTCACAAAAGAAGTTAAAATTGGAAAAAACAAAACATCATCCTAGAACAAAATTAGCTCAGGTCTAGGAATGTCATTTTCATACTATACATATCAAAATTTTCTTTGTACTGCTCTTTATCATTCAGTAAGGCTATCTCAAGTCCATATTGTTTAGAACACTGAATACATACTATCTTATGTCTTGGTGTCAAAAAATTAGTTCGTGCAGAAGTAACTTAACTCTAATTTTTTTTAATTTTTCCATGCAAAACTATCTCAGGTCCAAGATAAGCTACTATATTTTTTGAGATGAAAGAATTAGTTCGTACAAAAGTAATATAACTCCACTTTTTAAAATTAATTTATTTGTAATTTATCACATAAAAAGTTTTTTTCTTGTATTTTCCATAGGTTTATGAAAATGGTTCACTGTAAAAAATGCACAAAATACTTTTAGGTTTGTTGATTAAAATTATTTAGAAGCTGAGATATTTCTGTTCGAAAATTTTCAAATTTTTACAGCATATAGTGTTGTAAAAAGTAACACCCCTGTTGTAAAAAGTAACACTCCTGTTGTAAAAAGTCACATAATAAAAAAGCTGAAAAAAAATTATTTTGATACATATTAATGCATGATTTTGAAATTATTACTCGTAGATGTGTATCTTAATACAAATTAGAAAAAATATTAACTTCGACAAAAATCCATAAGCAGTATTTTCTCTAGAACTTGTTCCTAAATAGTATGCTGGCACTTTCTCCACAACTGACTGAATTCCTAACAATATCAGCTTTCTACCATTAATGGTATTCGTGCAGTTGCTTTCAAAATGTTTGATTTTGTATGTTCTCAATGCTAAAAAACAGTACATAATCCCAAAATCAATATGTTTGATAAATGGGTTACCACAGAGGACGAGTATTTTATCAGACTGAAAAATGAGTATTACTCGCAGGCATAAAGTTTTATTACAGAGACCATGAGTTATGGCAGCTTAAAAAACACAGAATTTTTTTTTCAAAACTGCATTTACTGCATCATTTATGGTTTCGCAGGCATACAGGCATTGGTCTGTCTTCCTCTGGTGTCCTATTTTCTTTTATCAAAGTATAGATTTCATTTTGGCAGCAAACTAGTTAAAAATTTATAATAATAAATTCATTTTTTTAATATTTCAAATGTGACATTTTACAACAGGAGCACATTTTCCATTCAAGATGACATAAGTGATCCAAAAAAAAGGTGCGAGTTCTACCAGGGTTATACTCGTGAAGGATTGATGTATAAACATAATAGTGTGGTTGTGAGTGTGTGCAAAACACACCCAGACCACCACAATGTAACTCAATCCTACAAGTTATGATCATTATTCTCCATAGACCAAGCACAAAGATGTTTACACATCAAAGAATTATTTCATTGAACTTAATATGCCATTTGCTTCATCTTTTAAATAGCTTTCATTTTGATATAATAATTTACATAATTTCAATTAAATTCCAGGAGAAAGATCGAAAGTTCTATGAAAATTAATTTTTACATTGTTCATCTAAAAACAATTTTTTGTTTTTAATGATAGGGGAGACCTAGGCAATAAGAATCACTCGAATAGCTTTTTTTTCCAAAATAATAGAGAGCTGCTACGATAAACATCAAAACAATACTAATACATTCCAAAAAGCCAAAAAACTTATCTTCATTATTGCGTCTGTAATTTGAGTTTGTTTGAAAGTGACTGTGCAGATTTTATTAAAACGAATTATTCAAATGAAAATCATTCATCGAAAAATTAAGAAAACAAGGTAAGTTATTAATGAATTAAGTCAGTAATTCCATATATTTTTAGAATATATTGATCGTTTTTAATTGAATTCCTCACAAGTTTCATAATTTCATGATAAACGAAGATATGACCTACCCGGGCAAAAGGAATCGGACAAAAAGAATCACAACTGCCGATCAAAAAATCTAATAAATTTTTGTTATTTTCATGCAGATGGTTTACAACTATAAGAGAAAGTCAAACAGAGCAGTATACTGGACAGAAGAAACATTAGCGGAGGCCATGAAAGCTGTTGAAAAAAAAAGAAATGAGTATAAGACAAGCTGCCCCCTCATTCAGTATTCCCTTTTCGACATTACAAAAGCATATTATAAAAAAAAGTTCAAAAAAGGTAAGACACTCACATTATTTGGAATATAAAATCTTGGTGCATATTCTCAAAATATTATATATTTTTTTTTTTTATCTTTCATACACAGGTTTTGGGAAACTATAAGCCTGTTTTTACTGAAACAGAAGAATTAATGCTTGTTGATCACATCCACAATCTTGATTCCTTATTTTATGGAATCCAACGAAGTGACCTGGGTAAATTAGCTTACAAATCTGCAAACAAAAATAATTTGGAACACCCCTGCAAAAATGGTATAGCTAGAGAGCAATGGATTAAAAATTTCATGCATCGGCATCCTAATCTCAGTGTGAGAACACCCGAGTCCACATCAATTGCCAGAGCTCGAGCTTTCAATAAAATTGTTGTACAACAACTTTTTTACAAACTGAAGTTTTTGATGGAAAAGTATCAGTTTAAGAAAACAGATATACACAAAATAGATGAAACTGGTAAGCTCACATTTTGGGAAGATAGATTTGTTAATTTGATTATCAAATTACTATTTATTTATAATTATTTTTTTCTCCAGGCACTCGAACATCTACTAATAAACCATAATTTCAATGAAAGGCAAACGCCAGGTTGGACTAATTTCATCAACAGAGAGGGGTCACTTGGTCGCAGTTATCGCCTGAATTTCAGCAGCTGGAAATTTTCTTCCACCAGGCTTAATTTTTTCACGGAAGAAAGTCAATCCTGCTTATAAGGATGACTTACCTCCTGATTCCCAATGCTATGCATCGGATTCTGGCTGGATCAATGGTTTTATTTTTTTAGATTGGTTAAAATTTTTTTGGGACACAGTTCGTCCTACTGAAAATTGGAAAGTTTTATTGATTCTTAATAATCACGAATCCCATCGGTCTTTGGATGTTGCTGAATATACACGAGAAAATAATGTCGTAATTTTGTCTATTCCTCCCCATACCAGCCATCGACTACAGCCTTTGGATGTAGCTGTTTTCAGATCATTTTCAATAAATTTTGAATACGAGATTAAAAAATGGCAAGAATTGCATCCTGGACATATAATAACTCTTTACAATATAGGGGGAATTTTCAAGAGAGCTTTTGTGAAAAGTAGTAAAGCTGAGAATGCTATAAATGGTTTTGAAAAAGCAGGAATAGTACCTTGTAATATGGATGTGTTCAGTGATGAAGACTTTTTGCCATCAACTGTGACTGATATATCTGACCAAGAATGTATGGAGGAGGCTATACCTGCTAATAAAAATGAAGAAACTGACTCAATTATTCTATCCGAAGGTGAATTAACTCTCAATTGCAAATATGAATTTTTTAAGTTGAAAATTTTCCCAATAAACTTTTTTTTTTCGTAGGTTGTTCAGAAATTCTAACTGAAATTGTAGTGGATGAAACCACAGAAGAAGAAATGATAATTGAGACCAGCGATATGCAGCCATCAACAAGTAAAAATTGACAGATATCAATTTCACCACCAGATATTATTCCTATTCCCAAATGTGTCGAAAGAAAAGCTGGAGTTCGTAGACAAAAATGTTTGAAAGCTGCTATTTTAACATCAACTAACAAAAAAATGAATTTAAAGCCACTGCAAGAAATTAAGCAAAATTAGATAGGTACTCCAACTAGAGTAAAACAAAAACTGTTTTTGACATTGATGGAAAATCCAAGTCCAAAATAAACGACCAGACTCGGCTTAAAACAGAGGAAATGAAAAAAAAGAACCTCAAAAAAAAGAAGACACCTATGAAAAAACAAAATTGTAAAAAAAAAAACATCTTCTGAAACACGCGATGATTATTACACATGTATTATGTGTAATTCAAACACTTCGGCAAGTAAAGAAGAATGGTTCTGTTGTAATATGTGTAAAGGTTGGGCCCATGCAGTTTGCACTGGTTACAATGGAAAAGGTTTTTATGTTTGTGACTTTTGCATCAAATCAAGCCGAAAAGAACTTTGTTTTTCCAAATAATAATTTTTTTGTTATCTTTTATTTTCTTCATTATATTTTTTTGTTGTTTTTTTGACATTTTAATTTGACTTGAGAAAGTCTTCATCTTCATTTTGTTTTTTAATTATAATTTTACCAATAAAATTGAGGATTTAAGCGAGTGATTCCTTTTGCCCGGGTACTTTTGAAATAGTCAAAAATGAAAAGTGCTAGAATTATTATTTTTTCTCAATCTGGTGATTAAATTAAGATCATATTTTTAGAAAAATAGAAAGAGGATGGTATGTAGTTAATTAAAAAAGGTGTTTTTGTGAGAACAATATTTTACCTCTGATACTGCTTCAAACTTAAGTGACTCCTCTTGCCCGGGTCTTACCTAATAGAATACGCAATTTTTTGTTGATAATCATCATACATATTCAGTAAAAATTACATACATGGAACATTAGTAGTTTTCAAGATTGTTTGCTCATAACAATTGAAATTTACATCATGTGACAAATTATAAAAGATAATTTAAGCATTGATAACTGTAGTGTACGAAAGTCCTAATGAAAAGCGCAGACACCGTATGAAGAGTAGTCAACAGATAAAACCAGAAGAGATCAAGTTAGGTATGGACATACGTTGTATTTCCAGACCAGAGCAACCAAATTAAGTGGGGATCAAGCACACATAGATACACTTCACACACATAACTTACATGTCAAATAACTGAAAGAAAGGATCAGCGCATCTTGGAGAACATTATTATATAATCAAAAAGGAAAGCATATGGACAATTAAGGAGCGCATGAGAAGTAATTGTAGGTAATAAAATAAGAAATCCGAAACATGAAGATAAAGTTCAAAAGGAATTACGTGTGAAGAACGGAGGTGCCGACATACTTTAAATGACAAAACCATAAACTAAGAAGTAATAAATAAAGGAAAAAGCAGGTAAATTAGGTACTGCACGCGACTTAACCAAATTATCCTCATCTGATACCACCACATAAACTAGAAATCCTAACTACTTCTTTATTTGTTACTTTGCAGAACGCAAATAGTAAGGTACTGCAGGAAAAATTTGATCAATTTTTAAATTTATTATTCTCATTAATTTATTTTGAAATTCTTCGGTTCCTCATATAAATTTTGTAATATTTATTGTCCATTTTTGAAAAAATAAAAAATATTGTGATATGATTATTCCCATTCAATAATATATTTTTGAAATCAGTGTGCCTCAGTTATAAATAGTTGGTAATAATTTCTAAAGTTTTATTACGTGTAACCTATACGGTTTTTTAAAATGGTAAAGATCTCCAATTTTTGTTTTTCAAGATTCTAAAAACTCAAAATATGAATTTTGAAACACACCGGGCCAAATTTACTATAGGTTGTGAACTTCACTAAGGTTGAGCTTAATTTAACTCTGAAATTAACTAAAATTTGCCTAATTTACGCCGAGGTTAAATCAAAGTGAAAGTAACACGGGTTCAACTTCATGTTTTCAAGTACTAAAACAATGAAACATTTTTTGCGTGTCTAGTAACTACCTACTCACTTGGTGATTTTTGATAAAATTAAATTTATTGTTTAATCCATGAAGGTAGGCACTGATTAACATTTTTTCACACAGGATGCTGCAGTGTTCCTCATTGTGCACGGTTAGTGATGAATGAAAAGTAGACCAAGACCAGTAGCCTATGTTAGTCTTAGCTATTGTTTAGTCTGAAATAGGTACTCTCTTGGTCGTGTAAACCTAAGTACTGGTTCTGTTCTAGGTGGTCTTAACTTACAAGATTTTCACTATTATTGATGTCTAAATAAAAATTACCATTTTCATCCTTCCAGTAAAATATGAGAATCTCAAATTTATATAAACGCAGTCATGTAAACGATCAAAGAGAAAGAAAAAAAAATAACGAACATTCAGCAATGATGTTGCAAATTATTTGAGAAACTCGATTGTAAACATTTTTTAGTTTGGTGATATTTTTTCTCAGGTATGTAGATATAATTATTCGAGCTTCAATTTAGTCTTGTAAGTTACATTCTGCATAGTGAAAACCTGTTTTGGTAAACTCTAAAGGAGACGCTTACGTACCGAATTTTTTCTTTTATCCGAATTTTTACTTTTCATAATAGCTAATGTAAGATGAAACTTTTGGGTCTGCCTCCCAAAACCACTCATTTTGAGTAAAAGCAAAATTAGCAAAGGTATTCGGCTCTTCTGTCTCAGCAATTTTTTTTTTTTTCTTCAGTCAAATCAAAAAACCGTTATTTATAATCGGTTATCGTTATCGAGATTTTCACCTTCAGCCCATTTCGTGTTTTGAATAGTTGACAAGCGCAAAATTTGCCTCCTCAACAAATAACATAGCTGTCATTTCGAGTAGACATGTCCGTAAATTTTCGTTGTAAAACGACATCATCTGCTGATTTGCGTTCATTCTTTTCAAACATTAGCCTACCTGTCTAACGTCAGCCACCACTTTACTTTTCTTTTTAAATTTCCCCCGCCAGAAAATCGGAGAGTCGACTAATCGATTATTACATTATTGCTATTCGTTAATCTGGTTGACACTAACTGATTGAGATGGTTGATAAAAGTTCACGAAGAAAAAGAAAAAGTAAATAACCAGGCAGCAGAGAGCGAGAGAGCGAAAAAAAAAAAGGTAAAGAAAGGAAACAAAGAAGAAAAAAATCTGAGCCTAATTATAAGGTTTACTGTTCGACGAAAGAAGTTGTTTTCACGATTGATGAACAACCTAGGGGTTGATGTCATTTATTTCATCATGTCTTGGTATAAAATAACGACCACAAAAGACTGACGGAATAATTTAAGCCCGCCTCCACGACGACATAGGTAGGCTATAATATATAAGTTAGGCTGGGGGAAAAAAATGGAAAGAAGTAAGAAGAAAAAGCAATTGCTGAATAAAATTTTAAAAATATTGAATTTATTAAATTTGAAACATGTGAATTTTAGTTGTGTTCCGGCAGCTACCTAGTATGCAAGATACTGAGAAATTCAATATCGATCATCATTATTGTTGAGTTCACCAATCCTCCTCCCCTCTCACTCCTGCAAACACTGGACTATCTTTTACTTTATACTTTTACATCTTTGATGGTGGCTGCACTGTTACACTATTCTGCGGCTCACCCGTTTATCTCCCACTCATTTATCTCCGTACATACCTACTCATTTATCTCGCTTACTCTGTACTTTACTCATAATTCAAAGCTCTGCTGTAAATACACACACTTCTGAGACGTTACTCTGAGTACATCTTTACTTCTTCATACAATTCATCTACTTCATCGATTCACAACCTCTATAATTATCATCGTATTCCAAAATATCGATATTACACTTTCAAATATCGATATTTGCGATAATTTTATTGAAATCACCAATCCTTCTCCCCTCTGACTCCTGCAAACACACGATTACCTTAATACATATTTTATATCTCTGTTTGCGGCTACACTGTATTACCATCTCCACCGCTCACTCATCCATTTCCATACACACTCGTTTATCTCACTCAAACTGTACTCATACTTAAATTATGTAACTGTCACTAAATACACTCGCATCTTGGATGTAACTTCGTATAAATCTTTCTTTCGTGTGTCTTCACCGTCCTCATCCCCTATAAATTTTAATTTTTTAATCAGTTCATTTTTATTAGTAAAAATAAGTCATAATTTTTAATAATCCACAGATTTTTCATTTTTTGAACTAAATTTTTAGTTTTTTATTACAATTTTATCAAAATTATTAAAATTCATGAATCAAAAATGAAAATGTGAAATAAAAATAACATTAAAAAAAACTGATCATATTAGGCTTCAAGCAAATAACAATATTTGTGATATGAAAATTGTTTCACTAGCAGCTACAGAAATACAGGATATACAGAAATCTTGTGATATGTTTTCTGGAACTATAAAAGCAAATTGTTGAGATGATGCCCGAACATTTTTCATGTAGCTTTCTTTACCTTTGTCTTTAACAAGCGACAAGAATCATGAAAATTTTCTTATTCAGTTCCACATAATCACAGTCATCAAATGGAATTATCTACTAGAAAACGTTGCTTGGAGAAAGTTGAAATTTTTGGGAGACATCGACGAATTTTACTTTAAGAATCTGTGAAAATTTTAAATCATTTGTGCGATTAGTTTTCAAGATATCGCTGAAATCTCCAAGTGTTTTAAGTTCTTATCATTTGAATCACATAATCCAAACATGAGCTAAAATTTCTATGAGAAATCAACATTATTGTATTAGATAACAATTCTGCGAAATTTTCAATAAAATTGTACATTTACATATTTCTTGAGATATCACTGGAATTCCGTTCAGATTGAGTGATTCAAATGATACAGTGTAATTGGAGAATTAAAAGTGCGATTTCATTGGAAATTTCACAGATTCTTTACTTAATACATATTGATGTTTCCTATAAATTTCAGCTTCTACAGTTGGCGATTCTCTTGTAATTTCTCTCAATAACTCCGATTTATAACATTTTTTCATTATTTTTAATAGCTACGTACTTTTGTAATGTACCAAAACCAACTTTATTTATCAAGCTGTGAAGTGAAAATTGTAACGTCGCAAATTGATAAGTGATGGACCAATTTTTGACAGAACTAAAGTTTTTTAATTTGATTTTCAAGTTCCTCATTCCAAATAATATAATTCGTCATAAATTTCTGATCATTTTCGTTACTTTTTCTCAAGTTATGCTTGAAAATGTACTAAAAAAGTGAAGTTGGTAATTGTGTTGAGGAACCAATTTTCATTTCATCTCATGACTTATTAAGTGAAGTTGGCTTGAATGTGGAAATAAAATGAAAATTGATTTTTTGGAGAGATTAAAAATCACAAAAAAAATAACAACAACTAGAAGCTTTATCGATAAAACAGACCCCAAACCAACCTCAAACTTATGTTGTGAGTTTCCTATAAGTTAGTAGTGCCTCCAGACCCAAGTAGTATACGAATTACAGAAAAATCTATGATTCTGTAGCTATAGGTTTTTCCCTGTGACACACCTGGCCTACCGCCTAAATTCATAAATTAAATTTTTGAGATATTTTTCTATAATAACGTTCTAAAATTATTTTTAAATAAAAATCGAACACTTTTAAAATGGAAATTGCCTTGTAAATTCGTAGCCCAGGTAATTGATGAAACTTATCTTTTCACTCTAATCTTCTATTCTTCTTTTCCTCTTCATCTCTATTAAATTATTACTAAGTCATTATTTTTTTTTCTCATCTTCATTTCATGTTTTTTCATAATTCTGTTCACTTTCTTATCTCTTCATACTTTTTCCTCTTACGATACATCTCTTCTCTTTACGTCATTTCTTCTCTGGGTACAATTTATTCTTCTTTTCTTTTTCCCTCTCCTCACGTCACCTTCGATCAATTCCCCGGGTCTATTTTTTTTTCTATATCATATTATTCTGTATCTTATACGAACTATCATCTAATACTTTGTTTCCGCCAATATATATTTTTTCATTTTCTCTTGCAATAGTTTGTCATTCAACTAACTTATAATTTTTTCTCTACACTCACTGTCATTTTTGCTCTCCATTACTCAGGACATATTTATTTTTTTGATTGATTTTTATTAATACATAGCTCTGTATAATAATATGTGTTTAGTTTTTCCGTTGGCATGGGCCATTTTTGGTAGTGTTAGCCCTGGTTTTCAGATTATAATCTGTATAGCAATGTGTGAGCCCTGAAATACGAATAGCCCAGGTTTGTAGGTATTTAATTTCATCCAGGTATGGTCTAAATTTCGAGTCCACAAAGATCCTGGCAGGCTATTCAGGATGGATAGTGGTATTCTTTAATGTATCTGTCCAGTGTGGGTGACTTGGCCCTGGTTTGTAGACATGTGTGTAAGTGTTTGATTCAGAATACTGTAGGTACTGCTATGGAGAATGGGTTTTACTGCCCTCATTCGCATACCACATCCGAACAGTTCTTCTGTATTGCAGCAATCTTGCTCAAATTAATTTCCTGCAATTTTTAATACAGATGTTACTAGTGATACCAAAAATATCGATATTTTAAGTATCGATACTTTCCCTTCAATATCGATATCCGTTTGAAATTGCAAATTGGAAATTGGGAATGGGAATTTAAGTTTTTTATGAAATGAAACTGTACTATTTCATTAATCGTCAGTTTTAATTTTGAATCGTGATATAAATAACCATAATATTCAGTGTCTTGTTTTTAAATCCTAGTTCCTCATCCTCTTTCTTAAAATTTATAGCTAAACTTAATGTATAAATGGCACATTGTAAAAAATATCGATAGATATATGATATGATACCGATATTCTACAGAAATATATAGAGGAGGAGGACACGTGAAGACACAAATAGTAACACAAAATAAAGTATTGAGTCGAAGCTAGCTTCCAAGAAGCGTGTGTATTTTGTAACAGTTACATAATTTTAAGTATGAGTACATATTGTATGATCGAGAGTACTTCCAGACATGTATTTTTAACAGTTACATGAAATATCGATACTATATCGATACAAAAAATATTGATATTTGGCATCACTAGATGTTACAGAATCTATAAATACTGTAGCTATCCAACTGGAGTGATTGAGTTGATTAAAAAAATATATAGGGACTCATATTACCTGCTGCACTTTAGCAAAGTTGGTGTAGTAGCATATAATGTCCATAGGCTTACAAACTAGACTCGAGGAACAAACGGACATACCAAGAGTGAACTCATCATTTTGTGCAAAATTAGTTGAAAAAACAAAGATACCTTCAGCAATAGATCACAGATTTCACTAGGTCATTGAAAATGTTGCAACAACCAGAACATTAGGTTTCATTCTTCTAACTTTACAACAATAAATTCACTAGACCCAATCGTATCTAATAAATTAAAAAATTTTAAATTGGCATATAGTTAGGTACTGTAACGTATATTTTTGTCTATTTTTAAAAATGACGAACATATTCATCCACATATTTGCAAACTCCAAAAACGTAGATATTTATCAACAATAATCATCCTATAACTCTTTATAAACAACCACTAAATTACCCGTATTCAATTTTATGAATATAGATATACCACCTGTATATTCATGACCTACTTGTGCCTGTCCCTCGAGTACTCGACGAGTCAGCACAACCCTATAATAACAACACCCTACCTCACTTAACCAATCAGACACGTACGTTTTCATGCCCTGAACGAGTATATAACCCCTCGATTCAGTTGAAAAAGACACAGTTCCTCGACAGCTACTTCTAAGTACATGGAACCTCTCTAGTAGAAGTCTCTAGTGAACAGATAGCCTTGCTTGTTGAGTTGTGATTGTATATGTGTAACTATTAACGTATTAATATATGTACTGTTATGTACAAATTATTATTTTATTAAATGTGTAAACTCACTCGTATGTTTTAAAATATTATTGAGTCTCTAACATATGTTAAGGTCCACTATAGTTTGTGGATGATAAACTTTAATTTATTCTAGAAGTATTACTGCTTTTAAAGTACATGATATTTCGTGTACGGTGTAACACTAAAAGTGGTTCTAACTAGGTATTTTACCACTTCTTTTGGCTGTTACAGGTACAGCATTATACGTAGGTACATGTACATTTTTAAGGCAAATGGGATGAAATGATAAATATTACGTAGGAAAGAAAATTTGTACTCATAAAAAATAAAACTCACGTTGTGGGGACTCACTGGTATGAGGAAAAGGGGCTTGGACCCCTCAACAACAGTTGCTGCCCCAAAGGGCAGGCAAACAATCGTCCTTGTGATGTTAAACACACAAATTATGTTCGATCGTAATTACCTGCATGTACCTGCAGGTAATGTACAAGTACTGAATCGTGCCACAATAAGATGATGTCACGATTCGTATACAAACTGGCCAACCATCTCTTATCTTAATAGGGGATGATGCGACCTGGCCGTTCTCACCAACATATGTATTATCTTACGTACGTGTGTTTGTGTGTGTAAATAAGCCGTATATAAACCACCCAAATTGGCTCTAAAATTGCCAGAGTTTGGTCTGGTTCTGGCTTACCCGTACTTGCGTAAGAAGTGGCTGAACACACTTAAATTCTGTAGAATTTCCTTCTGGTGAGAATATCTCTCACAACAAGGTATTCCACAGTGGTGACCCTGACGTGATTTTTGGCTACGTCGTGAGGTGTCTTAAGGCGCATTGCACTTTTACAAAAATTTGGCGCGGTTCGCTGGCCAGAAACTCGCTTGCTTGGCAAATAAAAATATTTTTTTGCAGACTACGACACCTTTTAGGTCATCGAAGTAGAGTCTGCTGAAGTTGGAATTTACACCCCTCTCTTTAAAATATATAAAAGATGAGAAACCAGACAGAAGACCTGGAGGAAGACGGTTGGACTCATCCCCCAACCCCCCCAACTTTGACTCAACACTCCAAGCATTTACCAAATCTGGAAGAAGGCCCTCAACACCCAGAATTAGTACGACTGGGAGCTGCAATAAATAAAGATCATGAAAAACAAGGTGGAACCCAAAGAAAGTCTAGACAAGAGCGTGACACAGAAGGAGTGTCCAGAGACAGATTTAAGTAGTACAATGACACCCGAAGTCTTGGCGCAGATCAAGCAACTTTTGCAATTGCAGCCAGGTCAAAACCCCAGCTTCTATAGACGGAGGATAGAGATCCCGGAATTTCTGCCCAATGAGGTATACTTGTGGTTGACTCTCTTGGAAGGCAGGTTCAAGACTGAGAATATAACTCTGAACCAGCGGTACCTACACATCTGTGGGGGCATGCCCCCGTAAATAATCCGCCACATTCCGGATATTATGGAATGCCCTTCGAAAGAAGATGATAAATATGCCTGGTTTGTCAAGAAGATCAAGAATGTTTTTGGAAAAACGAAAAACTAAATTATTGATGATGTGATGGGTGGTATGAAGATGGGGGACGACAAACCCTCAATCTTCATGGCAAAATTGAGGCAGAAGGCGGATAATATAGTAGCCCCTTCTGTCATGGGCAATCAATTTTGCAAACAACTTCCTCAAAGTGTTGTGCAATGCCTAGCCGCCGTAGGTTCGACTGTACTAAATACATCCGCAGACTTGGACTTCCTTGCAAAATCAGCACATAACGCGCTAGAATATACCAGGTCAAAGCCTGAGGTCAGTGCAGTATCTGCAGAGACTGGTAAACTCGCTCAACTTCAAGCCCAAATAGCTCAGTTGATCGAGGAAGTAAAGAGGAACAAAAGCCAAAGCTCAACGAAGCCCAATAGTAGCTTGCGACAACGATCTAAATCAAGAAACAACAACAACAACATTGGCAATAGCAAAGGACGACAGTCCTGGTACAGAGACCGCAGATCAAATTCTAATAACAGGGGTCGGAGTTCAACTCCCCCGAGAACATCATCACCCAAAAACCAGTCTTGAAATTGGGATGAAAAGAGTTGTTTCATTCACAACAGGTTTGGCGCAGAGGCCACCAAATGCAACAACAGGTGCAAATGGTGGGGCAAATCCTATACCAAGAAGGCGTCAAACTATAACGAGGGGCCATCTATGCGGCCGAAGACCCCTTGGAAAAACACTCATGCCTCCTGTTCATTAAGGACAGGACAAATAGGAGATGGTACTTGATAGACTCAGGTGCAGACTTGAGAATATTGCCAATAAGTAGAAACCAAAAAGTACTTCCTCCAAAATAATATCTCCGTACTGTGAATGGTCAAAACCTTCCAGCTTACAGACAAGAGACCAGCAAAGTTGACATCGGACTTAAGAAAAATATGACGTGGTCCTTCACAGTAGCTGACGTTCCAAACCCAATCCGTAAGCTGTTTGCACTAATTAAGACAAGTAAAAAGAAAGATAAAACTCCACTCGAATGGAATGAAGAAGCCGAACAGGCTTTTGAAAAGATCAAAGGTACACTGGCAAATGCAACTCTATTGGCTCATCCAGACAAAAGTCTGCCGTTACGCGTTAGTACCGATGCCTCTGATTTTGCTATTGGTGCAACCCTGTACCAACTTGACAAAGACAACATCAAATTACCGCTAGCTTTCTTCTCGAGGAAGCTCTCAAAAGAGAAAAGAACTATAGCACGTACAATCGGGAATTGCTCGGAATTTTTGCTGCATTGAAGCATTTCAGGCACCAATTAGAGGGTAGATGTTTTTCTGTGTATACTGACCATAAACCCCTAAAATATGCCTTCACACAAAATGCAGAACCAGCATCGCCGAGAAGAACACGACAATTAGACTACATTGGTCAATTGACTACCGACATTCAGTATATAAGTGGAGAACTGAACACTCCAGGTGATGCCTTGAGTAGAATCGAAGCTATCTCAGCTCCTGTCCAATTACCTTATGCTGAAATAGCTAAAGCACAGCTTAAGGATGCAGAATTGCAAAAGTTGTTATCGAACGATGATACTACTCTCAAATTGAGACAGCAAAAATTCCCCAGTACTGATGTTTTATTAACATGTGACGTCAGTATAGGTAAGAATAGGCCATTTCTACCGGTAAAATATCGCAGGTTGGCTTTCAACAATGTACATAATCTGTCACATGCTAGGCCAAAATGTAGTGCTAATATGATTTCGGCAAGGTTTGTATGGCCACGAATGAAGTCTGACTGCAACAAATGGGCTCGCAGTTGCCTGAACTGTCAAGAATCCAAAGTAGGAAGACACACTCGCTCGCCCCTCAAATCCTTCAAACAAATAGAGTGGTTTAAAACAGTACATATGGACTTGGTAGGCCCATTGCCACCATCTCAAGGACACAGATACCTGTTGACAATATTAGACAGGGCAACACGATGGCCAGAAGCAATTCCTCTATATGAGATGACTGCTCCAACTGTAGCTGCCAGGTTATACGACACCTAGATTGCGAGGTATGGCGTACCAGAACTCATAATTACAGGCCAAGGTCGTCAATTTGAGAGCTCGCTCTTCAAAGAGCTAGCAAATAAGCTTGGTGTTCAACACAGTCATACCACAGCTTACCATCCTCAAGCCAATGGCAAAATTGAGAGATGGCATAGAGCCCTCAAAGCCTCTATCATGTCACATGATACAAAGAGATGGGTAGATGTACTTCCTACCATCCTGTTGGGCCTTCGATCTGCCCTACAAATGGATACAGGTCATTATGCAGCGCAATTAGCATTCGGCAAAGAGCTACGCCTCCCAGGGGACTTCTTCACAGAATCGAAGGAAGTTAGCTCCGAAATCATTGTACAAAATATAAGAAACGATGCCAATAATTTCTTAAAACAGGCAGCTCACCATGGCCAGCCCAAGATTTATTTACGTCTCGAAACACTTGGCCAATACCTCACACGTATTTGTTAGAGATGAAAAAATGAGATCTGCGCTGGAAAAACCATACGCCGGTCCTTACAAAGTAGTATCACGAGATGAGGAAAACTTTGTGATACTCATTGCAGGCAAACCTCGAACAATTTCAATTGACAGATTGAAGCCTGCATACATGGTAAGCGACGATAAAAGAATAAAAAGGTTGCAGAGGGAGAACATAGAAAATATACAGACTGATTCACCAACAAACACAGAAGAATCCGTCGAAAAATGTGAAATAATAAATTTACAATTAGAAAAAACGCCATAAATAAAAAAGTCGGTGAAATTTTCGGACGATGTTACCACTAAAACATTTGATCCCGAGGCCCCCATATGCCCACGAAAAAAAGGCAGGCCCCTAGGCAATAAAAAATGTAAAAATTCCCAACCTTCTCGTAAGTCTGAGAGGTTAATGCGAAGAAAATAAAATTTACTCCCAAAAAAGTAGTATCTGCTATGTAAGTTTAACCCCGCTAAAAAATATGCGACAAAAATCGGAATTCCGTGAGACAAGAAACTCCGGAGATAAGCAAACAAGGAATGCCAACAAAAAGAAAATGACAGGAATAAACAAATCCACGTGCTATATGGAAATAAACATCGCAACGTGCGTTTATTGTCAAACACAAAGATGATCTCAACGTTGTGACGTCACAAGTGGAGATTCCTTTGTAATAAAAATTTGAAAAATATATTCTCTGAGATTATTTCAGGCATAACTTTGCTTAAACCAATCAGAACTTAACCTGAAAACTTGCATACAGCTGAGAATTTTAAGCGCTATCCCCTCTACATGCTGATAAGAAGATGCGAAAAAGCTAAAACAAAAGTGTAATGGTAAATCAAAAATAGCAGTAAATTCACCCGTTTTAGAACTGTCTTAGATCTCAGATGTGTTTTCTAAACGATATTTTTGGTTCCTTATCCTATAAACCTAATTCCTATGTCGCTGCCAACTACCATCCCAAAGTCCACCACCTTCCAGACTGCTTGAAAAACCTCTGTGCTATCACAAACTCAACAGAAAATTGAGCAGAAAACGGAGCTGGATCAGATAGAGGATGAGCTGCTCATGGACACAGCTCCTCCAGTAGAGAACGTCCTAGCGAAGATGATGACTCCTCTTCCCCCGATAGTCTCTCATCCCCGGTCACTGCCGGAACCAACCACGATCCAGAACCCCCAAAACCTGAGTCGAAACCTGCAGAGACCAGGAAACCCATGAAGTTTCTCTTCATGGCAGAGAGGGCAGCGAATGAAAAAGCGAAGATGGCTGCCCTAGCATCGGAGATTTCAAACTCCCCGATGCTGAGAAAGCCACTCTTCAAACAACCACTGCCCCCTCACTCCCGTCACCACCCTTACGCCTATACAAAAAATCGTTCACCTAGGCGTAGGGGAGAAGGCAGTTGCGCCCAATACTAGGCGCACACCGATGCAAGATGGCAATCATACGAATGCGTCGGCGCTGCTGTTGGAAGCGCACTAGCCAAGTGGGAGGCAGACCAGAAGAGGCACTGATAAACCCACAAGTCCCCCCCAGGCCTGCGCGATTTGAGAAAACTGGGGGGAGTAGCTGTGGGGACTCACTGGTATGAGGAAAAGGGGCTCGGACCCCTTGACGACAGTTGCTGCCCCAAAGGGCAGGCAAACAATCGTCCTTGTGACGTTAAACACACAAATTACGTTCGATCGTAATTACCTGCATGTACCTGCAGGTAATGTATGAGTACTGAATCGTGACACAATAAGATGATGTCACGATTTGTACACGAACTGGCCAACCATCTCTTATCTTGATAGGGGATGATACGACCTGGCCGTTCTCACCAACGTACGTATTATCTTACGTACGTGTGTTTGTGTGCGTGTAAATAAGCCGTATATAAACCACCTGAATCGGCTCTAAAATCGCCAGTGTTCGGTCTGGTTCTGGCTTACCCGTACTTGCGTACGAAGTGGCTGAACACGCTTAAATTCTGTAGAATTTCCTTCTGGTGAGAATATCTCTCACGACAAGGTATTCCACGTATTTGAAAATAAATTTTCATAAAGAAAATAAGTTTTTTCAAAAGCATAAGCTTAATGGTCGAACAGGATAAACGACTTTCTTTTTGAAAAGGTACACCTAGAGGATGGTTACATAATTCGCTGTTTTTTTCTATTATTTTTTTTTTCTCCCAACAAAATGTCAGATTATCATTTCTGATAAAGTATACAGTAAAGTTGAGTAGAGAAAAAATGTATGAGAAAAAAGTTGACGAAAATGTCGGAAGTTTAGCGAGAAAGGTGAGATAAAAATCTTTCTACTGCTTAAGGCTGTTTGCAAATTTGTCAGGTAATTTATTAAAAAATTTTGCGTCCCTAATTCCGGAGTATGTTTGGGAGTAGGTACCTACCTAACGAACCGTTGTTGGTGACAAGGAATCAACAAATGAAGAAGTTTAAAAGTTTTTCTTTTTCTTTTCCTTTTCCTTTTTTTTTTCTATACATAGATGGGCAACTTTTTTCCCTCAGTTGTTTTCAGCGCCATATTGAGTGGTGTTGACGAAAATTCGTATTAATGATTAATTTATTTTCGGTAAACCTTTCGGGGGAAGTTTTTGTTCAAGATTACTTGCCAATAAATCGGATTTTTAGCTCCAGTTTTCGTTGGGTATTACTTTATCGTGGAAGACCGGATGAATAAAAAACTAAGGATTTTTTTTTTTTTCTAATATTGAATGCTAACGAAGTGTATTTTAGGAAGGGAGAGGGATGGTGGAAAGATTAGGCGATCCTGACTGAGGTTATAAACCAAGAATTTAGACACATTTTGTGTATCTACTTTCGTAGAACTGTTTTGGATGATTTCGAACAAATGTATTATCAGAGGATGGTTCGTAATCACCTAAGAATTGATGCACGTCTAACTTTAATAATTCGTGAAAATTATACAAAAAAGGGTGGGAGTTGAAGTGTATTATTGTACCTACTCGTCACAAACTAATGATATCATCTTAAGCTATAGGTAGTCGTACCTAGCACTAAAACATTCGTGTAAAACATACCATCGAGTATTCGCTGCATTCTTTTAGTGTATTTTCCAAAGGATAATACAATTATTGCATTCAGTGCAATGGCGGAATTTGGGGGCGGAACCTGTGGAACAGCGCCGATCCTGATTTGTAGATGACGAATACATATGTCACTTAAATTCTTCTGTACGCAATATATTTATATATATGTGTGTGTGTGACCCAAAATTTGTGTTCACGGTTCTGAGAAAACTACAAAAAGAATGGAGTTGAAATCTTTAAGAAAGATTGTTGTCATGTTGGAGCAGGTCTGAAAGAAGTTTTTTGTCTATCGGTTAGTTTCTGAGAAAACTGGAAAACAAAAAATTAATGGATATGATATTTTTCCGAGATTCTAAGAAAATGAACGAACGGTTCGGGCTGAAACTTTCACGAATGCTGGTGCCAGCTTCTTAGAAGTTTGGTACGTATTAATTCAGTAGATTCTGAGAAAACTGGAGAAGAAAAATTTCCAAAAAAAAATTTGTGTTCATGGTTTTGATAAAACTACCAAACAGATAAGGCAAAAATTTTTACCAAAGATAACTATCGTATGGGAGCAAATCTGAAAGAAGATTGGTGCTCATCAGTTCAATAGTTCTCGAGATAACTGGAAGCAAAAAATCTCTGGAAAAGCGGTATTTTGTGATGGGACCATCAATCCTTCTCCCCTCACATTCCTACGAACACTCGACACTGTTTATCTACATACTCTATATCACTTGTTTAACTGGTAACACTGATTCTATAATCATCACACATTCGGCTATACTCGTGTACAGGTAAAGGCTAAACAATAATAATTATTGTTTCGGAGTACTATCATCGAGGTTCGTGTTTCAGTAGGCCAAATTATTCAGGTCTACAATCTATGAATAAAGTGCTGTTGTTTGTAATTTTCAATTATAAATTTAATTTTAACGTTAATTTTTTTTTCTTCCAAACTGAAAATTCAGAATAATGCGGGGCAGTTTGGAAAATTCTTGTTTTTTCCCATTTCAAAAATCAGGAAATATCTCGGATTTTGGGGCGGATGGTCACCATGTTTGAAAATTTTCAAAGCATTTTATTCAATTCTGTCGTAATATCGGACTATTTGATTATTATCGATATTCAAAAATATTTGATGATATCTGAAGTTTTTTGTAGAATTTTTAAAATTTTAAAAGAATACCAGAAAACATGTTGTGCCTATTGTAGACACTTATGTTGATCACTGGAGTCGAATTTTAGACAACTATTTTTTCTAAGAATTCGGAATAGCCTAATTTTTCCATTTTGTACTCTTCTTTAACAAGTCGAAATTTTATTGGTACATAAGTTAGGAAGCAGTTTTCTTTATCCAAATTATTTTGAATATTTTTGATGAATTTTTAATGGTTATTCTCGTGAAGCGACTAATGATAATACTTGGATGAATTTCCATCGTTTTAAAGAAGAACTTTTATTACATTATATTTGAACAGTCTGCCTAATTAGTGAGGTGCGTATTGTAACAGCCAAAAGAGGTGGTAATGTACCTAATTAGAACCACTTTCAGTGTTACACCATACACGAGATACTAAACACTGGATAAGCATTAATACCTCTAGAATAGTTTAAATGTTTGATTCATTATCCACAGACTATCGTGGATCTTAACGTATTCGAGAGACTCAATAATAATTTAAAACACACAATTGAATTAACACATTTAATAAATAATAAATTGTACAATACAGTACATCAATTAGTACGTTAATACTTATACATATGATTTCACAATCTGTTAGACAAGACTGTCTGTTCACTAGAGACTTCTACCAGAGAGGTTCTAGGTACTTAGAAGTAACTGTCGAGGAACTGTGTCTCATTCTTCGAATCGAGGGTTTATATACTCGTTTGGAGTATGTAAGCGTACATGTTAGATAGATTAAGTGAAGGTAGGGTGTTGTTATTATAGGGTTGTGCTGACTCGCAATATACTCGAGGGACAGGCACAATTAGGTCATGAGTATATAGACATTATATCTGTATTTGTATAATCAAATACAGGTAAATTAGTGGTTGTTTATAAAGAGTTATAGGATTATTATTGTTGATGAATATCTACGTTTTTGGAGTTTGAAAACGTGTGGACGAATATGTTCGTCATTTTTGTATCTTCATTTCACTTAATTTTACAGGAGCAAGAGATAACTGTTTTTCACCACCAAAATTAAATATTTTATTTGTTAACTTAGGTTTATAAAAACGTTGTATGAAAAAATAATTTTTTTAATTCTGCTTGGAGATACGCACTTTTCGTTTAACCAATATTAACCAATATCAATCAATTGTTTGGATATACGCATTAACTTGTAGATATGCATTTTTCCTTTTTCAGCTCAGGAAATTCCTTGGAAATACGCACATTTCCTTCTTAAATTTGGATGATAATATACACAATTCTTTAAAAATAAATTGAATGGTGGTACGCATTTTTATATTTTTGGAATAATATAAAAAATATTAATTTTTTAGAGATACGCTCTATACTAATCAATGCATTTCAAAAAAATCTATCAGAATCGCTAATAACCTAATTTTCTAGACACGCACTTTACTAATTAGGTCGATGTAGATGAATTTTTAATTTTATTTTTTCCTCAGTTTGTTTTTCTCTACTTCCACGTCTTATTTTGTAACTTTGAAGGCTCTCTAAATTTATCAACTGAAAGACCCTCGAAACAATACCTAATTTAATTTACTGTCTGTACTACGACCGAATTCAGTGGTTTAAGACATAAAAGCATATTCGCACAGTGCTACCAAAGGATACTGCCGAAATATAAGATTTTGGTTTTGAATTCTGACCCTTCTCCCCACCCAACCACCTCTACATGAACGAGTGATTCGGAAAAGAGAAAATTAATCGTAACCCAAGAGGGTAGTTGGTGATGTGGTGTGTTTGTTTCAGTTTCGTAGTTACGCTAGAGTCGACGACGACGATGCAGCTGACGATACGAATACTGGTCATTACAAAAATCAATCTTGTATTTATAGTCATTTATGTAAATGTTGACTTATCCTCAGCCACCATTACGAAGTCAGACCTCTCTGTGCGTATCCTGTATCGCATCCTGCTACAATCCTTCGAGCTGTATTCGAAATTTATCCTCTTTTGAGCGGCGAATGAACATCATTTGAAGAAAGTACCCAGGAGTGTACCCAGACCTACTTCGGTTTTATGTATATACAGAAGTACATAATACCTTCAAACCAGCAGTTTTGTGGGAGCACCTACGATAATCGACTAATATGCAGTATTACTGCAGTTTCTCAAGAAACAATTATTCTGAAAAAATCCAGCTAGATGAAGTTTTAAAAGTTTGTCTTTTCATTTATTTTTTTTACAAGATTTGACTGGACTATAACTATTCCACAAAATTTTTCCATCAGGAAATGTGAATATTTTCACAGTTTTGAAGAAAAAATGTTTTTTGAAGGCTGTATGTGGAATATCTTGTTTTGAAAAGATATTATCACTAGAAGGTAATCTACAGATTTTGCGTGTTCAACCACTTCATATGTAAACATACAGGTAAGCCAAAACCTAGGCAAACACTGGCAATTTTAAAGCCAGTTTAGACGGTTTATATAAGGGGTTATTTACACTCACACCAACACACATATGTGTATGTTTGTGTGAACAAATCGGTGAGTCATTTCTTGTAGTGATAAGAAATGATGGGCGGGTTTGTGTATGGATTTGTGATATCATCATATTGTTGAGACTTGTACATTACTTGCATGTACGTGCAAGTAATTACGATCGAACGTAATTCATGCTTATAGTTTAATGTCATTGAGACGAATATTTGCCGTCCTTGCAGTGGCAACTGTTATCGGTAGTCCGAGCCCCTTAACCTCATATGAGATGAGTCCCCATATTATAAAAAACATTCAATTTTTAAACCACAGTCTGAGCTCCACTGTATGGTAATTCCTCTTTTGCATGTAGTATCTAAAATAACTTAAAAATAGTAAAATTGTTATTTATAACTCATAGTAGCATTCATACAGAATGTTCTATTGCTTTCCTAAATTCATTTGTTACCATTGAGTAGGGGATTAATTCATTAGTTATTAACAATTATAATTCATCTTGCAACCCAATCCAAAACAATCTGAGTTACAATTTTCCAGATAATGTTCTAATCCAGTGAAAGATATGGCCTAATATTAAAAATTGACACTTTAAAATTTTTTTGAAATAAAATACCCACTAATAATAATTTGCTGTGAGCGCGCCTAGGCTGGGCTACTCATTTAGCCTAGATTCCTCTTGATACAAAAATTCTCACTCTACATAAAATTCTTTCGACTTATTTATTTTTTGTTAACAGTTTTCCCTTTACACCACTGCATCGTTTCTTTCACCAAAAGTGGCTGAACCTTTGTTAAAAACTCTGTACCATCTGTTACCTATCATCGATACTGATATATTTTTACCTCTCTCTTATATTTGTAACTGGAGAGCCATGTTTTGTTAAGCTAACATTATGTTACAGTTTATTTTTGTAATCATCCAACATTTTGCTGTTCGAGTGTGAAAACCTTATTTAATTTGTCTCTATTTTTGATCAATATATTGTTTTGTTTTGTAAGAATGGACTAAGTTTTTCTATTGGCAATGGGCCAGTCTTTGGTCTATTTCATGATGGTGTCTGCTAACACTTCTTTTGATAGGATGTTCCTCAAAGCACTTAGGCTAATCTGGTAATCTTTTCTAATAATTATGCATGATTAAAAGCTCAATCAAATGAATACTTGACTGTCTGTGCAGGTTTAGGTAAGACTACTACATCTCTATTGGATACTGCTGACAGATGACGTCATTGGTTTCATACTTATTGAATTTGTTGTGAAAATTATGTTGGTGTTATGATTTGTTTCCCTGGGATCTGTCCACCCAGAATTGCATACCACACCATTAACCTATTTACAAAGTTAAATTCTCTTATCTATACTCCTCTATACAGATGATAATCAATATTATGAGAATTGAAATATTTGTCTTTAATGTCTCGTTCATTCAAGTGTGTTGCCCACATCCAATATCAGTGATGCAGTATCTAAGATCTGTCTAATTATACTGGACGTAGTAACGTGCACTAGTTAATCGATTTTTTACAAAAATTTTCAGAACTCATATTTTTGCAGAAAATCTTATTTGATACAAATAATAAGTAATATCTATAAATTAATAATTTGATTGAAATTGAAGAACAATCATAGCTTTTGTTTTTTTGTCAGTTTAAGTCAAAAATTTATTTATGTAATCATCACACTTATAAAACCGAAACAATTCAATGCTAAAAATCTGTGAATTCTTCCATAAACAAAGTATAGGTGTTCTTTTTCAATACAACATTTCGGATATAATTTCTAATTGTAATTTATTGTCTTTCTACTTGTCCTTACATAATAATAATATAATGCCCCCTCATTCAAAACGAAATTCTCCTACAACATCCAATATAGTGGCGTTGACCATTTAATTTTTTTTAACAAACCCCTTCCCTGGTTGGTTCTGGCATTGATTTTTAACACTTTTAACTTTCAGCTCCTCATTGTTTCTTTTTTTCGGTTGAGAAATGGATTTTAATTGTTTATGGTATTTGGAAAATATATGATAAAATCAAAAACTCGGTAAAGTTTTTGTCTAATTTCAAACACTTTCAGCTGCATATTATTCATTGATTATGACCAGACACCGTCATTGAAATTTTTTTCACTCTTTCGTGTTTGTGTTTGGTCACCTAAAAAATCGTATTTTATATGAATGTTAAGGTTTACTGGATCCACCAAGAGAAGGTACACGAATCGGAGACGAGCTGCAAAAATTATTTCAAATTGTGATCTTTGCATCTCCATTACACATAAAGAATGAAAAGGAGAAGGGTTTAGTCAATATACCAAAATGAACTAAGTAGTTACAGGTTTTAAAAATTACAAAAAATTAATATACCTACCAATTTTAAACTTTTACTATCCTACAAAATTGAAGTTTATTCCAATTTACCTGCGAGTAAATAATCTATTTATAATACATATTAATTAATGTCCCTTTGGCGAATAACTTAATTACTCGTTATTATACTCATTCGCATGCCCACTAGCAGCTTTTTATCAGTTATTACCTATAGAATTGTTATGGACTATAATCGACGTAGCATTTTACAAGTTGCAAATGTAAATGAAGATTTTCATAAATTAACAACAGATGGAGAAAAATTGTTTAGGTTGAGATTAGTGGTAATTATTATACCTAACCAAATCCAAGTTTTCACTTATCTGGTACAGTTGGCTATTACCTACCTAATAACTTACCACTACTCATATTATTACTTTTTCTATGTCAGACACTTTATACTCCTCTCATTTTTCAGCATTAGGAGGAAGGTAGAATCATTTACAGAAATTTACCAAGCTTTCTATTTTACTTTTTAAATGATGTTAATCATTCACCAATGTTTTAATCAACTAAACAAAAAGCATACTCACTCTTCTAGAATAAGTTTTCAAAATCTAGGATATATAATATACTTAGGATAAATAGCCTATGATCGATGATTAATGGCTCTTATTGTGCTTAGTAAAATAATAATCTCCTCTTTCTGTAGGCAGAAAATTAATGACAATATGTTTTAGTACTAAAGATAAGTATAGGTTGCAGGAAGATTCTTAGCTTAAAAAGAGAATATTGCGAAATTTGGTTCGAGTATTCGCAGCGGAGCATTGAAAATGGTTTTAGAAGTTGGAAAATAAACAGTTGAATCAGACCAATGTTTCCAATACATGAATTTCTTTTCTGTTGCAAGTGGACGACATTTTTATTGCAGAAGGAACAGCAAAAAGTTTAGCCGTGAATGCAAAAAGTTGAAAAGGCGGTTCGACCTAGTATTTATGACCGAGCATCGCGAATCATTTCAGAAGAATCAAAATAGTCTTCTGTTTTTTGACTGTATACAAAACATAATTTAATGACTGGACCCAAGGGCATAGATAGCTCCGTCATAACGAGGGAGTTAACATATTCTCAGTGATCACTTCTAAAACGGCCTCTAATAAAAAATTACGAAAATCGAGAGAAACACTTTATTTTTAGATTTCCGGCTTGTTTATTGTTTTTTTTTTTTTTTTTGGATGAGAAGGATCCAGACTCCCAGGAACCTTTCCATCTACGCCCTTGATCCTGAAAATTTTCTAATAAATTATAACCAAAATTCACCTCTAAGCATATGAGGTTGAGCAGAATAATAACTCTAATTTTACAAAATTCAGATATAGTTCAATACATTACGAGTAGATACATGAATAGTGATCAATTAGTGATTTAGTGAAAAAATAAATAGTTGGGCTGGAAACTTTTCTACTTTTTACTGGAATTATTTGCAATAGGACCAATGGAATTTAATATTCAACCATTTAATTTTCGTTTTCTCCATAATATCATACATTTTACACTTCTCGTTGAAAACTTCGACCTGAATAACCAAAAAAGGGCTGCTCATTTCCTTCGAAAGAATGCAGAGACGTGAACTTGCGCTTGAAGTAAACACACAAAAAAAACCCCCCCCCAAAAAAAACGGAAATTTAATTAGTGAATGTCTGCCTTTAAACTTTTCACCTTTGCCTGAAAATTGTTTGAAAATCTACGACGACACTATAGTCGTGTTAAACACTCGAGCACTTATATATAAAATTCTTCGTTACTTGATAAAAGATTTTTCTTAAAAGGAGGACGCGTAGACGGTAAAGTAGAAAAAAACAAATCGCGAGACAGTATTGGAAGAAAGAAGAAAAGAAAAAAAGGCATATCATCATGCGCCGTAGTTTTTTTTTTTTTTTTTTTTGTTTCTTTCTTTTTATTCTCGACTAAAGATTCATTTCTGCGCCTGCAATACTCCTATCAAAGAAATAGACTCCTTGGGAAATAATTTTCTCACATTTTTGCACCATCGTCTCACGCAATATGGGTACTATTGCTATGTAGGATACGTTGAAATATTTTGACGAAGAGCAAAAATGTAAACGAAGTCATTTTAGCGTTATAATTTTTCGGCTGCCTTGTCTGTTCGCCGTTAATTAGCCTTTTTTAACAAGTTTTCAAAATAACAGGAATATAGATACCTGTTGAAACTTACAGGTACTTGCACTGTAACGAAAAAATTAGTTGGAAACATAATAATGTTTTGTTATGGGTTGAAGGAAACTGAGGCCCATATTCATAAACTTCATTTTAACCTCTCTTTACTTAAACTTCACTTAAAAATGACTTTTGACACAATTTTGTATTTAAGAGTGTCATAACATTTTATTTTTACATTGGAACTCTCATAAGAGATACAATGTTCCCACATTTTCAGGTACGAAATTGTGAAAAAAACTTTTTTAAAGTGAAGTTTAAGTGAAAGGAGGTTAAAGTGACGTTTGTGAATACAGGCCTGAATAATATCAAGGCAAATTCATAGGTTAGGGGAGAGTGGTACACAAAGAAACTTTTTAAATAAAAGGAGAATTTTTTTTTCTTCACAAAACCACTGACGATGGTTAAATATGTCATTATGTGTATCCAAACCCAAATATTTTTGATATGTAAACATCTTAGCACTCGGTCCATGTAGGGGAGAACTACTATCGTAGGTAACTCCTCGAGTTATGTTGTGGTTGTGTGTATGTGTGTGCGAACGCACGCGCTCACACCACACTATTATGTTTCCACACCAATCCTTCATGAGTATAGTCCCAGCAGAACTTGCCTCTTTTTTTTTTTTTTTAGAAAACGTGCATTCTTTCTATCTTATCAGTGATTTATTACTTTCGTATGCCTGAAGTTGCTTTTACATCATTTTTCAGATAATATAGAATTTAAGAAAAATGTTTTAAAAGGCGAAGTCATTATAACATTAATATAATTATCTTTAGTTACGATTTTTTTGGTGTACATTCACAATTTCAATCCAAAATTATGATGTATAGTATCAAAGTATTCTGAAAATTGACTCTGTGAAAATACTAGTATGGGTACACAGTGGAATGACCAAGCTGGTCAACTTATTATTGCAATATGTAATTGAAGTATAATGACTTACAATTTGAATGGAAAATAAGTAAACGAACCATGCTGGTAACAATTGTCTATTCTTCATTTCTGTAACCACGTCAAAATATGGGAACCAACATTTAGATTGTTGATAAACAGTCCAAACTAAAACCGATTGAGTAATTTGAGAAAATGGGGAAAAAATGAATTTAGTTGCAATCTTTGGTGTTCAGCAGCGACCACATGAGACATGTTTATTAGTTTTCAGTTAGCCATTTTTGTAGCCTAGCATTGTCTGACTAGCTACTTGCCTCCTACTTGCTCGAATTGATCATGTTTAACTTTCTTGAGTAGTAGCGGCAAGTTTAGAGAAAGCTTGTAAACATACCTCGTGTGACCGCAGCTTTACGTAAGTGCAATTTCATAACAAAAAGGCCCAAACTAGGAACTCAAAATGACGTGGAAGGTTGAATAGAAATCGGTATTACCTGCCAACACATTAACATTCACAACGAGTGAAAAGCAGGTATAAAATGAGATTGACTGTTGTTTGTATTCATAAATATGAATATTTATTGATGACAACGAAAAAAACCTAAAATGGCGTCTCATTATCACCATCAAAAATTCACAACACTCATAAACTTGGGCGTAAGGAATCAATTGAAAACATTATCGGCATAAAATACTAGTCGATCCCTCTGTCCTGAAATTATTTATGTGTATAATAATGTGTAGGTAACGTAAGACCCACAGACACATTGAATCGAATAGGTATGGCATTAGTTCTCGAGTATTTTTGATTAAGCTGTTGATAACTTTGTTCCTATGGCATGATTCCTTTTTGTAACCGAGATGATCAAAACTTCGTTGTCACATCTCTTCTCATACGAATGAAGCCTAGTAATACCTAGACATGAAAATATGAAAATGAATTTTAAAAATATCTTGCACATCTGTTAGCTTCAGCCATAGCGCTACGGCCTAATGTTTGCCTGGTGTGTGGAGGGTATAAGGTTCGAATCCCATTTGCGGGACCTACTTTTTATAGAATTTTCTCCTCTTTTTTTTTTTCCTTAATTTTATTTTGTATTTTTTAATATTTATTTTATTCAATTTTTTCATTTTTTCAAATGGGTTACTAGGTTGTATAAAAAAAAGAAAGAAAAAAGGGCTTTGGGCGGAGCCACCATCAATCTAATTTATAATCTAATGGTATCTACGTATACAAAAATTAAAATTAAGCCTATGCGATTTTCATATGCACACACAAATTCCGCTGGCAACATGGGAAAAAGCGATCTTCTCGGTTATAAAAAAAAAAAAAACGCTCTCAATCCCTCTCTCAGCCTCATTCCTCAGTTAATTGTGATGAAATCTGGTAGGTACACTTCACGAGCAAACTGTCCTAATTTTGGTATTAATCGATGGCCCTGTGTCCACCTTCCTCAGAGCCTTATAAATGAAAAACTTGGAAATTTTGGTAAGAATAAATTATACGTTCCTACCTATTTTATTTTTTAATTGACAGGGGCGAAAATATTGACAAAATTACTGAAAACAAAAGAACATTTTAAACAAAAAATTTTCCTTATTGTTTTTTAGCAGGTCAAAAAAAAAGAAAAATCTGATATCAAAATTGGCTTCATGGTGGGAATTTTAAGGTGAGACTAGGTCATTCTTTTCAGGTCAAAATGAACTTAGTGGTTCCAAAGAGCGAAATACTGCACTCCTCTCATTCTTTTAGCCGTTGTAAATCTGATTTGAAACTGAAATTTCTAACGGACATATTGAATACGTCATGAACAATAAAAAATTGCTTCAATTTACTGATGATGGAGAAAATAGATTTTCGTCCGGCAGTCTTGATCTTGGTTTTGTTGAAAGTGGAAGACAAAGACCAAAGGAAAAATTTCGGAAACAATGCGAACAAAGTGTAATATGTTTGCAATCTCTTTACCCAGGTACTTGACTAAATGATTACTAAGCAATTTTCATAATTGTGTTCAACTTACGTTTTGAACACTTTCAGATGTTTTTTGCATGTCATAATCCTTGTTTGTAGTATTTTGGAAGAACACGAATACTAGTCTAAGTTTAATTTATGGCCATCAATAGTAGAAAAAATCTTACAAGTAAGCAAGTTCGCTACCCCTCCGCAATAGTTCCATAAAGTTGGATTCACGAATTGTACCTGAATTGTAGGCAAGAAAATATACCACTACCAAAATTTTTTTACCCTTTCCCGTACTGATACATTTTCAAAAATTCATTAAGGGAGTGGTGATATGATAACCCCCGATAGTTTTGAATTCCAAAAAATTAGTCTCAGTGAATTGTACTTGATTTGCAACGAAATGTATCAGAAATAAAACCTTTTCCTTCCCAAAAAAAAATTTGAATACGGTACCGGACATGACTCTCAGAATTACTTGAAATTAATGGGAGAGATAGTCTAAAGCCTGTGAATGAAGGTTTTAAAATTTTTTTTGAAAAATATTAAACAGAAAGGAAGATATAAGATGTCAAAGTTGCACTGCACCAAAAACATACCTCGATGCGCACCCTGTTGTTGTGATGTCATAGAATTGACATCTTTGTATTTTGCATTATCAGAGGTTGCTGGTTTCAATACATCTCATTAATACTTCATTTTTAAGTAGGTTTTTGGTGAAAATTTACTGAACAAAATTGACTTTGAAGCAAGGGTGGGCGCACATTTCATTTCAGGACCCAAGAAAACTTTTGGCACAGAAAGCTCAAAGTCTAAATTATCACCTAAGTAAATAAGATTCAATAAGTTTGGATTTCTATCTGTATTTATTATTTGTACTTCCTATTGAGGTAGAAGGTTAAAAATTGGTATGAGGGTGCTTGAGTATCACATCTAATTTTTTTTTTTGAAATCCCAAAAATAAGAAAGGGGCAGCAGATATAGACCAAAAATTCATTTTCTTGGAACTTTCAACGTATATACACTGAAATTATCCAACGCAACACAAAGGTGGTATAATATTGTTTGTTTATACTTTAAAAAAATATTTTTTGAAGTACTGAGTTCAAATTGGACCTTAAGTTTTTTAATTTGATCAATTTTTTGACCCCAAGGGACTCATAAAAGGCCCCGATTTTGTTTTTTTACATATTATTATGTAATACATCATTTGTAATGTTTCTTGAGGCAAAAAGTTTAAATTTGACATTATTTTATTCATTTGATTCATTTTTGACCCCCAAGGCTCAAAATGAGGGGAAATTTTGATTTTTCATATTTTGTAGTGTAATACATCATTCGTAATAGTTTTTTAGCTGCTGATTTTGAATTTGACGTAATTTCTTAATTTTACCCATTATGTGATCCCACAGGAGCTCTGAAAGGGGCTAAGTTTGAATTTCTCTATTATATTGTGTGATACATTATTGGTAATTTTTTTAGACTTGAAGTTTTATTTTGACATGTATTTCTTCATTCAACTCCTTTTAATGTGACCAAAGTGGTTCAGATATAAGTAGCTAATTTTGACTTTTCACATTTTATTGTGTGATATATTGTTTATAATGTTTTACAAGTTTCTGAGTACAAATACAAAAATCTTATTTTTCTTACAAGTAAGCTTGGCAAGTGGTTTTACTGAATTTTGTTGTTTTTTGTTGGTCTCAAAAAACATGGGCATCCAATACCTAATAAATCACTCAATAATAAGTAAAGATATAATTGCAGTCCCTTTTTTGGGGCCACAGGAAGAAAAAAAGTGGTTCAATCTAAAAATGTTTTGTAAATATAATCTCAGTGCCTCAAAAAAAATTATTTATTGTGTATCACTCAATAATATCTAAGAATTTTATCTGAACCCTGTTTAGGGTAACAGGGGGCTCAATAAGGGATTTGATTAAAAAATGGATTGAAAATCTAAACTCAGCACCTCAAAAAATATTATTAATAATATATCACTTAATAATATCTAAGAATATTATCTCAACCCCCTGTTTTGGGCCACAGGGGGCTCAGTGAGGGGTTTGATCAAAAAATGGATTGAAAATCTAAACCCAGCGCCTCAAAAAACATTATTAATGATATATCACTCAATAATATCAAAGAATATTATCTTAACCCCCTGTTTGGGGTCACAGGGGGCCAAGGAGAGGTTCAATCTAAAAATGGATTATAAATGTAAACTCAAAGCCTCAAAAAACAATATTATCGATGTATCACTCCATAATAATCAAGAATATTATCCTTATTCCATTTCTTGGGCTACAGGGGGCTAAATGAAGGGTTAAATCTAAAAATGGGTTGCAAATATGAACTCAGCCCTCAAAGTAAATAACTCCCCAGGCACCACCAATAATTTTTTTCAAAGCTGTGCTCTAATATAAAAACAAATAAGGAATAATTGGTTTTTGATTTTCTTAGTTTTTATTGTTTTTCAATGTTTTGAATTTGTCTATAATAAAGGGAGTGAGTGGGGGGGTGCAAGTGCACATCCTTTCATCCCCTTTCTCACAGTCACCATGAACTTTCTAAATTGATGAGCTTAACTAAACCAATGTACAAACACAGGGGAGTGAGGAATGAATGAATGAGAAACCTGTGAAATAGGTGAAAAGTTTGCTGATGTGTCAATTCTATGACATCACACTCACTGCTCAAAAAATATCGCAACGTTTTTTAACAACTCAACTTTACCATTCATTTTCTCCCATTCTACCCAACCATTGATATTTTTTATTTTTTTTAAAGAATTTGAAAATATGTTTACTGAAAATCATGTCTGGTACCCTATTGGTTTACTGGGTGGACTAAGAAAGTGCGACATCCTCCCAATTGTTATGAAAACAAAAAAATTGGGCTCAATAAATTATACTCGATTTTTACCGAAAGGTATCGATGTTAATTATACCTAATGTTTTCTATCCCCTCCCCTCGTAAAATGTTCAGTCAGACTTAATAATAAGTTGATCTCATGTTAAATGACTGATTGAATTAATTGAAAATTTTTTGCCGGTTGTCGAAAAAAAAAAATGTTCATTCGATATTAATTTAAATACGATTTTCGATGATCCATTCTACTTTTATTAAAAATTTTCATCACTTCTGAAACGCCGCTTTCTCAGCCGAACTTTTCTGCGCTGGAATTTCGATACTTTTCTTCATTCGTATCCTCGTTTCTTTTTCATTTTCATGCTCTCGCTCTCGCTCTTCCCCAGTAAGTTTTCTCCTTTTTCTTTTTATTTTTCCTTCGTCGCGTCAGCCGGAAAATCGCGTTATTTACAGTTAATATAACTTTTACCATTGGCAAAGAAACATATATACCTAATACCGTTTTTAGACTTTTTACGTGAAACGCCATTAAATTTCGTAAACGCAATCCTCCTTCGCGTAGGTTACCTAAAGACTGCAAAACGTAAAACTTTTATTTCTTAGTTCCCATCTCATTCAACCCTTTACGTCTGTATCTTTTATTCTGTCTATTGTGTCTTATCGCTTAATAACTACCTGTACCTAACTGATTTTCGATTTTTTTCCTCCCCATTTCAGCTTGGCACTTGTTTTATTTCTTTCCTCCTTTCCCCGAAGGACTTTCGATCTTGTAGTGAATAACTTCGTTTTGTTTTGGATTCTGTTTCACTTGAAATTCTTTATCAGAACGAAAAATACAGGCTGCTGGGGGAACGTTTGGAATATTTATGATACGATACACTTCTTGTTGTTAAGTCACTTTTTACTTTCGGTACACCATTCTATCTTTTGATGGTGATTTTGTAGACACAATACATTATATGTAGGTATGTACGAAGAAAGATCTCACTTTGACAGTTCATTATTCATTGCGGGGTCTGTGCTTATAGTTTCTTACGACAGTCTATCAGCTAAGGTGAGGACGAAACATTCACTGTTAAAACAAACGTCTTTTTGGTCTTTTCTTAGACGGGCGTTTGTATTATTTCACTTAAGGAGTTATTCGGAAGAACTCTAATAAAATCATAGACGAAGTGAGGGGGTACAAAATAGCCAACTTATTTAATTACGGTGCAGTAAAATTAGGAAATAATTCGGCACAAAATTGCAACAATGCTGAAATTTGGTACACACGTCCACTGTATTGTCATAAAAAATCAACTAAAAGTTCGGACGCGTCCGGCACGACCGTCGTACCCTAAGGAATTAAAATGGTAACGCACAGCAGATTTTCACGTTTATCTCGCCTCATTTTCATCTGAGTGAAAAATTGTTCGAACACAATTTAAATAAGACTAAAAAATCTATAAAAATGTATTGTAATTTTTTATTTGTCAAGCGTATAGTATTTGAAGTTGAAAATAAGTACTTACGAATGAGTGTGATTAGTAAGCCTGCTAAGAAATTTTAAATCAACGAAAAAAATGAGGTCTATGTGCAGGAGTTATATTTAGAGCACGCAAAAGAACAAGTATTTCACAATTGTAAAATATGTTGTCCATAAAAAAAAAAAAATTAAATGCAATATAATTCAGTGTAACAGGAGAAAAAAAAAGAACTAACGGTATATAAATTCCTCTTATATAGGAAAAAATGAAATTTTATATAATTACTAGCTCGCAAAGTTAATATGAACATACAGTCGTAAAAGTCAAATAAAAAATTAAAATAAATATTTACAATCAGTAATCTGTAATTTGAAATTGTCGGAGTTTTTTCGCCTTTGATGGCTGTTCCTCTTGCCATTCTGTTTTAGACATATATTCTTCACTTCAAATAGCACCTCCACCTCCTTATATCTGATCCATATACCAATGGAATATATTATGCATTAATTTATTTTATGAAGATGGGACAAATGCACGTTACATGGTCAGAATAAACTTCTATTTTCCGTATTTCCACCCGCAAATTATTGAAATTTTTAAATGTATTCCATTTCACATACAAAGTTTTTAGAAAGTTTTTGTGCAGAGGTAGTGAAGTACTAAGTGCAGTCATATGGATCATGTTGAAGAACTGGAACCTTCTGAGACACTCATCCAGTCAGCTGGTATCCACAGTTCAGAGAAATGGAACAAGTAGCACCAAAAAACTCAGTTAATGGATGTTATATCATTGTTTCACCATATCCACATAAGAAGGGTGGAACTGCCCAACAGAGATCCTCACCCTTGAAGTGTACCTACTCTTTTTTTAATATGGCATTCTTGGCCTTGATGTTTTCATTTGTGGATGAGTTGATAAATATTTTATTTACATGTCATTTCGAGATTAAACTTTAAATATCATTAAACCACGTACAGTTTTGTTGTGACTGATATGCATATATTTCGTGTGTTTGCCATTGCAGGATTTAAACCTAATATGTGTATCATTACTAATTTGAATGACATGCACTAAGGTTTTGCACAAACAACTTTTTATTTTGTGCATTTTAATAATCCCCCATATTAATATATCTTTATTGTATATTCTATTAAAATGTAATGAAAAATCAATTGGATAGGTGGTGCTAAAATATGGTAAAGAGGAGAACTTGTCTATAAAATTAATAAAGAACTGAACTCATAATATTATACTGTATTAGAATACCTACTTTATGCATTATGTTGCATTGAATTAAACAGAAAAATAGGTATTTTTATCCGTGATGTATACAAAAAACTATGAACCTGACAAAAAAGAAATTATACTCAATATTTTTTTATAGGTTTTTCTATTTTCTTTACATTCTGTTTGAAACATATTTCACTCGGATGGAAATTAGACGAGATGAGTCTGAATAGCTGCTGTACGTCACTATTTTAAGCCCCTAAGGTATGATGCTCGGATCGTATGCGTCGGAATTTTAGTATGTTTAGGACAATGAAGTGGATATGTTTGCAAAATTTCAGCTTGTTCAGATTTTTTTTCTAATTCAGCCATTTTTAGATCTAAAGTGACTGAACTATAAATTATTCGAAGATATTGAATTAAGTTTTTTTCTCATCATTTTCAGAACAGAGTTGGTTAATTGATATAATAAACTGATTGTACGTATCACTAAAGCGAAAATCGGAGGTAAGTTAAGTATGGTTTTTTTAAGGAGAAAATCACATTCTACTCTGTTAATCTAATTACAGTACGTAGGTATTAGCTTTCAATATAGGTCTGAGTGTATTTTTCGATTCTTAAGATATCTACTTCAACGTTTTTATGAAATTTGATTGAAATCAAATACATCCGCTCCTACACTCAACAACTGAGTATCTAACCTATAAATATCTCTACCATCTTGAACTCTTAAGTTTTTATACCCAATATTCAACCTAGCTCAGTCAAAATATAATCACTTACCTGAAAGGATTCGAATGTCAGTCAGTTGCACGAATTTCTTATAAGTGCGACCCAAGTTTAATGGCATAAAAGAGTAAGATTGGTACCTGATTTAACACTCTTTATGGGTAGCACCTTACACGAGTATATCGATATCAAACTGAATATTAATACCCATCAATGTGAATTGTTTTAAATAATTTATTATCCACACTCATATAGTGGTCCTTAATTTTTTTGGATTCTGTCCTCAAGTGAAATATAACAACATAATTGGTACTTTAAAATATAATAAAATTTGTACCTACAGTGCAGGTAAGTTACAGGACAGTTTCGACTGTCTGGATTAGAATATGTAATACTTTATAATAATCAAATAATCTATCAATCTAATCAAGTTCTACATAAAACAGAGTCTAATTGATAAATAATTTATTATTATTTGCATAATTCCACATATTTTCATTCGTGTGTAGGAATGTATTCATCATTAAATTATGGACAAATAAATCCGTTAAACCAAAATTATTTTCACTCAGTATGCCCACTCTTCTTAAAGATGGCGCCCAAAAAACCTGGAGGCTCAAACCATTAATTAAAATCAATGGCCTTCTTTTTTGTGCATACAGTATGAAAAAAATTTTAAAACACATTGCAGGCTGTGAGACAGACTCAAAAGCTTTTAAAAGCTTGCACCCTATGACATCAAAAAGCTATTTTGAGCCAATAATCATGGGATTGAGTTCATTTTTCAAAAGGGCATAAATAGCTTGGAGGTTCCATAGGGTATTTTGTTATTTCCATTTCACGTCATGAAGTAACGTACCTACCGCATAAAGGATTCATCTAGCCCAGCAGAATTTTGAGAAATTGTATTTTTCCTAACAAACTATCAAGAAACAAATAAAGTAAGTTATTTAATGAAAACTATGTTTTATTGTTGAGACCATAGGCCGGTAGGCTTTTATTCATTATGAAAGAAGAAACTATTTGGATGTCAATTTGACGATTTTCAATCGCAGTGAATTTTGTTTACATTTTACAATTGGATGACTTTTTTTTTTTTTGTTTTTTGGAAAAAAACTTACAAAATTAGGTTTTTATGAAAATTCGTTTGGCTGTCTATCGTAAAAGAATAAGTTTACTCCAATGGTTTTGAGTGAAAAACAAAATATGAAGTAGGTCGACATTTTATTCTCGGCTGACAAAATAATTTGCCAATAACATCGGCACTTACTTGAGAAGCGAAAAATTCCAAAGAAAGATTTTTATTTTTTCGTGTTTCCATAGTTTTTTTTTTTTTTTTTTTTTATACGTAAGCACAATGTTGACATGTTCGCCTGTATTTAGAAATGTTCTTCTAGCAAACGGATTCGCTGGTGCGTAAACTGTAGAGGAAGATTTTCAATGCTGAAATAATGCAAGCAGAGGATAAAGGTGGATTTATTATATTTTGAAAAATTTTGACGTTATATTAGGCAAAGGTCTTTTCAGCACCTGCAGATCGGCTATGGGTGGCTGAAAATAAAATTCGTATTTTCGCATTTGAACGTGGAACAGATGAATTTTCGAGTGTCTGTATGTATATGTTCCCGAGTATAAAGATTTCCTTCATTTTCTTATTTTTCATGTTGATTGATTTCTTTCCATTTTGCTTTTTTGTCGAACATTTTTGTCGAATTCCCACCAGAATAAAATATTTTCACTCTGAAAATTTGATGAAAAGAAGAAAAAGGAAGTAAAAAAAAAACATTTTCGATGTATTTAAAGAAAAAAAAAAAATTGCTAGATAGAGGTACCTAGCTAAGTAGATTTCTTGAAATTATTAAGTCAAAACAACATGAAGTTCTGTAGTTTTGTGAGCCGAAAAATGAAAATTTGATTTCATTTTTTTAACTTTACCTTATCTTGGTGAATATTTTCTAAGTATGACGGAATAATTGTTGTGTATGTGTTGGAAGATTTGGGGTATGAACTCCTTCTCATTATGGAGTCCTCTTCTTATCATACTCTTTTCTTCCCCCAAAAAAGTATTTCTGTGCAAAGACTACCTACCAAAATAATAGGTTATGAGGTTGGTAGGTATTTGGATACCAACTTATTTAGATCGATAATTTAAAAAACACCAATTGTCATCCACAGACTCTACTTCTGTGTAGCAATTTGATTCAGACTGATAATCCTCTTGAGAGAAAAGGCCAGTGATAAAGAGATATGGATCTGAGTTTTTTAAAATGTTTCTACTTTTTCTCTTTATATTTTTCAGTTTACAATTAATACTATACATATATAAATGGGGAGTAAACTTGGAGGAAAATTTTTAAATTTCTACCCAGGGAAACTGCAGACTTCCACTAAGGCTTAAAACCTTTTTTGGGAAAATCCACTTGCTAAAAATAACCAACTTCTTCATGTAAACTAACTCTCTTCCCTCTCTTACTCTTACCCTCTGTTTTCTTTTATCTCCCTCTTTTCATTTTCAAACTATTTATTTGACTGAGTCATGTATTTAGAGTAGAAATACCCTTCAATTTTGTAACTTTCTGATGCTCCATGTGTGAGAAAAAGGGTCATACAGAAATAGGGCTATAAACTTTTTCTCTTCTGCTAACACATCTACCTAGTGAGATTTAATCCGTGATTATGCCAGTGATTTTCCCTCTGTTGTAAAAAACACGTTCTGTTTAGATTTTCTTCCCACAATGAATTTTGATAGTAGTTTCTATTAAGTTATAAATTGTGATTCTTACAGTTTTAATAAGTTCAAGTGGCCTAATAAAAATTGTTTTAAAAATTTATTTATTTCTTTGTTAATTAAAACCAACAGTTCCTTGTGTAGAACAGAACATGTCCTCGTCAAAGAAAAAAATCACCAAAAAAGAATAGATATTTCTTTATTGAAAAATTTGGATGCTCCCTATGTATATTGCAGTGGTTTATTTTCAAATGATCTCAGGAAAGGTATAGCTAAATGTTTACCTGCAAAAATGGGCATATGAACAGTGCACCAGAGAAAGCCTAGAATAACATTCAGATATGACTTCTATGATGAAAATAAAAAACCAACAATAAAAAACAATATGGGAGGGGGAATGACAGAAGAAATAAGTATGAATTCCTCTTTATAATTAAATTATACTTCACTCAGTTCTATGTTTTTAATATCATATTTCGTAATATTAATTTAAATTTTACTAAAACTGCCTTAAAAATAATAATTTACATTGTACAGTTCTATTTTATTCTACATTTCTAGTACTTTTAATGAAGTGGTTACAAAAGTGATTTGAAGAGGCTTTTGTAGGAGGCATCAAGTGGTTATTACTGAAAATTTTGGAGTTTCCTATAAAATATAATTTTATTACTCATAATCTGTAAAGGAAAGTGAATGATTTGTCTGTGAAGGAGAACGAACAACTACTTGAATGATTTATTATAAAAAACGTATGCCAGATATTCAATTGTTAGTTGAATCGTAAATAAAAGCTGAAAAATTCCTTAAAGTGGAAATTTGTTTGGGTATTCTACCCTATAGTGAACTTCATGTTTTCTTCATGAAATGTATAATTGGAGCAATAATTGATAATGAACTAACGCTCACAAAAAAGTTGTGTGAGTGAACTACACAGTTAATTTTCGAGTTTCTCATCAGAATGGAGTTAATTAGTTAACACACAACGTAACTTCTATGAGCTTTTAACTTATGGTGTGAGATTTGAGTGACCTGAGAAAATTCAGTTTTGACAAGAATTTTCTTCGTCAAAAATCTGTGTTCTGATGATATAATATGCATGTAGGCTGGCACACAGCACTATATTTTCAACCTAATGCAAAAGTTAACAAAATGTAAAGGTTTTAATGCCTGAATGAATAACGGTGCATAAATTGCAGACGTTGCCATTGAGACAAAAATTTGTTACAACGGTTGTCGAGATACATATACTTACTACAATATTTCTTTTCTCCAAATTTAATCCTATATGGTTTAATCTCGGTTTGTAAGAAAGTACATGACCAAGACCAAGACTAGACGACTAACATAAGACCAATTTTATTTGAAGAACACATAAAACAAAACAAAAAAAAAAAACCAAAAATACTATAATGAAAAATTAATCACATCATACATTCGACAAACAAGGAAACCAAGTTCTCTATTATATCATAGTATCTGTTTTATATCTCAAACAATTTATTTCATTTATTAATTACTGGAATTTCTTCACAGACAATATTGTTAAAGAAAAACAAAACAGGAAGAGTAAAAGTGGTACCATTTTCCATCTTTTCTGTAATCTGGTTACTGGTACCTAATATTGTTTTTCGCATACTTTTCTACACTACCCGCACTTATGGATACTATTTGTTCATCCACGAAATCATTTTAGTCTACGAGTACTAATTTGTTAGTTAAACATAGTCATCTTACTCGTGAGCTAATTTCACTTTCACGCTTCAATGTTCAGAATATTCTCGATTTCGCACCTCAGTACTCGCGTAATATCAAATTCACCATTTAAACTAAGAACCAAAAAGAAACACAAAACCTGTAGTTTCGGAAATAACCTCATACCTACTTTATTGTGACAAAAGAAAAAACTAAATACCCATCCAGGTACGTCGAAATTATAGCTCCGCAATGAATGTAGATGAATTGACACGCAGCTGGGAGAACAGATTCAACTATCGTATCCGAAACTAAGCAACGAAACCAAAAAAAAAAAAAATTGAGGAAAAGTTCTTAAATTCGATCTTGTTAAATTCCTTAAACGTTGATTTACAAATAAAAGAAGTAAAAAAAAAAAAAAATGAAAAGAATAAAATATTAAACCGAAAACCTGGCCACCGCCTCAAAAAGTGGTTCGGAAATAAAAAGAACCCCTGCGGTTGTTTCAAAAGTTTGCGTTAAAATGTGTATAGGTACCTACCGAGTTATCGATTTGGAAAAGTTTTTTTTTTTAAAGTTTTACCATTCTTGACTAATGTGCATCTTTTACCCTATAGAATTCTATGGATAGGTAGTGATTCACGATGTGCACTAAAAAAAGGCAGTCATTGCGATGGGTGAGTTATAAATTATCGTACGATTAAATACATTATTTTTGCATGTTCAAAATAACAGCTCAAGAAAATGGGGAATAAAGTAAAGTAGGTGTACGTTAGGTTGGTATGTTGCTGAACATCTTTAAGAATAATATTTCAAGCAAAATATCAACTAACCTACTTAACTTTATTGCTTAAAATTTGGTTCCCCTTTCAAAAGTTTATTTAAAAAGAAGAAGATAATGTTATAACATCCTGGATAAGAAAGAGATGATGTGAAATTCTCAGAAATTATTTTTTACTTTTTGGTTCATTTTTTTAGTATTTATTCTTTTTAAATAGGATTATCTTTTTTAAGTTTTTTTTTTTTTTTTTAAAAGTTTTATTATTTTCAAAATTATAGTTTCAATTTTTTAATTATTATGAATAATGAAAGTCAAGAAAGAAGAATAATTTTGTTAAAAATACACTATTATTATTATAAGCTTTTAATCTACTCATTACTGTGATTTTAAAATTATATAAATACTGCAGCTAATCTTCCGCAACGAAATGATGTTTATTTCGTATGAAGCTAAGGCAAAAAAAAAAAAAACTTCAATATTTTTGCGTTCTGCTAACCTTCCACAACGAAGTAATGTTTATTTTGCATGAAGCTTAACGCAAAATAAAATGAAAGCATATGTTTCAAAAACTCGTTTTTAATCTTATTTTATTTTATAAAATATGTGAAACACCTTCTGTCAAAGTCCCATGTCAAATAATCTGAAATTAACATTGAAAAGAATGAGGCAGTGAACACGACTTTGAGCATTCACGCTCATTATCAACATTTTTTTATGCTGAGCATGGAGGTGAGCATTTTTACACAGTGATGCTGGATGCTAAATGCTTGACACTCGATGCTCATTTCGCACCCACGGTCAAAGAAAAATTTCTAGAGCAGAAAACTGTGCTAGAAAAGCAGGTTTTCAATAATTAACAAAAATTATTAATCTCTTTTTACATATTTTCTCATCTCTTTTCATAACCTTTTTCACAATTCATTTTACACATTATTATCTTCAATTTAGAAAAAAAAATTTATTTTTATATAACTTTTTAAATCTTTTTTTATTGATATTTATAAATCTTTTTTTACATCTATCTGGATAGCTTTTGATTTTTTATCAAAAGTTTTAGATGTTTTATTTATTTTTCACTATTGTTTTTCATAAACATTTCTCTCTGTATTCAGTATGTTTGCAGTGCTTCCCATGGACTAAATATCAGCTCTATAGAATTATAATTAAGTCTTACCTCATTGATGAAAATTTTGAAATTATACTTCACTCAATCCTATGTTTTTAATATCATATTTCGTAATATTAATTTAAATTTTACTAAAACTGCCTTAAAAATAATAATTTACATTGTACAGTTCTATTTTATTCTACATTTATAGTACTTTTAATGAATTGGTTACAAAAGTGATTTGAAGAGGCTTTTGTAAGAGGCATCAAGTGGTTATTATTGGGAATTTTGGAGTTTCCTATAAAATATAATTTTATTACTCATAATCTGTAAAGGAAAGTGAATGATACTGATTAACCAATTTTCATAGGTATTGTGGGAACCGCCACACTCTGCCTAATACATAATACATTCGCTAGTTATAGTCGGCTGTGAGATGGCCGTGCGGTTAAGTTCACCGTTTTTAGCTGGCAAATATGTAGGTCCCAGGTTTGATTCCCCGAGCTGACAAAACCTACATGCTGGACACGCACACACCCTAGTGGTGCATGGTGGAACTCACAACTCTCCTTCCTAACTTGAGTTGCCAATAGATGGTGCCCTATATAGTGGAAATAGAACTCATAGGTATAAAAGATACCAGTTTTTATTAAGTTCAGAAACAACTATTCACCAAATTTTTACCCTGTTGAATGATAATTACACCTTATCCCAATGAGGGGAGTTTTCTTCAGTCCCCATGGTTACATCGATTAATCAATTCTCATCAAACTATACCTATATAAATTTTAATTAGGTTTAGAACCAACTACCTACCACATTTAAACTCCATTGAATGATAATGTCTTGACTCCCACACGCCAAATTTTGGTCAGCTTTCATTGCTAAATTGCTTAAACAATTTTTATCAAATTCCAAACCACTTTTTATTAGTTTCAGAACCAATCACGACTATTGAAATGGAAATTGGAGTCTGGGGAGAAAAATTTGCAGACCAAGTGCAGTATATTGGATTTATCTGTATAGGGGTTTTTACAATACTGAGGAAGCATATTTTGAGAGTAAAGCAATCAAAAAACATTTTTTTAAGTTTTTTTAGTAAATTTTTGAAAATTTACTTATTTACTGTTATCGTTTTTTGGAGAATGCCAAGCCTCTAAAAACTACGAGCATGGGGTAACCCTCTTCACCCTTTCATTAGACCTGGAACCATTCACCTACTGAATTACAGTCATCTCGAATGATGATTTCATCCTAATCTTAATTGGTGGAACTTATCTTTTCCACAACCCTCAACGATTTTCACTAAATACAATCCTATCCAATATTATTCTAAAATCTAACCACATATCGAATTTGAGCTCTATTGGACAAAAATAACATCCTCTATCAATCTGACAAGATATTGCCATACTTGCATACATACTTATAATTATATATACAAATATAAGTATACACAATGTATATAATTATATCATATACACATTTCTGTTGAACTAAATACAAGTCATAATTTTTATCCGATAGTCTTGAAATTTGAAATACTTATTTGCATATACTCAAGGACAAACTATATTATTTTTGGTTGAGTTGGGCTACTATAGCTCATTTATTACATCCTATTAAGTTGAATTTTTGGACCTTAATGATCTTAAAATACGTAATTTACCACCAATAGTAACAAAATTTGGTAAAGAAATTGAATATATTTAATTCCATAATTTTGAAAAATTTAGTTTTAATCGGCCAAATGGTTCATGTGTGAAACTGATTCGAAAAATCTCCAAGTACTGCTAACAAAAGTATTCCAGATGAACCAAAGAAGCTCGTTAAAAGAAAACTTGCTTTAATTTAATTTGTTACGCAGTCATTGATTAGCGAGTGTGTTATTTATAACTTCCCAATTCACTTCATTCTTTCACTTCATCATGAATTTCCATAACAATTTATTTTAAACATGAGTATTATTTCAAATAATTTTCATGTTTTAATTTTTTTATTGCACTTATTCATTTATTTAATTTTATCAAAAAAACCCAAATTTTCTACAAAGGATTGCTGGGCTAAAAATTTTTTTCAATATTGAAAATATTTAACTTCACGGTATTAGAGCACGTTTTAAAACAGTGTAAAATTTTTCTGACATCTACAACCAGCATCAGGCAAAATCAAGGAAAAAATTATTCAAATCCAAATCCTAAGGTTTAAAATGGATTTGTATTTGAAATTTTTCGAATCCTTTTCCGAATCCATTTACTAAGTAGATATTACAAATATTTTACTTACAACTTAAGAGACAGATTACAGATTTATTTCCAACATAACACTTAACACAAGTACACAGCACAAAACTCCTGGCTCCTTCGATTTTTGGTACTGGATAGAGAATACCCAGCAGCCCTATTTCACCAATGTCAACAAAACCTGTATTCATACTATAGTCCTAAAATGGACATTGTTTTTTTAATCATGGTCAGTAGGTCTTTTTTTGTCCTTTTTCAGTCTCTTGGTCCTGTGAATTTAAAACTGTAGAAGTATGTTGATGTGAATACAGTGAATTCAAGTGAAATTCTTGTCCATTTTACAGTTTTAGGTGTTCATTTTTGGCTCAGATTTATGTGTTTACTTAGGTATCCAATCCTAAATGATCGAATTCTGGCTCTTCGTTTTCATTTTTTTAACTTTTCTGTGTATTTTTACTGAAATTAAAGAAAAAAAAAATTGCGCAAAGTCAAACTCAATTAAATGATGAAAATGATAACGCAGAAAAAAAAAATTGTGATTAGTGGGGTTCATTTTTATGGATTTGAACCATGAATCTTTCATTTTTATAAATTTTAATAAGGAATCCAACTACGAATCCAATAATGATTTTGAAATCGAATCAATTTACGAATCCAAATCCAAGATTTTATGATTCAAATCCCGACTCGAACACAAAAGGATTCGAATCCTACCCGACACTGTTTACAGCTGATATTGTACGCGCGCAAAGACATATTGGTAGGCATTGAAAAAAACAAAAAATAAAAGTCAAGAGAAAAATCAGTGGAGAATAGGAGAAAGAAAAAATAATGAAAATTGAAAACCATTGGGTAGAATTAACAACTAACTTTGAAAATAACTGGTTTAACAGAATTTAAACTGAAACTTTCAAACTTAATTACAGCCTTCAAAATAAAACTTTTTAAACAAAATTTGGCAGAATCCATCGAAAGATAGACACCTATGTGAGTTTAAAATTTTATAAAAATCTGCAAAAAAAAAAAAAAGAAAAAAAAAGCAACTTCAATTTACAGTATCGGTGTTAAGAAAACTGCGTAATAGGGTACGAAATTGTTTGATTCCCAAAAAAAAGCAGCAATGTTCGAAATGATTATTATTATTATTATTTTTGTTTTTTTTATAACTGTTTATTCCATTTGATAAAGTTTGGCAATTACTTATTATAAAAAATCTAGAAAAATTTTATCATAATATATGTGGAATACCTTGTCGTGAGAGATATTCTCACCAAAAGGAAATTCAACAGAATTTAAGCGTGTTCAGCCACTTCGTACAAACGTATGGGTAAGCCAGAACCAGACCGAACACTGGCGATTTTAGAGCCAGTTCGGGCAGTTTATATACGGCTTATTCACACGCACACAAGCACACATACGTAAGGAAATACGTACGTTGGTGAGGGCGGCCAGGTCGCATCATCCCCTATTGTGATAAGAGATGGCTGGCTGGTTCGTGTACGGATCGTGACATTGTTTGGTGATGTCACGATTCGGTACTCATACATTACCTGCAAGTACGTACAGGTAATTACGATCGAACGTACTTCGTGTGATTTAACGTCATTGAGACGAATAATTGGCCTGCCCTTTGGGGCGGCGACTGTCATCGAGGGGTCCGAGCCCCTTCACCTCATACCGTTGAGTCCCCACAATATACAAGAATTGTGTATTTAAATAAAATTTTGGAACTAAATTCTTGATTATAATTTATTTAATTTCTTCTTCATAATATCGGATTTTTCAAAATTTGAAATTACGTGCTGCTATGCAAGAAGCTGTACTCATACAACAATCCTGAAAAAACATATAGGTACCTACTAATAATTTCCAATGTGTTATGAACTTCATCGTTTAGGTGAATTTTGTTAATTTTTTTTTCGGCTTCAGTTTACTCCATAATATAACTGTCTCGGCTTCAGTTTACTCCATAATATAACTTCTTAAACAGTCGTTTTTATATTCGATGTACGTTTTTTTCTGATCTAAATGACTTTCGTTAATTAATTCCCTCAAGAGATATTTTGAAAATTTTCTCTTCACTCTTAACGTGACTCGTAGATTCATTCGATTGAGAATATACAGAAAAAAAAAGAAAAAAAAAAAACTGTATAGGTATCGGTACTAAAATTTGCAAGTTATCTTTTAATTTATTTGTTTAACTTTTCTTTCCTTGGGAAATCATTTTCAAACTTCAACGTTAAAAAATTTGCATAATTTTTATTTCTAAGTAGTTTTATTTCTGATTAGATAAGTTTTTCTTTCTCTGCATCCGCAGAGAAGGATTATAGGCCTACGAGCCGGTAGAAATAACGATTAATTGATAAATTCTTGAAAATAATGATTAAATTATTCAAATACGATGGTTTATGTTTTTGTGGATTTTTACAGTTTCCCTATTTTTACATATAAATTAATATTAATTTTTTTTAAAGTAGGCACCTATCTCTCATTCTCAGTTCCTATTAAAATTAGATGTAAAGGTTAATAATTTATTGGAAAAGTGTACCTACTTATTTACCTATAGGAGTGATAATTCTTTCATAGTAATAATTGTAACAGGGGTTACAATCATTTTTTCTAAAGCAAAATATGTTTACTCGGTAAAAACTACGCACTCACTTATTTCATACAAATTTTTAAACTATCATTCTTGCAACTATTTACTTAATGGAGATGAAAGTGGGAAAGTTCGTACTTGACTCATCTGCTGTTAGGCACATACTTACATGGAAAGGAGAATATCTTCCAACACCAAGAAAAAGTAAAAAATACGAAAATGAAAGGAAAAAATAAAAGTACAACTCGGAACCCGGAAAAAAATCGTCCAAATTTGTTGAAAATCAAAACAAAAAAACTTCAAAAATTATTGGCATTTCCTCGCCCCCCAAATGACGCTCTAAATCCACCACTGTCCACTGTCATCATTTTGCTCTTCATTCCATTTTCCAAACGTGACAAGAATGATACTTGTGGCCCCATATCTCAAGGAGGCAATATAGAGCCATGAAATTTAGAGGGTATACTCATGTCCTTGAGTACAACACATTTTTGTGAAAAAAATACTTGAAAATTTTTTGGGGTGGGGGGGCCAAAATCCATGCCTTTGCCCAAAGAGGAGATACGGACCTCGGACTTTGCTTAAAAGCTTCTTTGGAACAACACATGTAAGTTTTGAAAATTTCAGCATGATTAATTGTGCGCTTCTGAAGTAGATGGGCATACAGACAGACAAACAGATAGATAAACAGACAAACGGACGTTCGCATTTATCTATGTAGAATATATACATATATTGTGTACAAATAAGAATTTAAGTAACCTATATTTATTTGTAATTGTAACGTATATTTTCGTCTATTTTTAAATATGACGAACAATATCTATTCGTTAACACAGTTTCAAATACCAGAAATATAGGTAGTATTTGGCTATAATCTAAACATCCCACAACTCTCTGTAAACAACTTGAAATTATTCACATTAAATATTACAAATATAGAAATATTGTCTTCATATTCAGTGACCTAAATATGGCTGTCCCTCGATTATATTGCGAGTCAGCATATCCCTATTATAACAAGTGCCTACCTCACCCAAGTCTATTCACCACGTACACTTAAATACCCTGAACGGGTGTATAAACCCTAGTGACATTACAACCAATGTTCAGTTCAGTTTAGTTCTATTAGCTATATAGTTACACTCACTGTGTAATTGTTTATCCCAATGTTACATTAATATAAGCGAATGTACTTGTGTGTACAAAATATTATCTTATTAAACGTGTTTAACGTATTCTTTGTGTTTAAAATATTCATATAGTCTCTCAGAAGTTAAGGTCCACAATAGTTTGTGGATAATAAATTAATTATTTTAAAATATTATAGAAATATTAATACTTTTCCAGTGTTTAATATTTCGTGTATGGTGTAACACTGAAAGTGGTCAAACCTATAACAAAAGATCTTCTTTTGGCCGTTATAGTAATCTACTACTCAGGATCGGCGCTTTTCCACAGATCCTGCCCCAGTTCTCGCCACTGCACTGATTGCAATAATTGTACTTTCCACCAAAACTAATCACGTGAAATAGGGAACCGAAAAGTATTATTTTATCTGCATTTTAGCAGTACAATTTTTATTCATTTATTTAAGTTATTTCGCAGTGAAAATTCACCTAAACACCAAGTTTATTTGTCTCAGATAAGTGGATGCATTAATTTTCGCAGGCCTATATAGGCTTAGAATGAACTTTGTCTTTTGTATACGACTTAATTATTTTGTAGGCTGCATGAAACGAAGGAAATTCAATTTGAAGCGAAATTCGAGAACAGTCTCAGCCTCGTTTTGCACACACAGTGAACAGCTTTTGAAAATGGATCTACGTATAATAAGTGGAGAGAGTGCATTGTTTCCATGCTGATGAAAAACGCATAAAACATCTCCCTCTTCCCAAGTATTTCACTCTCTCTCTCTGTTAGAGTAGCCTATCTTCCTCCATTTCTGCACCAATGATGTGAAAATTTTTTACGGTTCTAAAACATTTGCCTTGTTAACATATCGAAATTTTCTGTATTTACAGGTTGCAAGTGATGGAGGCATGCACTTGCATTCAGCGTGTGCATGTGCATCGACGTCGTTCTTTTGTTACGAGCAGATTTTTAGTTTTCTCGTACAATCTTTCGTCGTCGTCGTCTTTCTCTAAAATTTTGCTTTTGCCTGCCGTACGATCTGCTTGCAAAATGTATAGCTCTAGAATTGAGCCAATTTTTGTTTTTCAATAGATTAATATTCTAAGGAAGTTAATTAGTTTTGAATTCTTCGAGCATGTGAGATGTAATGTGTGAACGAACACGTACATTTTTTTTTGTCTTCTATACAGCTTACGAATGCTGCATTAAACGAGATTCTTTGCCTTTGGTATACCTAATTCATTATTAGGCCTGTATATTTATGAAATGAAAAATACACCTAATAACGACGAAATTTTGTTATCTACGGTAGAATATTAGACCATTGTTTAGTGAAAATTCGCTTGCAACCTCAAAACACATTTCTACTAATTTGACAAAAATAGAGATGGGCAAAAGAAGTACCTACCTACAGTCTTAGATCAATACCAAGGGTGTCAATACTTGGCCTTCGTCTGGGCCTTACTTAAAATATTTTCAGGTATTATTGGTGGCTATATTAAACCTATTATTCCACGTCATTGTTCCTCTATCATAATTATTATGCAAGAATCCTGTTCTTAGTCGGATGAAGGTTTGGTAAAGTGTACAAGACCAAAATTAGGACTAATTTTCCCCATCTTTGGACAAAATACCAAAAACTGATTCGGTTACATTTTTGTAGTTTCAAAATTATTGAGGTGAATTTTTTTCGGCTTTGGGGAACGGAATCACCAATCAATAAAGATCTGAATATCAGAACACCATCGGATGGTTCGATGTCCAACTTGAAATCTCTGCCAAACATATATATTATGTCTTGCTTAGGAACTGGTGCTAATACCGATTTTAGATTCTAAACCCTTTCGGCTAGACTAATAACTAATTTCTGAAGTCAACTGAATTTCTGCTATATTTTTTGACTACTTTAGTTTCTTTTATGAACTTCCAATTTTATTCTCTCCTCCATGGGTCATAACTGGTGGTATCAGAGACATATAGCTAAAGAGATGTCCAACTGTCTATACGCGCTGTGGTACAAAAACGTGACGAAGATCTTCGACCATCATCATCAACGAAAAGTCAACTTCGTTTAACATACTGCTTAGCCAAAGTTGCGCATATTCTGTAGTGAAAACAGACATCTCTATACCAATACACACTCCCTATCAATCTATGAAACATGCGCAGTAACAAATATCGGACTTCGAAATATTTTATAACATTCTATCTTTTTCACGTTTTTGATTGGATATTGGACATCTCTTTAGCTACATGTCTCTGGGTGGTACACACTAATCTATCTTTGAATCTTAATGGAACTTTTGGTATGCAAAATGGGGCGGACATATTATCTCCCTTACATACGTAAGCAACAATTCCAAAAAGACATATCAAAACAAAGATGTTGGTTCATTTTTATGGTCGACATCTAATTTTTTTCATTGCCAGATAAAGTTTAATAAATCTGGAAGTATCCTGCATTGTCAGGCCAGATATGGCTTTGAAGTCATCTTTAAACATGCAATCGAGTTTAGCCTCATGCCTGAAAAAAGGAACTTACGTGTGTATTTCTCAGTTCAAGGCTATGTTATTATTCCCAAATTTGCCCCATTACTAATCAATCAACGTAATATCTCATATTAAAAAAAAAAAAACTTGTAAAAAGTAATAAAATTCAAGCGTAGAAACACGTAGGAAATAAAATACGTCATGTGTCTCTTTTTAGAGTTCATGAAAAAACAAGAGTATCGACATCGTATGTGATGAACAGAATATTTTTAAAATGAAAAATGCAATTGTGTTGTAAAAAAAGGAGAGCAAGAAAAAAAGACAGTTGCAAGGTACAGTGTACTGGTGATTGGAAAAAGAGGGGAAAAAGAGAGAAAATGTGTGAGAAATGTAGGAGAAAACAGGTTTTGGGAATGTTCAGAAAAGCACAATGATGGGGCATCCCACGCAGTCCAAAACGGAGGGTAATGTTTGGCGCATGAAAACACCGCGGAGTGAGAGGATAAAAAATAGAGTTTGTGAGAGCGATGCAGATTGCATATTCTCGCAGATTTATGAAAAAATAATATAGATTAGGGTTTAGAATTTTTAAATAAGTGTATTACAACAGTTACGATAGGCCGAATGCGTCAATTTAACAACTGCACAAAATATAATGCGGTCGCCAGTGACAAATGCTACTCAAGACACACTCGTTTCTGCTCATATCATACGTTTTGTTTTCTTTCCGTAGCTTTGGTACCTGCCTTAAATGATATTCAATACAGAATCTATAAGATAGATTACCTTCAATCTTCGTTACCCAACATAATATCGATCACATTCTCCGGGTCAATGTGTATTACTATAGAACTTCATTCGTCCTCATTTAGAACCCAATTTTCGTCGATTCCCTCTTCAATTCTCAAATCAATTTCATACCTGAATTTTTTTTTTACTTTTGTCAAATATTATCTCATCAGGAAAGGCTACCTAGGTCATGGGTGCAGTTAGTGAAGTTAATAAGGTGTGCTTAACCACCTGTATTGTTCTTTTTTCCATTTTTTTTTTTTTGTTTTTAACACACGAGCATGGAACTTGACCGTAATTTTTAGTTATTTTTTCTGAACAAGAGTTTTTTTTTTGTGGTTTGCGTACCCCCAACTGATCTTCTGAAAAAATTATACTAACGGCGATCATGAAAGAGATTTATCTCAGTGTAATGTAATTTACGGTAATTCGGTGTCTTAATTTACCATTCTAAATTCTGGAATACGTTCTCTACATAAGTACATCTATAAAAATTTTTGGCTACAGATGCAATTATCGTATCGAAAATATTGTCATCTATCGATATTTGTTTTCAAAAATATCGGATGATATGATTTTTCCGATAATCGGATAGTATGAAATATCTATCGATATTTTCATTAGGGAAACGATATTATTTTGATATTTTATTGGCTGGTTTTTTTTTTTAATTTTTTGTTCTTAAAACTCAATTAGTGCATTAAAAAATTACTTTTTTTTTTGTTTTTTCATTTTCTGACTTTTGCAAGCGAAATAAATTATAATAAGCTGTAATTTTCCTTTTGTTTCTGTCTTGGTGCTCGACTTTCTGGTACTTTGGTAGCGATGCATTGCAAAAGAATACATTGGAACACTGAATTGCTGCTGAAGAATTGCATTGATTGTTTAATATAAAGTGTAATTTTACCTTGAAATAGTTCAAAACACATTACCGTACCTTAGACTCTATAATAACTTAATTCATAAATTCACTGTGAAAATTTGATGGGTATAGCTTCAAGCCTTTTTTGATCAATTGTTTTTATACTTTATTTTATCTTTTTTTATTTTTGATTCATGAATTTCAATTAATTTTTATAAAAGTGTAATGAAAAACTAAAAATTCACTGAAAGAAATGAATAATCTGTGGATTATTATCAATTTGAGACTAATTGTTTTCATTAAAATAAATTTAATTGATTAAAAAATTAAAATTATCGGAAATATTGATATTATCTATCGATATTTTAAGGTAAAATATCAATATTTTGGAATATGATAATTGTTGAGACCACCAATCATTTTCCCCTCTCACTCCTGCGAACACACGATTACCTTAATACATATTTTATATCTCTGTTCGCGGCTACACTGTATTACCAACTCCGCTGCTCACTCGTCCATTTCCATACACACTTGTTTATCTCACTCAAACTGTACTCATACTTAAATTATGTAACTGTCACTAAATACACTCGCTTCTTGGATGTAACTTCATATAAATCTTTCTTTCATGTGTCTTCACTGGTCCTCATCCTCTATAATAATAATTATAAAGGATGTGAATCGATGAAGAAGAGGTTTTGTAACATAAAACAAAGTATTAACCAAAGTAACGTCTCAGAAGCGCGTGTATTTTGCATCAATCACATAATATGAGAGTGAGTACAGTTTGAGTGAGGTAACCAAAAGTGAACGGAGATAAACGAGTGAGCGGCGGAAATAGTATGACAGTGTAGCCGCGAACAAAGATGTGAAATATATTATTAAGATAGTCGTGTGTTCGCAGGAGTGAGAGGGGAGAAGGATTTGTGGTCTCAACAATAACCACGATATTATCATATCGATATTGATTTTCTCAGTATCTTGCATCACCTGTACAGACTCCTGCCCTGGCCTCTTCCTCTATTTAGAAATACCTACTGATTGGAATTTTTCATAAAAAGTAATTTTGTGAAATGAAAATTATTTAACTTCTGAAAAATTCAATACACGTCTTTTAATGTTAGTGAGAAAGAAACAGTCTTTCGATATTCTCTTTTTTTCATGTAATAATTCATTAACTTCAATTCAAAAGAGAAATTATTAAGAACAACTTTGATTGTGTCACAAATATAGAATCAAATTTTTCAAACAATTTAAGGCAACCTGCACCAGATGAATACTCTCATTACTGATAATATTCGATACTCTCCACTTGTTACGATCCTATAGAGGTGAATACTGATCGTAATTCTATCATTCAACAATCAATACTTCATCTTAAAATGAAAATCACCTCTAGTTTTATTCGCCATTTTATCAACCACCTAAATCAGCAGTTTCAATTTAAGACCTGTCCTCCATAGATAAAAACTGGGACGAACATTTTTGAAGTCGATGTCGCAGCGATTTGTCTTCGACATTTTACACTTCTTAAGTTCTCTTCCCTTTTTTCTATCTCGCTCCTTTTTTATTTTTTTCTTATCGAAAGTGAATTATATTTCGAGTTTTTTTCCTCCACTTTTTCAATCCATTCATAGGCCTAAAACACATTACGTTCACTTCCTCATTCGTACAAAAACTTTTGACAGAAAAAAGAAAAGTAACGTTTTCCGCCTCACTTATTTAGCCATGATGAAGCAGAAGTTTGTCTCCTTACAGTTGAGAAATAAAATAAAATTTTATTCGACTTTTTTTTTGGTTTTGTTCTTTTTTGTCTTTGTTTAACTAAATTACGACGACGATTTTGTTGCCTGGAAAAAGAAAACGTAATTCCAAGATCATAATCAACTGTTTTCTTATTCGATTTTGTGATAAACCAAAATGAAAAAGAGAAGAAAAGAAGTATTCAAACAAATATTGTTCTCAAAGTTTATTTCTTTCTGGTTACCTTACCTTCTGCTTAAAAACTTCTGTACCGATACACGATGAATGATATCGACACTTTTTCATTGTTTTTTTTTTTTTGTTTTTTTTTTCTCCCTGCCTTATTTAGTTGAATCCTATTTTCTCGAGCAAAACCATGCGAACGTTTATACTGTAAATCTTGATTGAGCATAAAATACGAATGTAGAATTGAAATCGACAGAGCAAAAGTTAGATAAGGTTGCTTTTATATGGAACAGTTGGCCCGTACACCAGTTTCCAACTGTCGATTGTTAGTTGAAAAATCAACCAATTCAAATATAGTAGACGTGCCTTGTGAGATGCTGTGATAGTAATTATTTTATGAAACGTTTCTAGAGGAAAGATCAATCCTGCTGTGAGACACATATTAACCTCCTTCGACTAATTTAGTGCTGGGCCTAACTATGGACTGTGCTCGAACTGACGAAAATCGTGTTTAAACGTTTCGTTTTTTAAAATAGATAATTTTATATAGGGCGATAATTCAAATTACGATTGATCAAACTTAAGCAAAAGATATGGCCTAAATTATAAATACTGGCTATTCCAAAAATTATTGTCTTCTATTCCAATTTTATTATTGAAGGGCAAATTGATCAGTAAAATTAACGTTCTCTAGCTACGAAGTTGATACCTAAGTTATTCGTGAATTGTGACATAAGGGCGAAAAACAGGTGATTACAGTACGAGTATGATGGCAGTTACAGATACTGCGGTTACCTACTTCTTATTGTTATAACACCCACTTAAAAAGTTGTACGAAGAGGGGAGAAATAGGTAGTTATTTGTCATAGTAACATTACTATTTCTCACATAACAGTGGCGTACATAATAACTAATTAGGTATCCTGGTGCAAAATTTTTGATTTGGCCTCTCCGTGGAAAAGAAAATATAGTATTTTACTCAACTCGTTAAGTCATTCGTGTTGCTATTACAGCACTCGCATTCGTTTCGATAATTAGTTGAGTACTATATTTTTTTAAACAAACCCAACAAAAAGAGGTTATTGATGTGTAAACATCTTGGAGCTCGGTCAGTTGTTTAACACTGTAGTAGCTACAATCGTAACTCGTTTGTCTTACAATATTGTTATTGTTGGTGTATGATTGTGTGTGTGTGTGTGTGTGTGTGTGCAATGCGAACGCTCACAACCACATTATTATGTTTACACATCAATCCTTCCTGAGTAACCATTGGAACTCATGACATTTTTTATTTATCCATTCGATTTAATTGGTAAACTTCATATATGAACAGAATTTTAGGCAATAATTGAATGACTATGAAGAGGTGAACTTGGCTGTTTGTAGGCATTAATATGTAAAATAGTCATTTTTCTTAGTGACATTTCGCCACATGAACACTCTTGTAAACAGTGCTATGAAGAAATAAACAAAAAAACACTGCATTAAAAACTCCATTGACCTTACTACACGAGCATAAAGTAATGAAAATAATTTTCGATCAGTTGCAAATCAATTTGGAAATCTCATATTTTGCTAACAAAAATAAATTTAATAATAATTTATTTTTGGCGTATGAGTTAAGAAATTAACTGTACCACAATGGCACCCTGTCCTGATTGGTTATCCCCCGAGCTTTGTACCTTTGTAATAAATAATGCAAACCGTAGGCAATTGCTGTGGGTGTGATGCTGCAGCATACGCAGATCGCCTCATACATGTTTGATATACTTTTTTTTTGTAATTCCCTCTCAAAAATGTAGTGACAAAACGAAACAAAAAAATTGTCCATATTTATTTGATTTAGAAACGCGCAAAACGCGAGCAAAATCAGAAAAGCGCATGTGAAAATTCTCATTTTTTGCACCATTTCAAAATCCATCTCTTTTTGCCCTTTTTAACTGATGCAAAAAGTAAAGCTTTTGGGTGAGTGTTCCAAAATGGTCTAATTATTACGCAACTACTAACTAGGGAGGAAGTTGCTCAACCCAACCAAGTTGCGTACAATATATTTTGCCACTAATGTAAGAAATTCCGTATTTGAGCCTTGGGCAATAAAACCTGTGGACTGCTGGTTCAAATCTGTGGTGTGCAAAAGTCTAAATAAAAGCGCACACACAGTGGAAGCACTGTTCCAAGTAACAGATCAGGAAATGCAAATTTTTGTGACACAAACTGTATTTCACCGTAAAATGGAATTGCCAAAAAAGGGGAACTGGGTGCTCATAACATACTTCACACACACTCCACTTCGATAAGCTTTTAAGAAATTTAAAACATTCTAATATTTATCCGTGTAATCGAGATTCAACATGAACAACTTTAGTGCGCGGAACATACTTAGGCGGGAAACCAAAGAGTAAATAAGAGAACATTTTAGAATTTAGAAAAGAAAAAACAAACGATGTACATTTTACCGGAGTTTAGACGGAGGTGCCGATTTAAATTCGTTGAAATAGCAATCGCATCTTTAACCACATCCTGAAGGCTAGCTTCACAAATTTGAATCCAAAATGAAAAATAAATTCATTTTTAAGTGAGTGTGTAGCCACTCACGAAAAGACGAACATGTTAACAGTTTGATGTAAAAATCAAAAGTGAAAAACAAAGCGGACAAAAGTCAGCAGTTTAACAGTAAAAAGAATGGTGGTCAGCTCCGCGATTGCTAGTCAATAATAAGTAGTTCCATTTAAATTAAACATAAGAAAAAGAGAAAGAAAGGAAAGGAAAATAACAGAAAATAGGAAATAATTCCCGCACGCTACAAATCTTTTTTGGGATGGAGAATTTCGAAGAAAAAAAAAAAGAAATTAATTTAAATAAAAGAAAATAAAATTTTTAAACGTATGCGGGAAATTAAGGAACCAATTAGGCGTGATAAAAAAAATTAAGGAGTCAAAAAAAGAAGTTAAGGTGTGAGAAAAAGAAGTTGAGGAGTGAGAAAATTGAGAATTCTGAAACTGGCCACTTTCATCCCGCCATACATGCCTCATACAGCTGAAACAATAATAACTAGTTCAATACGTAACTTACTTGTTTATCGTAAACGACGAACCCAATAAATTACTAATTTGTAGGTACGTAGGAATATATTTACGAAAATATGTTCTTTTTTGTTTCAATTTCATCAAATAAATCATACTGTTGCATTACCATAAATGGAAATACAACTTACAAAATTTCAACGTAGAACTTGAGACAGAAAAGTAAGATTACTTATATCAAAAATATCATAGAGAAATGTCTTATTTTATTAAGTTGGTACGCAGCTGATCCAATGAGATTAATTTTCGATGACGATCAAGATCTAACCTCTATCTTTATTAGATAAGTTTAAATGTCTGTGGGAGATTCCTATGAAAAGGGTTTCTACGTAAGACGATGTGACAGTTTTCGGTTTTTTTAAACCTAGGTAATCCGTAAGAATTTTGGATCCTTAAAGGTTCAGTTTCTGTTGCTGCATTTTAAAAATCTCTAAAATAAAATTCTACGTAGTATCATTATACATAAAATTACCTTTAGGTAAACGCAGGAATAATCTTCAAAAATTTCGTCTTCCAGATTTGAGGCACGTATAATTTTTTTTTCACTCTTCCAACAAACATTCGTACAGTCTAAACATGAAATATCTACCCGGAGCAAAATGTCGATCTTGAAGCAGAGTCATGGTCTCACAGTAATGAAGTTCGTCTACACATAAACTTCTGCCTCGCTTCATCTTATCCTCATTCTTTCTTACTCTCTCTCTCCGCGTCTACGTCTCTTTTTCTAATTTAGCCTTCTTTGTCACTCTCGTTTGCTTTATAATTCTTTTACTGCCCCCACTAACTCATTTTCAGCGCCTTTTTACCCCACTATTTTGACTTATTCCGTCTTCGTCTGCGCGTCTCTCTGTCTCACTTTTCTGGATGCCTGCTCCCGTCACCAAGTTCTACCTCATTTCTTGAGCATTTGCCAAAAGGCGAAATGTGTACGGATATGCAACATTTTAAACCAGAGAACCGTAGAACGGCAATCTACGTGTTCTTTTTTTTCTTCTTCTCACTCATCCTCTCGCTCACTCCACCAAGATTCGCACTCTTGTGCGACATCTTTTATCTATGCCGAGGGAGTATTTTACGGTCGTACGATGGCATCGTGCGCCAAAACTTCCACTTTTTTAATCTCCCTACCAACGTCGACACATCCCCTCGCCTCCCACCTCGTTCGTGTAATGCCGGCTATGCAGAAAAACGCCCTTTGTCCATAGGGAAACAAAAAAGCAGGACGTAATAAGTGGTTAAGGTTCTCTCGCTCAGTCAACCTTTACGTAAGATTTAAAGCCTATTTTGACCAAGATTCCATTCTTTTTTCTTTCTTTTTTTTTTTTGGTTGCTTATTTTCAAAAATAAAATACGAAAAGAATGAAAACAGAGTAGAGTGTATAAATGAAAGAAACGTAGGTATTCAACGTATTCATGTACCTCTAAATTTAAAGAAGAAAGTAAAATGGTGAAAGAATTAATATTGGGCTGAAGTATTTTGTGAGTTATACAAAATTAAGGTATCAGGGAAGAACAATAATTCAGAATTTCAATTAAAAGGAAGAAAGAAATGAAGCAAACTGTCCTACACGCTAACTATGGTTCCCACCCATTTTCTCTAATCCATTTTCCCTAATTTTTTTTTGCTTAATACCGGAATGTTTAATGTATTATTTCCCTAACAAAATTCTATTCTGAAATTGGTTTTTCCTTATATATTTACATTATATGCAATAGCACGAACATATTATAAATCTGTGCCATTATTTTTATACTCATCATTCGTTGAGCAAACATCATGCATTCTTTGTTGTAGTTCTAACCATTTTCATTTGGGTATCGCACGGACTCTTCGACCCATACTGAGCTCTGCCAGTGTGCCTCTGTGTCAGCCTGTTTATTTTGGAACTCCTTGAGGCAGAAGTATAGGTCTGAGTGATGTTTCACAACTATTAATCTGAACCAATTATGCCACCCCTCACTCGCATTATTCGTCTTATGTATATTGAATAGTGCTGCTTCGTATTGGTTTCACAGTGAGGGAGAATATCAGTGTGGGGTAGGGCAGAGGTATACGAATCCATCAACATTTAATTTACCAGCAACTAATTGTACATTCGACATTTTCTTATGATTTAACGCTGAAGAGTGTTATGATATTCCTTCTATTGAAAAAATAATGAGTTGGAGAAATAAATTAGAGAAAATATCTGTTAGAGAAAATTATACTTAAGAAAATTGATCAAGGAAAGTGTCCGGGAATCCACTACTAAGTCTAATATGAAGCCTAATTCTTATAATTTAGGTAACGATACCAAAGGGCAGAGCCTTGTAAGAATACGAAGTTTACTCCCAAAACCAAATATTATGATAATAACGATAACTTGTACCTAATTGTTCAATAGATTAGCTTCATTATTTATATGGTTTTGTTCGGCTATCTCTGACAATTATGAAGTTACAATAAAAAAACTGCTTTCTGTATACCCGATTTTTAAAGCAAAGTGTTTCTTTAGATGTGATGAAGTTGGAATGATGATTTAAAAATGTAACTTTGGGAACAATAATGCAGAAATCAATAGTTACCTACTTGCTTTAAAAATACCTCGGTACATATCACATAGTATTATTTTTAATAACCCACCGAAAAAATACGAATGAATTGGCAAATAAAGAAACCAAAAAAAGTTACCCAATTTTTTGCATTATAGTACCTATACCTAATAGCTATGGGATATGTGTAAAATATAGTTGCTAAAATAAAGTCAAAATCAGAATGTGTGGTGTGGCAAGTGTGAATGAATTTGCAAGGCGCGTGCTGGAATTTTTAGTTTTCTGCATGGTGTCGAAATTTGTCTCTGAACACCTCCACTGGATGGATAGTGGGTATTATATTGAATTATGTATTTTTTGCAACATTCACTAGAAAAGTAAACTTTTCCGTGTCTCTTGACTATACCTATCAACAGTAGAGGATTTCAACTCAACGTAATTTTAAAAACACCCCATATTTGTTTTTTCAAATGCTTAATTTATTTTTTGTATAGTTTCATTAACTTTATTTTATAGTTGTTACATAATAGGAAAAGTACGATATTTGAAAACTTAGCGGGAGTATTTAATAGTGGCAAGATAGTGATCTCAATAAATTAATAATTTATTTATAAAATATTTTTATCAAATTTACTTATTTATTTATTTATTTATTTATTGATGTTTTTTTGGTTGAGGGATGTTAGAACAAATAATGTGTGACATTTGTGCGAAATATGCATGCGGAATACCTTATGTTATGGAAAGAATTCCACTACAGAAGGTAGTCTCCAGTTTTTCATGTTTACATTTGTACACAAGTACAGGAGAGCTAACCTCAATGAACACTGGCTACTGTCTGTCATTTAGTGGCACCTTTTGTACCTTGCTCTGAATACACACATTTACCCTACGTATTTTGTATGTATTTCTGATCTAATTATGTTGTACTTTGTGGATAACAAAGTACAATGAATGCACTAGTCAACATGACGTAATCCGCCATAAGCTGATTTGTCACAGTCCAACAATTATGAATTGTACACAGAATGTGATAAATAATATTCTGGCAAGTAAAGTGTGTTTAATATGCAGTGCACTCAATTGGTTAACTTTTTCGTAACGCCTGTCGAGGGGTCTGAGCCCCTAATTCTTACCTCGGATGATATCCCCATAAGATGATTGATACTAATTGTGGTTTATAATACTCACCTTTGGTTCATACAGAAAATTTCATACTCATTTTAAGATCACCTATTTACTCTTAGCACTCTAATCACTAATAACTATTTTATGAGTTAGTACATTGCCTCGATTATTAATAGGTACCTACTTACTCTTTTTCAACAAAAAAAAAAAATTTCTGATGAGTTTATAATAAAATTATTATTATTATTATTATTATTATTATTATTATTATTATATAATATGAATAATTCTGAGTAGAATTGACGTAATGTTCATTCAATTAAATATATCTAATTAATTTTTTTTTTTCAAAACTTGAACAATGAAAATTTCAAGAAACTAAACAAAAAATTTTTATTGACGTTTTTACTGAAAAACAGTTCGAATTTATTAATTAAGTCCACTCATTTGACGAAAAAGCAACTTACAAACCTGCTTAAGTGTTAAAAATAGTTGCTATTGAATACCAAGGTGCATGTGGTAGAGTGTACGGAGGATTCATCGAAGAAGTTCTAAGTTTGAGTACATAGAATGAGATACTAGTAGTACCTACATGTTAATTTTTCAATTATAAAACCATATTGTTTAAAAATTAATTTTTAATCTAAACTTATCACGAATTCTGTTAATTATTCTTCAGACTGGAAATCGCAGGCGATAGAACCAGCCGTGAGAAATGTTTCTAATATCTTTTTGAAAGTGTTGATCAGGCAAGATACCGTCTTCATTGAGCGTGTGAATCCAAGGGTATAAGGTGGAAAAGCGAAAGGGTAGATTAAATCTTAACGCATCAGCCACCTTCGTGCCTTTCTTTTCCTTTTCAAAAAGCTCTGCCGGTGCAACTATACACTTTAGTCGTGATTCGGTACAGACAGACAGACATATAATTTCTCTAAATTCGAAGCAATAGGGTTGAAAGACAACATGAACCCACGTATATTCGTATTCCAGTCAGAATAAAGGAGATCATTCTCTACTTGTAGAATAGTGCCTTAGTTTTCCACAAACAAAAAAAGAAAAAAAAGATGAGTGCGCGCATATTATGCTCTATGGATGGAGCTGACTGTATAAAAGGGTTGTGTGTGTGTGTGTGTGCGCGTGTGTGCGTGCGTGCGTGTGAGTGTGTGTATGTGTGTGTGTGCGTTGTGTGTACGTGCGTGTGCTTGTGACAGAGAAAGTACGTTTGTGCGTACAAAGACATTAGTTTCATCAATCTTAAGAGAGCGTGCGAAAATGAAAAACGGAGATTAACAAGAAAAGAACATTTTTCACTGAAACTTGGCTTAAAACATCCGACCATCACGAAGGTAAGTGAACGATATATGCGTATAAGGATTGTTCAAGAGAAAATAAAGAGAAAAGGGGAGACAAAAAAAAAAGACTCGCCACAAAAATTTTGAGAAAAAGGTGATTTTTTCCCTTTTTTTTTCCACCCTATCACCTTTTTTCTCACTATATTTCCTTTTCCTTTTTTCTTTTTTTTTTTTTTGCACGTCATTGCCAGGAAAATGGGATACGGGAATTTCGAGGTTCCTAGCTGCCTACACTAACTTTTTTTTTTTTCTTCTTTTTTTGTTAACTACGCATGTAATGGGAAATTGTGTCGTTTGATGTTTAAACGATTTACGAGGTGAAAAAATGAGGATGAAAAAAAAAGAAGACGAGACGAAAATAAAGGAAAAAAAAGCTCTCGAGTGTCGTGAGTTTGGTTTAATGACAGTCGGGTTAAAGTGTAAAGAAGTCAAAGAGCTTAACGAATCGTTATGAATTTAGTATTACTTGTGTGTAGGATACACTTTGGAAGAACTTTTCACTGTGATACGCCGACGACTGTTTAATCTTTTTGTTTTCTGCAGTAATTAATATTGTGTCTACTTTTGCTGTTGGATTCATCGAAGCTTTTGGTTTTGAATTAATTTTTCAAGTTAAGACGCTGTGTTTGAAGAATGATCGAGTTTGTTGATAAAATATCATTATTCATAAACCAAGAAACGTTTTTAGATATGATCTTTCTACACATAAAAATGGACTGTTAGGTACTGGAACCTCGTGAATCTTCACGGGATCAGAAATGGTATTTTTTCTTAACTCATACACCAAAAAGAGATTATTATTGAATCAATTTTGGTTAGCAAAGTTTGAGGTTTCCAAATAGATTCGGAGCAGTTGAAAAAAATTTTATTTCTTCACCAGTGTAGAAACTGAGTTTTTCTTAACGGAATTTTTTTAATTTTATTTCTTTAAGTACCTTTTACATGTACACAAGTGGTGCAATGTCAAAATAAAAAGTGGCTATTTTACACCATGATCCCTATAAACAGTATATTTCTCCTCTCCCTAATAATTATTCAATTATTTAAAAAAATTCTGTCAATTAAAGGCGTTGACATACTTATAATCGAATAAATAATAAGCTCTATTTGGTGAATTTGTTGAAAAAGTATCATACTCGACTAGTTAGCCACTCATGACAATCAACTCATAGCGATTACAGCACTCGCATGTAGCTCGTGTTGCAACTACACACCTTAATGACAAACACTCATTTTGCTAACTAATAGAGTAAAATACTATTACTCGAATAGTAAGTAAAATGAGTTGATTATCACAAGTGGCTCTAATTAATTAACTATGGTATTATTTTCAACGAATCCGCCAAAAAGAGGTTGTTGTTTATTCAATTTAATAGGTGAACTTCATTTATGAACAGAATTTTAAACAATAATTAAATATTCATGAAAAAGTGAAACCATGTAAAATAGCCCTTTTTTATAGAGACATTTTGTCACTACCATGCGTGTAAATGGCATTATGAAAAAATAAACAAAAACAAAAAATTACCTATGTAAAAATTCCATAATTACTACATTAGTGAAGTAATGAAAATCATTATCGACCAACTAGGAAGCCTGTCGCTTTTCTAACCAAAATCGATTTAATAGTTATTTCTTTTTGGTGTATGAGTTGAAAAAAAAAAATAATTGGTTATATCATATTCGTTAAAATAATGCAAATACTTATATTACAGTTATTGTCGTTTTATGGAAGTTAGTAAAAAACAAATTCATACCTATTTAAAATTACAATTAAAAAAAATAAAATAAAAATAAAAAAAGAAAGAAAGAAACGGGTAGTAATTCATACAAATGGCACTTTCAAAAGAAACTATTGTACTGTTTCGCTATAAATTGGAAATGAAAACACAAATTCCAATCATTTTTGCTGTGTTGTAAACAAGTAGAGGTGTGGACCAAAAACTTACTTTGTAATCCTTTTGTGGTGACGGTTCCTTCCCCTGTTGATGGTAAAACGTCAACAACAAAAATAAAATACGTACCACGTCGAGAGGTCACCACTTGTGGGTGTGCATATTGGTGAATACACAGCACCACACAAATACCAAGAAGGCTGCTGCGTGTTCTACAGTGTGTTAGTGTGTGGGCTGAGCCCAATAAAAAATTTAGCTACGTAGACAAAATACATAGCCATGAGTGCAAAAAGGTAGTTTGTGGATATAACCTACTGGCCCACTAGGTGGTCGACGAGTGTGTAGTACACACTTGTTCGTCAACAATCACCCATCACCACACCTTTACTTTTCACTGATGAAGCATGTCAAAGTTTGTTTATAAAAATACCTAAACCTTATAACGTTCGAGTTTGATGAATTAATGGAGTTCATCAACCATAAAACACTGTGGACATTGCTGGATTGTCTCATTAAATTTTCAAACTCGTGACAAACTAACGATAGGTAACATCATGATTGAAGACAAAGTATTAAATATAACAGAAGAAACAACGTGAAATGAAAACTGGTATCACTTTCAAGATAAAATATCCTCACTCCTAAGATACTTTACCTTACTATCTATTTATATCGAGGGTCTACTGTATCTATTTGTATTGTAGGATTATATAAGACGAACATTGATCTTCAGTTTCGATGGTACATGTTCTATACATTATCTTCATGAAATTATTTGAGCTTAAATTAGCATTCTGCGTAGATACTGATGAACAAATGCCAGACGAAGACCATGGTAGCCTAAATTGAAAAATTAGTACCTTTTCATTTATATTTTTGGGTTTATACCGCACCAGATTTAACAGAGAATAATTCTGAGCAAAAATTTGCACTAGGTAAGTAGACCTTATTCGATCGAGATCAGGGCTCAGTGTTACCACATTTGGTGGGAGTGAATTTTTCACTTGTCGACAAACTTAAATATCAGAAACACTGAATATGAAACTATTTTCAGCAAAGTTTCATTTCTCCCATCGTACGTTTACGTTTTTTCTCACATTATTGTATAAGTAAGGGCTGCTGCTTTCGCTTTCTACGTTCGTCTAAAATTTACTCCATTGAAAACAAATAACGAAAACTAGAAATCCAAATAAAAAAAAAAGTAAAATTCGAGATAAAAATTTGAAAATCTGCTGACGTAATGAATCTTCTATCGAGTGCGAAGCAATAAAATTTTTTTTAAAGTCATTTTTGACAGTTAAATAGAACCCATATTGGAGTGAAAGTGTGCAGAAGATATGGTGATAGAAAAGGAATCTCATTCTCTAAATCTTTTTCTTTTTTTTTTCTACTTTTTTTTTCTTTGTCGATCTTTTGTATTTATTTTTAACGATTCTTTTCCTTGTTATCTCATCGACGTTATGATTTGAAATGTAATTTCTTATAAGGTATTGAGGATTTGAGTGTAATATTTCATAAAAAGAGTAAAAAAAAATAATAATAATATTATTCGTATAATAATGCAAGATAATTAAAACACGAACTCTAATTCTCTGTCAAGTATAATAAAAAAATAATTTATAGTTCCAAAAGCGTAGAATACGTTCGTGAAATCATAATATTATGCTATGGGTTTACATTTATCTAACCTCTTCTATTAATATACACCACAACTGATATTGGAAGCTAGTTGATCTTGCAATGAAAACTTTGTGTATTATTAATGTTTAAATTTGACCAAAATTTGTATTATTTTAAAACCAACTCAATTCTGTCTTTTATGCTATATTTTGCAAGTATATTCTTAACAAATAAGTTAAGGCTTCAGTAAAAATAAATTTTGCTTGCAAAAAAATTGTTTTGCGTCACAAAACTTTTTAAAAATAAAAGTTTTAATATTTTTCTCAAAAAAAGTTTAAAAATCTAGGCATTTTTACAACATTAACTGCTGGAGAGAATAGATTTTTAAGAAAAAAAGAAAGAATTCTTGCTCGTTTTCCCCTTTACTTTTTTTACATAATTTCCCTTATGCTTTTTAAAAATATTTCATAAAACAATTGACCATTTATGAAGAAAAATTTTATTTTATTCATTTTTATCAACGAAACTTATGGTTAAAAATCGAGTCAATTTGGCAGGAAGCGATTGAGAGAAATTTAATTCAAGGCGTTCGAAGTTTTTGTACATATTTACGAGTATTTCTCATGAAACTTTTCACCTCGGTTTCCCTAATGCATTTAATTATTTTCTCATTCTTTCATACCTAACTAATATTTATTCACATCAGTTCTTCTATCCTTAAATACTAAAACTGGACATGAGGTTATTTATTAATGACATCTCTGTCGAATTAAAAATAGTTATATTAAAAAAAAAGTAAAACAAATATCATCCTTAAAGAAAACTTAGCCTATTAACTATCAGCTTCGAAATTCACATTAGCGGCATATTCTTCCGAAATTAGATATAAAATGTTTTCCTTCTTCCAACCTACACAAAAAATGTAAATTTCTGGTAGGTACTTCATATTGCCTTGAAGAGTATTTTTCCAAAATTTTATTGTATTTTTTTTCTCAACTCTTTCTTCGGGAAAACTTATGCATAATTTATCACTTTGTAGAGCTTTTTTTTTTTTATTTTTTTATTTTTTTTAAAATATGGTACGGTATGCAAAACTTTCCCTAACACTGATTGTGGTCGTTCTTTTTAGGGTTATATACATGAAAACTGGATACCTACACAAAATAATGGTTTCAAATTTTACCCGACAAAACGGCACATCGACGAATACGTAGGTATAGAGAAAGAATAATGAATACAGAAAAAAGCACGATGAAGCTGAATAGAAAATATTCATTTACACAAACACAAATACACACCCACACAACGCTCGTTTACTTGCTTACACATAAAATAAGTTATAAAAAAAAAATGAAAAAATAAAAATGTCGCATAATTTTTGGATAATATCTCGCAGCAATACGAGACGGATTATATTCAGCGTGGCTTACAAAATACACTTTATAATACAGATTGACTGTCTTTTAAATCCGATTTCACCGAACAAAGAGCCAATAATGGAAAAATAATGTTCTCTTTAAAATGATGCATGGAAAATAACGTATTCTCGTTGGTAAATCGGAAAAGGTTGAAAAGAATTTTTTCTTCTTGTTTTTTTTTTTTTTCTTTTTTTTGGATTCATTTTTTTCCCATTTTTTCGTCACTTCCGCGCTACGTTTCTTCGTGACGACATTACGCTGAAAGCAGAAGAGGAGGGGGCGCATGTAAACGAATTTCAAAACATATCGAATTATTCTACAATACAGCCTATTATTATGGAAGCGCTGCATCAACTTTCTCGAATTTTGATTTCGTCTACTGTCTGCAGGATGCTACTTTTAAAAAGTTTTAAGTATGTCGTTTATGTAGGTACCTACGTGAATACATAGGCCTACTGCTTTATGGAATACTTGATTTGCGAATGAAAATGAAATAAAGCACCGGCCACTATACAGTAGAATAAACAAAATTACAAATAACTTACAGCTCATTTCATGGAAAATTAGCGTCCGGAAAACGGTTAGTTTTGTACAGTTTCATTTACGTTTTGGGTGAGAGTTGTGGTCCATTACGAGATATCTAATTCAAATCACCTGCATACCCCTCGTAATACATTTAACAGTGTCATATCAAACAATATGTAATTTTTGAGACATGCTCATCTGTAATATCGTATTGACAAGCTCACGAGCGCTAAAAGTTGGTAGACTGTCATATTATTATCTGAATTTGAAAAATTAACCTCAAAAGAGCAGTTATATTGTTCCCACAATGATGTGGAATTTTTCTTATTTGATAAACTATTTTGTCTCAATTTTGTGACTTATATTTTTTCGTGTTTTCAAGTACTTCGTCAATTGAGTAGTGAATTATTGTGTGTTAAGACTTTATTCGGACAAGGTAAGTTTCTAATCGATCATGATAATTCAATAGAATAACTATGGAATTATTTTAGTATTATTAGGGTACCTATAAGGTTATATAGATAGGCCTAGTATGCTTAAAAGTGTAGTGGAGTGTTGATAAAATTATTACAAACTGGTAATTGTTGCATTGAATATTGTGTTTAAACCCTTTAATTGGCAGTTTAAATTACAGTTAATGTTAATTTTTGAAATTTATTAAAAATTAGGAATAATATTTATAAACTTGGAGTTGGCTCACTCAACTTCAGTTAACATTCCTTCTTCATTTGATACCCCTAAAGACATCTATCGGTTACATAGATTGTGGGGACACGGCTATATGCGCTACTGCACCTCATCTACTTCATCAATCTCATAGCTGTACTGTGTATCATCTGTTTTCTAACCAGTGTGTTGCTGGTTTAAATCCTCGAGCTGACTGCCCATAAAATTGTTGACTCCCAGGGTGAGATATACAGGAACTGCTCCACATCCTCCTCCTTAGAATGGTGCCGAGCCATGATGGCCTAAGTCTGTGTTCATACACAGCCGCCTAGCTCCTCCCTCTATTGTCATGCTTGCATTGCAACATTGGGGAAGTGGTTGTGGGGATGTGACTATATATGCTTCCATGTCACATCTACATCATCAGCATTGCAGCCACAAAATGGGTCATCTGTTTTCTAACTTGTGGATTGTCAGTTCATATCCCCGAGCCAAAAACCCCCACAGGTCAATACAAGATAAAAATCATTCATATCAATCACACCAGATCATACTTTTTTGAAAAACAGCTCAATGTAGTCTCCTATTTTTCAAAATTATAAGGGTTTTGTAGCAGATGTTGCAAACTTTTTTGGTAATTTATACAAAAAAATGTTCACAGATTACGAGTATCACTTTATTATTATTCTATCTCCTTTATCTGAGTCTTGAGAATCCCTCAAACTGATTGTTAATCATAGTTAATATTGCCAAGGTAGCAAATTAGATGAGTGTTAATTAGGCTACAGCTAACTTTGCCAAAATATGGTATTCACTACTCTAAAACTTATTTTATCACCTTTCAGACAGGAATGAAGTGTACCATCTACTCTTTGAATCTAGGTAAAAAAGGTGTTCAATAAATTGACTAATATTGATAGAATATTTGAATGTGATTCAGCGGCGGGTCAAGAGAATCAATTGGGGTGGTTGAATTACAAAAATTTTTATGAATTAAGCTTTTTGTTGTTTTGTTTTTGGTCTCCAACAAAATTTTTTTGGAATTTTGGGTTATTTTCATCTGGATTATGTCCTTACTTCCATTATTTCCCTCATATTATTGTCTTCTGTTTTTATTTCTGGTGTTTGAAGGAAATTTCTTCATTTTCCCCCGAATCCACCACTGATTTGATTGAAATGTGGTAAGTATGGAGCAGATTATATTTTACAATGATAATATAAATAATATTATGACAGAATGACAATAATAATTTTTAATTTGTTCAGACGGGTTTTGTGAAATTGATGGAGACAGCCTCTTTAGAGTGTCAGATGCTGAAACTTTTCCAAATTCATATGATGATTTTGAAATTCTTTCAATACTCATTTCTGTCATCGATGATGTGTTTTTTACCACTTGCACTTTATTAGATAATGAAACCATAAAACGAAATGTCAAAAAAAAACCCGAATATTAATGTAGTAAGTAGGAACAAGATGTAAAAACACATGCTGAGAATCTTTGTAGATATTCTAAAGCGTAAAGCTGAATTTCCCAGCAAAATTTCAGATTTCGGAATAAGTACATGATTATTCTAAAATCTCCTTATATAGTATTTTTGTTCACAAAAATTTTCTTGGGCTAATAGAATACAAAAGAAAAATTCAAAATTTCCGAACTAAAGAAGAAATTCCTTCTTATCTTGCTTTTGAGAAACAAAATGTCCAGTAACTTATAACCAGTTTTAATCATCATTGTGGATGAGTTGTGCCGTAAATACCTCAAGAAAAGCACAAACCATGAATGATCAATATAATGAATATGTTATAGGAAAAAATCTCCTTCGATTGGGAGCTCATTTGTTTGTCTTTTATTTATAGCGAGTCATCTTTGAACTCTCTTTTTCGCTAGAAAACTCGAAAGTTTGGATGAGCCCAACAATATTAATTTTTTTGCGTCATACTGAAATTTTCTATCTTTTGTTCAGTCCAGGGGAATTAAAAAACGTGTTTTTTGATTGGGTATTATAAAAATTTTTCTTTTTGAATTTCAGTTTTATCTGTGTTGGAAACATTTTACCACTAAAACAGACCTACTGCGCGTGTGCACATACCTTGTGACCACTTTAGGATGAGTTTACCTTTTAATTACGATCTTAGCTTGTTCCTCTTACACCTTCCAGAAACGATGTTTATTTGCCATCCATGGATGCCTGTATGATGAAGGGAAATGTGAGCACCCGAATTCAACCAGGGTACATATGTGCTTGTTTTACATTAAAAAACCACCAGTAGATTTGTTTTTTATGTTGCAAAATATCGATACTCAAAATCTGGTATATAAAAACATTCGTTTTAATTACAATCTTGACACCTCATGTTGGGGGGTTTAATGTTTTAATTTCATTGCGGTGTCGACACCGAGTCGACACAGTAGGTCAATTTTTCAAACCCTGGTTTGGAGGAGATGCGAGATGGTGGTGTTGACACCGATAAGTGTACTAAAAGAATTTAGTTTTACATTAAACGGTTAATGTTTTAAATTCATTTTAGGCGATGAATTTACTTCACAAGCATCTGCGATCAAACAATGAGGGTTTCAAAAAAAGTATATGATACGCTTCACCATAGAAGAGTAATAAGAATTACCCCTGTTTTCGATAATTTTTTTATATAAGATATAAGTGGAAAAGGTGTCACATTGGAAAAGATGCAGCACTTTGAAACAGTCATGTTGGCAGCACTGTTGAGGGGAAAATAACATCAATGGTATGTGCAGGGCGATCAAAAAACCTTCTGTTTAAGTTTTTGTGACAAGAAATCTTGGTTACTGCTTGCATTTTATTTTAAAGTGAAATGTGTGTTTGATGATAAGCTGAAAAATAATTAATTTGAATTTTGATGCTAGTTATTATGGGAATGAATTGTTCTATTTCCTCCAATGATTTATGAAATAGGTAACTAGCAAATTTTGTGTAGATTTTGGTAGTATTTCATTCCACTGATTTGATTGTAATTATTTAAATTAAAAAATGTGACATAATAAAAAATTCAAATTGGCTAATATGGTCAACATTCATAACGGCTAATATGCCACACCAATTGTGGGGATTCACTCCGTAGGGATTTGAGGCTCGGCCTCTGTCAACAGACGTTCGCCCCGGTCCATCACCGGTGGCCACTAATAGTCTACGGACTTTAAAATAATACGTAGGCGCGGCCAAACAGAGCTACGTATATTCGTACTAGAAAAGTGATGAACAAAAATGTATCGAGAGAATAACAGTTAGTACCTAATAGTATTAGTAATATCAGTGTTGTCAACAAATGCTCAAACAATCAGTGTAACTCCAACACATATTTATGCTTGCATTTTGATATTATAGTGACAATATATCTCGCATTCCAGTCTCGAGCTTGGCTCCTCAAATATGTAACGTTGTGGTGATAAACTCATCAATGATTTTCCCCCATAAAAAATGAAAGTGACCCCGACTGATCAAACTTGAAATGATGTTTTAGAATTCTCGTGGATATGATGTGCATTTGAAGAAGATGTGCTCAATAATCCTCGTCCGGTGAGTAAATTCAATTAACTCTACATAATTATACCTAGAACTAAATTTAATAGAAAATTGTAGCACTGCAAATATTTTAGCTTCATTTATTAAAGAAGTTGGAGGATACTCATCCTTTAAACTACTCAACCCTTGTAGGTGGCCTTACACTCGACGACACAATATTGTTAATTTGGAAATTGTCGTTTGACTGGATTAAGATGGAAACGTGTAGAAAATGGTTTAGATAGATTTATTACACTTACAGAGAAAAAGAAGATAAAAAAAACCATCCACACAAAAAACTAATCCGAATTACGATGTCGAATTGAAGCGGATTAAATTTCGAAATTTTAGTAATTAATTTAAGAGTTTCTCGTCGATGCGGTGGTTTTTCGAGAGTACATTTTGCAAAGTTCGTAATTCACTATCTTTCTCCGTAGCTCATTCCCTCTCACTCTCTTATTCTATAGTTTACTCTTTCACACTCACGCTCATAACCCTTCCTCTTTCTGTTTTACCAACTCCCTTTCTTCTTCTTTTTTTTTTTTTTTTTTTTTTTTCATTTTCTTTGACTCGTACACCCCATATTGAAGGCATGCCAAGAAAAATTTAAACCTCGCTGCCACCAAAATAAATGGACCTAAAAGAGAAGGCGAATAAGGGTACAACGTTGTGCTCTTCTTAACTGATAGAAGAAGACAGTGACATTGTTTGTGAGAGAGAGAAAGAGAGAAAGAAAGTCACACACAAATAAACAAGCAAAAAGGCTGAGAAAGAGAAATAAAAACAAAAAAAAAGTATTTTGGGGCCGGAATCGAAACGAAGAAGAATCATTCTTTGGTTTTTGCCATTGAGCACAACAAAGGATTCATCGTACAAAATGTGGCGAAGGAAATGAGCGAGATGAAAGCACGTAGAGGAAGAGTACGGAGCAAAAGAGAACCGAGGAAAACGGAAATCAACTTGTAAATTTTAATTTATATCTTGGGTTCGCCGAAAGTTTAATAAAAATTGTAGGAACGAAAAATCGTTTTGGATTTTTTTTCTTAATTTGAAAAAAAAAAAAAACATGAATAATTGGAGAGGGGGTGTTTATTACCCTAAAATTAAGTTCTTAGCGTTTTTCTCCGCAAATTACAATTTTGAGTTAATAATACAACGTTAATAAAATTCTAAACATAAAATTTCGTATAAAATTTGTTAGGTACTCATTTTTTGTCGAACACTCCCCTTCTCCTCAGCAAAGTCATAAAAACAACCATTATTCAGTGAATATGTTCAATAGTATTATAATACGTGAAATATAAGTCATTGATTATAATACTATTCAAATAATCAGTAAACCCAATACATATATATTTGCTACCCATCCACCCCATTCCATAATCCCTTATCATCTCCTCTTCCTTCACAGTTTTGTGTGCCGCGTAAGTGGAAGGAACAATAATGGGTAACGGAAGGTTGGTAAAAGGGTAGCATTGCCTCGTGAAAACCGGTCGGCTACGAAGGCTGAGATAATAAAGGGTTATAGAAGGGGGAAGGATAATTAAAAAGTTCGTGACTTTGGTTTAAAATCATCATATCAAAATGTAAATTTTTCAAGAGACACAAAAAATGTTATTAAAAATTCAGTTTTATTTATAGAGTGAAATTGGTTGGATATTACACCAAATATGACATGACCTTTAACATAAAAAAAATAAAAAATCAATTTTTGCTATCATATAATCAGTACCTAAGTAAATTAAAAGTAATGCTAATTTTTTGACTTAGGAGTTTATTATATTAAATTTTCTCAATTTTTCAGGAAATTCGAATTTTCTAATTCGATGTTCAAATATTTTGAAAGGCATTTTGAATAACGAAAACGATGTTAATTTTATTATTTTTTCAATGAAAAATATGAATAGATCGACAGAAGACAAACTTATTATTTTAAAATAAATAAATTACTATTCAAAAAGGTTTTGAACATTTAAATAGCAACCTCCTATGTCTTGAAAAAAGAAGAAAATTTAATATAAAAAACTCGTGTAGGTATCGTGGAAAACATTAGAAAATTTAATTAACAAAATTCGTATATTTAGAAAAAAGGCCATTACTTACACAATTATATTTTACATACGGGGTTTTTAAATAATGATTTTTTGTATAAATACCTAGTATGTCGCGGATACAAGGTTTTTGAATTATGATTTTTTATCAGTCGGTATAAGAGAATTTTATATTCGCCTATAGAAGTGCTAAAATCACCTTTGGACTTCTGAGGTATTCATTTTTGGATTTCTTGGTTTTTTTTTAACTATAGAAACCACTTAAATCACATTCCAGAAAATTTTGACTTACGAGATTTTTAAAGCAAGGCGACGAAATATATATAGGTACATATAGGGTTTACTAATGAATATGTATCTAAATAGTATGATAACAACGAGTTATATTTCACACACAGACTAATGCTACTGAACATATTCCCTGAAGAATGATTTTTACCAAGACTTTCTGAAACGGAAGGTATACGTTGGACAAAACAAAAATTCATTGAACTTTTTTCATAGAAAATTTTATGCTGGACAATTTTCTAGCAGAGTTATTATTATCACAAAATTTTATTGAAATTTGCGAAGAAAAAGGCGAAGAACCGAATTTTTTTGGGATAAACTCACCCTCTCTAAATTTTCCAAAGGCCTATAGGGTGCTACTTTCAGTATCCTACGCTAGGGAATCTACCCAATAACCCTACTTAGCAAAAGTTCGTATAATAATTTTTTTTCTCACATTTTGATACTCATTTGACTGTATTAATTGCAATATATAGTCTAAATTTAATTGATTTCGGCGTAGTTACTGAGCATAGATTCCAATAGATTCGATTAGGTGCATCCATATACAATGCATTTTTCAAAGGGATTGATTATATTGATAGAGGAAGATGACTGACTCCAAAGAATAACGAATTGAGAATGTAAAATAAAAAATAAATAAAAATAAAAATCAATTCGAAATAGAAAATTTTGTGCAATCCTTCCCAATATTATTTTTTCGTGGCTGCTGCGGTACGAAATTATATTACATTTTCAGTAAAATCGTTAAAAAAAAAAAAAAAAAAAAAAAAAACATGAAAAAAACAAAAAAAAAAACGAAAAGAGAGAAAAATGCGGTAATTCGCCCTTGTCAAGAAAAATGATGAATTATCCTTAATTACGATCCCATTTTCTTGCGAGATAATACTCATGAAGAGAGGAAGGAAAAAAAATCTGGTGGAACAAATATATCTTAAACGAGAGTGGAGAAGCAAATGAACTAAGGTTGAAAATGTACAGAAGATGAGTTACCAGCCACCACCGGAGAAGGTTATACTCCATATACTGTATATTATAAGAAACGGAATGTTTATTCGCTATGAAATATAGTTATTTTCCTCGTTTGATTATTTTTTCTACAGAAAACCTGCGAGTAAATATCCTTAAATAACTACCGTAAACCGCATAAAATTCGTTAAAATTTGACGCAGAGTTCTTAGAGGTGTATGCGTTGGAAAAGAGGGAATGTGAAAAAGTTGGAAAGTAAAAACTGAACTCGAACTGCCGGAAAGGAGTAAGTCAGTCAAGTTTGCAAATATATTGGAAGCGGAAATAATTCAAATTTATGCAATTTAAAACTACAGAAAAACATTTCAAGTACCTACAGTGTTAGCCTATTAGCAATAAAATAATTTTAAATAACAGGTTTTCTACGAAAACTTACGAGGAAAATGGTCGAGCTACCGCACCTTTTATGATGGCTTGTGAGCAAATGCGTGTACGTGTTTCGCTATTTTCAATGCATTATATTTAAATTGGCATTTTTGGAATCGGTAGACTGCGATTCGCAAAAGTAGGTATTTGATGGAAAACTCTGCAGGAGTTAAGCAAAAATAATAATCTCATTAAATGAGGCTTGTTTCCCCACCCTAATCTTGAAATCATAAAAATCTTAATGTAGACTGGATAAAAGTTTTTCATAAGAAAAAAAAAAAAAAAGCTGAAAGAAATGTTCAAAAACAAAACAAAACATGTAAAAAATAAAAGATTAAGTTATTTTTTCATTGATAATAATTTTCAAATAAAACCAGGCTCCAATTTTTAACTAACTCGAGAATGCTGCATCAATTGGAATTATAACTAAAAAAACTCTAGCATAACAAGAAACGGTAGAAAATATTGGTTTTTCTAACAAAAAAAAAAAAAAAAAATTAACGAATAATATTGAATAATATTTGATAAAACAGAATTATGTGAAACTTAATAAATGATTATGCTTGTCGAATTAAATAACTGGGAGGCTGCTTTGATACGATAACTTTTTTTATTCTTTTAGAATATAATTATCTTCTCTAGTTAGCAATAATTTAAGAGTTTCTATCTTAAATCATTTTTACACGAGACGTTTTAAGTTGGCTAAAAACCTATTTCGCAATTTACTGAAACAGGAAATTCATAATGAAATGAAAGAATGAAGTTTATTACGAAGTTCTAAAACATGTTGGTAGGCGTGTTATTAGATGATTTGTTAGAAAATTAAATAAAAGCAAGCCTACTTTCGACAAGCAACTTTGGTTCATCTGAACTTTATATATATATTTTTTTTAAGCAATAGTTTAAGATTTTTTCAAATTGTTCGAAACAAAATTTTGCAGAACGATGGAATATAATAATGTAATTATTCAATGTGTGTACCGAATTTCGTGACTACTGGATGAAAATTACGTGTTTTAGATTCATTTAAGCCCCGAACAAGGAAACATAATTGGATGTAATAGACGAACCATATGGCCGATCTGGACCAAAAACAATAGCGGTTGCACTTGCGTAGATTTAAATGAGTTTAATAGAAATGTATATACGTGAATTTCAGCCAATAGTGCCAAAATTTTCCCAAGGTCATGAGATGAAAAACGAAACTACCCTCACACCTATTTTAATACAGATTTTCTTCTTGTTTTTTTCAAGTTTTCTCGATAAATAATAAACTGATAGGAACCAAACTTCTATCAAGCTAGCTGCTGTATATGGACAGTTATTCGTAAGAATTTCAACCGATCACCCAAAATTTTTAAATAATCTCTCCACTACTTCCCGAGTTGAAAAAATTTTACTAGGTATATACACCACAATTTTTACAAAACCTAAATCCGGGTCTTATAAGTGATTGTTGGGCTTGGCATTAATGTCTAATATGCACTTTTTGGTTTCTTAATGCCTACTCAAATACATAATAATGTATGAAAATATTCAGGGCGTTCACTTCGTAACAGTCCCACAGGAAAATACACGCAAATTTTGTTTTTGTTGTTTAAAAAGTTGCCATCATTTTTGAAAAGCATAGTGATCATATTTCTAGATCTAAAATTTTGCATTTAATCGATTGATAAAAGTTTCAAATTCAAACGAGCTACATTCACAAAGATAGAGGTTATAGGTTTTGCCAGCTTGGGGATTCCAGCTGGCATCCCCTATATTACGTCTACCTATAAAATTGGACCACCATATCCACGGTGCCACGAGGCCAGCCTTATAGACGGATGTAATTCGGGTACTCACGGTTGCCACACTACTCCTCCAGTACCAATGGTACAAGAAGCAGGATCGCCGCTGCCAAGTATGCATGAAGGGATGACCAAATCTTGTGCACAGTTGCCACTACTCGAGTCCATACCCCACTCCACCCATTTCAAGAAGGTAGCAGGTAGCGCTGTTTTGCTATATTCCCAGTATCATGTTGGGGTCACCACTTATAGGTTCTGCCAGCTCGGGAATTCGAACCGGCATCCCCTATATTACATCCGCCTATAAAATTGGACCACAGTATCCATGGCACCAATGTTATAGACGGATGTAATTTGAGTACTCACAGTCGCCACAAAGGTCTAACTTTAATTAAGAATAGGTACCGGTATTTGAGATGAAAAATGAAGGCGCTGAGGCACTTTTAATAGTTCACAAAAGTTCAAATTAATATTTGAAGATATTAATTTGTTAGCCTATATTTCTATTTTAAATAATGAAATACTATTTCAAATAGTTGGTTATCCTTCATCTAATAATCAGTATATATAAAATACAATTTCTAACAAAGTTATATCTCTTATGGTGACATTTCACGGGCTTAAGCATCACTAGATTTAGCATCGCATGAATTTTATTTTGTGTGGGCACACCAAAACACAAATCTACTTATTAGAGGCGATTTTATGAAACAATCAGAGAGTTACAAAACGCTATTTTGGCAGAATCATCTATATTCAGTAAAATATGGTATTTTTATTTGTGTTATCATGGGTTATAATAGGTGTTTTTGGGTGTTGTACGAAGTTATGTTTAAATAGACTAATCTGGAAGCTTCTCTGTGGCTTCCTGCTAATGACCAAGACTGTCATCCTGACAACCCCTGTTTGTATCTTAATGTTAGTGAAAATTTTTTTATAATTTTATTTTTTCATTATTATTTTTTTGTTTTATTTTCAGGGTGTATCTTTCAGTGGATTAGCCAGATTATTTATGATATTAAAGAAAAAAAAAAGCTTGAAAGGGCAGAAGTTTTATCTTTTTATTATCTCGAGTGCTTTTCATCGGTTATCTGTTTATGGATGCAACCGATGCAACCGACGCAACCAACGAAACCAACGGAATTGACACAACCAAAAACACCCGAAAGAACATACTTTTTGTCCAATCACAGATGCTTATTATTTTGTCATGTTTTAGAAGCATTAGGCTAATTGGCAATGGTCAGCATTTTAGTTTATCATTTTATCATCGGTCAAATCATTGTGTTGTAAAGTCATTGTGTTGTCGCAGAAGGCTGTTAATTTGAATATTATTTTATTGTCTGAGACTACAACATTCTATACGTGTATTAGAAGAAAGTGGAATATTTTTTGTCTTAAACTTTTTCTCATGCTTCAAATTGCGTTTGTATCAACTGTGTCAGTCCTCTTCAAAAAGCTCTCATATCTTTCAGAAATTTTTCTGATATTTACCTCAATGTTGAAGATACAACCTTGAAAATTTCACCAATCGATTTATCGTAAAATTTTGATTTAGAAAATGTATTCGTTATTCTTAGAAAAAATAATGGTATCTTTTTAAGCGACAAAAAAAATTTTCATTTACAAAGAGAACACCCTGTATACGTATATACATATTATTACATAATTTCATAAGTACTAAATTACGGTATATGGTTACATCGTAAACAAAAAAAGTTAAAATGAGAAAATTGTGTCAATCATTTTTTTTTGCTTTGCAACGGATTAATTTAACCATTCTCACTACTAACCTCTCTGTGAAGCTAATTTTAATACCTGATTTGTAAGTGAATATAGTAAAAATTTCGCTAGTCTTGTCTTATTCGCCTGTAATTCAATAAATATTGTGAAAAAAATTACTAAAAAAAAAGTCGTCTATGTAACCGCCGATAAGTTTAGGGAAATTTTCGTACTCAGTCTGGAAATGAAAGTGAAAACTGAAATGCAGACATTTTAAAAAGTATTTACCTATATTTGGAAAAATTAGTAGAAACATAAAATTTTGATTCATCACAATTTACAAAACTGAATAAATGGATCTGGGTACCGTATCTAAAGGAATTGATTAGGAAAAATAAAGATATGGTAGGTGTGTTTCCCATCACTAGATATTAAACGTACATTATAGATGGACATGTAGGTCTTTTAATTCAATCGAACATATTAATTTCCTGATCAGTTCTTATTTTAATATTTTTAATAATATTGATTTGAGAAAGTTTTACAATTTGAAATCGTATGATTATTAATTTTGACAATATTAAAATAGGCCACTTATTTGCATAAAAGAGAAAGGGGGGCATCATGGTCTTAATTTATTTGAAATAAAATAATATGAACATTAATTTGAAGATCTACATTTTCTCTTATTTTTCTATTATTATAAGTACCTATAGAAAATATTACATTACAACAATAGACGAAATTCTAGGGCTAAATTTTATTTATTTTTGATTTTAGACGAATTTAGCATTAAGCTTACAGAACATTGAACTCCATTGTAAAAAACAGAAGTCTCTATTGAAATGTGTTTGTGGTTCACTCGCTTGTCTCCACATAGTTAATTTTTTATAAACTTTTATTCTACTCACTATTACGATTTTAAAATATACCAATACTGCAGCCAACCCATAATGTTTATTTCGCATGAAGCTAAAGCCAAAAAAAAAATAAAATCTTATCTTTTAAAAACTTGTTTTTAACCTAAACCTATTTATTTTTCCTCCAATTGATATAGATAAAATTCTTTTTGAATAGTCTGCACCTACATGCTCAATCATAACAGCTTCATCCAAAGAAATATTTTTCTTTCAATATAAAAAAAATCCTTTTAGATGTACAGTTTTTTATCGTCTGTTACTTTTTGATTGAAGTTCTTACTATTCCGCAATTTTTTTTCTTGAAATTTAATGCTAAATTTTCTTTTTAAAAAAAATTACTTAAACCAAAAATAACAGCTATAGGTTTTGGAATATGTTTTTTACTTGAGATATTTAGGTATCTACTTATTTTCTTCTGAATTGAAACAGACCATGGGAATTTATGTAGAAAAACACAAAGTAAAAATAATCTAATGCTTTAGTTTTGAAAATCTCAATAGGTACCTACCAAAGAACCTTTGATGCGAGTAAATTCAAGTTTATTTTTCGCAGTTTTTGAATAAAACAGCTCAATTTTTTACTTTAATCATCTTTGAATTTTTTTGATTTATCGAAATTTACACAAAATAAAATACGTAAAAAAGAGTTGAAATAAAAATAAGCTGATTTCCTCATAGGCATAGAAAAAACCTGCTGGAAAGTGGACATATTCTCGCGCGGGATTATTCAACAATAAAAATACCCTCCTACATTCAACTTTGAAGATTAATACGAAAAAAAAATAAATAAATTAATCGGTAAAAGTTTTTAATTTTTATGTTTTTTAAATAAATTCTCAGTCTGGTACCTACCTAATTACTAATGTCTGTTATGTAATGAAATTCATTAGAAAGAAATTTGTTTTTCCGTTCATTTGGCTAACATTTCAGGAAAAAATTTTTTCGAAGAATCTTCTGGAAGCACATCTAAGTATTATTATGTAAATAGCATCCTTTAAATTTCCATAGGTAATACTTCGTCAAAAACCGTAAAAAAAAAAAATCAGTGATAGTGGGCCGACATGAAGCAGATGTAAAAATGCGAAGATTTTCAAGTAGGTAAGTACCAACTCTTTAGAAATTCATTTCGATAGAAAGAAAACACTCAAATATTATTATATTCACGCAGGCAGGAAAATCGAAGTAGGTAAGCCTGCCGATGGCGAGTGTACTATTGAATACAATTGATGATTGTGGTTTGATGGATGAAGTAGGAATATGAAAACCAAAAGTTATCCGCGGATAATTTAAGACTTGAACCGGCATATTTTATTTTGAAAATGATTGGAAACGTATTCGAAGAGTAAATGTCCATGGAGTACACGTTTAGATGGTATTGTAAATAATGTCAAAATGAGAATATATTCTTTTGGTAGTTAACTTATTTAAATACCTATCTAGGACGTGATATTATAGGTTTCTTGTACTCTCAACAAATTCTCTTCTTTAACGTGTAACAGTAATTTTTTCGTTTCTTATTTTGAGCTCAGCCTATTTATTACTATCTACTCGTTCCTTACGCCGGCTAATTTCGGATCAATTACGTATTGTAGCATTGCCAACCAGGCCCAACAGTAGTGGTTCCCTCTATATTACGCGGCACTGCCCCCCATTAAGTTCGCACCTTCAATACCTCCTAACGGAGTCATACTATGTGATGTCAGTCTGTAGAAATTGTATCCAAATAAAATTAAGACACATCCGACACAGTGAGTTGCGTTTGTTGTAAAATATTGGATACATAATGTAGGGAGTTTATCCTTTCCCCTCCTTTATGGGCTTGTCGCATCAGTCGACAAACAGGTTGCGATTACTAAAGCGCATTGCACATTAAACAAACTCAACATCGTCTATATGCACTCATGCAGACGATGCGCCACCTACGTAGCAGCTTTGTTTGAATGCTACCGGTGGACTGGAAGGTACCAATTTCCTGGTTACTGTTACTTGGGATTACTGTGAAAACTGGCCTGTTAATGTCTAAACAGTTTTCTGGTTTTTGGTGATAACAGATGAAAATGTGAAGTAAATTGTAAACAAAACATGGAAATTATAAACAAAAATTTAATTGGTTGGAGAACCAGAAGCTTTCGCTCCTGGTTACTGCAATACCAGTCACTGGTTCCTGTAAGTCTATTGAGAGTATGCAGATAGTTAACTGTTGACCAGTAAAGAGTGTCCAAAAGCTTTCCTGGCAACACTGGGTAGGTATTAGTTCTACTGGTAGCGTCTGAATAAAGCTAGTATGTAGAGCTTATTTGGGAAGGCAAGTACCTATATATTTCAATACCTACTCGCTGATAATGTGCATGTTGCGCTGAACATATTATAGTTACCGCCAACCATATTTTTGTTGTTAGTAGGGAGACTGGATTAAAAACAGGTATAATTTTCTGTCATTATGTGATTATTCAACCGGGGTTTTTTCAATGACTTCGCTATTGGAACAGACAGAATCATGATTTTGAGAAAAGAAAAAACGTTGTGAGTACACCCATTTTGATTCAAGGCTTTTTAGTTGCCAGTGCTACTGCTATTAGAATTTGATGTAAGCTTCTTAATTAGGGTGATTTCCCCCCCGCATATGTGAATGACAAGATTGCCAAACACACAGCAGAACTAAATGTAAGGTTTCAGGTAACTAGCACCTACATGTAAATTGGTGCTATCCACCTCTTTCTCACCAAATGTATTCAGTGCCTGAACTTGGATTGTCAATACTACCCTATTACTATCTTTGTGGTAGTATTTATTGTCTCTCTTACTATACTAGTGTATGTCACATTGGGAAATGACAACAGTACTGGAATGTAAGTGAGGGAAAACAGACTTCCCTCCGCTCCAGAGTTAATAGGTAGGATACTCACTCAAATCTGCCTACTTGGCACATATTCCTGCTAATCACACCTGGGGGCTTTTGAATAGGACATTATTGTACTGATCATTCAATTTCTCACAAAAGTGATATAAAGCATAATGATATTTATCCATGGGTGCGAGAAAGTTGGCTACCACACTGCAGATTAAATAAAAAAATCCAAGAAGATGGATACCATAAAATTCATAGAGAAGTATGAAGAAAGAATACCAAAGCTAACAGTTTGTCATTATATAGTAAGTACCTAAGTAAGTATACAATAATTTTAATTTAGTGCTGAACAGTGTGAGTAATTAATAGTGTGTTAAGCCATGTGAACATAATTATGCATCTAGAATATATATATATAATATGGGTTGCAGTTGATGTTAGGAGTAAATTGGGCACCCTTTAACAAGCAAAAACAAAGAGCTACCTATATCCATAATGTATCATAAAATCCAATTTTGTTTGTAAGAAAAATGTAGATAAAATGGTTTCTAATTTGGAAATTTCTCAACCATTGAACAATGTCTCAAATTCTGCTGTAGTAAAGTCTATAAATGCATTTACATGTTGAGGTGAACTTGTGCAAACTAAGATTTGTGAAAGTATACTGACTCATGAGGCTATTGCCCACAAATAAATAAACTAATAATAATGAAATCTGTTATATCTCTAAAAAAACCCTATTAATAATAGACACGTACCGTGGATAATTTCAAAATTATACTTACTTAATCCACACTCATTCCTCTCATTCTTCTCACCACCCGTGATCTTCTCTTTTTCTCTGCTTCTCTTCAGATCTTTCATCTCTCACACTCTTGGCCATGGTCAATCACCTTTCCTTTTTCACATCAATCCTTTCTGTCATTTCACAAATCTTTTCTAATTTTTATAATTCTTATCATTTTTTCATATTTCATCTCACACTCCCCACAGATTGTCATCTCATTTCATTCATTTCTTTTATCATCACCACGGCACATACTTTTTCTATTCATAATTTCCTCTCCTACATTCTATATTTTTTCATGTTTTTCAGTCCTTTTCTTTTTCTATTTTTAATAAAATCTTGGAGGTCAAATAATGTCAGTTGACACAGTTCTGTTTTGGTCCTCGTCGATGTAACATGTTTCTTTTATCATGTGTTTTTATAAGAGAAGTCTTACTTTAAATATAACTATGTTTTATAAAATGTGTTAACTTTTTAAAAGGTAATGGGCAATATTTGGTGGTGTGGTTCCTGGTTCTGATTCAAGTTTAATGGCGGCAATGTAAGTAATTTATGAAGATCTCTAAGGTACGTCTGGTATTGCAATTTAACCATTTACCCAACTGACATCAGGTCCAAAAACCTTGGTAGATTGAGCGGGTTGGGGGGGGGTGACAGTTTTAAGTTGCATCCCTATACAAGTAGTCTCAATCCGAAGTTCTTACTATGATTTGTGGTGGTGTATAAAAAATAATTTTGGATGGGAATTTAAGATAACTCCCCCTGGCATACTGCAATACTTCAGCATGCAAACATGATGTGAACAAAACAGAATACTTTGAATATTTTACTAAAGTTTAGTGCCAGTTAATTAGGCTAGTTTATTCTAAGTTATAAATGCACCTTAAGAGAGTTTAACCCCATATTGTTGAAATAATAATTTCAATGAACTTTTGAAATATGTACTTCATTTACATGGACCAACCCAATGTTAACTAATTTGGATAGCTTTTGAAAGATGCATTTTTCACCATGTTTTGGAGGGCTATTTGACTAATGAAGTGCGCAGAGTGAGCACTCAGTAGTAGTATATAGATACTCAGCGACCTCAAATTTTATTAATGGCTGTTTAAATTTTGCTGAAATCCACTTTTTTCAGTCACAGTAGTCTGAAGGCTTATTGTAACGGCCAAAAGAGGTGATAAAGTACCTAATTAGAACCACATTCAGTGTTACACCATACACGAAATACTAAATACTGGACAAGCATTAATACCTCTATAATAATTAAAATATTCAATTTATCATCCACAACTATCGTGGACCTTAACGTATTTGAGAGATTCAATAATATTTAAAAAACACAAGTTTGAATTAACACATTTAATAAAATATTAAATTGTACAACATAGTACTTCAATTAATACATTAACAATTTACAAATATAAATCACAACCCTGTAGACAAGACTGTCTATTCACTAGTTGCTCTACAAGAGAGGTTCTAGGTACTGAGAAGTTACTGTCTAGGAACTGTGTAGGAACTGTGTTTTGTTCCTTCAAATCAAGGGTTTATATACTTGTTTGGGGTATGTAAACGTATGTGTCAGATAGGCTAAGTGAGGTAGGGTGTTTTTATTATAGGGTTGTTCTGACTCGCAATATACTTGAGGGACAGGCACAATTAGGTCATGAATATACAGACATTATATCTATATTCATAGAATCAAATACCAGTAAATTAGTGGTTGTTTATAAAGAGTTATAGGATGTTTTATTGTTGATGAATATCTATGTTTTTGGTATTCGAAAACGTGTAGACGAATATTTTTGTCATTTCTAAAAATGGACGAAAATATACGTTACACTTATCTAAAGAACAAAATTATACTAACCTGATTTAGACTCAATCCTCGAAAGGCAAATATGTCATGCTTGGTATAGTTTCCACATTCTACAATTTTAGTAGAATAGCCCTCATGGAATGTTATTAACAGGAGCTTTGAGGATATAATTATACAGATGGTGATGGCACTCTACTGTTTTACAATGAGATCGACTGCCGTTAACATCTACACTGAGTATGTGTACACTGGCATACAAATATATCTGACATCAACCAACCAACACCAATGAATCAAAATAATCAGATCCTCCTGAGTGAGGTATTTTGAACACCAGTGTTTAAAAACAAATACATGCGGCGAGGTTTTCCTCCAATCACATTTTTAGAAAGAAAAACACGTGGTGCCGGCAGCGCTATCCATGGGTGAGATACAAAAACTACCTTCGTTTCATGTCTATCATATATATATATATATATGTCCCCGAAGAACAGGGGTGGAAAAAGTAAATTTGAGGCAAAGGAGAGAAAATTTATGATCCCTCCAAAAAATTGAAAATTGCATTTGTGTTCGGTATAATATCCAGGATATATCGGTAGGAGTTTTAAAATATTACAGAAGCCAGTATTTTGATCAGAGAGAGCAAAACTTGTGTACCTATTTTGCCAAGAGAGCGCAAAGTGAACGATCTTTCACAAGTAGCAACATTTGCAACACAAACCGCAATCGAGTGTTGTAATCTAACGAGTCAAGGTTTCTCACATTACACTCCAGTTATGAATGCTATTTTTCGCAACACATGCGCCCGGACGATTAGGGAAAAGGTATGATTGGTTGATATGACGAGTCAAACACATTTTTGTTTCCATTAAAGAATTTTTGCTCTGTGGTTGGAAATTCCACGATTCGAGGGTTGAAAGGAAGAACGTTATCACATAATATTTTCGAGTCTATGTTACGAAAAACATTTTTACAAGTTTTTTAATAAATTTCCCACAAAAATCTGGAAAATCTAGTAATTTTTCTCACTTTTTTTTTTTTTTTTTTGAAAAGGTAAGGCTCCTAAAAATTCCTGGCCCAACGAGGAATCTTCCCCTCAAACCGATCTCTTCGGTCTTGGCTATAATGAAAGTTACCTAAGCGATAAATTAGACTTCACCAAAACGTAATAGACTATCAAAACTTCGTGGCTTTTCGTTACTAGTCTGATTCGAATTATTCGCTATAGAGTATGGATCTCACTTCTTTCATAGTACTAGGCTGATATTGATTTTAAGGCTTCTCTTTGGAAACGTTCGGACGATTTTCCCGTTATTTTATGTTCAATACTAGCAAAAGTGAGCGGCACAAATTTATTACCACATAATTTAATGGTTATTGCAAGAACAAAATGTACGACCGCTAGCGCAATCCTCGGCCGAACACTGTAAAGCCGATAGGAGAAAAAAAAAATGGAATTCAGCCTTCTCGGCGACAACCTTTTTAACGATTCAAAGCCTCAACGAAAATCACGAAATCTTTGAACGCAAAGTTTTACCGGTTAGGCGACTACTATTCTTATCAGGCCCTAAGCCGTTCGTGTAATGCCAACATCCGTAGAATCCCCACATTTTTACGTGAACAGGCGAAATCAAGTCGTTTATATTCAGACCGGAGATACTTTTTTTTTAAAATGTAGTGACAGCAGGTAAATTCTGAAATAATTTCCGCCGAATTTACGACACTCTTTGCCACAAATTCGAATTGTCTATGTAGGACGACAAGATAATATACTGGAAGTTGGAAAAAATTTCTTGATTTTCAAGCCAAAAGCTGCGGTTCTCGCTCCCCCTCTCCCCGCTTCGCTCTCTCCCTCTTTCTCCCACAACGTGCACGATTTCAACCATCCATTTAAAACGTATTCTACTATCACCGAGAAATTGCAAAAAAAAAAAAAAAGATTTTTAAAAACCCAAAAGTAAATATAACGTGAAACATTTTTTTCCCTTTTTAACGAGAAAAAAAAAAGTACTCGAAACTCGTTTTTTTTATTTTCCCCCTTCGTCCCCGTATTTCCTTTTCGGGGTTTTTCTCGCGCTTCTGCAAAATCATTAAGAGTTTCGTTTTCTTTGAATTTTCGCCAAATATTTTCCGTGAATTTGTCACCTGAAAGTGACTATTTAAAATTTCAAATGTCCATTAATTTCACGGTGTGCTTTCATTTTCGTTCTTACCGTTTTTCGGCTAGATGTGCTAATGAGACAAGACTCATATTTCATTTTTGTAGGTGGCACCTAACGAAACTACTTGAGGCTCCGGGGTCCCCGTTTAAAATTTGTGCACTTTAAATTAATGGATTTGTTGGTGTCGGCTGTGATTATTCCTATTGTGTGAAAATTAGGCACGTATAGTATATTATTGCTTTAAATCACATATCAAATTTGCTGCTGAGTAGATCATGGCTGCAAAACCAAAAAATAAAACTTCAACTTTTGGCTGTTGCTGAAGTACGACCATTCAAAATAATGATTCAGCTTCAGTTTTCAGCTTCTTAATTTTGTTTTTAAGCTTTCAGCTTTTGGAAGTCAAAAACGATAAAAATTCAGCTTTCAGCTTTCAACTTGTGGCTTTCGACATGCAATTCTCAAATTTGGAATAACTGTGATTTAGGGTAAGTGTGATGAACATCATATTTTTCCGCATCAGTTGAAAAACAAATTAACAACCAAATGGGTATGAAGCTGAAAAATTCAACTTCAGCTTCGTCTTTTGGCTTTTGAAGCTAAAAATCTCCACATATTCGACTTATAGCTTTGACTATCAGCTGACTGAACAGCCTCGGGGTAGATGTAATAAAAAAATAGTTTAACTTCAAAAACGTTACCGAAAAACATCAGTTAGGTGACTATATTGTTACGGAATTAGTTACTTATGGTTAATAATTTTTTTGAAAAATTTCAAGTCATACATAGGCCCATTAAGTACAGAAGCTTAACTTAAAGTTAAGTAAATTCAAAGAAATTTTAAGCACTGTCGAATTCTTTTTACAAAGTAAAATGTATTTAATAAAATTAGCATAATTTTTAGCCTTTTTTCCCTAGTATTTAGCATTCTAAAAATCAATTAAAATCTCGAATACTAACCCAGTATCGTTATAATTTATCTGTACGGTTTACTAGGATGACTGCAACATTTATCTGAGATGATAATTTGATAACAAATACGAATTTCAGTGGCGTGCAGACGTACCTCTGTGAAAATACTACATAATATATGCTACGTACGTCAAATTCCAGTTTATGCGAAAGACCAGCTGCGAATTTATTCAGCTTCTTTCCGTCTGCGATAATGATTTTACGCCAAAAAGGCATTACATTTCAGATCTTAATCCTCTCTTCAACGTTATAAACGCCAAACAAACGCCCAGTCCACAGAGATCCAAGATTTCATCTTTAGGCGTCGGCCTATAATTATACACTCGAGGCACCGTAAACGACCAAATAAAATTTAATCCGAATTCTATTTCGGTAACCCGAAAGTTAGGTGTGCTCAAAGCCTAGCCAAAGCCATAAGACCCGATGCAGTACACGTACGTAGGTACCTACCCATAAATCCGAAAACGTAAACTACATCTTACAGTACGAACCTCACGCTTAGGTACCTATCTACAATTTTAGCAATTAATTTTCCAAACGAGTTGGGTTCCGGCGTACTTTTAATGCTGTGCGCCGCCGATGTTGAATTAACAGACTTTCGTCGGAAGTACAAAAAAAAAAAAAAAAAAGGATAATATTATATAACGAGCAGGAGGTTGTCTAGAAGAAGTTGGAAAATGGTGGGATCTAGCATCGAGACAAGAAATAAGTGAGCAGCGAGACACAGCCAAGAAGGAAAGACAGAGTTAATAAAAATAAAATCAAACTTTCGCGAAATATAACGACGATCCTTTTGTTCGCTGACGAGCCGCATAAACATTTGTAAAGTCAACAAACGCAGTGAACTCTTTGGCAAAGTAGGCATTATTACACAGACCGTATACATGTACCAGATATAGCTATAGGTACCTATGCCTGCTCGAAAGTGGCACTAGTACTGCGCAAATGGATCGGGTAATTTAATTTCTGAAAGGCATCGTATTGTTTGACAAAGGCAGGTAGAAAATTATAGATGCGACGGAGTAAAGGTTCAAATAAATAGCAAATATATTGTGTTTCGTAGAATAGAAAGGACCTGGTACCTGCATAAAGTCGTTACCATTTCTGCAGCTGTTTGCCAATGGAGCCATAAGTTTATGGTTCGAGATTTGGTAAAATATTGTCGACACTATAGTTGTTTTTTTTTTCCTTTCTCTCGTTATCTATTTGCGTCCGTTATTGATCATTTGGTAAGAAATATAATACCAAACGTAGGTACCTAGCCAACAATGAAGGATTCGTTTTCTTATTCGTTATTCTGGACAAATATAGAGCCATAAATGCAACCAGTAAGTATAGCAGACCTACGTAGGCTGTATTTGGGCAAAATTGACGCACTTAAAAGGATTTAACGATCGTGAATGAAGATAGCCGCAGTCTATAGTTACACGTCTAAGATAATGGAGTAAACATTTTAAACTCTCAGAGGATTAGAAAACATAAAATTATTTTTATCAAAAATAATCTTACGAGAGAATAATATCGGTCCACAACCTAACGCGTCTGGCAGTCAGGTAAATTAAAATAAAATCTAAATTCAAAATTAAAGACTTTATTCTGAAAAATAAGACTAGGTATGCAACCGGTAATACCTACGTTATTTATTTTTTCATTTTTTCTTCTGGCGTTCTCTTCACACCACTGCCTTAGTATTTTCCTAGTTATGTGTGCGATAATAAAATTCCTCATGAATAGTTTTGGTGGTTTTTCACTAATACGTAAGTAATAACATTGACATGGCTCTTGATTCTTGATTAATAAGCAATTAATTGGAAAAAATCTATTAATTGATTATTCATAGTAATCGATTGTGTAATAATCGATTATTTTAAAGTAAGTCGACTAACCGATTAATCTATCTCCCGATTATTCTCTAATCGGTCAATCAATTATTTGGAATAATTGATTTTTGTTGAGACCACCAATCCTTCTTACCTCTCACTCCTGCGAACACACGATTACCTAATACATAATTTATATACATCTATTCGCGGCTACACTAATTTACCACTTCCGCCGCTCATTTGTTCATTTCTGTTAACATTCGTTTATCATACTTAAATGTACTTTGCTTAAATTATGTATCTTTCTAAAAATACACTCGCTTCTTGGACAGAACTTCGCTTAAAACCTTCTTTCTTGTTTCATCTCCGGTCCTCATCCTCTATATGGTAGCATCGCTCAGTAACAGTCCTTGTACCTGAAACAAAAATTTTAAATTTTTTTAAAATCTTTCATATTGTGAATTTTTTAAGTCAAATCTTTTAATTTCTTTCGTGAATAATTGTGCTTTTTAGTCATTTTTCGTATTTTTTTTCTTTTGTTGGGTAGCAAAGTACCAACTTAATTTTTTTTTAGTCATAATTTTTGTGTGATCGAAAAATATTTGAGTGCTGTAAACGTTCAATGTGTTTCGTCATTTGCTGAATTGGATTTGCCCTGCTTGTGTACAATCCGGCCAAGTTTTCGAAGTTTCCAAGACTCGTCAATTACTCAACTGTTTGAGAACCCTGTTTGTGTTGCTCAAAAGTTGGTAAAATCATTAGTGTCTGCCCTGCTTGTGTATGAACTAATTCGTCGTAGTCAACAAATTGGTAATAAATCGTCTTGAGTCATCAGAAATTGATCAGAAACCAACGCAAAAGCTTCAAAAAAATCTTCCACATCAAATTGGTATTCATCATCTCAATCAAAGTTCATCATTTGGCATCAAAAAACATCAAAATTCAACTCAAATACTCACCGAAGTACATCCTCCACAACTGAAGCGCAGTTCAATCTTCATTGTCTAGAACATCATCTCCACAGATTCCAAACAGCAGAACCTGAAAATCAAAAAATCATCGGTAAAAAAGGTATCAAATGAAAAATTTCAGTGAAACAAGGTAATAAAAAACATATTTTTTCGTAAATTCTTTCGTATTCTTCGAATTTTATTTCGTATTTTTTCCCTATTTATTCTTTCGAAATCAAAATTTAACTTGTATACTTGAAAATATCATTATTTTCAAATATTTTTGGCCTTTTCAAAATTTTACAAGGAACAAATTTTGGCAAGTTTATTGCAAACTTTTGCAGTCACTTTTGCCTCAGAGTGTACAATTTGTGACGCAAGCACGGCTCGTTTTGTTCTTTTGTTCAAACCTGTACATTCAACCTTTGTTCAGTGCAATGAACCTTCGAACTCTTATTTACGTTCATTCAATAAATACGTTGGTGCAGTTTTTCATATTTGAACCACCATTTTGTTGCAACTTGCAAAATTTTGCCGTTGCATAATTGTGTTGCCAATACTTTAGCGATTTTTTTTTCAAAATTCTATTTATATTTCTTTTCTACTTCGAATATTTTTTTTCTCTCTCACACAATTCTCAAATACAATCATTTATTTCTGCAACACAAAAATATTATTTTTTTTAGAATTTTTTTTTTTAAATTTTTTTTCTATTTTAGATACGATTTTTTTTTTACTGTGTTGTGAATTTTTTTCTCGTATCCACTTGAAATATTTTATGTGAATCAAATAATACATTTGGTGAAAAATTAATTCCAATCACCATTAATCTCATTTAATATTCCTTTTACAATTTTTTTTGTTTTGCTGGAATACAGTAAAAAATTGAAATTATTTTTCCCCTGTTATCCCAATATTTTTTATTTTTTCCAATTTTCCCATTCTCAGGTGAGATAGTAGCTAATCTTGCTTCACCCCCTATACTTCATTCATTTTATCATTAATTACTTCGATTATTGAATTCTATTACAAATTATTTTGGGTTGTAAAAGTCTTGTTATTTTTTTTTAAAGGGAAGTGTCCAATCGCATCTTTAACGTGTGTTCTCTCGTGCCCTGTGTGGACTTACTCGAGAAACACACCAGGACAAACCAATATACTATTGTCATATTTTACATTGTTTGGTTATCACAGGAACGGCAATCCTTTTCTTGCGGCATTTGCTGGGGATTGATATCTGTAATTTATTTTTTTATTTTTTTAAAATTATTTTAGTTTCAGTCAATTCATTCATTATGAATACTGAAACACGTTTCACAATGAAAGTCGTAGATAATCCATCTCACTTTGTAGGTTTCGAAATTGATAGAAATAGAGAATCACAAATCATAAAACTCACACAGAAACAACAAATCCAAAAGATTCTCCAAAAATTCAAATTATGTGATTCTAACCCTTCCAAAATGCCTATGGAGACAGGCTTAAAATTGAGCAAATCTGAAGGAACTGATAATAAAGAATATAGATCCATGCTTGGCGCACTATTATACATATCTAGAGGCATAAGGTCAGACATATCATTTTCCATTAATTACCTTTCTAGATTCCAAAACTGCTCCGACAACACCAAGAAAAATCATGTACGTCGCATCATCCGATATCTGAAATCCACTATTGATCTTGCACTTGTCTATAGATCAAATTCTGAAGGTATATCCGCTTATGTCGATGCATCCTATGCCCCCGACATTGACGATCAACCTATAGAATTAACTAAACTAGAGAAAGGAAAATCTATAACAGGTTATTTAATTACTATGTATGGTGACCTTGTAAATTGGGGCGTTCATCGCCAAAACATTCATGCCTCTTCATCCACCACAGCCAAATTGATTGCTCTCCATGACTCTTTTGTGGATATCGAGATTGCTTGGCTCCTGTAACAGTCTACGAAGACAATATTTCAGTCATACATGTTATTTCAGGAGGAGGTCAAAAGGGTCTCCGTGCGCTGATGATTAAATGTTACAGCCTTCCCCAGGCCTATAACGATAAAATCTTTATATTCAAACAGATAGCTATTGAAGACCAATTAGCTGACTTACTTACCAAAGCTCTATCCAGTAAGCAGCACATATCCTTAACCCATAAAATCCTTGAATCTCCAAATCTCGATCCATAAAAATGTCAACTCCTATATTAGATCCATACCTGTAACACCACAAAAAAAAACATTTTTACATTAATAATTTGCATCACAGACTTAAAAATTTAAATAAATACATATTACCTATACTTATCTCATTTACTGCATGCTGTTTATCTTCATACCTGTAAAACACAAAAAAAATGCATGTTATTATTAATCTATCTTATATATATATATATATGTTTATATTCAAAATATTTATTTACTTACCATACTTGTCCAATTTAGTTACCATTTTTTATATATACATCTTTTTACCATTTTCATGTATTCATTTAATATTTTTAATCCATGTCAAATTCTTTTTTTTTTTCACATAATAAATTATTTAAATGTAACAACCACACAAAATAGAAACACTTTGTAACACCCGCAGTTGTGATTGGTTCAAAATATTGTAGGGGGTGTTGAGACCACCAATCCTTCTCCCCTCTAACTCCTGCGAACACACGATTACCTAATACATAATTTATATACATCTATTCGCGGCTACACTGATTTACCACTTCCGCCGCTCATTCGTTCATTTCTGTTAAAATTCGTTTATCATACTTAAATGTACTTTGCTTAAATTATGTATCTTTCTAAAAATACACTCACTTCTTGGACGGAACTTCGCTTAAAACCTTCTTTCTTGTTTCATCTCCGGTCCTCATCCTCTATAATTTTTGACCATCAATAGATGCTAGAAGCTCTTAAAGTTGGCCACTGAGAATGATTGAATATGTAGGTTTTGTTGCCACTGGGAGTTAAACCCACAGAGTTTTTTAAATGATCTAATTCATTATCTGTAGCCAAAACTGTACGTTCACTCATTGCAAACAGCAACACTTTTCGCACACGTATGATGTCATCTTGCTGCATTTACATGCATTTCTCCTCATCACCATATCATTCAGTTACAAAATGATTCAAGTGCATGATAGGGTCAATAAAATTAAGATAAATTCCATTAATTTTACTATTATTCAGTAGCTCTGTTTGTACCTACGATTTTAATAGGGCAAACCTAAGTAACTATTTTATTTTAATTTCACTCCACTGGAGAAAAAGACGACATTAAAAAAACACCATGAACGAAAATAAAATAAAATATGCCATAAACTTTAAAGAAATGCGTTTGAAGATTTAACGAAAAAGATAAAAGATAGGTAAATAATAGTTTTGGGAGTGGGGAAAGGGTCTTAGGCATTGGCTCTGTTTGGCTCCTCTAGATGATATTTGCAAATGTAATACGTAGATCTAATTATGCAGTCATTCACACTGTTTAGCTCCTTTTTCTTCCCTCCATAAGTAATTTTAATAGCAATATTTCAGAAAAAACCAGCCAAATTTACTCTTTTTTCCTGTAGAACTTTCACCTTTTCAACTTGTCACCAAGGAATCTTATCTTTTTTTTTTTTTTCAGTAACCTCGTTTAGGCAGCTCCTTTTCACTCGCTCCTTCACCCAAAAATATTTTTTAAATGAATTTTACTCCTTTTTTCTTTTCTTATCAACTTTTTACTTCGTTGCAATTAGTCAAGTGAAAAGGAGCCTTTTAAATTTTCGCTCGTAATAAGCGGTCTCGTTAAAGTGAACTAAACACTTAAAGTTGATATATTTTTCCTCTTTTTTTCTCTTTTTTTCATTCCTTTCTCATTTTTTTTTTTTTTTGCAGTTTTTCCAGTGTGAGTCTACCTGTTATTTTCCCTTAACGTAGGTATTAAATTTTAACGATTTTCAACAGTACAGTTTTGAGGACTCTAATACATACTTTTCTTTTCGGTTGAGTTGTTGTCATAGAGTTACTGTGCACGTCAGCATAACAGAATAAGGAAAATTATGGACGGTACGGTGAGAAGGTTGATCGCAGGAAGTATTTATCTTCTCCTTATACTAATATAATTACGAATAAAAATAATTTATTCGCTGCTAGTGTTATATGCATCAACCATAGCAGCAAACCGTCGTTTATTCGCCAAGACAATGGAGACATTGATATTTTTCAGCCCTTGTATCGAATAGAATGATAAAAACTAAATTGGAGCACGTCAGTGGAGCTAGTATGTTCTAATTATGGTGACAGACTGAACACGAAAGGTGATTATTAAGGTGTCTGCTGTAGACATCTTTTCCTCCGTCGATGTTAACAACCTTTAGGAATAATGCGAACTCGTCATGACAACGGACTGAAACGTCACCGTTTCGTCCATTTGTCGCTCACGTATTTTAGGTACCTACCCACCTGTAGTCAATGGGTACTTCATAATGTTTTTTAACTTCAAATCATCTGTTTTGAAATTCTGTCATTCGCTGACGATTCGATGGAATTCATCGAAACGCCCTCTAGAGTAAATTCTTTGAATCATTGGGGATGAACATCTTTGATTTCCACGTCACATCTCCTTTGTTACGATCACCTGGATCGAATATCTGCAAACACCATTAATTTACCATCGAAATGAACACGACGCGATGTGATGTAGGTGGGTACCTATTCGTCAAAGGGAGCGGAAACTCATCTGTGGTGGGTATGACAAGGGGGTACTTTTCTATCGAAAAAGAAAGGTACTTACTCAACTTCTAATTTGGTTATCCTCTGAATTTTTTTCGATCCAACACCATTCTCAGAAAAGAAACATATATTCCAGGAAAATTAGCATGTCCGAACTAGCCAGAAATCCAGAAATTGTGTAAACTCATGGATAATCTACACGCGACTGTCATGGTCAGGACTTCACAAAAATGCAAAGGTTTGAAATTTACAATTTTCTGCACTCCCTGACCGCAATATTTTGACATTATTTTATATCTCTATTTCTTCTACATATGGGTATTATAAAACGGGCTAAAAATGGTTAGAAACACTAACACTCCAGAACCACAAAATGAATTTGCTTGAGATTTTTCAGAAAAAGTTGTGGTCCTATTCCAAGGAAAGTTTATAGCTGGCAAAAAAGTCTGTAGTCGTCTTAGGGAAAAAGCTACCGATTTTTACCCTCTGTGAAAACAGAAAACGGACGAAACATTTTATGAAACAACCGAAAAGGAGTAAAAGAGAATTGAAAAAAACACTTCTCCCTCTCTCTTTTTTCATCTTCTGACCTCTCCTGGTTGGTTGGGTGGATATGATTATCTCTTTCTCGCTCTTTTTTTCTGTGTTTCGTTGTTTTTTTCATGCAGTTTCATATTTTGGGTATACGGAAAACACGGATTATAATAATAATTAGACACTACTCAAGTGAAATTGCCGGTAAAAACTCTTTTACTATAAAATCATAAAAAAGCATTATTTGCAAATATATTGTCTTTTTTGGAATTTTAGAATATATTTTGTTATTCAGTCATGTCAACGCTGAGAATTGTCAGTTTTTGATGAGGATACATCCATTATCATATCTTTTTGCGAAAAAAAAATTTAATAAAAAAGTTATGTTTCCAATTCACTGAATTTGTTTGTATATTAATTTTTGTATTCTCAAGTTTTACATTAATTGTTATTCAATTTTGAAAATCCTGCATTTTGATACCCATGTTGATTTAAGGGAATATTTTTACATAATTATTTTACACTTTAAGTGAGTAATATTATTTTTGACATATTTTAGACATCGAAAAAGAAATATTGTGGGTGGATATTTTACACTTTTTACGACAAAAGAAAGGTTGCTCTGTAGATGTCATAATAAAGGATTCATGGGGAACTAGGTTTGCTATCTTTTATCTAGTGACGATGGTATCACAATAATTTCTATAGGCCTGCATTTATAACAGAGAATTGCTAACATTTTAGACCATCTTCTCATCAGTAGCTAAGCGTGACAAATACCCATAATAAGGTAGATATTTTGAAACGTTTGTTACAAAAATTAAAAACAAATGCAATTTCAATTAAAGAACGCATTACAAAGCTGGTAGTATGGACCCAACAACTCACTCAACAAAAGAGAAAAACTTAAGACTAAACCTCATTTTTACCATAGTGTAGCAGTTTTATTTTTTCCCCCCATAAAAATGAAAAATGGAAAGGCATAATTATGCTATTCCAATACAGAGATGTTTCATTTCTGTGGTAAATCAGGTTTTCTGCGCTCGTGTCAACTCACTAAATATCAAAGAGAACTGAATATTCTCAAAGGTAAATCTTGATTTATGTATTTAGGTATTGCTAATATTGATAGCTGATTTCCATTTTGGTTAATAACTAAATTTTTTCTATTTTACTGGCGAAATTCACGAATACGGTACCTACGGATGAATGCTCGCATTTTTAAGTGGTTGGTACATTTCGAAGAGAGAAAGGTGAAGTTTTTTGGTTGGATTAAGGAAGAATATTAACACAATCTGCTAAAGGAAGTCTTACCGACTTCGATCACTATTCCTATTTTTCTAAGACCTATGACAAAATTGACAACAATGGCAAAAATGTGAGAAATGACATGAACAGAAAGGAATATGAATTTTCAAAACGTCCAGCAGTTTTCTAGCTGAAAGATATTATCAGGAAGCAAAATGAAAGAAAAAACAATAGGCTAAGGATATCACGTACGTTGTATTAGGATCATCGGAGACAGATGTCAGTATCTTATAGAGAGAGAGAGAAAGAGAGAGAGAGAGTGAGAGAGAGTGAGAGAGAGTGAGAGAGAAGAGAAAGAGGAGAGAGGAAGAGAGAGAGAGAGGACTAGACAAATTGTAATCATCGAGAATTGGTTAGAACTGCCGAATCCAACTGGAAAATACCATTTAGGCCAGCTTTTCTGAATCTATATCTGTAGGTATAACGTAAAATAAAGGAAAGTTCAATAAAAAACTGTGAGGGAGAAAAAATGTAACATTCGATTGCCCGTTGCTTTATTTTGGCAACAAAAGCACTAGTTTACGTTATTGTTTTTTACGCCATTTTTCCTTTTTTTTTTTTTTTGTTTTTTAACGTTTCCGATTGACATAATATAAATTATTTATTGTTTTCTTCATGCAGTTCTGGTTTCTATCAAGTTTCAGAAACCGGAAAAAAAAAATAGCCAAATTTATCTCTTACTTTTTTCCCTTCTTTTGTTTCATTTTTGACAGGAATTATGTTGGCAAAGTAAGGAAACTTATTGAATCGAAGAGACCTCAAATTTATGAAATATGGGAAAAATTTAATGAAGACAAATAGGATTAAAGGACTGATACTGTTTCACGATTATCTGCTTCTGTTTAAAGAGAAGCTAGTGAAAAAGAATATAGGTAGGCCTACCTACCTAAGAAGATAACTACTGACAACAATTTTTATGAAAATTTCAATCGCAAAATTCATAAAATTATTATTTGTTTTAAGTTGTTCTTTTATTTTTTATGGAGAATGAAAGGAGAGGTAAACAAATAAATTTAACGTACTAAGAGAGAACTGAAATGGTTGAAATTTGGTCGGAAAAGTAAATTTCATAAGTTGTTAAATGGTTTAATTAAAAAAACAAAAAAGCTATTAATAATCTAGAAGGAAGCAACTGAAGGACTTTCCGAAGAAAATAAAAAATTAACTGAGAAGTGTGCAGATGAGAAGAAAACTTCTGTTTTCATGTTTTTGAAACGATATGAAAAGAAAAAATTAAAGGAATGCGAAAGTGGGATGTCTATGAAATAAGAATAAATTGTGAAAACAAGACTTTTTCAATTTAATTTATTTTTCAGCGTTTGGTTCCACATTGGTCAAGAATAATTGTATGCTTTCAATCGAAATCAACGAAAACAATGCTGGAGAAAGGAGAGTAGATGAGAGAAGAGAAAATAAGTAGGTAAATAAAAATAAGAAATATCGAACTACAGGTAATTTGTCATCGCTTTGAAACGGGAGCGTTGCTAGAAAGTTTTCAGATGGAAGAATTTCCAATGACTCCAGTGAATACATTAGGCCTTAGCCCACATTGTAATTATTGTACGTACGAATAGTTTGAAAATTAATTTTAATTTGTAATTTTTTCACTTCAAAACTTAACCACCTGTGAATGAGTACACCCATTGGCCACCTAGTTGCGCCACTGGTAACAAGCGAACTCGAAAGTCCAGTCACCGTCGATTTTACTGGCTGTGCAAAAAGCAGTCATTGAAAATTTTTCTTTAATTTTCTAATTAAACAAATAAGAAATTTATAATATTTTCAACAAAAAAAAATATTACCTACAGTTAGCATTTATTAAATGAAACATTTAGCTTGCTTAACAAAAAATAAGTAGGTTTTTAAAACCCACTTAAAAATCATGCTGGATAGCCTAATTCTTTCTCATTATTTCTTAATTTCTACTTATCATATTGTAATGATAATTTCGTATCATTCATAATATCTCTCTCTTATATATATATTTCACATATATATCAATCACCTAAAACAATTCTCATTATATTGACGTCATGTAAACAAGTCTTCACTTGCCTTTACTGACTCATTTATTCTACTTTCAATGTTTATAAACAAACATAAATACACTTTTCATAACAACTCTTTTCTATGAAACCATTCTGCAGATATTGCAAATACCCAAAATCACTATTTATGTCATTTCCTTAAACTCCTATTGGACAATATCTAAACTTGTATTGTCATAACTCTCCAATCATATCACTACTATTTCCACTCTCCAAGAAATCGCCATATTCTCCTTCCAAAACTTCTAGTTATAAAAACTCATGTAACCATGTACATTTTATCATCTATCTCTCTCTCATCTTTACCATTTATGTTAAACTTATTATTCTTACGTAACTACAATTTCACTGTTTTATATTGTGTTTAATACAACCTTTTCATTTACGAGTATTTAAATTATTTTGTAACCAATATTCTCGTTACACATATCATCAATATTAGGGATAAAGAAAAACATCCACTTTTTTTTTAACTGACTTTTTTTTTCGTTGGAAATTCAGGGTGTCAATTTCCCTCTTGCCCCATACTCGCTATGCTCTCGTCTTGAAATGCTCAAGTCCATTTTTTTTTTTTTCTATATTAAGTATAGTTCTGAAATGTTATCAATATTCGTACGCTTCCTAACCAAAAATAATTTTTGAAATTCTTTCATTAGAAATTCGTAAGATTTTTACAGTAAGTGATTGGAAAATTTGGAATATTAAAATGTTCGAATTTGATGATTGTACAATATTTTAATTGTTAACGCGCATTTAAAGGAACTTCGTTGTGCACATCTACTGATTGCACTCAAATTGATGAAGTTGTTTTTTCATTCGAAATTTAGGTCACAGTCTATATCTGCGGTAAATTTAGCAAACTTTCGAGAAAAGAAAAGAGAATTTGCGTAGGGAGTGTTTTTGCGCAGTTGACTGGAAAAAAAGTTGCGAAGAATCCTTTTATTCGGTTTCGTTTCTATAGAGGCTTTAGAAATATATTTTAACCACGAGTGTACTACTTCGTGATTCATGTGGATAAATTTCAAGCAGACTCGTTTATTTATAGTAAAGAGTCGCTATTAGTCGATGTAGGCAAATAGGATCGAACAATGGTTATAAGACCAAAAATCTAAAAATCGTGAAAAATTTTAACGAAATGTCAAAATATTCGACATCTGTACTAGTAGATAATAATAAGGTTGTTAACCGTTATCGTGATTTATCGATTGGGCCAATCTCGATAGCTCTCGATAAGAAAACCAGTCTTGGTAATGTTATTTAGATTATGTTTAAAATATTCCGTTTTTCCATTTTACCAAATGTTTTTCCTTAATACAAGACGTATATAGAAAGGATTTCATAACGATATTTTTTCAATATTCAAAAGTAAGTAGGTACTGGTAATCAAACCTTGTGAGCACAAAAAAAAAAGTCTTAATTTTAGAATCGATCTTAGTAGGGACCAAAATATTGATAAATCTAGATAATGAAAATTTTCAATTTTTTACCCTTTTAATATGCTTTTATTCTACTTTCTTAAAATTTTAATTTGAAATATTCCATGTCTCCACCAAAGAGCTAGGATAGTGATACTTTCCATTAGTGAGACCATGATAGGTAGTTATTGTCTTGGTATTGCTCCAGCTTGTCATTATCTCCTATAAAAATCTATAGCATACAAGCATTGAAGCGCTGTTCCACGATTCTTTGGTTTGTGCCCGCTGTAGAATTCTTTGTCTCAGAGGAGACAACAAACATGTTTTTTCGTGTTTGTGTGTGACTGTGTGGGTAGCGGCGCATCTACGCATCCAGGGAATAGTTATCGAAATACCTGGGAAATAATTTGTGAAATAATATTGAAGAAATAATTTTGTGAAATAATTAACGGTTTGTACATTTATTATAGTGACAATCCTCGAAATGCGACAGAGTGACGCTTGCTGGTACCAGCCCTGGATTTTTACTGGAATACCTATATGTACGTTTATTGTAGTAATAGGTAACACTATAAATTTGTTTGTTTCGGTGGAAAGCGAGAAAATTTTTTTTTTCGTATTTGCGTGAGCAGGGCCCTAACTAGGTACATGCGATCTGTGTATTCGCATAGGGCGGCAGAGTGCAAGGGCGCCATACTAATCAAAAAAAAAAAAAATCTCTGCCACGCATCAACCGCAGTAAGTGGGTATTTTCCAAAAGTGTAAAATTTTGTAATGGCTGCCATTCAAAAACCAGCAAACCAATTTCTCTCAAATTCAAAGCTAAATCAGTCCCTAATAGTTTCCAACTACCATAAAAATTTCGAGCCTCAATCTTCTAATTTACGGGAATTATCGTGATGACAACGTGGTGGGTTTGCAAAATTTTGAGAACCTTTTCCTCCGAAACTACTCAATGAATTTCAACAATTTTAATATGAATGTGTTTCCCATGAAAGCGTTTAACACTATCCTAAGTTTAATTGCCATAAGTCAAAAAGCGGAGGCTCCACAGACTCCCAAAAAATGCCAAAATCAGTAAAAAAAGTGTCAAATTTGTAATGGCTGTCATTTGAAAACAAGTCGACCGTTTTCGCTCAAATTCAATACCAAACCAGTCCCAAATAGTTTGAAACTACCATAACAATTTCAAGCCAAAATATACAAATTTAAGGGAGTTATTGTGATGACAATATACTGGGTTTTCAACACTTTGAGAACCCCTTTTTCAAAAACTAAAAAATTAATTTCAAAAATTTTAACACGAATGTGTAGCCCAGAAACGCTTCTAACACTACTCCCAGTTTCATTGTCATAGGTTGAACAGCGGAGGGTTCACAGACTTCCAAAAAGTTCCAAAATGAGCGAAAAGTGGAAATATAAAATATATATATTCATATATATTTTTATTGGGTACAGAAGAATTTGAGTGACCTATATATTCGTGATCTACGACTCAGGATCAGGATTGGCGCTTTTCCACAGGTCCCACCTCCAAGCCCCGTCATTGCACTGAATGCAATAGTTGTATTTTCCTGTGGAAAATATACTAAAAAAAACTTAATATAATACATTGTCATTGTCCCATACATTGTCTGGACAGTGACAAAGAATATCATTCTGATTTAGGTAATGGGAGGGCGTCAAAAAGTTTGTTCGCATAGGGCGTCAAAAAAGCTAGGTACGACCCTGTGCGTGGGTACAGTAGCGCTTGTGCATCGTATATGAGGGAATAATTGGCGAAATAATATCGGGAAATTATTTTGTGAAATGATTAATGGCTTGTACGTTTATTATAATGATACTGTCTCAGCAAGATTTTGCAAGTCCACCTACAAAAAGACAGCAAGACAATATTTTCCCAAACATTACCATTAGTGTATTTGTAAACGTCTAATGATACATGTTTTGGATGGAATATATTTGGGAAAAATTCTATTAGTGCTATTTATCAAGGATCATTCCAAAATTCTGCAATCTTTTTATCATTAGATAACTAGTGAGAATGTCCTAGCACCAACGGTTTCACGAATATCTACGAGCATTAAGATTCCAAATTTTGAGAAATGGAACACGTCTTTTCCAAATCTGTTGAAGGCTTCGGAAAAACACCGTCGACATTTTAACCGAATCAATACAAAAGATGCGAGCCTTTCGTCGTCGTCATTACCATTCTCACTCCCCTCGCAAGGCTTATCTTCCAACTGCCATCTCTAGGCTGTAACACAATTTTCAAGGCGTAGGCTTTTCTATTTATTCGAATGATAACAGTTTCTCATTCGTCACAGCATTCAATTCTTCATCCAGACGCAAATTTAAAACGTACCTATCTTATATTCTTGTTTACGCCGTCGCCGTCACCGCCGCACATATAGCCGATAACTATATTCTCGTTAGAGGCGCACAATAAGTGGAAAATAGAAGAAGAAGAAAAAAAAACAGGTGGAGAGTAGAAGTGAAACAGCCTTCTAGCTGCCACAAAAAAAAAAAAAAAAAATGGAAAGAAAAAGTGAAAAAAAAAAAATATTGGAAAGGGGATAGCAATAAAGTAGGTACTACGAAGAAGAGACCGTTGAATATGATTTCTGTACTTATACGAGCTTATTTTGAAGAAAAATTTATGGGTTTTTCTCGACCCACACTCATGTTTCATTTCACTTAGCTACTTCGTTGCCTGGAATATTATCTACGATCTTATTTACACCTTTTGTTACACGGGCTATTTCGCACTAAAAAAAAAAAAAAAAAACAAAAACAAAAACAAAGAAAAAAGAGAAGAAACTAAACACGCAGCTACTGATTTACGTTTTACCTTTTTATATAATTTACGAGATATTACGGGAGAGTTGGAGCAAAAATAGTGGAAGATAGTAAAGAGCCAAAAAAAAAAAAAAGAGATTTTATTCATCCGATTTCTCACGTACTCGAAACGATGTTAAATGGCTGCTACCTACACGGAAAATGAATCAATTTGCGATACTGTATAGTTGGGCTTTATTAAATGCTGGGTACCCGTTAGGTAGGTCGTTCTTTGTCTTGGAAAAATTTGATTTGTCAATCAAAGGTTGAATGTGGTGGAGCAACTGCCCAAACTGAACGAATAGAGGTTGAATCCGCGTCGAAGATTGTCACGAAGAGTAAACAGAGAGAATGTGTGACCTTGAAAAAGGGACAGCTTAGGCGCAAAATACAAATCGAATAAAACGAACATTATTTTCGTATCAGGCTTGCGGGGCTAATTGGTTCAGAATAATTATTGGCCCACGTGTTTACAACCACATTAATTAAAAGAATTGAACAGGTTTTTGTGAGGACTTTTATTCTACATTGAAAGGTTGATTGCGAGAGAGACGGAACAGAACAGACTAAAAATGAAAATTGTGGCGCCAAAAAAAATCGATAGTTTCGATAATATCAAATACTTGTCAGGTATGTATTAAAAGTGTCGATACTCTTTGCAGGTATTGCAGTATTGCATCGATAATTCAATATTGAAAAAATGAATAAAATTCTCCATTTTTATGGAATATATCATTTTAAAAAAGTTGAAAGAAATATTGAAAAATTTTAGTTGTAGTTTGACTTCTATCTTGGCTATGCGAGAGGTTTGTCACATAAACGATCCCATGGAACACAAACCCTACAAATCCTGTAATTTACAAATCTGCGTTTTGTTTGACTTTGCCTCATTTCAAGTTTCCTTCAAATCCAAGGTATTGATACTATCGCTTATTTTGGGCAGTACTTGGCACCACTAAACAAAAACTAACTCAAAAAATACATCCTTATATTTCCAATGAATGACTATTGACCATACTAGAAACTTGTCTTTGCTAAGAGGGGAGAGTGGCGAGAAAAAGTAGTGAAAAGAAAGGATACAAATGATGATGAAATGTGGAAGAAAAGGCAACATGCTGGACGAGTTGGTAGAGAAAAAGTAATAGGAACCTGCATCGAGAGAAATGTCTGTATTTTTGTATGTTAAAAGGTGTTTGTGAGGTATAAAAAACAATCGAAGTTCCTTAATCGCCTTAGGCCATAATGTCTTGCTGTAAAAAAGTCTGTTTGAAAAAACAATTATTTGTGATACAAGAGTATAAATTATGTAATTTTGATTCAAATATTATTTTTCCAGCATAAGCTGAAGGCAAGTGATGCAAATCACACGAGTATCAATCACTTACTATATACACGTGTGTCACACCCTATTTTTTGCAACACTCCCTCCTCCTAGTTGCAAAATGTCTTAATGAACAAGGGCCATTTCACATGATGATGCGTACACAAACAACCAAGTTCGCTTCTTGATAATATTTAATTATACCTGAAATTCTATTCATGAATGAAATTTACTTTTTAAATCGAATAAATAATAATCTCTTTTTCGTGGATTTGTTGAAAAAAATATCGTACTCAACTACCTAGTTAGTCACTTATGATAATCAACTTGTTGCACTTACAGCACTCACCTGCAGCTCGTGCTGCAACTACATAACTCGTTGACAATTACTCATTTTGCTAACTAGTTGGGTAAAATACTATTTTTAATGCCCTTTAATTGAACAAAAAGTATCGAATTTCGAAACAAGGTGAAAAAACATTATTAGTGCTAGCGCACTTTTGTGTGGACTTTTTCACGTAGCTCAATTATTTTATTGCACGGCTCGACTACTTTTTCAGTATTTTGTTTGTTTTAAAGTAAAGGTATTATTTAAATTAATTATTTTGTTATATAAAAGATTTTTGAGGTATTTTCTTTTGGTATGGGGGGTAAGGGTTGCGAATAATTATTCAGTATTATTTGTCATTAAAACAAATAAATATTTGCCTTTTTGTTTCTTCTTTTTTTATTTGGGGAGGGGAGTGTTACAAAAAATAGTGTAAGATTCGGATGCAAATGAGGTTATTGATACTTGTGTGATTTGCAGCACTCGCCTTTGGCTCGTTTTTCAAAATTCACACTCGTATATAAAAATCACCTACTTTTTGCAATTGTATCACAGATAACTATTTTGCTAACACCGTTCCCGAAATTTTTTTTTCGATTTGTAACAACACTCCTCTATGTAAATCCTGTATACGTTACTGAACCAATGCATGAAAATAAGTATGACGTACAAATCTCAGGCCTCCCTATAATTAAGTCACCCTAGTTTGAAGTTCATGTTGCTGTTTTCAGGTTAATTATAATGTAGGCGGTACATTACCTAAAACTTATTTAATGCTCACCTAAAATTTGCACTCAGTTTACTTTCAGATATGATCCAGCTTCCTATATTCTACAATCCTACAACAGCCATAGTTTACTATACGTATTCCTATCGTATGTGTTACTTTGTACTTAAATACCTAAACAACAAGATAAATGTAATCGATATTTAATCACATTAAACGAGTATAGGCTGGTAGGTAACCTTTTTTTGATACAAGGTACGTGAAAAATACTCCTATCTTCACCAAATGAAGAGGTAAAATTCATTTGAATAGAGGAGCTTTTATCGTAATATCTCTAGGGAAAAATTTACGCTTTTCACACCAAGATGAGATCTCTGCTGGCTGTAGTAAAGTTGATTTTCTTCTACTTTTTTCTTCTTTTCTTTTTTTTTTTTTCGCTTTCTTTCATACCAAAGCTTAAATTGGATGCACAAAAAAGATTGTGCTCTTATAAAACGGCAGCTTCGGTCTGATGAACGACAAAAGTGATTTTTCTTTTGCTCGGAATTTTTCACTCTCTTTTTTTTCGTCTTTTTTACGTTTTTCACATTCTAGAACCAAAAATCTTGAACATTCCGTTAGCCACTGTAAAAAGATGAATAACCGGCGGAAAATAATTCCACCAATGTTTAGAACAAATTTCTAAAGTAAATTAATCAATATTTAAAAATATTTTCATTGTAAGAATATTACAAAAAAAAGTACGCGCTTTTCACTCTTGGAATGAGCAGGGCCCATTTTTGTAGGCAGAGAAATTATGCCGACACTTAAAATCATTATTAAATATTTATTAGGCTCCTAACTACTCTTCGTACATTAACTGAGAAAAACCAAGTCTTATGACTGCCGTGGCACAATGAATGGGTTTAATAGTTCAGAGAAGAAAATAGACTATGTTTTGAGTAGTTTGAATAAAAATTTACACAATAATTCATGGGTAAGTACTCATCCACAAATTTGAATTTTGTGAGAATGAAAGATTATAGTAGTAGATGGCTGAAGAATACCTTAGGTTCTGGAAGATATTCCAACAACAGAAGGTTGTCTGCAGTTTGGCGTGTTCACCACAAATCATACACAATGTATGGGGGAGCTAAGACCTCGGTGAACATTGACCATTTTATAGTCAATTTTATCAACTTATATAATGGCTCCTTACACGCACACATAGACACATATGTGAAGAATACATATGTGTATGTGTGTGATAACTAATTAAAAAGTATTTTATCGTTTCCATGGCTAAGGGGAAAATATGGCAGGTGCACCGATAAGCCAGATTGTGATATCATCCGAGATGTGAACTATCAATTTGTCACAGTCTGGATGTAGCATCATACTTTCATAAGTTTGCAAGTACATGAAAATCACTTTAACGAAAGCAGGTTTGAGCAAACACCTGCTTACAGTGAACAAATCACCAAATCCCAGCAAGAACACATAAGCACATGTATAAAAAACAATCTGATGGAGGGAATTCGATTAAAACGAATAACTGGCTACAACAAAAGAAAAATGAATGACTATTCGCTCAAACTGATAATTGCAAGATAAAGACTTTGATAATAAGGAATGATGATCAATAATTTGGGGATGCTCCAACAATAACTCAGGCTAGATTGGCCTTACGAACTTTAGAAACTTATTTTTTAACAAACAGTGAAATAAATGTACTTAAAGCACTGGAAAAATCTATTCATAACCAATTTATTAATCACATTAAAATTAAGCAGACTAAAATAAGAAATTTCTTCTCAACCTTGTAAAACATGAGTCACATATTTACTACATATGTATGTACATATTATATTATAGTAAAAAAATTATCTGCAGTCTACAGTCTTTTATAATTTCTTAGATCATAGTATCAATGTTTTGAACTGAAAAAAAAAAAAAAAAAAAAAATCTGTTATTAAGTACGGTACGTTTTATCTGATTTCGGTTACAACAAACTGCGGTTACAGCAAACAAAATTGCTGGATCCCTTGGAATTCGTTGCAACCAATTTTCACTGTATGTACCAACAAACATACAATATCTTTAACATACAGTGCATAAAATTAGTTACTTTATGGTGACAACTGTCATCGACAGGCCAAGCCTCTAACTTCTTATGAGTTGTCTAATCTCCACAGTGGGTATCTAAATAAGTTAGATTCAGTCTTTTTAGGGTATGGGTAATGTTACTATAGTCAGGAATATTTTGTTTAAAATTTTTTATTTCTGTATTAGGTGATTAATTCTCATACTTTACATTGGTTGGTACATCTGCATGAAGAGAATACCTTTTTTTCCCGATCTATGTAGCTTTGTCATATAATGTTTTAACTAGACAGATACTTAGCCAGTAGGTAAGTAAGTACCTTCTTATTTTAATTCATTTTGTTTTGATACTTTTTGTATCTTGCTTGTTTGGTCTCCCATATTAGATTTTGAAGCAACAAACTGCTAATTTTCATCTTGGTTTCCTTGGTTACTCCAACCAACATTTTAGCTCAAATATCGACTTGCATGAAGCTATATAATTTGTAACAATGTAATTAATACTGAACCTAAGGCAACCAGCCAACCATAATTATGGTTTATATAAATCATTCGACGAACTAGGAAAATCTTTAATTGCAAAAATAGTCATTTCATTGTGATAGTTTGATTTTTTAGGAGTAGATAACACTTTGTTGGAAGAAAATGTTTGACAAAATTGCACCCGGATGATACAGAACACAATATTTATATCATACCGACTCTGCAACTTAACATTAGTGATAATAAAATACATAGGAAATATTTAAATTTCGACAAGATTATGATAACTACAATTGGAGAGAACCTAGTCTGGTTTTTGAATGGCAGCTATAACTTCTATGTTTCAAACGAGTCAGTTGCTATAATGAAAAACTGGTTGACTTTATTTTATTTTGTATTTTATTCAATTAGAGTAAAAATTTCCTTAATCATTAACTTAATTCGGAAGTAATTTCCTGTTTATTTTTACCTAAGTTACTATGGAGAGTAACACAAAATTCTGCTAAAAAATGTGCTGTTGGAAAACTGAATATTTTTAAATTATATAATAATATTTTGGTATTTTTTAGTGATAATGCACCGGTGGCCTTCAAATTATTTATAAATTTGTCAAAAATGAGATTAATTTTCTTTAGAGAAAGCTCAGAGACCTATTTTGAACAATCGAAGTGGACTATAAAAGAATTAGCTTCTGAAGCTTATTAACAGTTTATTTTAGGTACCTATGACTTCAATCGAATATTACAATACTGGTGGTAAAATTAATTCAAGTAAAATATGAGAATATTCCTAAATGATGACTATTTTTAAAAAAGGAGGAGGTTATCGATTCGGTTCATATAATTATACGTTTTTTTTTTTGTTTTTTTTTTTCAGAATAATTTCTCAATATAAGCACCGATTTTGATGAACTTTTTTTAAATGATGGAGAATGATCTCATAGTGGTTCATTAGATTTTTTTTAGAATCGATGAGACAGTTTTGAAGTTACTTTTAAATAAAAAAATTGCTAATTTTAAAGTAATATTATCGATAACGCTAGAAACGAAAAATCATTGAAAATACTGTTTTTTCAAAGAATCGAACCGAGTTAATACAAAACAATACAAAATGCATAAAAATGTGAAAAATAATTCCTTTAAAATTTCTTCAGCAAAATCTAGGTCTTGGGACTGGAATAATTGAAGTCGGCGCCCTTTTTCCTTACCATGTAGGCTTATACCTGCGTCATTTCCTTCAAATTTTATGACAAAATTTTTAATTAGCATCAAGTTTAATAATTCCAGTCCCTAAACCTAAACCTTGGCGAAGAAACTTTAAAAGAGTAATTACTTTTCACTTTTTAGTATATTTTTTATTGTTTTTTTATTCTTTCCATGAAATGATATCGCCGGTCCTTTAAATATAAAATACCATTCGATATACTAAAAGTACCCATAGCTGATACTTTCTCTATTCATTGTTCATTTATCAGAGGCACAAATTGCTCTCCTCGGTAGCCTATCTGTAAGCACCCAGTAATATAATTATATAATTATTAGCTTCGAAGAAATTCCGTATTTTGCCAATGCCGTATTGACCATAAATAAACATCTTATACGATTTCTCTTTGACAGCGTTGCAAATGAAACAAAACACGAAAATTTACACTCTTCTTAAAAATAAGTTTTCTGCTCCATTTCCACGTCTGTCATTATGAAATTCACCGTTCAATACAAACCATGCTTTATCCTTGAGAAGATCCTTCACTTTGTAATAAGAATCCTGCCATACCGAAATGTCTACTTTCTATTCTCGACAGCAAAACATGGCGTCGTCAAGCTGAAGAGAATTTTTTGTTAATTATACTCTAATGAAAAATTTCGTTCTAATTTCAAATTCGATAAACGTATTAATGTTCGTCGCGTTCGATTAATTAAAATAAATTTGAACGCAGGAATTCACTCGACTCGAATTTAATTAAAACCAAACCCGGCTACATCGCGTATGACGTAAATTCCTGAAAAATTTTCACCAAACTTCCTCGATTCGCACAAACATGCATATTATATAATACGAGATCCATGGGTAAAAAAATGTTCACCAACTGCAAAATTTATGTCGGAAAACCTCGAGTATTCCAGGTTTATTAGGTTTTTCAACTAAGTAGTTCCGAATGAATTTAGCTATTTTATTTTGGTACAGGTATCTATTTTAAGTATTTACATAGCCTTGCGGTATGCTAGAGTTGTGTATAACATACACATATGCCTACAAAACCAACACTAATGTCGTAAATCATACATGACCAGCGAACCTCAGCAAAAACCACTCGCCACTAAGTATTTTTATTGCCACGTTTATAGATGAAGATTATAACAGATGAGCGGTCATTTTGTATTTGTTTTGCTGACATTCATGAATAAGGAATAATCCATAGATTTCTACGACATGTGTGAAAAAAATTATAAGTTTTGCCAACAACTCATTTCTTATGTCATAAAGAGCTTCCTCACCTACACTGGACAGTAACCCTAATGGCCTGCCAAGTATTCATTAGACCAAAATTTAAAACACGATTTGGGTAATTTTCATATCAATGAACCACAGCTATTAACCACAGCATTTACGTACATGCATTTCTGAGCATAATTAATAAGAAGCGACAGCTAACACTTTCAAATATGGCCCAATGCCAAGGAAAAACTCAACGAATTGTGTCTAAAAATTCAGCCATGTATTAATAAACATATCACAGCAATAAAAAATGTGTTCTGCTGTAAGTTAAAAAGCTGAATGAACGAGCAACAAGTTATATAAAGAATAATTAAGAAGTGGCAGTTCGTTCGTGTAAAAATTAAAAAGAAAGGTAACAGAAAACCAGTAATGAATAGGTAGGCGCCTCAGTACTACATATGGTTATATGTTAGTTTTTGCAGAGGCAGTGGCTAAGGCAACACCTGAATAATGATTAGAGGGAAGAAAATAAGAAAAAGAATTCAAGTATCGTGGCTACATCTTCATGAGGAAAGAAAAAGGTGAAAGATAAGTAGATGAGTTCAGTTGATATGAGAAAAAAAAAAGAAGATAGCAAAGAAGAAGAAAAAATGAAGGCCGGAAGTGAGATGAAATAGGTTGACTGAAGAAAAAGGAGAAAGAGGGCAAAAACAATTAGCCTTGGCTACTTGATTGAGAGGAAAAGGTGTGAACGTATACATTATATGTATCTATTAAGGCTTCAGCACACGGGTGCGAAACTGAGGCGGTACAGTCTAAGTGGTACTGAGGTGGTAAAATAAAATTCACGTAAGTAAATGGAAGATGGTATTCTAACGCGATATACGGAATTTTGGAGGTGATATTCTGCATTTGGTGCAATATTCCACATTTGGTACATTCCTCTGGTGGTCAAAACTCTTTTTAAAAGGTCTTCAAAAAACAATCTGCCATGTTTTTTTTTTTTTTTCAGTGGGTTTTCTATGAAAATCTACTCATTTAATTTCGATTTGGAACTAGCCACTGGTGATGGGGATGAGTCATGGTTTCAAACTGAGTAATTTTAGGTCAACATCTACAAAATATAATGTAATACAATCATTTATTGAAAACCTTTTTTTTATGACGGAGCTGCTGCTTCCTCAGTGTTTTTTTTTTTAGTTTAATTTGGTTTGGTTGTATTTACTCTTCAACCAATTTGTTCCATTTTTTGTCAAATAAATGGAAAGAGCCAGCCACACCATGCTTCCTCACTCTTACGTTGAATTCACCAAAAAATGTTAAAAACAAAAGAAAAATTAGTTACATCATCCCTCTGTCTCAGCAGTCTGGCAGCTTTTAATTCAAGATAACACGTGAATGATGCAGGTGCAGCCTTCTTCATATTTTGTTAATTTTACTATACTAAATATTACATTCAGTTGATAATTTTTATCGAAAAAGTTGTATTTAGCTGTTACAATGGAAGAAAAAATCATAGAATTCATCTGGAAGTGGCTACTTATCTGCGATATGGGCGACAAGAAATACAAGAATATTAGAAAAAGGGATAAGATTTTTGACGAAATTGGAAATATATTGAATTTAGAAGGTAAGGGTAACATTTATTAATTAATTATACATTGTAATAAGGTCATAGGATAAATAGGGTGAAGGATCATCTAAGAAACTAAAAAATAAAACAACTTTAGACTGTACCTTAAGTGGTCTAATTCATCCAGATGAATTAGTCCACCTGAAGGATGCTTTAAAATATCGCATCTATGTGCATTAAGAAGTAGTACTGCAGGTGATATTTTTTACCACCTCAGTACCGCCTAGACCGCACCGCCTCAGTATCGCATCAGTGCACTGAAGCCTTTTTTATTCTATGTTAATTTAACAAAGATGAGGAATAGCTTATACGTACATAGACGATGTATAAAGCAGGCGAAACTATTTAAAACTGATGTATAAAGTCCTTACTTTATTCATCAGTCTTTACTTTATAGATCGTCTTGGGCACATGCGTTTCTTATACACTGGTCCTCAGAAGTACACAGCCTAGTAATCATTTTCTCTAATTTAAAAAAACATTTTTTTTTTTTTTAAATAAAAGTTTTTAAATTATGGGAATTTGAATCACTGACCTCCCAATTACCAACCTGGTACCATAACCACCATACCACAAGACATCATTGGAGTTAGAGTGATGGTTTCTGCTTATACGTTTACCAATTGCCAAAATATTTATTTATCTTGATTTTTTATTTTTTTTGAGGAGGTGGTGTTGCTAAAAATATTATGTGACGCATCTGTATATAGTAGGTGATTGATACTTCTGTGAGTTGCATCACTCGCCTCGCGATGCAAAAATCATACTCAGATCAAAATAATAGGTTCTTTATACACTTATATCACAAATAACTATGTAGGTTTTGTCAGTTTGGGGAATCCAAGCTGAGACCTACATATTCACCAGCTAAAAGCGGTGAACTTGACCGCACGGCCATCTCACCACCGACTATAACTGGCAAATGTATTTTGTATTAGGCAAAGTGTGGCAGTTCCCACAAACTATTTTGTCATTTGATTTTTATTTATTATTAGCCAAATTCATCCTTGAGTATTCAAAATATTTGGCAAAATTTATATGTGACATTTTGATGATAGGCCGCATGCATCAGCCTCCTGTGAGAAAATACCAATGACTTCGCTTGAGTTTTAATACTTTTTGGAAGTTTTGCTCTATTTTAATAATTTTACATACATAAAGTTACTGGGTATAAAACAACAGATTAGGTTTAGGATGAGTCAGTTTATCACGTCGCAATATGGGAAATTTTCATGTAGAGAATGTTAAACTCACTGAGTCAAATTCTGTTTTATTGCACGAATTTCCGAAGATTGAGACTCAACATGATTGCATATGAGTAAAAATGGTTTTTGATGGGACTTTGAATGGTGAAAAATACCTTCAGCTATTAAGGCAAAATATTGGTAGCTGAATAGCTGATGTGGATGTATAGAGTGAGCTTTGGTTCACACATGATGGTTGCCCAGCGCACAATTTTGGTCCTGCAGCCACGTACGTCCACCACACTTTTATAGACAGGGTCATGGTTACCTACAAAGAACTACTATCATGATCTCCACTACCACCCAACCTGAATCCTATGTATCATTTCATGAGGTCAAAATTCTTTGTCAATTTAGCAGTTTGCTCTTTTCTAAATGTACCAGCTTTATATACAACCATTGATTTTCTTGATTCTGTTCATTCAAGCTGTTTTGATTGTCGTTTTACACTTTTTGTTCACAAGCAGTCCTGTAGTCATAGTTCGTCTCATATTCGAAAATCCATGACTTAAAAACACAGCATTGTGCATGATGAGTCTTTTTTAACACGCGCCAAATGAGAATTTCCAATGATGCCTGATGAACCGAATCACCCTGTAAGTTATCTGTAATCAAAAAATTATTATTTTTTAAATAATGATAACTTATTATTTTGTCATTTTTTATCTCAAATTAGAAGTATATTTGACCAAAAAACAGTTTGATGTTTCAAGATTACATCAAAACACTAATGGCGGACTTACCGTCGGTGGTGCTTTCGGAAAAACCAAAACTTGCAATTTTCCTTCGGATAAATTGAAATTTTTAACAACGTAAAGCTATTTTAATTTTATTTTGGAATTAATGTGTAGAGAGAAAGGCGCCTTTTTCACCTCACTTAGTAAGCAAATGCATAGCTACTACAGTTAAAGATACAGTCGCCAGTGGAAATCGCGGAAATTATATTGGTTTGTTTTTCTCTCCGCAACAATAACTAATGCTTCAGCGATTCATATTTTTCTGGTCCTAGGAAACTTTAAAATCATCTACTAATTGTATTTTCAAAGGGTATGGAATTCTTAAGAGACCTCTTTTGCATGCCTGCTTGAACGAAATCTTTAAAAATGTGGCAAAACTAAAAGTTTTCAGCCTAACGAACCATCAGTTTAAGAACCGAGTACCAATGGCTCGCGTAGTTAATAATTAAAATAGGTAGCTGCGAATTTTATTTGAAAAGCCCCGTCTTCATGGATGCTGAGAGTCACTAATATTTCGTTGATAAACAGAAAAGTTTTATTGAAAATCCCACAAACATTGAAATTAGTCCCAAACTGAAATTGTTAATTTTCCTGGAAACTTTTTTTTTTTGCCAGACTTCAATCGGTTTTATTTAACTTCTTTTGAGTAACCCAACCCCACAAATGGTAATTTGAAGTAAAAACATGGGCTGCTTCCGTTGCCAGCAGTGAAAATTTTTAAAACACATTTCTTGTGCACCAAAGTGGTTGAGAATTTTGTTAATTTTTCGATTTAATTATCGCACGAATGTAAAACCCACTTTTCATCTTCATTACTACGATATCAGAACAATCGAAAGAGCCATGCCAATTACCCATCAAACGAATTCGAAAAGGTTAATTGGTCTTTTTTTTTTTTTACTTTTGGTTCCTACGATATTTTGTGTCAGTTAGAACTGTTTAAAGTGAATCAACTTTCCAAAATATTTCGCGAATGTTAACGGCAATAAAAATAAAAACGTATAAATGTTCGCTAAAATGCCGTCAGAAAGGCAGAAAAATTTGGTAAAATAATTTTTCACGGTCAAATAAATGTAGAAAGTCTGTCGATTAACCAGTGTCAGCTCAGCCTGCCTGCACCATTTGACCAAACCTTCGATTATTCAACAAAATTGTGAACGTTTGATTGGGCTAATCTTAGCCGAACAGGAAATTTCGTTGACCATCACGGATGACCGCATCGATTTCCGAAACTGACGACGACGACGACGACGAATGTCCTTTAACTTCGGTCAAGGGTGAAATTGGCAACCCTTTCCACCATCTAAGGGGTTTTAATAGCAAGTAGCGGTTAGACTAATATTAATCTGGATAGTTCAAAAGCTGATTGTTTCGAATACATGTGTACCGTGTGTAGCTACAAGTTATAGCGGTAAGGGTTAGTTTTGACCTTTTATTTTTCAACTTTTTTTTTGGCAAATCAGAAGGGGACAGTATATTCGTGATGACGACGCACCAGTCATATTGTCGTTATTTATTTTTCCGTTTCAATGATCAAATTTAAGTGAATAATAATCGATAGGTACCTATTGGTCTTAACAACGAAAATCAAGGTTATATTTTCCAACTTGGACTGTGTTAAAAGAAAATAAACTGAAAACTGAATCTAAAACATTTTTTCAAAAAGATATATCTAAATTAAAAAAATATGTACCTACGTCTACATTTGAAAAATCACAGGTTTCACCCTTCGTAACAACGAGAGGAGAGCATTGAAAATAAATAAAAATTTAAAAAACTCCAGTGCAGCAAGCCTGGCTAGAAAAAGTAGGTGAGAGAAAGAATTATGAATTTTGATTGTCACATTAATTGCTTGTAAGTTTATATGCGTTAATGATATGTTATGATTATATGAAATGTCTTAGCTGCTGACGAAATATTAGACAATGTGAAATTTAAAAGCATTATTTTTTGAAAAAATGAAAAATTAATTAAGATGATAAAGTATGGTGAATAATCATATAATTTCAAATAGAATTAAAGAAATGTAACAAAGTTATGAAATAAAAAAAAAGAAAACATGAACGAGTGGTAAATTCTTGTAAAAAAAAAAAATTTCATGCAAATCAGAAAAAACAGGGGGGAAAAAAGGTTTACTGGAGACACAATTAGTAGCATACTACAATAAATTATAATAGGTAAATATTAAATTTCGTACATATGGTTCCAAAATTCCGCTTTATGACCAATATAAAAATAAAAATAACGTTTCAGGAAGTACTGTCTGGTCGACCCATGCCAAAATTAGTAGCATACTACAACGAATTAAAATAAATATTTATTCTGAATTTCGTAGCTATTGGTGTAAAATTCAGCATTTCATAGCCAAAATAAAAACAAAAATGGTGGTACTGGAAGCAAAGTACGGACGATCCGCACTAAAATCAATGGTCTGGTCATTGGCTTAGTACAAATATTTGTACCAAATTTCGTGATTATTGGACAAAAATTGCGACGTGTACCGTGGGAATAAGAAATTTTCTTATATATATCTCTCTAGGATGTGTAATATATATATATATATATATATATATATATATATATAATTTTCCTAAGGTCATGAAACAAAAAACGTTCCCACCCCCAACCCTGAGGGCTAACACCGCATCAAATGTAATAAGTAGATTTTCTGAAGAAAACCTACTTAAAAATTAAGAGTTGTACACCTTCACATTATTTTTCATTACTATTTTCTCCTTCCTTTTACCATTGTTATCTACCCCTTCTCATAAAATTCACGAATAAAACATTGGTAAAAATTTGGTGGCAGACACTTTTTCATAACTTGACTCGAGAAGCATTTTCAATGATAAAAATGAACTAAAAATGCTCTAAAAAGGGAATAATAATTTTGGAAGATTTTACAACACGAGCCCTTTTTGATCGAGTATATTATGACACACTATCTTCTTTTTGGAAAATAATTTTTCTTGTAAAAATCGACACGTTATTTATGTATCTGGGTACGACTTAACTGCATAAACTTTTAAATTTTGAAAATCTGACAGTGGATTTGTAATCAGTAACCAAAAAAACTCCAAAAATATCACTTTTCAAAGAATTTTAAAGGCCAAAAGAAGAATATAATAATTAAAATTTAGCCACTTTACTTTAATGAGGTGAAATCCCATTAAATTTCCAAGAATGGTGCTAAGATAATTACTACGCCTACAAGTTATATTGCTGAAAAAAATGACAAACAAATTATTTATGGTGGATGAAAGGACAAAATTTATCCCAAAACTAAGAAAGGGAGGTTAAGTATTATTCTGGGTTGTTGTACAATTTTTTCGAGGAAATCACTTTGCATGAGGCTGTAATTTTGGAGGCTGAACACATATAGTCTTAGGATTATAGAAAAATATTCAACTTGAAAATCTCAACACTATTAAAGTAATACAATTATTACATGAAGAATAATTTTGCTGTCGTAAGTGTTATTTTTTGGCAGACCTCGTTTCACATGAACTTTTACACATTCTTTCGTGGTGACATGTCTAGCGGAGTTTTGAAAAAAAGATTAACAGGATTCACCTTAACTACGTAGTTCTTGGTACATTGAAAATGATTATGTATTTTTAGGATTGTTGTACGAGTATAGCTTCTATCATGGCAATAAGATATCATTCGCAATTTTTAGAAATCAGTTAACATTATAAAGAAGAGAATAAATTCGAGACTTCTTCTAAATTTCTTTTAAATACAGTGATAATTTTTGTATTCTGATGCAATGTTTCTAGTTTCTTCATAACAACTGGTATTTACCTAAATCAATAATTATGTTCTTTCTTTATGGATAAAAATTTCTGGACTAATAGGTAGGTATCCAAGTATTTTAGAACAACCACGTCTAGTTTTTAGGCGTAAGTTTTATGAATAGAACTAGGTACCTAATGAAGGAGTCCTGAATAATATGTACATTTTTTAAAATAAATAATTTGGGAGATATTTTTTCGTTTTTGTTGTTGTTGTTGTTGTTGTTGTTAATGTAACTATTCTAGTATTTTTGGAATTAAGTTTTAATTTTTTAGATTTCTTTTTCTCAGTCTCAGAATTTCTATTCAAATGTTTTGACTAAACTGAGTTCGCTAAAACAGAAGAATGTACCTACAAATAATCAATGAAAGAAATAAAATTAATATGATATAAAAGCTTCATCCATCTGTTATGTTTTGAATCAAAAGAATAGATGAATTTGAAAGTTTTGATAAATTTATTCGATAATCAGTTAATTGCTCAACATTCATTAATAATTTTTTATACGATACACATTTCAACAAAAAAAACTTGAACCTTCTCATTATGCTGGGATTAACGTTCGAGTTTTATACATACCTTCAGTTTTCATTTTTATTTTCGAATTCACCACAAGTCATTAGTTTTCTTTTTTTTTTATGCCTAGCATTATATCCGTGCAGCACACTGTCGATGTCGTTGATGTCGAACCATTTTAAACTCTTTTCAAAGTACCCCAGAACAGTAAAGTCGAACATTTTCAATTTTAAAAAACAAAAACACTTGTCCATCGAAATTCCGCAAAAAAAAAGTGTGTTCATTAAAATTATAGATAAAGAAGAAAAATGAGTGAATCCCTCAGTTAATATTGTAATCACGAAATCTGAAAGTGAGATTGACTTTTGCTCCTGTGAACCAATCAAAATTGATCAATGACTATCGAGAATCATTTTATGTTAGAAAAATATATCGAAAAACAATAATTCAATATTTATCTTTTAGAAAACTGATTATTGCAAAATATCAACTTTTATTTTTATTTGAGCAATTGGAAAGTAAATTTAAAAAAAAAAAGTATAAATTATTGACAAAAGATACAATAAAATATGTTTCGCTGTCTCACTCACGTTCTTTTTCTGTCTCTCATTCACTCTCTTTCATTGTTTCTTACTGCTAAACTTTTTCAAACTATGACAAACTCTTGGGCTGCGTGACGATACAAACAAATAACCATATTTCTATCTAATCTGGCTGAACATCATTCACAATCAAGAAAAAGACAGCAACTTTTGATAAGTTAAACAAATTCTGAACATTTTCATTATATTAGACGATACTAAGTAGCTGAGTCGACGAAGTTACAGGCGAGTACCCTTTAAATTTATGGGATTTAGATTTCAGTTTTAGATTTGCTTTTTTATTTAGGTTCCAGAGAATTTTGACACTATCTTCCTTTTGTGTATTCAAGGTAAGAGAATCGATTGAACCATTTAGATGGATTAGACGTGGCGGAAATTCAGGTAAGTAGACAGTAGACTTCATAATAATTATCGTCTTTGAGAACAAAGTTCCTCCTTCATACATCATCTGTCATATGGTCTAATTAACTCTTCATTCTAGGATCACACGAATCAGTTTTTTTATGTATTTTACAGCGACGCGGTTTGTTGTTACTCGATTTTGTCTGGTTGGACGTTGGTTTATCAATAATTTGTCAGACGAAGCTATTTTTATACAAGTTTTTGAAAAAAATGTACGTATCAAAGTTGATCTGGTGTAGAGAACTTAATCCCAGTACAGTTATCCTTCATATTTGCAGTTTCAGCATAGTTACACTGCTTTTTATACGAGTCATCTATTGCTAATGCAGAAGACTAGGCCACTTGTTTTTCTTTGGTTTTGTGGGTCTGCTGGTGTGGGAAATCAAACAGGCGATCCATAGGTTAAAAAGCGGTGAATATGTCTGTATGACTACCTCACTTCCGACTAAACATGACCTTCCAGTAGTTCACATTCCCATACCAAACTCCCCACTACCCGCAATTGAAGATGCGATACTACATAATGCTCAAAAAGGCAACTACATATAGGCTATTAATGAGGAAAATCCAACAAACCCACACAGGCTACTGCAATCTTGTCCACTCTGAAGTGGAGAATTTGTGAACTCATGTAGCGCAGGTTGCATATTCAGAAGATAGCTGGGTCACCAAATGTGGGTTTACTGGCACAGTGAATCAAACTGGCAACTTACGGGTTAAAACTTGGTGAGCATGTCCGCAAATCTAGGCAACCACCGATGGATGACTGTCTTATAGTAGTTCACATCCTCACAGGTTTCCTCTTGGCAGTCATTTTTCAGGCAGGTATGTATTACCTGTATAAAAAAACAGTGTATGATACACATTCAAAGTAAGAGACTGCTACTTATGGGCAGTCTTCTCACACTTGCATTAGTAATAACGAGCAAACTACATTTCATAGGGCTTTGTTAATTTTAAATAAGGAAAATTCAATGTATATACCATTTTTCTTCAACTTTGGTACCATATTTACATATCTCCCTAAATACATTGCCAAATAGATTCAACATTTTATTAATTCGACATTTGTGGAAAAATTCAGTAATAAAATGACACATCCGTCTAATATCAGATACATTTTTTTATAATAGTTTGCCGTTAAAACATATTCATACTTCCCACAACACTTCAGGCCGACTTTTTCCTTTTTTAATTACTTTTTATCAACTCTTGTATAGACCCTCCCCCCTATAAAAATGTAAATCTTATTTTTATACGTTTCTCATTGTTTTTTTTTCTCCTCTTATGTCTTTTCCATGGATCTTTTACTATCTCTCACTCCCTCCTTTTATTTCTCCTACTAAAAATTACCTGTCTGCAGAATAATGTTTAAATGTAATTTGTTTATTTCTAATAACTGGTTTTTATCTGTCCTTAGTCAAATTGTTATACTTTTGCATAATTTTTCACTAATATTTATTCTTATATGCAGTTTTTTCTACACAGTTTTTTTTTGTATCGTTGAGTAACAATTTTTATTACTACGTTCAAACAGATGTGTATTTTTAATGTGTAAACATTCTTGATAGTAGTAAGTGGGCACCTTGAGGACAATTTCTTTACCGTTGACTGGAGCCACTTGTCAATGGTAAAAGTCCGTCCATTTTCCCCTCTCGCGAGTGTGTTAGTCCGAAGAAATGTTATCATTTTACCGTTGACTCGAAGGGCCGTAGCAGCGGTAAATTTCCCTCCAATCATTGGAGAATTTTCTCATCATTGGGCATTAGTTGGTTGAATTTTTTTTGCAGGTGAAATTTTTTTTTCGGGGAAAATTTTTTTTCGGCCATGAAAATATTTTCGTGATGCGCGTTTGTAGTGAGCCAGAAAAAAATTTTTTTTCTGGAGTGAAAAATATTTTTTGGACAGAAAAAGTTATTTTAATTATTTCGGACGTGCGATGTATTTGTGTAGTTTGGGTGATATTCTTTTTCACCGTACACGATCATGGTGATACGAATGCCGTGAAATAACAAACGAAAAAAAACGAAAAACTTTTTTATTTTTTGCTACCTGCAACATCGCCTATCGTTGCCATTGTTGTTGTTGCAGTTGTCTTTTTGTTCGTCTATAAAAGAATACGTTTGGGATTACGATAAGACGACGACAACGACGACAACGACGACGACGACGACGATGGCGACTATCAGGATGATCGGGTAATTCCCTGAGATAGGTTTTGGCATTTTATTCACAAATTAAATCATTCACTAACATAGTTCAGCTCCGTCAACGTGTTTTTCTTCCTTGCTTGCTGTCATTTTTTTGTGTGATTTTTTTCCAATTTTGTTTTAATTATCGTGTGTGATATGAACCCAACCCGAGACTGTGCGTGTGATGGGTGTGCTGACCTCCGTGCTAATGGCGGTTATGTTTGCAGCACCCTTTGTTTTGGACAACCACGTCATAACCTGCCGGGGCATGGAGTTCACGCCACCACGGGTCCACGTTGCTCCCTTGGATGACCGCAAACACACCCGTCATTGCCCTCGTCATCAGCGTCGTTGTCTTCATCGTCAATGATGATGCAGTCACTGCAGCCACGGATGTCGTCATCATCGGCACCACCACCACCATCACCATCACCTTCATCGTCGTCGTCATCGTTGTCGTCTTCGACAGTGGTGGGTGTGCGACCCTGGTCACCACAATGCTTGTGGTCACTGTCGCCATCACCCCACCATTTTTGGTTTCTTTAATTAATTATATTAATTATGATCTTAAATTAATTATTGCTTATTCATCAATTATTTATATAAATTTTTCAATTTTAATAATTTCTTCTTTCAATTGTTTAAGATTATATAACAAAGAAGAATTAATAAAAATAATTATATATAATTATATATTTTTTCATTCATCTTGTTTTAATATTATATAAATAATTATAAATTTATATAGATATGTTTCACATTACTTACTTATTTATATCTATATTAATTCTTATTGTATTAGGAATATTACTATTTTAACCAAATAAGCAAGAATAATAAAAAAAATAAAACAAGAAATCATAAAACATACTAAAAAAAAAATAATATTAGTTAATAACATAAAATAAATTATTTCTATATATTCAATTAAAATTAAATAAATAAAATAAAATGGACTAAACTCAATATTAAAACCTGAAATTAATTCAGATTCACATTCATAAAAATCAAAAGGAAGACGAATCAATTCAATTATAACTCTAATAAACCAAAACAAAAAAACTAATAAACTTAATATGCCACAACCACAACAACAACAACAACAGCCACAGCCACCGTTGTTGTCACCACCATGGTTGTCGCCACAGCAGCAGCAGCAGCCGCCATTGCCTTTGCCATCGCCGCTCGCTGATGTTGTTCCCACCACCACCATCGCCGTCACTGCCACTGCCACCCCCACTGCCATCACCGTTGCCCCTGCTGCCCCCACTGTCATTTTCACCATTAGTGATGTTGATGATGATGATGATGATGCGTCAACCGTCGTTGATTCCAGCGATGGTGAATGTGGAGGTTATCAAATTGTGGTCACTGCCGAAGTACACCAACCGCCTCCGCCGCCACATTCACCATCACCATCATCATCATCCGACTGCATGGTGGTCCATGTCGGACCAGTTTCCATGGACGACGTGGAAACTGAAGTGGCCACGCAGATGTCATCATCATCGAGGTTGTCGTCACCACAACAACAACAACAATGGGCGAGACAGCATCGACTACTCACAAAGCGACGGCGTTTGCAGCAGAGACAGGAAAAACGGCAGCAACAACAACAACAACAGCAGCCAAAACCAACGGTTGTAGCAGCCAACAACAATGTTATTGATGATGATGATGACATTGTCAATTTTTGTCGGCTGCTACATGACAAGTTGTTGGTCGAAGAGGTTGATGATGATGATGATGCCACCGATGCCACAGACGACAACAACAACAACAACAACAACAAAGATGATGACGATGTCATAAATTTGTGTACGAGTTCTTCGGGGGAGTAGGAAGGGTATTTTTTTATTTAGTGGGAGTTTTTTATTTAGTGGGACTTTTTTTATTTATTTTTGGACTTTTCCCTCATGACTCTGAAGTGACTTTCTTATTTTCCCTGACTTGGAAGCGACTTTTTTATTTTTACTTTTACCCAGACTTTGATACCGACTTATTATTTTAACCCCACCCCAACTTTTATTAATTTGTTTTATTTTCAGGTTTTTGTTTTTTTTCTTTTAAAGTGGTCCTTATAAAGACCACCCTAATAAAGTATTCGTGAATGACGCGTAACATCATTCACAAAAAGATAGTACGGGTCATTCACGAATGTTTAGTACGCGCTGCCGGTTGTGAACGGTGCCGCACGTGATTTGTGAATGGCGAATGTGTGCTATACGTGAAAGGCGCTACGTGTCATTCACTGCCGTTTAGTACGTGCCGCCATTCATGAATGGCGCCAAGCGTAATTTATGAATGACGAGTATTCACCATTCATAAAATACGTTACACGCTGCTCGCTAACGTTAAGTGTGCGCCATTTGTGAATGGCGCTACATGTTATTTGTGAATGGATACGCGCCGTTCACAAATGGCAGTAGGTGCAATTTGTGAATGGTGAGTGCGTGTATTTCTTGAATGAGTACTACTCACCATTCACAAAAGACGCTACGATATGGCTTTTTTGTTTGTCTGTGAAATGTTTTCCTCTCTCTTTCTTTCACTCACACTCATATACAATTAATAAAAATAAAACTTGTGTTTTTTCACATTTTTCCTCACTCTCTCTCTCTCTCTCTCTCTCTCTCACTCACACATAAATTTTATAAATAAATAAACGAGTATTTTCCATGTGGACTAACCGAATAAGTTATATTAATAAAAATAATAATAATAAAAACAAAAATCAAATACAAAAAAACAAAAACCAAAAAACAAAATACAAAAATACTTATTTACATTATAACGATGATCGGACATCGTTACCGCATCCCGTCCTCCTCATCTTCCACCTCTGACAATGTACCGTATCCTTCGTCATCTTCATCGAAATCAATAAACGCGTCATTGTCTTCATCATCATCATCATCATCGGAAGAGTATAAAGAATACTCTTCCTCCGTAGAGACGTCATTCAGCTCATTTATTAAAGACGATGACGATGATGTGGATGACGACCAGTGCAATTGGTTGAGGTATGGGGGTGCGATAACGATGTCGTATTCCGCCATCGTCCCATACCCTTTGTCATCACTAGCCAAGGTGACATTGTGACCATCTTCGTCATCATCATCATCGGAAAAGTCGGTGTTGGACCCTTCCTCAGTTGTCGCACTTGCCACCCCTGGTGATGACAATGGGTATTGGGGCCAACCTTGGAACAGCCGCACGATTTCGTTGTCATTGTCGTCGTCACTACTCGCTTCAGCACCTCCTGACACGTGTGATGAGCGCCAAATTTCGGTGTGCTGACAACGACAAGCACTCGAGTTGGAAGGTTCAGCGATGTCAGCTAGTGGAGACCTTCCAACTTGTGATGACAACCGCCGTGGATGTGCCCCGATGTTTTCTTTCTCTGTGTGGGAAAAAATTAAAAGAAAATTAGTTTTTGAGAGTAAGTTAATGAATAAATTAATGAATGAATGTGTATTTTTTTTACCGTCCACGGGCGCCAACTCCAAGCTGACCTGCTCAACAGCGTCGTCATTGTCGCCACCATTGACATTGTTGTTGTTGTTGTTGCTGTTATTGTTGTTGTTGTCGGCAGCGACCATCTCCGGTGCCCGATGGTGGTTGTGGGGGCGGCTAAATGTCGGAACTGTCGGGGAAAATAATAATATTAATAATAGTATTCGTAGTAATAGTATTCGTAGTAAAAGTATTAGTAGTGATTTATTTTTTTACCTATTAACAACGCGCCCTCCTCCTCCTCCTCCTCCTCCTCATTTACGTCGCTCGCCTCCTCGTACACGATTTTGGTCTACGAAAAGTCGATGTACTCCTGGTACGCCAGGTTGGCCGCGTCCATGGGCGTGTGCCCACACTCGACACATTGGACTGCAAAAAAAAAAAAAAAAAAAAAGGAAAAATAAAATAAAAAATATACGCACAATTACCACATTCCGGATGCAGATGAGGATGTTGATGATGTTGTTCTTGCTGTTGATTTTCTTACTTTGCCGGAAAACGTGGCATTCCTCAGTGTATGGTGACGTAGGGGTTGGTGATGGTGGTGTCCTTGTCGTCGTTGATATTGTTGTTGTTAGCAACAAAGTCCGGCGAAACACTCCGCTGCGAGTATCGACGACCATTGGGGATGACGAAGCCGTCATCCTGGAGGGTGAAAACAAAGCGCTGGAGTCGACAGTCCGCAGCACGCTGACCCACAGCAGGGTGATGTTTGCAGGAGGTGCTATGTGAAAAAAAAGCACCAACATAATAATAATAATAATAATAATAACAATTTCCACTTTGTTTATTGTGTGTGCACGTACGAGAGTGTGTGTGTGTAATTAGGCCTATTAAAAGAATGATAGAAAAAGATAAAAGTTATCTTAATTTTCACCCGCCACGTGTTGCACAAAAGAAATGCATTCTTTAGTTATTATTATTATTTTAAATGACCAAATATAACCGATGGAAGCGGGTGTAACACGTGTAATTTAGCCGGTGACCCCCGCTGAAAAATAGGTAAAACTTATTTTCACTTTTACTGGAGCGAAAAAAAAAAGACAATTACATGTGGTCCCCCACATGGCACCTGTCACAATATTTTTTCAGCCCCCTGGTCACATTTTGCCCCTGCACACACGATGAAAAAATGATCAAAAGTTTATAAAAAATTATCGGGCATGCGTTCACATGTATTAGTGTCACTAAGTACTTCCAATTTGAATTTTTCAAACCGGCCTCTGCCGCCTCAGCCAATGACTTGTCCTCGCTGTCACAATAGATGACAAATGGTATATTGTTGAGTGTCTTGTTCGGCATTTTCAGTGGTAAAGGTAAAAAAGAGTAACAAAAAAAACAAAAAACAGAAAAACGGATAAAAATACACAAAAATTCAAAAAATGGCAAAAATATAAAAAATAAACAAAAAATGGGTTAAATTAACAGACGCAAAGACGATCAAATCATAAGTGATTCGTGATTTTTTTTAAGGGTAGTCGCCTTTGGTTGTTGCGTAAGTGTTGGTGCTAGTGTCATTGCTAGTGATAGTATTGACGATGCTAGTGTGGGTGCATTTCAGGGTAACGTTGATGAGTCATTTGTGTAAGTAAAAAGAATATTGATGTATTGCAATGAAGAAAGGTGTGCAGGGTTAGATGACAATGATTACCTGTTCATCGACGACTACCGATTAAGAGAGAGATGAAAATCCTTTGTTTTGTTAATGTTTTGTTGGCAAATCCTTTTTTACCTCTCACGTACATCTATTAATTTCTTACAAAATTTAGGGTTTTCTGTAATTCCCGAGTATAAAAATGTCCGTAAATTATTTCGTAGTTGCCGTCTTTTATTGTATATGTTATCGGGTCGGTGTATCGTATTGTGGCGATATAAAAAATTTCTTTGGTCCAATTTTGGCAATACTTATTGCCGAACGTATTTTTCCAGCACGGGGCCTATTTTGAAAGTCGGCTTATCTAAAGTGAATTCGGCAATAGGGTATTATTTTTCTCTAATTTCGTCCTCATTCTCGGCATTTACCGACGCGTGTGTTGTACCTATTGATCAATGTATATTTTTTTCATTATATTCACGCACAATGAGCGGTAGTGCGTCTATTCAACGGAAATTTTGGGGAATTTCAAAGCGGACTTTTAATTTTTCACCTAGCGTACGATTGGCACGTTCGGCAATGGCACTTTTTTCATCGTTGAATGTGTGGTACATGATGATGTTATATTTTGACAATACTTTGTTAAAATCTTTGTTCACAAACTCTTTACCCCTGTCCATGTGTAACTTAGAGGGGCATCGTTTATGTTTTTTAATAACACTGGCGAATGTTGTTGCAACCTCTTTGCCACTTTTTGTTTTCAACGCTACCGAAAACGTGTACTAGCTGAATGTGTCCATAATGTTGAAAATATACTTGTAGCCGCCATTTTGTCTATCGTATTGCATCATAATTAGTAAATCAGCAGCCCATATGTCATCTATAACTTTCGTTATTATTCTGCGTTTTTTAAATTTTTTAATCACTCTGCTATGCAGTTCTTTTGCTTCTTGCTCATGCATATTGTAGTGTAGTGTAGTGGGGGTTGATTGAGATGTTGAAAAAGTCCTACAAACGATCATTATTAATACATTTATCACTCAAACAACTACAACAACACCACCACCGCCACCACCGCCCACCGTTGTTTTTGCCGTTGCAACCACCACCATCATCATCATCGTTGCAATTACCATTTGCAAAACCGACAAACCAACAGCGTAGCAAGGAAAGTAAATAACATATTTTTCCTCCCTTGCATTCGCACATGCAGCAAATTTTGCATTTTATTTTGTTTTTTGTTGTTGTTGTTGTTTTTTTCTTTGGGCGAGCCATTCTATGCATAAATGTCTGCATATAATTTGATCAACTTTTTGTACTAGGCTGCCGTTGTAATATACTTTTACACGTTTACCCCAATATTTTAACAATTCGCTAGGTGGTTGTACGCCGAACGAGTCAAAATAATCGACCGTATCGTCGTTGAGTTCCAATAACAGACCCAATGTGTACCGTGGCTGCGATAACTATCCAGATTGACAACGCCGCATTCGTTTTTATGCACTTTTTTCAGCAATAAGTCACGCATAAAGACACCTCTAAATTGCGGAATATTTATACATTTCACTATTGTCTCGATATCGATGTTGGTTAAAGGAGCTTTTTTTTTGTCAACAGCAACTCTTTGTACAACCCATTACCCGTGACAGATGCTGCAGCAGTGGTGGTGGTGGTGGTGGTGGTGGTTGGGGTTGATTTTTTCTTCTTTTTGCCAATGCAAACGCCTTTACCCTTAGCCTCTATGGCTTTGTTGTGGCGGATACGTTCTTCTACCAACTTGTCGTTAGCTTTTTTGTTGTTTCAAGCGTTGACACCGCTGCTAACGACGGATGCAATGGCCGGAGCTGCTGCTAAAAGAGCTGCTACTGCTGCCTGCAAGAATCCACCTTCCTTATCCGTTGTTATATGTTTTAACTGTGGGGGTGACAAACAAACCACTGAATCTTAGTCTTTCGCGTGACTACAGCGGACAGCTTGTCAATGGTATCTTCAAATCACTGGCGATCGATTCTTTCATCCGCACTATGCGAAACTTTACACAAATACCTTTCCCATTAGGCTTTTGCAAAAAATTCACAAGTCGCTCAGTATTGTCGTGGTCCAAATTTGCCGGGTATTCCGTGTATTTTGGTTTGTTTTTCACACCAACAACGGCACCAATAGCGCGTTTCGCATGCATCACTGTTGTCACCAACCAAGCGTTGGCTTTTTCACCAACACTCGAGTTGTCCGCCTTCAATCGGTTCCACGCTTCTTCCTGCAGTACATAGTCGGCCAAATGACGATCGTTCAAATCATTAGATTTTGAATAAGCGATATCGTGATGCATAGCAGCCTCGTCCAACTTATTCGCCGGTTTTACACCTTTTTCCAGGTAAAGATCGAGTGGAGTGCCGGGTCCAGTGTAATTGTACCCGGGTAAATGTAAGGGTACGGGTAAATTATCTATTAGATCATTCAACACACCTTTCCCCCTCCATGTGGCAGTGGTGGTGGCCGCAGTGTTGGCTGTTTGACGTTGCTGCTGCTGCTGCAGTTGCTGCTACAGGCTGCGGTAAAAAATCTCTTAATATTTTCCTGCAATGTTTCTCACCATAACCCTTGGGATAATTAGTCATCATCATCGTCGTTGTTGTTGTTGTTGTTGTTGTCATATTTCTTTGAATTCTTGTATAATGTTTGTAATCTCGTTACGTACGGTAGGGTTAGTATTTCCAGCTTTTATTTCACCGTATAAAATGTATAATTTTTCTAATAATTTGTCAATATTATTCCAATATATGTACTTGACATGGTTGTTGTTGTTGCTGCTTGGCACAATTACTTTAGGTAATAAACCTTCACCGATTATGTCTTCATCAGCCTCATGTTTGGCACCTTTTAGATTATATTTATAGACTATCGGTCTGATTATTTCGGTGTATTTGGTATTTCTTCTAATTTTTAACTTTCTACTGAACAGATCGTTTTTATGTTTATAGAGGAAAGTATCCTTTACTATTTGGACATATTTTTCAAAATCTTTGACAGTGTAGTTGGTAGGATGTGTATTGGTTAATAACTCCCACAAACCAGGTGTACAAATGTAAGTTTTACCACCACCACCGATACTTTCAAATACTAAATCATTACCTACAATGTCCACTTTAGCATTACCGATGTAGAAACCATCTTTTTCCACACGAATGCCGTAAGTGGTGTCTATGTGTCATCGTCCTTGTTGTCCGCCAAGCATTATGTCTAACTTGCGTTTGTTAGCAACTAAATCATCAGGGTTGACAACCGAACTAGAAGCAGCAGCAGCAGCAGCAGCAGCAGCAGCAGCAGCAACAAGTTGTGATGTTGATTTGTTGTTGTTGTTGTTGTTGTTTTTAATTTTGGCATTAATCTCATGGATTGGGTTCAGAATTGGTGCTAAACCTTCATTCACCCATGTGTCAAGCACATAACACCCATACTTTAACTCTTAAAATTTTCTTTTCAGTTCTCTCTCTGCTTTGAGATACTGATTGACACTGTTGTTGTTGTTGTTGTTGTTGTTGTGGTTGTTGTTGTTGTTGTTCATGTTAGCGGTTTGAATTCTAAAACAATATTAATTCTTTTGCCGCGGAAATCGATCAAACGGTTATCTTGGTCGACTATTTTCAACTGTAAATCGTGTAATGTGTCTTTATTCACACGGTAAAAAGCGATTATATTCGGTCTTTCGATAATTTTTTCTCCTGGTTCAACGTTCCAAGGAAATTCGTAGATAGTGTCGCTGTTGAGATGCGTATCTTCGATGTTACTTCTTACTAAATTGCACCGTATACGTATCATATTTATAGAAAATATGTCGGTTGGGTGCGGGGAACTGTGGTGACCACCTTTCTTATACAAACGCCGTTCAAATCCTAAAGTCGGGCCTATGAACGCCAAGAGAGTGAAATCAATGTGAACTGTGCCGCCCATTTCAACATTTCTCGTATTCTTATTCATGTACATCCAGAATTTTTTGGTAGTGGGTACGTTTGCACTCAAGTACATGGCTATATCGTCGACCGTGTAAATACCCGGCGGTATCTCAACAACACTCCTGATCACATTCCGTCGGTCGTCGTCAACGGTGACATTTTCACTCTCATCAGCCAAAATATCCAACCAAACATTGTTGACATTTCTCTTGCCCCATTTCAACGATGCTGGTGGTGGTGGTTGTGATGGTTGTGATGGCGCACCGCCTACAACAACATCGTACTCGTACGTTTTTTTCAAAGATGATGACACTATTTCTTTAGCACCATCCTCGGCAACACCGACACCAACCGTAGGCGTTTTAATTTTTTCATGATGTACGAATGTCAACCTGTTATTACGTTCGGTAATGTTGAAAATGTTGTTATGTGTAACGAAACTGGACAAACCTACCGGGTACACTTTATCAAATCGTATACCGTCGTGATACTCTTGCCATATTACAGACTGCACATCGTTGACTGAAATATGAAATGCCATTTTCACACACACACACACAAAATCTGAAAAAGTATTTGAAATTCTCCTTAATATAGTTTTTACGCCCTTTGCGATGGGGTTATTCTTGAAAAAGACTGTTTTCAGTAGTAGTGGCAGCAGCAGCAGCAGCAACATCGTCAACCACAATAATTGTAGTCACCGGCACCCACTTTGTAGTAATAATATTTCCTAATATAATCCCCATACCTGATAGCCTGTTCCAAAGCGCATTTCATTTTGTTGTGATGTGGATGGTTGTATTTGCAGCGGAAGAACGGTGTCTTCTGCGATGTCTTACTAATGCCCGGAAATTTGTTGAGATCTACAATTTTCTCGGTAGCACATCTGGACAAGTCTAAAAGAAAGTTTACCCAGTCCAACCCTTTGATGTAGATGAGTGTGGCGTCATTGATCGCCTTGCACAGGGCGGATTCAACATCTGGCAGTGGGAAGTAGCCACTTGACCATGGAATGCCGTGAACAAATCGAAAAGTGTACTCGACGGTACAACGTGCACTCGACAAATACGTGTTGAGCAGAGCGGGTGGTGAAGCCAGAAAATGTTGTTTGAGGTTCGACATAATGTCGACAATTGCCACTTCTTTCACGATGCCCGGCAACAATGCCTGATAATCGATCACCAAAATAGCCATAATGCGAGAGCAAAATAGTAACAACAAGCAACAACAATGAATACTGTCCTGCCATTTCATCCCCGCCCTACTTATATATATATATATATATGCTTTTTCTCATCGGCAAGTGTGAAACACAACCGTTGGTGAGGGGGGCCCGACTAACAGTGGAAAACATTGTTTGTCAGCGGACTGTAGATGGCTTTGTCATCGACAATGGTGACACAGTGGATGATGGTGTTAGTGGGTAACGGATGTCGCCACACGAAAAATATTTTCAAATTGATCAGATTCTTTCAGGATGTTGGGTTGGTGCGAACAATGGATGGCGATTATCGGGTTTCGGGTTATGAAATCCTCGTAGCTGAGTAAGGGCAGCATGTGATCGTCGTCGCAACTGTAGTAAGACGCTTTGAAGCATTTGTACATGAAATACAGCATGCCACACTTGTACTTGGCGATGTTCAGATTCAAACGTTTGTGTGGATAGTAGCGATTATTGTTGAGCAGAACCTGACAATTTTCCAAATTGCAAAAATCAAATACCGACGAGTTGGCGGCGATATTGTTTGATCGGGCTGTCTGGAAGGCGATCAAAAGGTACTTTGTCTTCGAATAACAGACAGGGATGTCCCAAGTGAAATTGGTGCCGGAAGAGGGTGAAATGCTGGTGTAAAACCACCATCGGTACTTCAGTTGCAATTTTTAGCAATTTCATTGGATATTATGGTGGCGTGTTTTGAGTGAATTTCACATGCGGCATTTTGAAGACAATGTCGTGAAAATCCACCCTGATGGTGTGCTTGTTGTAATCACCTAGCGTTTGGAATACATTGCTAACGCCGTTGGCCAACTTGTACACCAGTTTTTGGCTCATATTGTAGATGAAACTGTGGTGGTCTTTGAAAAATCCCATCACAATAGACATTGGGATCATAACGTGGAAATGACCGTCTCTGTTGAGAGTATTACGTTTGTCAATACCGACGTCGTAGTCCCATCCGGCGTTGCAAAATTGTTTATCCGTTTCAAAGGAGACCAACCCTTTCATCAACCCCACAATTCCGAGTTTGCGCACAGTGTCAATTTTGTTGTCACCCACGTAAAAGTTGATCCGTTCAAACATGTTCAGCCAACCACCACCGCTGCAGACAAACAATTTTTCTAAATCTATGTTAGCCAACGACGTGCCATCCTCTTTTTTAATGGTTACCTTGCCGCACAACTCCAGCACACTCTTGTTGGGGTGGGTAATCAAATCTTCGTTGTGCACTGTGATGGAGAAATCACCGTTGTCGTTGTTCAAATTAGCCAAATTCAGTGCTCGGTAATCAAAGTACTCGAAACTTTTGATAATGTTAGCCATTGCAAAAACAAAAAAGTGTTGAATTTTGTCCTATAATACTTTTATTTATAGATATGCGTACGCACCACCACCGCCATCACAACCATCCAACCAGCCATGACAACCATCCAACCACCCATCACAACCATCCAACCACCCATCACAACCATCCAACCACCCATCCAACCATCCAACCAACCAACCAACCCACCAACTGTCTACGGAATGTAACCATATGGCACCGTATCGTAGTTATCGCCAATCAAACGTTTATCAAAGCCAAATGAAAACGTTTTAGTCAGATTTTTATTGGTGAGTTGTTTGGTTATCAGTTCTCGGGTGATTTGGCGATCGGTGACGGTAATATTTGGGATAGCTCCCTATATTAGACTCTGCATGGACTCGCCCTTGATACGGATGGCGTTCCTATGGTGGAGGGTGAAACCTCGAAAAAGTTTTGCGTATTTTTTATAAGTCCGAAAAGGTGAAAATACTGGCGTCAGTCGGGTATACTGATAGGCGCATCGGCAGCGGTTCGAGAGCGATGAATTAGCGGAGAATGAAGGGATGAAAGAGCGCAAATATATTTGTCAAATCATGTTGTGTGAGAGCAGGGGGTGGTATTTTTCAATAGTCAACCGACAAGAGCTGCGCCGTCTGACAAAATAACACTGATGGGAAAGGGGATGGGTTGTAATATTTATAGTAAAATGATCAATCATTAAGGAACCAATCACAATAGACAATATCGATACACGCAACTGATTGGTTGGTTATCGTAAATCACCCTGAGTATAAATATTTGACTTGGCCATTTTTTCACTCATTCTTTCAAATCATTCGAAGATGGCGGTTGTCATTGCACACGCATTCATACACCCGCACACGCACACACTCGTAACTCAGTTAGTCAATCAGCACTCGGATTTTTATTTTATTTTATTTATTTTGCGATCCCATTAAAGGTCGTCCTCAACCCACTCACTCACTCACTCTCGATTTATTATTATGATTTACACACACACACTCACACAACAGGTAGTCGGCGGCGTGATTCAGAACACGGATTTTTATTTTATTTTATTTATTTTAAATGGTGATCGTCATTACACACGCACACTTGGATTTTATTCACACACACTCACACAACAGGTAGTCGGCGTAGTCGATCGGCATTCGGATTTTTATTTTATTTATTTATTTTTTGCGATCGCATTAAAGGTCGTCGTCGTCGTCGTCGTCTTTGTCATCATCCTCTACCCACTCTCGAATTATTATTTTCACTCGCACACTCACACACACACACACACATACTCACAGCGCAGGTAGTTGTCGGCGTGAATCGGAAATTAGATTTTTATTTTTTTCACTCATACGCATACACGCACACTTTGATTTTTATTTGCACACCGGCACTTTGATTTTTTCACACACACACACACACAAGACTGACAATCGACGACATTCAGCACGCACCCCCTAATTTTTATTTTTATTTTTTCATGTGCACTCACCCACACACTCACACAACAGGTAGTCACCATCTTTTTCTTCTTCGTCGTCGTCATCATCTGTTGATGCAACAACTGCTGCAGCTGCTGCGGCTACCAATCTACCCTTTTTTTAATTTCATTTTAATCGCATAGGACGATGGGTGGTGGTATTTTATTTTTCATTCTCTCGCAAATTCGAGATCAACGACACCATTAGGACGTACGCCGATAACGTACAATCCTTTTGGCAGCGTCAATAAAATGCGCTAAGGATAGTGGGTTATTTTCAAATATTTTACTAAGGTGATTTGGGAGGAAGGTTCTGAACTCTGCATTTTCACCAGGTAAAATTAAATTCGCTATTAGGGCTCGATTATTGTAGCGTGTATCGACGGGAGAGATTTTAATAATTTTATAATACGTTCCAATTTTTAAATCTTTTATTTTGCGGGTTTCTAAAAACGTATTAAGCGGGATTTTTCGAATGTAGGAACGACAATGGCAGTAACAGGTGCCATAGGCTGTACATTTGACACATGCCATTCCATCGACTTGTTCGGAGGGGATGAAAAAACAATTTTCGGCGCAACACCAATTCCGATCCAACAACTTTTTAGGTGGTTGCTTATTCAAAAAATCAAAGTCAACAGTATGGTAGGCGTTGTCGGCAACACTTAATACACGAACACATGTTACCCCCGCAGCAAACGAATCAACGGCCGCATTGTTGGGCAACATTTTCGCTAAACGGGGTGGGAAAAATCTATTGAATTCGCCGCTGCCGCCGTTGCTATTGCTGTCATCATCATCATCGTTACATTTTAATGTTGCTTGCAGGGATCGACCGTAAGGGGTGTCGGTAGCACAAATTTTTCTAACTTCGTACCACGGATTTATTTTCAAATCGCAGAATTTCCGCAACTCCAACGATACGGGCTCGGTTATGGCGTTGAAATTTCGCACATAATTTTTATCCCCGTCGTCACGACTAATAAATTCCAAATTAATAAAACCCACAGCCAATGACAACGACGATGCCGCTGTCGCCGTTGATGGTGATGATTTCTGACCACACACATAAACGCCACCAACCTCACGGTTGAAAACACTAACGGACTCGTCATCCGGTAATTGGTCGACTATACGGCACTGCAGGAAAATAGAAAATCCACAACTGTTGCCATCAACGTCGTTGTTGCCTACCGTACAAATGTGCGATCATCGATCGACCGAAACAGGTATTGAGAGCACGCACATTCAAAAGTTTGTACAGGTAGTTTGGTTTTAAGTCGGTCAATTTCCTGTACGCGTTGTATCCACTGGCACCTGTGCCACCGATGACACCACCAACACCACCACCAACCAAATGGTTGATAGAATTAAAAAATTTCGAATCCATTTTTTCTCGATCACAACAAAATCACAGTAAATTGTAATAATCAACAAGTAAATAGCAATAAGTTTTTTCCAGTTAATAATGGTCGGAGCGTTACAACTCAGAGGTGTTTACAAGAGCACGCATAAGTCGCCACTGACAATCCGGAGCAAGTGCACCTATATATATACTATTTTACTCAGTACCAAAAATTAACAACACACCGAAATAATTAAAATAACTTTTGTCAACTTTTTTTCACAAAAAATTTTCCAAGTCCAAAAAATATTTTTTCTCTCCAGAAAAAAATTTTTTCTCGCTCACTACAAACGCGTATCACGAAAATATTTTCACGCTCGAAAAAAAAATTTCACCTGCGAAAAAAATTCAACCAACTAACGCCCGATGATGAGAAAATTCTCCGATGATTGGAGGGAAATTTACCGCCATTATGGCCCTTCGGGTCAACGGTAAAAGGATAACATTTCTTCGGACTAACACACTTGTGGAGAGGGGAAAATGGACAGACTTTTACAGTTGACAGGTGACTCCAGTCAACGGTAAAAAAATTGTCCTCAAGGTGCCCACTTACTACTCTTGCTCTCTAGTCTGCTTCCTCCCGGGTGTAAAAAAATATTAGATATGAAAAAGTTGAGATTCCATAAAAAACTGCACGGCGCACTGTCCAGTTTCAAATTATGTTTGTCACATAACACACACACGCACACACACACTCACAAGCAGACATCCGTGGGGAGCTGGCGGCGCAATACATGTACACACACATACACTAGATACATATTTATCATGTTTCAGCTGAATGTTTACACATTAAATATGTGAAGGGGTCCCTCGCACGCCTTTTTTTCATTATTAAATATGATTGTATATATTATCATGTGTTGAGTTTTCTTCCTTGGGCAATGGATTGAATTTGGTGACCTTTCTGGTCTTTTCAACTAAAAATGTTTGATAATGTAAGTCAATTCCATAGAAATCAAAAAAACCTATGGTTTATGAACATAATAAACTTTGTTCATACATGGTATAAATTCGTGTCCAAGGACACCTGGTTGGTTATCTGGTTGGGCAGTGGTAATTCTGTGACCACTGTCCTCTGTAAATGTGTCTTCCAAAGTCCATGGTTTTGTTTAGAATTAGGATCAAAAAATCTTTTAAGGACTGTAGGGAGATTGCCAAAATGACCCCCTCCTGTTATACCGCAACAACTTGAGAGATGACTAGATTCAAAATTTTAGGAAGCTATTAAATCGCTGTAAATTATTTTATTAATTGTTTTCTTCTTCCATCATTACCACTATCTCAACTGCATTTAATCATCAATAAGGAAACCAAAAGAAGAATTTGTTTAAATGGTAAATAATATTTCCCCCATACATTATTGTCTAGCATTTTAGTCAGTGATTCAACAACTTGTTCACTCTGCCCAGCTTGTCTTATCAAATACAAGATAAACACAAAGCTAATCTTCCGGTGGGTCATTTTTGGCTTCTCGACTTATCTAGAAAGAACTTTTTTCAATTCTCAGGCATTACGTACTGCATCTCTTCACTAGTGAAAATGGAAGAATTTATTTTTTATTCCAGAACATACTTACTATGATATTCATCGAATAAAATTTCATTTCGTGTCGCGTGTGTTCAACGAGAGAAGTCAGAAGAAGGGAAAACAAAAACTAACCAAGATTTCGCCACAGACACGTTCTCAGTCAGGGTGGTAACAATTTTTGGAAACAAAACTTTTCGTGCACTTCATTTTCGACCTCGAACGCCAAAAAAAAAATTCTCGTTTTGTTAGGATAGGAAAACGAATGGCGTAAAATTTTTATAGCAAAAAATTTGTTTTTTCTTTCATTTTTCTGCTTGTCTGACTTTACATCAGTGTCAAACCCAGATCTAGAATAAGGTGAACAATAATTTTGAGAGAAGAAAAAACAAATTCAAGAAGTTTGAGTAAAAAAAAATATATCATCAGTTAGCACGCTGACGTTCATTGAATTGAAAAAAAAAAAAAAAATTCGAAATTCGACACTTGAAATTACGAATACAATGTGAAACGTTGTGTGTAAGTTTGTAACAGTCTATTCTCCATTTGTTTTTCACCGTAACAGAGAAGGGTGGTGTACGTGTAAAAGGCTGATTTAAGCTTTCCATCTAAATTTAAAAAGACGAAATGTGTACTTTCTTCTTCTTTTTTTTTCTTCTTTTTTTTCTTTCTTTTTTGCATACTTATGCGTACATTTTTTCCTCTTTTATTTTCTCCGTTATTTACGCGTCTCTTGCTGTTTGTTTCGTTTTCACCAAACCAATGTGCTTACGTAAATGTAACGCGTAATTCTGTAAGTACATAATATAGCGAAATGTGTTTGGAATGCTGAACTCTTCGTTACACATCCATATTTACTCTCTCGTCAACGGCGCTAGAAGACGTTGTCGGTGAACAAACGCTTAAATGGAATACCAAGTATTCTACGGTGATTCCAAATATCATTCGGCTGCACGTTACTATTATACGAGAATTTTTATTAAACTTCGAAAAAGAGCAAAACACACAAATACACGAGCCCAGTAAGTAATACAGCTACGTTATATACGGGGATAGCGTACTATATCCAGTAAATACTTGCATAGGTACTTATTACTTACAGCTTACACGAAAAGTATACGCTCAATAACTACATCGTACAGAGGTATACTAGGTAACGTTGATTTTTCGTTTACATTCTATGAAAGGTCATAAGGGGATATGGTACTAAAATATTGAAACTGGGCTCAAATGTTGCATTTTACAGGAGCACGTCATATTACAAAGCAGCATCCATCTTTTATTTCCCATCATAGTGGTTGAAATTTATATTTTACCCCTAAATTTTTATAGTTACTTGTTGTATACTTAATCTACGATAATTGAATAAAAAATTGATAGTTCAAGTGGCAGAAAAAAATATTATCCTCTTCTGAAGGGTAGTCACCCTTTGTGGTAGGTACGAGCAACCATAATAAGAAAGAACTAATTTTTATTATTTTCAACGTTAGTTATTTGTTATGCGGGTTGCATAGCAGTTATATTACTTTCGGCGTATATTTCACTTTCTCGGATGGTACTTTATTTGGGTGGTCCTACTCTGAATTAATTTTAACAAAGTCGACTCGACACTCGTAATACTACCGGTTTCATGCAATGTAGATTGCACATGCACAGTGAGGGTGACCCACTAATATTTGATTCACTTTTCGCTGGCTAATTTTCGATGAGTTTTTCGCTAGTATTCTTGGGATATCTGCGAATCATTACTGCAGTAAAATAAAAAATATTTTCATTTTCGAATGAAATTCACCGATTTTAGATTCGTATTGTTGAAATACATAACATTTTACCCATTTTGTTTCGAATTTAGTTTGTAAGTTGCTCGGTGAAACTGAAAGGGCCAATCCGCTACGTGCTTATTCCCAAAAAAAAAAAAAAATCATTTGGTGTGGGACTTTTTGGGTGAGTTTGGTATTTCGAACTCTTTTAGGTAATACGTAATACACTAAGAATTCAGAGAAATATTACTGATTAAAGAAACATAAAACAAAATTCCATTAAAAACATGGACTTGGCACATTTTGACAACTGTATTAGTTGTATTAAAATAAATCAAATTACCCAGTACCTGTTGTAAAGAAACATAGCGCATCAGTCTGTAAAAGGAACTGTAAATAATTATATTGAAATATGCTTATTATAATTGCGGTTAATATTAAACTGCTTATTGTTATGGAAACACTATAGTTGCGATCTTTCATATTCTAGAGCATGGAGATTATAAGTCGCTTATTATAACCCAAATTTGGTTATTATTGTCGTTTTCTGATGTGAAACATAAATTAACATTTGTTTTCTGCCTATTTTACTTCTCATTTTTGTTACTCCTCTTATCTTTCTCAAATAGTGTGGACGTAATTTTAATTACCTCGACGAGTAGACGTGGTTTCAAGCGAAAAACTTGTGGTCTTGAAAAAATTTAATACCCTGTCTAAAGTGAGTCAGACAAAAGTTGCATGGAACTGGGAGTTTTGCAACCATTTTTCTCCAAATTATCGAAGAATATGTAGCCTAATTCGTTGAGCTAACTTCACTGAATAATGAAGATTGTTTCAAATACCTTAGTATAATAATTCTTTTTATCTTTTATAATATAATAAATTATATACGAAACACCTACTTGTTGGCAAGATGCAAACAATATGTTGCTGATTTGTTTTTTTGAAACTCCATCACTCCGTGTTATGGGTCGCTTTATATTATAGACTGATTGAAGTCCCAATGCGATAACATTAAAAGGATTTGACTATATTCTATTTTTGCGTAATTTTGGATTTAATATGATTTTTTTTTTATTGTTGGTTTTTTCAACAGACTTAATATCAAATTGTATGTATAGTGAATGAAATTATCTCCTCGAGGATGATGAGGATTCTGGCCGCACATTCAGACCAGTAATTTTTAACCTGTGGTATGCCTACCACTAGCAAATATGTGAGTGTTTGCTAGATGTTATCCAAAATCAAATCAGATTTAGACATTGTGAGAGAAGACTGTTTGTGTAATTTTATTATTTTTTACTTTTTAATAGTTTAGTGAATGACAATATTCTCACAAATATCGAAACTAATAGCCTATAAAATCTGAACTAGTACGCAAAGTTTCTTGAAGAAGATAAGCTGGTAAGTCAAAAAAAAGTTTGAGAACCTCAGATCTCGACTAAGGACATTATTTTTGGAATTTTGTTTTTTAAAAACTTGATTATTGAACACAAGGATCTTCATAACGATAAAATATTGATATTTTTCTTTTTATAAATTCATAAGGAAAATTGTTTCAGTCACCAAGGTTGTTGCTAACTCATAAATCGATTTTTTGTTACACCCTTCCGAAAAGTACGTTTTTTCGTGAACCTTAATTGAAGGAAAAGAAAAATATTTTAACACGACATGAAAAAACATGATTTTGCCCTCGACGTGCTCTGAATGTTTACTTTTTGGCACGTCTCAATGACTTTTCCGCATGTCCCGATTACTTTTTTGCATGTGTCAATTTTCGATTTTTGCCTACTTTTTTGGCGTCGATGCTACATTTTTAGGTAGGCGTTGGAAAAAATAGTATATGACACTCGTACAAAATGGATGAATGCTACTTGTATGAATTTCATCAATCACCGTCGGCTTGTTCTGTAGCATAATCACACTTGTATCTCAAAATCACCAGCTTTTCGCACTACTCGTGTCACCGATAAAGGCTTTTTTTCTTTTTTTACTAAAAACATTTCAGAATAAGCCCGTCGAACAGATGCCTATCTGATTTTCGTAAGCGGCTCGTCTTAAATAATTCAGTATTGTTTTCAAAGGTTAAAATTAATGCCAATTTACGTCAATCAATTTTCATAGATGGTAGAAATATTTTTTCTTTTTTTCTCTTTTTTTTTTTTTTTTTTTGTACGCTAAATCTGATTTTTATTTTCATCCATCCATTCTCTAAATACCTATACTTAACCTTTGCGAATCGTTTTTCCTATCACAGAATTTCCAGAGCCATACCAGGTCTAAAGCTGATTCATTTTCGTTCGGTCATAAGTGACCGTAATCAGCAAATAAAATTTATGCCCCGCCCGCATTCAGTTGTTTGGTCGTCGACGTTTATAAATTTAATATCGTCAAATAGAACGTACAACTAATCCGTTCGACGAGAGATAATTTCATTTTCCAATTATTACGAGGGATGAAGAGAGACGCCGGTGGTCGTCGAGGAAAAATAATATCGTAATTTCGTGAGAAAATTTCCTTTTGTCGCTTTTCTGGTCGCAGCAACCACAAAAAAAAAAAAAAATGGGAAATAGGTACCTACGTCCTAGTTTTTATTATTGAATTCTTTCATAGTCTGCGTTAAAATGGCTAACTCTCTTCTTCATTTTTTTTTTCTCTCTCTCGTGGACTGAACAAATTTCTGCACGTTATAAAAGCAAATCTATAAAACTTTTCACGATATACGTATAATTCAAGCCGTGGCTGCTCTATATCTTCATCTTATACCACACCAATCCTGCGCTGCACTGCTATTCTCTTATTCCGTACTCATCCGGTACGGGGTATAGAAAAAATTCTGCGAATTGTGTAAATTCCAGAAAAGCCTAACTCGATGAGCGAACTTCTTCGAGATTACTTAATTTTCGTCGTGAAAATACCATAAAAAGGCTGCCGGTGTTAAATAGTGGTGTATGGCGGAAGGTAAATGGTAAAACGTGAGGCGAGGGTGCAGGGGGCGGAAGGTTGAGGTTGTGGGAGTTAAGTACATTGAAAGAATCGAGGAAGACGACGATGACGACTACGACGAGTCGACGATAATAAGGAAGTCTGTGCAGTTTTACTTTACTGTATAGGTTGGATGAAAGCTCTTTTTTTTTTCTTTTTTTTTGTAGTTTTTTCGTTTTTACTTCCCTTTTTTTTTTTTTCCTCTCTTTCGTTTTCCGGATCACGTGGTCTAACTGGTATTTGCCATTTTCGCGCATCTGTGCGGGGAAAGGTGAACAATATCGCTGGGGGATGAAACTATAAAAGAGAAAAATAAACGATCAACTATAAAAAGTGGGGCAACGAGCTGAGATGTTACCTTAGAACGTTGATTTTGTGCGCAAATTTTCGAATTTTCGTGTTTATGTTCTGTAAAGGAATGTAAATGAAATAAAATAAAAGTAGAATGAAAAAATCGTGGACAAAGTAGGAGAATTTTTAATTTTGGGTCTTTTCATTATATTACCTACGTTTAGATCGTCGCAGTTATTTTCGTATAGGTAGGCTACCTGCGTAATTACTCACTTACGTATTTATTATTGCTCGGCATAATGAATTATATCTTGAAACGTCAATGGTTTTTAACATTGGAAATGTTCAATCTGAGGTAAATAGCAAAAATATGACGTCATATGCAACGATAAATAATAACGAAGTTTACAACAAAAATTGACAAATGCTAAGTCTGCAACACAAAAAAAAAAAAAAATTTTAAACACAAAGTGATGAAATTGTTAGAAACTTCACAAAAAAATTGCGTAGGTAGGTTGTTCTTCAAATTCTAAATCCAATTCGCCAAATCTAAGAGGTTTTTGAAATAGGCTACTAGGTATCTGAAAAAATAAAAACTAGATAATCCATTTTTAAGCCTTCATTATATAGGACAGTAAGCTTAACAAAACGTGAAAACAAAATTCACAAAAAAATTATGATTACAAAATATTTTTAAGTGGAGATAATGTTTATTTAACAAAATGAAAATTAAATATGAAAATCATTTCCAACGAATCCTCGACTGCGCAAGAAATGAAAATCGTGTAAAGTTTTTGAAGTTCTGAGCAGTGTGCAGGAATAACTTTTCTACAAACGACACATCCACTCTCCGCCAACATTTATCAAATAACATAACTCACCTACATAGTGCGTAGGTACTGCACCTGTGCACTTGCCACAAAAAATGCGATGCCGAAGTCAGTGACGATGCACCTCAACTCTTTAGCCGTGAATCCTCAACTTTTTTTAAAAAAATCAAACATATTGTGGTCGATATTTGAATTGCCTAATTCAGGTAATATTCCAACCATAATTTCTTGGTCAATTCCTATTCAGCCGACCATCTATGGAGTGCGAAAGTCTAAATAAAAGCGCATACACAGTGGAAGAAAGGTTCCAAGAAATGGATCAGGAAAAGCAAATTTTTATGATATAAACTGTATTTCATTGTCAGATGGATTTACCAAAAAAGGGGAACCGAGCGCTCATGACATACTTCACACACACTCGACTTCGATTAGGTTTAAAGAAAATTATGACATTCTAGAATTTATCATTATAATCAAGATTAGACTTGAACAACTTTAGGCTGTGGAACATGCTTAGGCAAGGAAAATACAGATATATAAAAGAATAAATTAAGGATTTAGATTAGGAAAAATGAACAATATGCATATTACCAAATTTCAGATGGAGGTTCTAACTTGAATTGGATAAGCATGGAATCGCACGTCTGATCACTTCTTGCAGACAAACTTCGTAAATTTAAATCAAAATTGAAAAGTTGATACATTTTTGAGTGATAGTGTGAACTGTGCACAAAAAGGAAAACATTTTGATCAATTAATGTTAAAATGAAAATTGAAAAACAGTGCTAACAAAAGTCAGCAGATTAACAATCAAAAAGAAATGGTGGTCAAGACCTGAATTGCTAGCTAACAGTAAGTAGCTCCATTTGTAATTTTAACGCAAGAAAATAAGAAAAGAAAGGAAAGGAAAATAAGAAAATAAAGGAAAGGGAAATAAGAAAATAATAGGAAGTAATGTCCACATGCTATACTTCATATTTGACCAGTCAAATTCTCATGGAACGCCTTATAGTTTTAAAATCTTTAGAAAGAAATTGTGGTTTTTTATTTACAAGAAAAAAAAAAAAGCCAAGTACAATCCAATTTGATGGTACCTACAGCTAGTCATATGAAAAAATGAAAATAAAAAAAATTTCCATTACCCTATAAGGCCTAATAAACTCAGTAATAAACAAAATAAAATTAATTTGAAGCGACCTAGGTCACAATCAAATTTCAAAATTAAAATTTAATTTCCCAAGTGACAAAAAAATTTTTCATGAACCACTTTGTTAGGTCAATACTTTAGCCTACGTTATTTTCACTCCCACCAATTTAAATTCTCTCTCCCCGTTAATTTCACTCTCTCTACTCCAGCACTGAGATTTTCTTCTTGGTGGTTGTAACAATAAAAATATTCTCGCAACTCAGTACCATTTCTTTCTAAAACAAATTTCTCCATTTCCCCACCAACATTTTTTCAATCAAGCAGCAATTTCATACCCAAGCTGCTTGGATTAACCAGTGCTTGTTTTCCATACTGACAACGCCTATTTTTATTCAAGTCCTCCTTATAATTATATTTCATGCACATTCTCAAATTTTTTCATCATACATACTGATTGTCTTTATTATTGTAGTTTAATTTTCTTTTGGCAATGGTTTAAATCTCGGTGAATATTCTCGGTGTTTTTTGGCCATTATTCCCTGTTATTCCTCGTTATTCCCCTCGAATGATATTTTCCATTTTTGGTGTGTTCAATTAAATTTTGGTGCATGGTGTAAAGTGGTAAAACAAATTCTTGGCTAGGCTATGCGGGGCCAGGTTAGACTTTCTGTTCATCATTAAATTTGGTTGGAGGTAACAGTTTTGGTGTAGATTTGATTTGTGATGGATTGAATTTTGTGTATTTTGTATTTGATTGGAATTATTTAATTAGAGGTCGCATTCCACAATTTTGTGGCATTCGCAGAGGTTGCGACTAATTCTACTTATTCATAAATTCAATAACCACGCTCCAAATTGAAGGTAAAATACCACGGACCACTTTTTTATATTTTTAAAACCAACAAAAAAAAAATAGGTTGTGTGTAATGAATGGAACACCTTGTATGTATATGTTTTTTCAAAATTCAAAAACGTAATAATTATGTCCTTTAGCAAAACGAACGTTTTGATGCTGATGTTTTGCTGAATTGATGAGGCATTTAAAGCCCAATGTCCCATCCGAACTTAGCCATAGCCTTTACCTATCCCGCTGTCCATTTATAGGTTTTACACCTGTCTCACGTACGAGCCTTTATTAGGTACCTCGTAAGGTCGTGCGGTAATTCACAAATAATGTTCACCTCTTTTTTGTTTGTGCTTTCTTTCTGAATGCGATTTCTTTTCTTTAGGCTATTCATGTTTGCTAGTCACGTTGTATATAAAATGTCGAATGAAACTGCATAGCTCAGCTTCATATTGGCTTTTCAATTTGTTAGAATGACACGCCCTTATTAGAATAGACATTGTTAGGTATATATATATATATATATATATATATACATATAGTTCTACCTCTTATATCATAAATCAGTTGATTACTGGACGAAAGTAGGGGACTGGTTGATTTTTTTCTGCACTGCCTACCATTTACATGAAAGATGTTTAAGAGCACACAGATTCTGCACCACCCATTCACGCATACTCGACAGCATAAATGACAACAAAATTATCCGCATTATCGACCTAACCACTTTATGACAGACGCATTATTGGTTCCGATTTTCTGAACGTTAAGCCGTTGAAACGAATTTTCGTATCTTTCAGTACCAAATCGTACAAAGTGAGAGTCGTGAAAAATTTCGTAGTCTTTCAAACCACTTAGTCCAGCATCCACAGCGGGAAGTGACGGTACCGACTGTATGTTTGGCTAAAAAATGCTAATATGCGAAACATTGCGAAGGTACAAGAACTCGTTTGATAACGCTAGCGAAAGAATTGCGTTGAAAGATCCTCATATAGCATTAAATATGGTCCCATCGGCAGAGCCTGGGAGAGAAATTTCGGGTCCAGGAGAAATACACTGAAAGGGCCCTCTTAGCTCCAGCTGCAAGATTTGTCTTTGGAAAGTGGTTATAAATTCAGAAAACATTATTTCGCGAGAAGAGCGAGCGAAATAAATTTTTTACATACGTTTTAGTTCCTAAAACTTATATTTTAGTGGTTTTTTTTCAAACCTTCGGAAAATTTACTTCCAAAAACCTCACCATGGATCGGTTCTGACGCCCTTTTTCACCGTTTATACTTAAAAATTACAATTTATTTCTAAATTAAGGCCATTCCGACTCCCTTAAAGATGTCCGGGGCCCGGTACCCTTGGTACCCTCTCCCCCTCCCTCTCAAAGGCCTTGCCTGTCTGACGCATATACCGGTGCAGCCTGATGAGTTTATGGCTTAGATGTTGTAATTTTTAGATGACTTGCAGAAAGCCAATTTCGATGCGTCCCCTTTTACAATTTGTGGGTGTCATCAGCCTCGTAGCTGATCGTGTCGCCCGACCAGCGTCGCTCTGCTTCCGCTCCGTACTTTATGCCGTTGAGCCTCAGCACGATCGCCCTTTTTATTTCGCATAATTTTGCTCGATAATTTATCTCATATTTTCGGTATTATAATACGGGTACACGCCTTTAGGTTACAGGCTTCATTTGTTCGCGCCATTTTCCGGGTCCATTGTGAACGCGACCACACCGCGTTACCGCAGCGTGGCGTTAAAAGAATTTTATCGATTCGGCCGAGTAAAATGATACCAGATGCGAGTAAGAAGATTAACCGAAAATTGTGTAGTGGCTGAGATAAAACCGTACGACTATAATGGAAAAATCCACTCGAATAACGAAGGTGACAAAATATAAGCCTCGGTTTTTCGTCCACCTCCCACCCCTCAAACGCTACCCCATCCGCTTTCAGCGTCGTACGTAGGCCTATCGTCGTGTCGGGGGGTCGTGCCACTGAACTGTTGTCCCTACTGCACCCGGCGTCGCACTCGTTTCTTTTTAAACGGTGCGGCTCTAGGTAGCCGAGAAAATTGTTTTGAAAAATAACCATTTATTCCGGCGGCGTTAATCCACCGTTAATAACGGAAACGAGAAAAAAGTCTTAACGCGTGTGCTTTTGCCGAATTAGATCCAGACGCTGCCCATTCGACGATTCCAGCCCTCCCCACCCACATACGAACGAAACACAGCGGGCCCAGTGTTTCTAATTTTTTTTCTCCTTTTTCATCGCTCATTTTTTGGTTTATTTCGGAAAAGTTGAAAACAAAAAAGAAGGAAAACGTACGTTCAGTCAAGTAAAGTCTGTAGTAACCTGTACCCATTAAAAATGGGGTTTTCATTTTTGAAAAATTTTCAAATTTTTGCGAGATAAGTACAAAATATTTATTTGATTACAATACCTAGTCGACAAAAGAAAAAGTTACAAAAATAATTTACCAAGTTATTCTTTTGAACTGGAGATCATTAGTAATTTTCAAAGCGATAATGTCGTTATCTTCAAAAAGCTAGTAAGTCGCTTTTTGCCAATTTTCAGAAGACAAAAAAGAGAGTTTACACGGAAGTGTGAATTCAAGAAATTAACTAAACTACAGTAAGTATAAAGTATTGGAACGATACTCTGAAGGATGTAGTTAAGTTATGAGCGTAACTTAAAGAAGTGAGTAGGCTGGATGGTAGAAAAATGAAGGGAAAAGAGAAGATTCCATAATAAATCAAGTTTTAGCAGTTAACCTCATCATGTTTTGGCACAAAATTACCATAACATGTCATTTGTTTGCATGATGCAATCATACTGTTGTAACAAACGCAAACTTAGTGAGAAAACAAAGACATACCTAATCAATTTTTTGAACTACCTATCGTGGTATTGGTACACAATCCACTACGCATCTACAGGGTACAGTATGTTTGGAAATGGTGCAAAACACCCGAGTCTAAACTGGTTTAGGGGCAGTTTCCAGACAGTTACACTTTGGTGAGGAGGAGTGTGATAATGAATTCTACTCATCTGATAGACGTTGAACATAACTAGCGAATCACGCCACTGTAGTACTCACTTATCAGTTTTTGGGTAATTTTTGAATTCCACTTCGAACATAATTATCATATTTTTTCTAAATCAAATTTTGATGACTGAGAATGATGAGTGGAGTTATCAACTTTTGCCTAGTTATAGAATGGGTGGTCCTCTATCATACCCAATGCTTAAATCAAAACTGCCAAAATATGACATCACATTTTCAAAAAAATGGCACTTAATTATTAGAGTAATTGATAAGGCATATTGTACGTGGCAAAAAGTTTTGTACTTATATTTTAGGTTCTTGAAAAGTGCCGTTGAAATTCAGAACTAAGCTTAACTCAAAAGTTGTAGTTTAGTGTGAATTTTTTAAAGTGAAACTTCCTTGCACTGGGTAGTAAACTAGCAAATCCTATACCAAGGAGGCGTCAAACTAGAATGAGGGGCCATCTATGCGGCCGAAGACCCCTCGGAAAAATACTCATGCCGCCTATTCATTAAGGACAGAACGAACAGAAGAAGGTACTTAATCAACTTGGGAGCAGACCTGAGCATATTGCCAGTTAACAAAATCCAAAAAGTACTCCCTCCAAAATACTATCTCCATACTGTGAATGGTCAAAACCTTCCAGCTTACGGACTTGAAACCAGCAAAGTTGACATCGGACTCAAGAAAATCATGATGTGGTCCTTCACGGTTGCAGATGTTCCAAACCCGATTCAGGGTGCAGATTTTCTTGCACATTTTGGCCTGATCATTGAACTCAAAAATGGCAAATTGATTGATAGTGAATCTAAACATTGTGTGGATGGCAAAACTCTAGCTTACAGACTGGACACAAATATATCCAGCTGTACCAAAGTCGACGGACAACTCTTACGGATCCTGTCTGACTATCCTTGAGTCACTCAACCATCAATTCGCAGGTATCCTACCTATAAACATGACACTGTTCATTATATAGAGACTAAAGGACCACCTTGCCATGCTAGAGCACGAAGGTTACTGCCTGACAAACTCAAAGTGGCATGGGAGTGCTTCCATTGCATCATCGAGGAGGGTATATGTCGCCCCTCAAAAAGCTCATGGAGCTCCCCTATCCACCTGACAAAAAAGCAAGTGGAGAGTGGCGAATTGTTGGAGACTACAGGGCCTTAAATGCCAAAACAATTCCTGATCGCTATCCAGTCCCCAATATAATGGACTTCAATGCAAATATGAAGGGTAAAATGATGTTCACCAAAATTGACATCAACTCGGCATTCCACCAAATTCCTATGGCTGACCAGGACATACCAAAGACAGCGGTTATAACCCCCTTTGGACTATTCGAATACCTTCGAATGCCGTTTGGACTTTACAACTCAGCACAAACTTTCCAGAGATTTATCAATGGACTGTTTAGGGGATTGCCATTTGCATATGCCTACTTGGATGATATCTGCATTTGCTCTGAAGGAGGTGAGCAACAGCACGAAGAGAATGTAAGAGCCATCATACAGCGTATACACGCTGCCGGGCTTACTATCAAAGTAGGTAAAAGCTTATATGCACAGACTGAAATTGACTTCCTCGGCTACAAAATCTCGACCGAAGGCATTTCCCCCTTGAAGACCAAAGTAGAGCCAATATTGAACGTCCCGAAGCCCTCAAATGTCGCTGAACTCAGACGTTTCTTGGGGATGGTGAACTTCTATAGATGTTGCATGAAGAATGCAGCAGCTGAACAAAGTAAGCTGTTTGCACTAATTAAGACAAGTAAAAAGAAAGATAAGACTACACTTGAATGGAATGAAGAAGCCGAACAGGCCTTTGAGAAAATCAAAGATACATTGGCAAATGCAACTCTATTGGCTCATCCAGTTGAAAGTCTGCCATTATGCGTGAGTACCGATGCATCTGATTTTGTTATTGGTGCAACCCTGTACCAACTTGACAAAGACAACAAAAAGTTAAAGCTAGCTTTCTTCTCGAGGAAGCTCTCAAAAACAGAAAAGAATTATAGCACAAACGATAGGGAATTGCTCGGAATTTTTGCTGCGTTGAAGCATTTCAGGCACCAATTAGAGGGTAGATGTTTTTCTGTGTATACTGACCATAAACCCTAACATATGCCTTCACACAAAAAGCAGAACCGGAATCGCCGAGAAGAGCACGACAATTAGACTATATTGGTCAATTGACTACCGACATTCAGTATATAAGTGGAGAACTTAACACTCCAGCTGAAGCCTTGAGTAGAATCGAAGCTATCTCGGCTCCTGTCCAATTGCCTTATGCTGAAATAGCTAAAGCACAGCTTAAGGATGCAGAATTGCAAGAGTTGTTATCGAATGATGATACTACTCTCAAATTGAGACAGAGAAAAATTCCCGGTACGGACGTTTTATTAACATGTGACGTCAGTACAGGTAAGAATAAGCCATTTCTACCAGTAAAATATCGCAGGTTGGCTTTCAACAGTGTACACAATCTGTCACATGCTGTGCCAAAATGTAGTGCTAATTCAATTTCGGCAAGGTTTGTATGGGCACAAATGAAGTCTGACTGCAACAAATGGGCTCGCAGTTGCCTGAACTGTCAAGAATCCAAAGTAGGAAGACACACTCGCTCGCCCCTCAAATCCTTCAAACAAACAGAGCAGTTTAAAACTGTACATATGGACTTGGTAGGCCCATTGCCACAATCTCAAGGATACAGATACCTCTCGACGATAATAGACAGGGCAACCCAATGGCCAGAAGCAATCCCTCTACACGAGATGACAGCCCCTACAGTGTCTGCAAGGTTATATGATACCTGGATTGCGAGGTATGGCGCACCAGAAGTCATAATTACGGATCAAGGTTGCCAATTTGAGAGCTCACTCTTTAAAGAGCTGTCCAATAAGCTTGGTGTTCAACACAGTCATACCACAGCTTACCATCCTCAAGCCAATGGCAAAATTGAGAGATGGCATAGAGCTCTCAAAGCCTCTATCATGTCACATGATACAAAGAGATGGGTAGAAGTACTCCCTACCATCCTCTTAGGCCTTTGATCCGCCCTACAAACGGATACAGGTCACTCTGCAGCGCAACTAGCCTTTGGCAAAGAGCTACGCCTTCCAGGGGACTTCTTCACAAAATCGAAGGAAGTTAGCCCCAAAATTATGGTACAAAATATAAGAAATGATGCCAACAATTTTCTAGAACAGGCAGCTCGCCATGGCCAGCCCAAGATTTACGTCTCGAAACAAATCCATGTGAGGTACGGAAATAAACATTGCAACGTGCGTTTATTGTCAAACACAAAGATAATCTCAACCTTGTGACGTCACAAGCGGAGATTCCTTTCTAATAAAATTTGAAAAATATATTCTCTGAGTTTATTTCAGGCATAGCTTTGCTTAAACCGATCAGAACTTAAACAGAAAACTTGCATACAGCTGAGAATTTTAAGCGCTATCCCCTCTACATGCTGATAAGAAGATGCGAAAAAGCTAAAACAAAAGTGTAATGGTACATCGAAAATAGCAGTAAATTCACCCGTTTTAGAACAGTCTAATAACTTGGATGTGTTTTCTGAACGATATTTTTGGCTCTCCGTTTTCCATCTTACCTATTCCAATAATACATATTGTTTTCATATAAAACAGATCTACTATGGCAAAAAAAAAAAAAAGTTGATAAAATTTTATGATCTTCACCAGCTCTTTGTTGTGAGTAAGAACCGAGTCAAATCCTAGAATTTTAGTTTTATCTGAGTTCTGCGAGTGTCAATTACTCAGAAAATTGATAACTACAAAAAATAAAAATTAAGTAACTACAGATATTATTGCTTATCATGTTTGTAAGGACTACACAATAACACCATCATACAGTTAGAACAAAGCTTTTCATAAAAATTACACACATAGTTAGATTAGAAAGTTCCGCACTTTTACAGTGCTTCTTGAGACCGCTCTTAAAACTTCTTTGATTCAAACTCACGGCAACAATGATTAAATTGTGTCCGTTTGAAACAGCTGTAAATTACAAAGCATAAATATAAAATTTCATCGCACCCTATAACGACACAATTTACTTCACCTTTCTACGCCACATTACCCTTTGGACAAAATACTGAAATTATCGCATTCGCCCCCGTATAACGTAATATAAAACGAAGGATATTATTTTCAGAAGTTATAAATAAGGCGAGTACTACAAGGGTGAAATTTCCACTTTTACATTCACTGACATCCCCTCAGACCCTAACCGTAGTGTACATTCCCTACGCATAGTTACAGTTGGTCCTAAAAAGTTGCATGTTAAGTTGGTGCGACCGAATCACCACCCCCGAACCGCACACACAAGCACCCCCTCCGCCATTTCCACTTATAATACCATCGCTGTGCTGTGAAACTCTTTTCCTTGTATGATAAATGACATCAACGTTGCCAACTGAACTATAACAAACGATGATAAATATTTTTTTGTACTTTTTCAGTTGTATGAGAAGTAGTGGTACTAACACTGGTCTGGTATCTCCGGTACTCGTTGATAAATGTTTGTAAATTAAGCGTTTTTTTTTGTTTTTTTTTGATGTTTTTCTTTTTCTATTTTATTTTTGGCTGTTATTTTCTTTTCCCCCAAGTTTTGTGTATCCAATTTGTCTCATTTCTTGTACTACTGATATCTTGTCTGGTGATACAGACATGAACCAAGTTTATAAATCAGTGTGGGTATACGTAACATCTGCGAGCAGCTGCAGACCAGAAAAAGGTGACTTTTTGTAGGCTTAAACCTTCTCTAATCTCTTGACCTCTTGGAAAAGGGAACAGAAGCTGAAGTATGTACCTACTTAATTCGAGATGGTGTATACTATACGTGGACTAATATACTTAGTCAACAACCCTTCGAGGCATTTTGAATTCCAAGTCAGTGGTTTTGGTGCTCTCGGATCTTTTTGAACTCTTAAGATACCTCCTACCTATTACTCGATAACATTTTTACTATACTATATCTTAGTACCGTACTTAAAATGTCGCTGTTTATTGGCAGATTGGTGTTATGCTATTATTTTAACTCATTAATCTCTTACTAGGTATTATTCATTTTTTGTACTTCTCTTTTTCGAACTGGTCACTATATTGCATCATCAATATTACCGTTCTACTCGTCGTTTTTAAATCGTATACTTAAATTAATTTTTGTACATTAATGACTTATTAACTGCATCGCAATAATAAGCTTACAAGATAACAATCAAATGGATCTAGTCTAGCAAATTACTTCCAGCAGACTAGATAAATCTTGTTAAAATCTCTGTGATATTTATTTGGTAAAACTACTTAAGAAAAAAAAAGAAAAAAAAAGAAGAACGATCATTTTGAAGTTGAAATTTTTGAATCATATCTTCATATTGCATTATGTTTTTATGTGTTGTAATCACCTTTTCTGTTTGTCTTTATTCTACAAGATTGATGTCATTTCTAGATTAGGTAGTAGGTAGATAGGTACCTACATACCTGTGAGTATTGTAGGTTTTGTTATCCGGAATGCAAGAAAAGCAAATTTAAAACACTAATATCTAAACAAAAAAAAAAAACGTTTATACCAATTCACTTGAATGAGAAAGGCTAAACCTGAAAGCTGAAGACAATGTGTGTTGCGGTCAATATCCAAGATGGCAATCAAAAAATAGGGCCATAAATTTTGGATTTTTATATGTCAAACAGTCAAGCAGCAATAACTTTAATTACTTTTTTTTTAAATCTTAGCCAAACTGATGCACACAATTTGACAACTAGGGCTACTTTTTTCATGTATATTTTGTATAGTTTTTCTTTTAGAAAATCCGCCAAATCTTCACAACTCATAGTAATTTGAGTCCCACTTTATTGGACATATTTTGACATATTTTTCTATAAAAATAATAAAAATCTATAATTTGATAAATTTTTGACATATTTGGAAATATTTGGCCACTTTTTGGCCTTTTAGAGAATATTTTGTTCTTTAGTAATGTCAACACTGAAAATTATTAGCTTTTCATGAAATTTTATATTTTATCGATTGTCGTATTGAGAAGTGGAAACTTCACAAGGAGCGCTAAATTCGCTTCATATTATCAGAGGATGAAAAAAGGACGATGTATTTTTTCCATATATTTTGGCATGAGAAAAGAAAAAAGTTTAAATTGATTTTATGCGAATGGGAAAGACTTTTATATGGATGATTACTAATCTTCAGAGGATAATCTTTAAATCCTTGACATTTAAAACGATAAAAACTCATTTTAAAGGAAATTTTCGCTTAAAGAACAATACATTTATACCTATTATCATCCATTATTCTGTTTTTGGCTGATTATTATCTTCGCCACCAGAGCGCGTATCTTTTGCTTTCACTTCCCAATCCCTTTGAATGAAAAAAAAATTTATTATTTTAAAAAAAGTTTCTATTTCTAAATTATTAAAATTTTTTATTGTCTATTAATGAAATCTAGATCTTTGAATATTGCGATAATATTATTTAGCTTTAAAAATTCTGCGCTTTGATACTTATATTTATTTCAGAAATATTTTGACATATTTTACATTTTAATTAAAGGCAGATTGTTGATATATTCAGAGATAGGTATCAATAAAGGAATATTTTAAGTATGGGCATATCTCATCCTCTTTGCGGCATAAAAAAAGTGCCCTAGTGATGATGTAACACTGAGTCATTGTACCTATTATTCTCATATTTTGATGGGTACAGGCCTACATAATATTCTAACAGGTATTAAGGCATATCATATTTTATGAAATGATAGGCGATGAAACAGATTTTGAAGATAAACTAGTGAGAATTTACCATTATCATGTACGTAAGTTTCTAGAATTTATTTTTCTCAAACTTGTTTCAAATGGATCAAACCCAACACAAGGATCTGTGAGTTGATTATTTTCGTACAATGTACTAATATTGGTGGAAAATAATTTTTTGTATAATTTTAGATCATAGGTAAAGGATTAGACAACTAGTCAAGTGCTCAAAAAGAGAAGTCAAAATCTCCAGAACAGCCTTCTATTCAGTTTGCTTCCAGTTTGTATGAAAAGCTGGTGGCTGCTATCAGCAGTTCTTGATTCATTCTGCATTATTGTTGTTTTTATTTAGTGTGAACTTGGCAAATGGTAAACAAGCATCTGTGATCAGACAAAGAGGAAGTTTTTTCGGGTGTTTCTGGTTGTATTTGTAAATAGGCGATAGACAAAAAGTACTCGAGAGAATAAAAAATAAGACTTCTGCCCATTTAAGCTTTTTTTTTTTTTTTTTTTTTTGTTTAATGTAATAAACAATCTGGCTAATTCACTTCGAAAGATACAACGTGAAAATAAAACAAAAAAAACAATAATGAAAAAAATAAAATTACAAAATAAATTTTCACTGATATAAGAATTTTAACATGGGTTTCCCGGGTGAAAGTTCAGGTCATTAGCAAGGAGCCTTGGAGAAGCTCACAAATTTGATGATTTAAATATAACTACATACCTACAACACCACCCTAAAAACACCTATTATTACCTACATGTTAATACAAATAAAATTATCTTCTTTGACTGAACGTAGACGCTTCTAAATGGTAACGTCTTCTGTGTATTATACAGATGGAGCATGGTGACTGGGATTCCATAGTGATATGGCTTAAGGGTGTCATTAAAAATCCAGTATGGCAAAACAAAAGTTTTTGATGGAAAATATATTAAATAGATACACTATTGATTCGATTTGGTTTTGTTTTGTGATTTCACAAAACCATTCCATTCACCTATGTATCTGAACAGACAATGAAAGCTGAACTTGCTTCAGTTGAGTACCTACTGTCGGTACATTGATTATTGTTCAATCACTAGTTGGTAACACTGTATCGACATTCTCCAGTTCCTATTCAGTTGCATCGTCAATCTGTTCAGTTTGTGAGTTGTGTCTGTTCATGTTAATATCTCTCTCATCATTAAAGTCTTTCATTAGTGCGGTACTTGTGTTTTTCTCATTTATTTATTCTCCGGTGTAATAATTAATGTTCGTCTACTCACATACTTCAATGGACTTCAAGACCCTGGAGTCCAACACCTACCTATCTCATTATACTGCAGATAAACAAAAAAGTACCTACACTACATGATTCGGTATCGGGTAAGATTTTGCAACGAAGTATATTCACAGGAAAATAATCCAAAACTAATTTGTTTCCGACTTTCACCGATCCGCTGAAACGTATAGCCTATCAAAAGACGACTTGTAAAATTATTTAAAATTTGAAAAAGCTGCTACCATTTTGTAAACCCCTTTGGATGCAAATTAATCTGACTTACCCTCTTTTTCTATTTTTTTTTTTCATACATTTTTTGGTTGAAACGATCTAAATTATGAGGCAAGATAAGAATCATGACACATTTGAGTAGCAGAAAATTTGTCGCATTAGTCGATGATGGAGAGAGGCGATACGACGAAATATTGGATGGAAAAGTGTTTTTTTTTTTTTTGAAAAGTTAAAAACAGTAAATTTTATGAGAAAAGTTCGTTATAATTAGAAGCTAATTTGCTTGTTTTAGGAATGTTTATCTTTTCTGTATTATATATATAAAACACTATATACTGTGTACATAATAATATACTTAGTAGGAATCGATAGTAAGCTCTGTAATATATTCGAATACGTTATTAGGCTCTCCAAGTCGAAAGCAATTTAACTTTTCGACGTTTCGCGTATGAATATTTACGACATTTGTGACGAAGAGGATTTTATCATCGGTTTGAAGGTGGAGGTACCTCAGCATTATAGTTTCAGCTCTGCCAAGTTTAAGGTTACGGTGGATGGTGGCATATCAAACATGATACGAGATAGCAGCCGACGATAAAAACATAACCTGGAAATATTTTATTGCTTGGCGTCGTAGTTTTGCTAAAATTGTGTCTCCTGTCGGAGGTATTATATTGTATCCTATTTATCGCGATGCTGTGAAACTTTTCCTGTCGACGTGGCCCATTTTTCCTTCTTGTTTTGCACCAAATGGCATCGACCTTATTTGCGTCTTATTCAGAAGCACACAACGAATTTTCACTCCTACCAATGGGTGTCTTTATAGCAATCTTCATGTAAAAGACGATATTATTCTACATAATATACAAACAAGTTTATGATATGGTAGAGACATTATTATTGATTATATTTTCCATTTAATATGTTTTTTGGGGACTTGGTTATGTGCCCATTTTATCCAGCGTCTGAAGGATAATATATTCGATGTCCGTGTGGAGGAGGTGATGGTCGGTATCCTGTAGCCAGTGGTCTACCAGCATGAATTTTTCAATCATATAGTGGAGCACTAATGTAACAATGACAAACAAACCACTATTTTGGGTCGGGAGTGTGACAGCCTCTGGTCTCAAACTCACAACCTTTCTATTGCAGAGCCCAACACCTAACCACCATTCCACCAAAACCACTATCTTAATTAGTACAGGTAGCAGGTACGACAGTAAATAGCTTGGGATATCATTTACTATTTCACAGAACATTTTTCTTTTGCTAGAAGTGAAAATTTTATTTTCATTGACAAAATTTTCTAGACAAGCAGCTTACTATTACCCTTTTTTTTTGTACATTTTTTGCTGCTCATCACGCGTTGTTTTTGTTCCTTATGTAGGCAAATACACACTTTATTCTCTTATATTTCTATGTATATGTCTGCGATGTAATTTTATAATACATGGTACTATTTTTACAGGTTGATGTGTTGAATTCTTTCGTGGAAATGCCCATCAGTTGTGTTTTTAACCTAGGCATCGAATTCTAATTATTTCGACATGTAAATACCTACTCCTAGAAACGTTCCAAGGTACGTATAGAGCCAAAATTTTCCAACTTTTTAATTATATCAGCGTAGATTAAACTTCAGGTTTTCTAATACCTGGTAAGCTGTGTGGGTCGGATAGTGCTGATTCTGAGGGCATTATCCAGTGTAGATGGTTTAAACGAAGGTTCTCTGATTTTTGTTACATTGAGTTTAAAATATTGTTGGGACTGCGAGTAGTGGAAGCCTTATGACCCCTCTGGAATACCACTGTTGTTAAATACTCACTTTTTGGACGCAATATTTTTCTAGTAAATTCCATAATTTCACTATAAAATTCGGTTTTTCTCCGGAGATAAAAATTTATGTTCAGCTATTTGGTTTCAGTATAATTATTGGTATTCCAATAAGAAAAATTTGCTAACTTATATATCATTGTTTGATTTACCGTATCAGTGGCTGTGGATATTGTTCGTATCTATTACTAGACAAAGTTATATGTATTTATGTTTCTTGTGACCTTTGCATCTATGAATAGACACCTAATTGTGAAAATCAAATTACACAAAATGAAACAAAATTGTTTTAATTTCCTGTCCTTGAAGCATTCTTTGTAACCAATACGATTTCATTAATTTTGATTCATTTAGCTTATAATATTTTGGGGAAAAAAAATTGACAAAATTGTTTTTCATGAAGTATTGTCAGTTAAATTTCAAATTTCCCCCAATTGTCGGTCTCACAATCAGTAATGTGTCACTTCAATGTTCAAATAAATGTGCCCAATCATGAGTATCAACTCGGTGCTACATAAATTGATATTCAACTAATAAAGTTGATGCTCTAATAATATATATGTATGTCTTAAAAAGTTTCAAAAGTAATTACCTATGGGATCAAGGCAAAGTCTCTTGGAATTATATTGTAAAAAGCATAAAAACTCATGTACGTTACAAGTTATATACTGTACAAATTGGTAAATTATAGCTAATGAGGAGCATCAAGCTTTGAAAATTTTGTGAAAACCAGGAGTAACGGGAGAAAGTATGGTGAAGGGGTGATTTACCTTTCCCTAGCTCAAAATGTTAGTAAAATTGAACAGTTCTCATTAAAATTTAAAGTACTAAACGAGCATGTTGAAAAATGAAATATAATAAGAAAGTCTTTTTTTGTCATTTCACGTTAATATCAAGATTGACAAATTATTCCCTCCCCCCAGGAAGTCGCCTAACATGGAACCTGGTAAAGATATGTCCAATAATATAGATCAAACATAACCCGATCATAGTCAACGAACATGGTTAGTGACCATAGGCGTCAATAAAAACCGCCTGCTGCGAGCCATTGATCATGGATATCGACCACAATTACTGATCATGACTATTAAACACAGCCACCAATTACATAGCCATTGACTACTTGACAACTAAAACTATGGATGCACCACAAACAATAGTCATTGACAATAGTCTCCACCTAACTGACTTTCAGCACGCAGACATTGACCAAAAATAGTCTGATCATAAATAACTACCAACCTTATAGCTATACTAACCACAGTCTGCACCTGCCACAGCCACCAAACGAGTCACTTACCATAGGTACTGACCATAGGCACTGACCATAGCCACTGATCAAATGGTGACTACTAACCTCATCAACCTCTCATTTTTAATTTAGAGTCCAATTCGTGACTTTTCCGAGAATCTATAGTTATAAAGGAAAGTACGTACCATGTGACGTTGTTCATAAAAACATAAATATCAGGGTATTCAATTTGTTAGTTTTCAGAACATTGGAGAGAAGAGTATAAAGTAAGTTACTCGGCACATTTTTCGGCAAATTTTTCCAGCAGTAACGAGAAATTGTTCACATTATTTTGCTACGAACACAGATTCTCATCACCTTTTTCAACGCAGTTACAAATGCAACAACGAATATTTTAGGCACGTTCATTTGACTCATGGAATAAGTGATGCTTTGCTCGTGCACTGTTTGAAAAGGGCAACGACATTGTTTATGATTTCAACGTAGCAAGCCACGGTTCGCATAACGGTTAAGTATAACGACTACCCCTTCCAATCCCCCACAATAATGATAGTATTAACCATTCATCCAGACGTAAATGTTCCAAAAAACCTGAAAAATCTGCAAAAAAATTTCTACAATAAAAGATTGTCCTCGAACTCGTAAGCTATATCGTTTTTGTCGATACGTCATCGATAATTCCGCCCTTCAGTAAGCTATCCATATATTTCTCTATTCTCTCTCTCACTATGTGCGTTTCCAGCCAAACCAGCGCACATTTGCCACGCATAAATTCGTCGTATGCATAGCCGTAAATTGGACGCACGTCTGTAATCTCGTGGCACTCGGTGCATGCAGTAGTCAAATTATCTATGAGGAGTATACACTTGTGAAAATCTACCATAACATTTCCCTGAGGAGAAATAAATTTCACGAATACACGACTAGCAATAATCTCCAACGCTGTTCGGTATCACGATTCAGTTGTTTCGTTTCTTTAGTTTTGTTTTTGGTTGATGGTTTTTTTATTGTTCATTTTTTTTCTCTTTTTTTCAAAGGAAAATTGGTATAGGTACCAGTTCAGAAATGGAGACTAGAAGTTAGCATCAGACTGATATCATTGATTTTTTTTTGTCTCTTTATTTCATGATCTCAATTCGAATGCATCGATCAATGGAGTAAATTACAAAAATCAAAATTTCATCGTCTGAAACCTCTCGAATTGTATTTTTGACATGATACTACATTAGTAACCAGACTGAGCGAGTAGGAGCAACTGCTTGGAATTGCTGTAAGTGTTGAGTTTTTCAACTTTTACCAAATTTGGCCGATCAATCGTTTGCCAGGCAAATTGACTTGTGACTGGTGCAGAATCACAACTTCTGGAGATTGCATCATTTCCTGGTTGCTGCGACATTATAGACACGAATTTCAGTAATATAAACTCTTTCTCTATACTTTTTTCACTTGTATTTTTTTCTGCCTGGGAACCAAATTTTAAAATGTTAGCCTAAACAAATAGTCATGTGGTAGGAAGGGGGTGGTTGGTTTTGCTGGTTCCTTTGGTGTTTTGTTGGTTGTGGTGCTTTCCCCTTTCAGTCCTAAAAACATATTTTCCTACTCTTATTCATGCAGGTATCTGTACCTCTTTTAATTTTGCATTTCTGTTGGTTTATTTGTTTTGTTGTGTGACTTTTTTCGATGTCACAAGATGGCCTCATCAATATTTGTTTGAATGATGATAATTATATTTTGTGAATATCATTTTTATGCAAGCTGTTGCCAAGAACCTACCTCACCTATGGTTGCTCTAATTACAAGGCCTATGAAGAAAACAAGCTTGTGAGCTGAAAATGCTTCAGCAAAAATTTCATGTTTCATCGTAAGAAGAGTGGCACTAATTAAATAAGTTTAGGTTTTTACTCTTTGTTTCGAATCATTTTTTCTGTGAAATTGAAGTTAGATTTATTTAGGATCATACTTTCGTTCGAAAGATATATTTTCTGCATGTACTTGTTTGTCAGATTTTTGGGCAAGCTCTTATTAACTCAGAATACTGGGGGGTATGAGATAATACAAAAATAGAAAATTGACAGTAAAAAAAGGTTTTCACTTTTTAAGGGACCAGACTGAGAAGGTTCCCAATCAACACATACTTCAGCCCATGCATGCAAGGCAGCTGACAACAGATTTGTTTTACTATTATGCTGCAACCCTTTAAATTCATGTTCGAATATTCCTTGAAGTATATAATCCCTGAAGTTTTTTTCACACTCCTCTAAAAAGTGTTACTCATCCGCATTTCTTGATATTATCATATTTTTTGAACTTTTTCTTCACTTTAAAGCCTTATGCTGAAAAATTTCTTACAAAATATTTATCTCTGATGAATTATTTAGGTAGAATGTTCCAATAGCTTTCAAAATATCATATTCAATTTTGAAAACTGGGAACTTATGGATACACCACAAGAGAAGCATCAAAAATACTTACCATGTATATAGTCCTTTATTTTTAATAATTATTTTCCATGATTCTTTTTTCCAGAATTTTCTTGATTTTTCGAGCAAATAATGATTAAACAAGGATCAAACAAGATAAAACAATAAGGTTTAGTGGTAAATTTTTTCAATGAGTCATAAAAAATAGATAAGATTTGTTGCGTTATCCAAAAAAAGGCAATAATTCCAAGAAGGGAGGTAAACTCCATTTGAAATAATTCTTCTTCCTCGTATGGACTCCCTTACTAAATGCAGAAGTTTAAAATGATTCGAGTAAAACTATTTGTGTTCTTCTTTGGAGAATAATAGACTGAATAGACAAGAATAATCCAGTAGCAAAAATATCATATCGAGATAATGTTCTCAGGACAAATCATGAATGCAATATTATAATGATGTCATAGTGGCAGCCCAATGTCCACTATAGTTGAGAATTATTTTTTGAAATGATAATATGAACTCCATTATGACGAGTGCATGTATGTGCACGTCATCTGATGATATGATTTGAATGTTTGCATCTTGAGCTACGAAATTACTACATCTTGTAGTGTATCAGAGACCCTGTGGTATGCTAATGAGGATGAACATTTCTGAGTCCCTCATGGCAATACCTGCAGTATTCACAGTTCAAAATCAGACCATGGACTTTGCAAAAAACACTTTCTTACATTGGACAGTGGCCACCGAATTATCCCTACCCAACCAGAATATTCTGTTGGGCGTTTGTTACTCAAATGTATACCATGCACGGACTATATTATTTTTATATCCAAAAATCAGGGACTCGATAAATTTTCATAGAGGTACTTACTTATTAACAATATTTAGCCTATGCTTAAAGAAAACATCTCCATATTCAGCCCCTTGTCCAGGAAGAACGCTAACACATTGTGGTAAAAACGATTGTGAATATTGAATAAAATTCATATCCATAAGACATAAGAGATAATTATGACGTGTGAACCGACAGCAATTAAATTCTACAAGTGAAATCAGTAAGAAAAATTAGACTGTCCGTTCAGATGAAAAAAAAAAAAAAGCGGGTAACAAAATCTTTTATTAAAAGACATTCAACGTCTTACTTAAAACTTCCATTAATATCGGTTTTAGCTACAAAATGAGAGAAAAAGGAAATGTGAGAAAAGACCAGAAATTCCATAGAAGAGATATATGAAGAAAAGGAAATGAGGACGATGAAAAACACCAGAAAATGAGGAAAACTCTGTTCTCTATTGAAGGGTCTATATTCAGACAAAGAGTATATTTTTGTTTATGTTATCATAGGTTATCATAAGTGTTTTTACAATGATGTTCTCTGTAGTGATGTTTAAAGAGGCAATTTTGAAAGCTTCACCAAGCTCTTTGCCACAAGGTATGAACTACTGATCTGGCAACCAGTGTTTGAATCTTTATAAACGAAAAGTTTTTTGCCAATTTGTTTTTTCATTAACATTTTTTTGTTTTATTTTCACATTATATCTTTGAGAGTGGATTACCCAAATTGTATATTACATTTAAAAAACAGTACCAAAAAAGGGAGAAGTCTGATTCATCTTGTACTGTGAAGCATATCGTACACTTTTTCTGATCACAGACACATGTATTTTCTATAGGGTGGGGGATCTCAGCAAAAGATGCCAACAGAAGAATAGGTAATAGAAAAAAATGAATTGTCTGTGGAAGTATGTGTGTGTAAGTTAGACTAAAATTTACCACAGAATATTATATTGCTGCCAGTATTGTCAAAATAATTTTAATTTTATTCTGTGATAGGTCAGATGCGTCACCGCTTTAAAAATTTTGCAGATTTGACCCCATAATACTTATTGTAGGTATGTACAATACCTGAAGATGAAGCATGTTCTTCTTTGTAGATGTATGTGTGTGAGCCAAGTTCAGTATTCAATTAAGCTATGTAGACGAAATATATAACTGTGAGCGCAAAAAGTAGTTTGTGGACTATACATCCACTGGCTAGTTTTGTCAAATATTGATATTTATTTGTATCGATACGATATCAATATTTGTGGGAAAATATCGATATTTTATAAAATTTGATAAAAAATTTTTGCAGATTGCTCATCTGAATTATTGTCTTTTAAAACTATGAAAATAAAATATAAATTTGAATTTTATAAATTTGAGGAAAAGAATAATGGAGGCAAAGTAAGTCAGGGTATTTACTTGACACTGTTGATGTAGTTTTAGATATAGATTTATGTGAACTATGTTTGAGAAATCTCCTCATTTTGAACTGGAATCAAGATCAAGTTATTCTTAATTCATAATTTCATAATTCATAAAGATCATAAATATCATCTATCATCAGTTTCAGTTATCACTCATTCACTCGTAATTTAGTCAATACCACAACCACAACCACAAAAAAAAAAAAATTAAAAATTGGCATTCAAAAATATCGATACTCAAAATATCAATATTCCTGGAAAAATATTGATACATATCTACACATATCGATATTTCTGACAATGCTACCACTGGCCCACTAGGTGGTCAAGGAGTGCATAACACACTCGTTTGTCAATGATCACCCATTGTCACACCTATCATGGACAAATACTTTTTGAAAAAAATTTTATTGGTAAATCTTCCATCCCAAAAAAAAAAAGAGAGAAAGGAAGGAGTTAGTTGTTGACGAAGACTAATTTTGTATGATAAGATGTTTGTAAGTGTCGGTACATTAATTATTGTTCAATCACTAGTTGGTAACACTGTATCGTCATTCTCCAGTTCCTATTCAGTTGCGTCGTCAATCTGTTCAGTTTGTAAGTTGTGTCCGTTCATGTGAATATCTCTCTCATCATTAAAGTCTTTTATTAGTGCGGTACTTGTGTTTTTCTCATTTAATTATTCTCCGGTATTACATTTAATATTCGTCTACCTCATACTTCAACGGACTCCATGCCCCCAGAGTCCAACAGTAAGTTGTACTAATGCAGGTATCCGTCGATTAATGAGGAATCTAGCTAACTTTTTGCACATTGAACGCGTATGTTTGTGACTCATTTCAACATCTAGATTTATTCCATTTACCGCTATAACAATTGGGTTAAGTCTCGAGTTCGTAGGCCTATGATCAGTTTCTTTACTTCATATTCTGGATAATTAACTTTATTTTTTTATTTGCATTATCTAAAAGTTCGTGCTCACGTCAATAGGCTACCCTACGAATCAATCGTCTCGAGAAGACAACCGTTTCAACAAAGCTGTAAAATTTTCGTATGAATTTCAATAATCTAACGTATCAAGTTGAAATGTGCTCGTCTCAGTTAGGTGACTATACGCTTCGATGCGACTCGTGTACATTGTGTAGAGAGTCTTAACCTTGTGGTCGTATTCACTATTATCGTCGAGATCAAAAATTTTCGAACGAATCACTTTGATACACGAAATTAGCAGCCCAAGAAAGAGTATATAGAAATTGCTTTAAAACTCGCTGGCTTTAGGTCTATACGACGTATAACAATATAAATTCTCGCAGACCCGACAAATAACACTGGCATAAAAGTTTAATGAATTTCGGTGTGCCTGGCAGAAGTTACTTTGTTTATCTGCCGGTACGCGTTTGAATGGCCTCCACGTTAAATCGTCGTGTCTCTAAATAGTCCGCCCCTTCGATGTACACGACCCTCAACTTTGCTTAGGTCCTCTCTCTGTGGCAACTTTAAGAGAACCGCGGAAGGGATGTTGTCATCTAATGGAATATATTTTTCATATATAAAAGTATTCAAACAACAAAGTTTATTCCTCTCGACACATTCTCTGTTCCATTTATTTTCGTTTCTCACTCACTTACTCGGTAGCTCACTTTGTTTCTCTTTCTCACGTTTTCACTTTCTCTCACTCTCTCTCTCTCTCTCTCTCTCTCTCTCTCTCTCTCTCTCATTATATAGTTGTCCGTGTGTTCTTTTATAATTATGTTTGGATGTCTTCTAAACGTATACGTTTCGGTTAAGATTGAAGTAGTTGGTAGAAAATCTTATTGTAAAAGAGGTGGGTGGATCGGAGCCATTTTTCACCTATCGACTGATTGATGTGGCTTTTTATAATTATTATAATTTAATTTTAGAGAGGTAAGAACACATCATCATATTAAATTATAATAAAAAAAAATCAAATAAAAGAAGTTGGTTCCAATGGGGACTCATGAAGGGTTGATGTGTAAACATAATAGTGTGGTTGTGAGTGTGTGTTGCGCATGCACACATCCACACACCTATATGCCAACAGTTACAATATGCAAGAACTACGAGTTACAATCATAATTCTCGTTTTAGCTCCTACTAGAGTACTAGACTGAGTGCCAAAATGTTTACAAATCAAAAACTAATGATGAAATCTATCGATTGGACAAGAAAAAAATTCAAATAATAATCTAAATCAATATAAATTGAAATGAATCTCGAAGTATTTGTAGTCCGGTAGTTGTAGACATTAAAAAGGAAAAATATCGAACAGAGATTAAATTTGATACGTATAATTATTAAGGACCTCTCCCACAATAATGTTCTAGATGTCCCCATTGATTTAAGCGAAGCTTTCCTCTTGAGAGAGTTAAATATGGAGCAAAATTAGGTTTTATGACCATAACTTGGGAACAATGCATTGTACAAATAAATTTTAAAATAAAAAATATTCATACTGCATCATAAAATTTCTTGTAAGTACGACAAGAGGTTTCAATTCTGATCCAATAGAGAAGAAATTTGGTATGTGAGTAGCTTTAGGTATAATCTCTCGTCTTATTGCTTATGGTATAAATCGGTGGAGGAGTTAATCTAAAGGGAGCAAAAAAAAGTTATATTAATAAGGTTGAGAAGAAAACTCAATCATTCGATAGAGTAAAAATTTGGAAACTGGTCAAGTATATTTTTCAAAATAATGAAATCTGGTATTGATTTTGACCATTTTTAAAACTGAACCAACTCTCCTAAGAGAAAATCACCAAAACCGACAAAAACAAACTATAATTTTAAATGTCAAGCTTTTGTTCTTGACTACGAGAGAGGTTCAGGCCCCCTGGAACTTCGTTATCTCCGCCCTTAGAGATTTCACTTTGCAGAACTGAAACTGAACTAAAACCCAAGCCCATTTTTCCAATTTTTATCGATAATTCACAAAAAAAAAAAAATTGAATCCAAAATATTCGAAAAAATAGCCAAATAATATCGATAGTTGCAGATATCTGATAAACATATAGATAAATTGATATTTCATTGTTAGTTTTAGGTAAAAATTTACGAAACAATATCGAAATTTATTGATATCTTTTACAAAAATCACCATCTATCGATGTTTTATTGCCAAAATCCGGTTTTCCAGGAATTCTTTTGTTTTCCAGTTTTCTTGGAAACCACTGAACTGATAGGCATAAAACTTATATCAGATTTGCATAAATATAAGAACAATGCATCATGAAAATTTCAGCTCTATCTTTATTTTCGTATTCTAAAAATCTTAGAAAAACGACTTTTCCCGAAATATTTTGTGTTCTGTTCCAGTTTTCTCGGAATCTACTGAATCGATTGGCACCAAACTTCAGTATCCACTTCCATATGAAAACTATTTTTTGTAAAAATTTCAGTCCTTTCCTTTCGATAATTTTCTCAAAACATTAAATACGAAATTTTTTTCAGAAATTTTTTCTCTCCAGTTTTCTTAAAAACTAACCAGCTACTACATCAAGCATCAAACTTCTATCACACTTGCACCAACGTAAAAATTATCGACTATCGTAAAAATTTCAGTCCGATCCTTTAAGTCGTATCTTCAGAATCTTAGGAAAACATAACTTTTCCTGGAATTTTTTGTTTTTACGTTTTCTCAGAAACTGCCTATACAGAATTAATAGGTAGCTACTTTTCTCAATTATCGGCCTCAGAATATAACCTTACACACGCCACTGATTGAAAATTTTTTCACTAATTTATTTGGCATTGTTATTCGCGCTTAGGCCCGGTTATCCTAACTTTAAACTGTGGGATAAACCAATTTTAACTGAATAAGTCACGTAGAAAAATAAAGCTGAACCATACTCGTCGGTGGCTTAACTATTCGGTACAACCAGTACTTCGAGTAACACTCTTATTCTTGTGTGTGTTTGCGTGTGTATGTGTGTGTGTTATTTGATGATTAATCATTCTCTTACGATTGAGAATTATTGATTAACATTCGAGTTGCATGCGTAAAAAATCAATCATTACTACACACTGTTCACGCCAAGAAATGCACGACGTCATAAACCATACCCACACTTATTTGCTCGAAACACGCTGTTTGTTCACGATACAAAATGAGGCTTGTCACTGCGTATAACAATGGGCATCGATACCTTTTCCCGGTTCCCCAACCGACCAGAAAGTTTATAGGTGATTCTGACGTGACGCACTTCTTGGCGTGAACAGAGTATAGTGAATCCGAGTTTTACTCACGACTAAAATACTCGAGCAGCACTTTACTCGAGAAATGCTCTCTGGCATCAACTTACCACACATCAGGTGAATTTCCAAAAAATGTGTTCAAATGCACGAGCAACGATATTCGGCAAAACGTTGACAACCGTATCAAAAGATGACTCACTCAGATTTCCGATGAAAAGGCATCAGGATGACGTCATTCTTGCGTGAAGTATACCGTCGTTGGTGTCCGTGAAAATACCTGTTTGTGGTGGGGGTGAGCTACTGCGACGGTCAATTAGTATAAAAGTTATCACTGCAGGTAGTGACAAAAATATTTTCACAATTTTTTGTCAAGTACCTACTCGACTGGTACGGCTGTGGTCCGCAGGTAATGGATCGGAGTGCTGACACAAAATCGAGGATGTAACCTCAACAGAGCACGTGAGGAAGAAACAAAATTAAAATAAAAAAAAAACACGAACACCGTTTTTTCTATGCTTCATATAGTAAACTTTCGAAGGCGAACTTTTGCAATAATCACAATCGCTTGGGAAAATTGTTTGTACAATAAAAATACGTAAAAAGTGTCCGAATCTCAAAAATTTTACGACCAAAATAGCGGCCGAATTTCCGTTCGCTACCAAATCTTCCGCACTCCACAGGGAACGAGTGAACGAGGAAAAAAAAAAGAACGAATTTGCCTGTTTCAAAAATAAAATAATAAAATAAGGAAGAGACAAATAGCAGACTTTTAGGCTTTTAAGTGAAAATATTTCACAAAAAAAAAAATTTCCAGAGAGAAAAACAAGAACATTATTAAGATAAAAAAAAAAAGAAAAAAAGGGACGTTTACCGAAATTTTTTAACTAATTCGAAACACGAATTACGAAACTTTCAAATCAAATTTTGAGGAAATATTTATTTTTTTTTGTGTGGGTAGATAGGTAATTATGTTGCGAAAAATAACGATACGTATCGATACTCTTTTTGAAATATCGATATTTCCAATATAGATATTTCCCCCAAGAGTATCGATACGTTTTATTCTTATATTTTTTCTGTTTTACCTCAAAAATTCAGATGTTACAATGTGACCGAAATATTCGAACACAATTCGCCCCATGTTCGTAAGTTTTCATTTCTACAAATCTTAAAGATTTTAACATTTAACGATAGACGTAAATAGTCGAATTCTCATTGTATCGATCATTTATTAATGGATGTTGAGACCACCAATCCTTCTCCCCTCTCACTCCTACGAACACACGAACATATATCGAATACATTTATTTATATCTACTCGCGGCTACACTGATATACCACTTCCGCCGTTCACTCGTTCATTTCCATTACCGTTCGTTCATTACTCTGAAAATGTACTTTGCTTAAATTAATGTAACTTATGAAATAAACATTCGCTTCTTGGACGTAACTTCAATCAAATCTCTCTTTTTGTTACACCTCTGATCCTCAACCTCTATATGGTAGCATCGCTCGGTAACAGTCTTCGTACCTGAAACAGATTTTAAAAAAAAATACTAATTTAAAATTTTTATACTTTTGTGAATTTTCTTTTTGTGTTTAAGTCAAACTTTTAAAATTTTTCGTAAATAATTGTGTTTTTCAATTTTTTCGTAATTCTATTTTGTGTTGGGTAACTTAGTTCCAACTTACCAATTTTTTTTTCCTCGAGTCATAAAATTTTGTTCTCGAAAAATTTAATTCCACCTTGAATGCTGTAAACGTTCAATGAGTTTCGTCGTTTGCTGAAAAGGATTTGCCCTGCTTGTGTATAATCCAGCCAAGTGTATCGAAAATTCCAGGACTCGTCGATTGCTAAGTTGTTCAGGAACCCTGCTTGTGTTGCCTGAAAACTAGTAAATTCATTAGTGTCTGCCCTGCTTGTGTATGAACTAATTCGTCGAAGTCATCAATTGGAAGTAAATCGCCTTGAGCACTCACAAATTGATCTGAAACCAACGTAAAAGCTTCAATTCAACAAAGTCAAAATTGGTATTCATCGTCACAACTCAACTTCATTTTGGTATCATCTTTAAAACTCAAAAATTTAACTCACATCTTCACCGAAGTACGTTCAAAACAACCGAAGCCCAATTCAAACAGCAGTTCCAGAGTACCAACTTTATCAATTCCAGAAAAACGAACCTGAAAACAAAAAATCAACGGTTAAAAAAGGTATAACTTAAAAACTCTCTGCTGAAAAAAGGTAATAAAAAACATATTTTCATAATTTTTTTCGTAATTTTTTCGTATATTTTCGTGTTCAATTTCGTGTTTTTCGTGAAACTTAACTCTTTCGATTCAAAATTTAACCTGTATATTTGAAAATACCGTTAATTTCAAATAATTTTGGCCTTTTCAAAATTTTCCTAAGTACAAATTTTGGCAAGTCGTGTGCAAATTTTTGCAGCCACTTTTGTCTTGGAGTGTACAACTCGTGACGTATGCACGGCTCGTTTCGTTCATTCGTTCGAACTTGTACATTAACCTTTTGTTAAGTGCAACGAACCTACGAACGCTTATCTTCGCCCATTCATTAAATACGTTGGCGCGGTTTTTCAATTTCAAACCACCATTTTGTTGCAACTTGAAAATTTTTGCAGTTGCACAATTTTGTCGAAAATAATTAACGATTTTTTTTTTTTTGAATATTTCTCTTCTTATACGAACACCTAAATTAAATATTTTTTTTATCTCGAACACCATTAATCATTCATTCGAATATATTTTAAATATTTTTTTTTTTTTTCCTACTGTGAATTTTTTTTTTATTTTTCTTACGAGTTACCAGTAGAAATAATTTTTGTAATACCTGGTGAAATATTTTTTTTAAATCACCTTTCATTTTTTTTAATTTTCTACAAATTCATTTCGAATTATTTTGTGGATATATAATTTCAAACAAAATTTTCCCCTGTTTTCAATAATTTTATTCCTTTCTAATCTCCTCGATCTGAAGGTAGCTAATTCATTTTCACCCTCACCTTTTCATTTTATTGATTTTAATTAATCATTTTACTGAATATTGAATTCTAATACGAATTATTTTGGGTTAAAAAGTCTTGTTATTTTATTTTTATTTTTTTTTATTGGGAAGCGTCCAGTCTCATCTTTAACGTGTGTGATCTCTTGCCCGCAGTGGACCTACTCGAGACACACACAAGGACAATTTAAATACTATCGTTAAATCTACAAATTGTTTGGTTATCACAGGTACGGCAATCCTAGTCTTGCGGCATTTGCTGGGGATTGACATCCGTTTGTTTTATTTTTTTTTATTTTTTTTTTTTTTTTTTAAATTTTTTTTAGTTCAGTCAATTCATTAATTATGAACACTGAAAATAATGATAGGATCTCAAATGTTTTCCGTGGAAATGGCTATGAGGGATGGCGTGCAACCATCATCAGCACCCTTATAGGTAAAGGCTGCCATTCCACAATCTTTCCTACTGCTCGAGAAACTAGTTACATTTACACATCATCCGAAGAACGCCTAACATCTAAATGGCTTAAATTTTTCCAAACTCAGGAACGGGCCAAAGCCCACATATTCGAAAGACTTGACAAAAGAATCCTTCATCATGTCAAAACTTGCGACGTAGTTTCTCAAATTTTCGAAATCTTAGATGCTCGATACAGGAATCAAACTGCTACTAACATCATGGTCTTAAAGTCAAAATTTCAGTCCCTTCGCTTCGATCCAAGGAGAGGTACTATCCGTAGATTCTTGGAATATTTTTCATCCATTGTGGAAGAACTACGCGATGCTAATTACCCCCTATCGGAAGCCGATGAAATTGATCAATTAATGATGTCATTGCCCGAAAAATTTGATACTGTTTTCTCAGAATTCCGCCAATTAGAAGTAGAAAAACGAACTACTGTCAGACTCACAAAAATGATATTAGAAAAATGTGATCGAATTGAATATTCTAATAAAACTTTTCCCGGGTTTGATCAGCCCAAACCATCCTATCAACCAATGAATAATAATAGAAAAAATTTTAGAAATTTTCGAAATAATAATAATAACTCAAATTTTTCCAAACCAAATTACAACACAACGAGTTATTTAAACGATCACAAAAATAGCCAAAACAAACAAAATAATTATTCTTCAAAAGATAATGTATCCCAAATGGATATTACATGCTTCAGATGCAACAAAAAAGGACACATGTCAAGGACATGCCCTAATGAGACATCTACAGCTAGTAATACTCCACAAACCCAGAACCAGAACAGTAGCTCGAAACCCCAAATTTCAAATAACACGAACTCCCAGAAAAAGTCCGATGATAAATCCAATTTTCGTGTTAAATATTCTATGATGTTACACTCAAATCTTAATCATTTAAGTTTTGATGACATTGAAGATGAATTTCAATGGCCTAAACCCCCTACAGTATCAAAGTCCGCCCCCCCAAAAAACCAACTTCATACGATGTTACTAGATAATGGAGCAGATGACCACATGGTCAATGATATTTCAAAATTAAGAAACGTACGCAAAGTTGACAATTCTCGTAGAGCACTTTGTGCCAAAAAAGGCGTATTTGTAAACCCTACCCACGTTGGATCAATGTACGTTAATGTCTGCAATTCTAACGCAGAATTTTCCACTATTCACCTAAAAGAGGTATATTATGATCCTGATTTAAGCCTTGATATTTGGTCAGGAGCTAAAATCATGGAGTCTGGCATATTCAAAATCATAACAGACACAGATCATGCAGACATCATAAATAAAAACACTGGTGAAATTACTATAACCGCTCCAAAGAGAGGTTCTATGTACTACATTGATTACGAAATAGTTGATGAAGAAGAGGAAAATAAGGTCTATCAGGAGCTTGTGTGTATGCCTGTACCTAGTACGTCTGCAGAACAGGAAGATCAAATAGATTATCCTCCCCAAAATTTTGAAGAACTGAATGAGGCCGGAACAAGCAATCCACAAAGAGAGCAGGAAAACATTGACCATCCCCAAAATTTTGAAGATACCGAAGTGGATACGGTCAATCAGGAGATTTATTCCGAATCTGAGGACGAATTAAATGGAGAGAGTGTCGGAATAAATAGAAAGCACAAGAAAAACATAAACAAAACTAAAACTCTTTGGCATAGAAGATTAGGTCATCTAAGTGGCAAAAGCCTGAAAGCACTATCAAAAGTAGTTATAGGTATGCCCCAAAATTTGGTATTTAAGGACGATGACTTTGCCACTTGTGAAATATGTATAAAAGCTAAATCCACCCGACTTGGTCACCATGGCGTGAGGACTCGACCAACGAGAAGAATGGAAGTAATCTCATCAGACATCATGGGACCCTTTCAAGAGGCATACAACGGAGAAAAATTCATAATAACTTTTATTGATCATTACTCGAAATATACTCTTGCCTTTCCAATATTAAGAAAATCCCAGGCTTTCGATAAATTTAAAGAGTATTATCTATCTTTCAATACAAAATTTCCCAATGATCCTATCTCTGTATTAAGAACTGATCAAGCTAAAGAATACTCCGACTCCAAAATGACACAATTTTGCTCCGAAAAAGGAATCACATTAGATGATGGCGTGGCGTACACCCCCGAATTAAACGCAATAGCCGAAAGGCAAAACAGAACCCTGCTCGAAAGAGTTAGAGCCATATTATACGACGCAAAATTGATTTTAAATTATGGTCAACAATTGTATTAGCCGCCGCCCATATAATTAATAGAAGTCCGACCCGCGTCAATCTAGGGAACATGACACCCTATGAAAAATTATACGGTACTAAACCCGATATTTCCCATCTTCGAGTCTTTGGTGCTATTGCATATAAACACGTTCCCATTGAACAAAGACAGCAATCAGCAGTCAAAGCCAAGAAGAACGAAGAGGAGCATCTCGACCCAAAATTTTTGCCCAGAGCCCTTAAAACTATTCTGATCGGCTTTTCGAATGTAGGTTATCAGATATTAGATCCAATTAAAATGAAATCCTACAAATCCTGCGATGTTAAATTTGATGAGACGAAAACATTAGTCGACTTCACTGATAAACCAGAAGAACTCCAAGTTAAACCCTTAGAAGAGGAAATCGAGGCAATCTATAGGGTCAATGTGCTAAAACAAGCCTCATCTGAAGACTCCTTGTTTATAGAAGATTGCATGCCAGTAAGCTTCAGTGATATTTTCCAAAATCCTTTTAAGAAAGAGTGGCTTAAGGCAATCAATGATGAACTGCAATCTATGTCAGATCTTAATGTGTGGAAAATTGTAGATCGCCCACATAATATCAAACCTATCGACACGAGATGGATATTCACGGCCAAAGCCAATGACAGAGGAGTAATGTGCCCAAAAGCTAGACTCGTTGCCAAAGGCTTTATGGACAGATCCGAGTATACTATGACAGAGACCTATGCACCTGTTGTGGTGGATCTTATCCGTAACTAATCTATTGAATCTACAACTTGTTCAATATGATGTCAAAACAGCCTATTTAAACTCAAAAATTAAAAATGACATCTTTCTTAATATTCCCCAAGGTTGCAATGTCGAAAAATCAAAATTACTGAAACTTGAAAAATCCATCTATGGCCTTAAAACATCTAGTAAAAATTGGATTGAGTTACTGGATTCTCATCTTCAAACTTCCAATTTTACAAAGTCAAAAATCGACAGATGCGTATACACACGTAAAGATGACTCAGATGGCATTGCCTTCATGATAATTTACGTAGACGACATCCTTCTCGCAACTAATCGTCCAGAATGGGTTAATGAAATAACTACTCACTTTGAAACTCGTTTCACTATGAAAGTTGTAAACAACCCAACCCATTTTGTAGGTTTCGAAATAGAAAGAAATCGTGAATCACAAACAATTAAACTTACCCAAAAACAGCAGATCCAAAAGATTCTCCAGAAATTCAAAATGTGTGATTCAAATCCTTCCAAAACGCCTATGGAGACAGGCCTCAAGTTAAGCAAATCTGAAGGCACAGATAATAAAGAATACAGATCTATGATTGGTGCATTATTATATGTATCTAGAGGCACAAGGCCAGACATTTCCTTCTCAGTCAATTACCTGTCAAGATTCCAAAATTGTTCAGATGACACAAAAAAGAACTATGTACGGCGCATCATCCGGTACTTGAAATACACGATCGATCTTGCCATTGTCTACAGATCCAACTCCGAAGGCATATCAGCTTATGTCGATGCATCTTATGCCCCCGACATTGACGATCAGCCTATAAACATGTCTGAACTAGAAAAAGGAAAATCTATAACTGGATACCTCATTACTATGTATGGTGACCTGATAAATTGGGGCGTTCATCGCCAAAACATTCATGCTTCTTCATCCACAGCAGCTGAATTGATTGCTCTTCACGATTCTTTCGAAGATATAGAACTTGCTTGGCTAATAAATCGTGAATTCTTCTTAATTGACACTCCTGTAATTGTCTACGAAGACAATATATCTGTTATTCATGTCATCTCAGGCGGAGGACAAAAACGTCTTCGAGCTCTTATGATCAAATGTTATGGACTTGCTCAGGCCTATAACGACAAAATTTTCACATTCAAACAAATAGCTACTGAAGATCAAATAGCTGACTTACTAACAAAAGCATTATCCAGTAAGCAGCATATCTTACTTACTAGTAAAATCCTAGAATCCCCAAATTGTGATCCTTAAAAAAAGTCAACTCCCTTACCAAAATTTTGTCTGAAACACCACAAACACATTCTATTATTTTTATCTCTATTTGCATGTTATTTATCCTGTTACCTAATATAAATTATTTTTGCATGTTACCATATTTATTATATTTTATTCATATTTATTAATCAATATACTTACTACAAGCGTCCAAATTAGTTACCATTTTATATGTACACTTTTTCAATTTTTAAATTTATATTTTTATAATTTGTAATTAAATGTAATGAACTTTTAAACACTTTTGTAACACCCGCAGTCGTGATCGGTTCAAAAGATTGTAGGGGGGTGTTGAGACCACCAATCCTTCTCCCCTCTCACTCCTACGAACACACGAACATATATCGAATACATTTATTTATATCTACTCGCGGCTACACTGATATACCACTTCCGCCGCTCACTCGTTCATTTCCGTTACCGTTCGTTCATTACTCTGAAAATGTACTTTGCTTAAATTAATGTAACTTATGAAATAAACATTCGCTTCTTGGACGTAACTTCAATCAAATCTCTCTTTTTGTTACACCTCTGATCCTCAACCTCTATAATGGAAAATTAGGGACGAGAATAATATAGATACGTATCGATACGAAAAAATATCGATATTTCGCGTCACCCCGGGTACCCAACTTTTACCTATAATCGTATATATGGGCAGCTGATTACCGATTCAAACGCATGCTCAAAATATTATTCAAGATAGACGAAGAAAGAAACAGAAAAGTGAGAAAAAAAAACAAAACAAAACAAAAAGGAGAGATAAAGGACAAACCCAGAGATTTGAGTATGAGGTTGCAATGGATCGACGACAAGTCGCTGTATGCCCAAAGTTTTTTTTTTTTTTTTTGATTTTTTTTTGCTGCTGTCGAATAAAAGGGGTACGCGTAATGCGCATGCGCGTACACTTACATTTTCGTAGTGGATGTTACGCCTCAAAGTGAGAATAAGTTTTTAGTGTGTAAATTGCATCGACGTGAGCTGCGTGAATTAATGAAATTTTTTGTTGCCGGTTTGTCAAAATACCACGCGATTATTCGAGAGTAAAAAAATTATCGTGAATTTTGGTAAAAAAAAAATATATATATATATATATTAAATATTAATATTTTTCAGTTTTTGCTTCGAATTTATATACGAGTTATAATTATATTTAGCAAGGTTCGGTACTCGGATCTGGTGAATTTTACCTCTTTATTTCGAATTTTTTTTTTTTCTTTTGACGAATTCGTTCCATCCATCTTTTGTTCGGGTTAAAAAAATTATTAATTCCTTTCTTAGTTACATTCTGTGTTTTTGGTTTGTTTGTTTTGTTTGTTTTTTTTTTCCCTTAAATTACTTTTATCCGACCCGAATCTGGTGGTGCTTTGGTCGAAATTTTTTTCGTGTAGTGAAGGAAAATAATGGAAAAGTGATGTGTTTCGGGTTTATAATGTGGAACTACGACGTCGTAAAGAGCATCCAGATTGGAGTTAATTTCTGTGAGTATCGCCTGAATTTATTACATAATACAATGTGGATTGTGCTCGGGTTGGAACTAGAGTATGTCTTAAATTTTAATTAAGAGTATCCAAGTATTGTACATTAATTATAATAAAAAAAAAAAAGGCTAAAGGGTTGGTTGACCAATTTCGAGTACACAAATCGAAAATTTTATCAAAATTAAAAATTTCTGGGTATCAGTGTGTCGAAATTTTCATAAAGTTTCCGATGATTTTGTTTTCGAAATGGCAATTTGGTGTTTGAAACGTAAATTGCTTCCGTATCATTTTCTAAATTAGAGACCTACTGGTTGGGTTAGGTCATGTTGAAAATGAATATAAGCATTATCTACTTTTCAAGTGTTTGTATTGCAAGGTTGGGAATGAGTCAATTAGCTGAAACAATGATGGAAGGTTTTTGGTAATCGTGAACATTCTATAGCGATAGAGGTGTGTACCTACTGTCCACCTTCAATCCATTTATAATACAAAGCTTAAAATGAATCTTCTCCATTTCTAATGTTACATTGATCACGAGCAAGAAATTTTACGTTACTATCGAATTCTGTGAGAAGGTTTCCTTCCAGAACCGGGCACATCAATTTGTTCGATCGTAACTGACGAATGACTTAAAACTCCATTTTCCAACAATCGAATTAATAAAGAAAAAACTGACTAAAACGATCTGAGAATGATTAGTCTGTATTGTTCGTCTTCGTCGTCGTCTTATCCATTAGCTTTACAGTTAAGAATGAATGCTTATTTATTTTTTTAATTTCAGGTTAGTTAAGCTAACGTCAGCCGTTCTATCTGTTCTGTTGAGAATGTCCTCCAGATCCTAATTTAGTGAAGAAAAATTCTTAAGATTCTAGAAAATAGGTCGAATTGTCTGTCCAAGGTTTCCTCACTGGCTCACAAACCAGCTTAAGTCGAATACATGAGACTCAATTTCTGTGAAAAGTCATCGGTATTGACTCAAATCAAATCAAATTATTCTAGTCGAACTTTTTAAATTATAGAAATTAATTTTTTACTTAAAGAATTTTCATGTTGCAGGTTGATAGTATTATCTGTGTAAAAGTTTATTTTCAATATTTGTTTTCTCGATATGTTATTTGAAACAGATATTATGTAGTTTTTTAGATGGCCAGAGCCGAACAAAAAGTGATATTAGTTGGCTCTTAATAATGTTTATTCAATTTTTTCGTTTTTTCTACCAACAATTTCTCTAGAAATACCTCGAATTCTTAAGACCCCTGGGTGTTAATTTGCAACCGTGATACCAAAAATGATATTGCCCCAAGAGGTGATTACAAAAAAATTAGTTTGTTGATTACAGAGGCTAAGTGTTGCAGAATCTACGAATATTTTAATAGAATGTAAATTTTCTAAGAATCTCTACTCGAATATAATACATTGGTACTGTTGATGCATTTTTTTTCATCAATATTATGCAATTTTAATGAAACAGTAACTCTGGTCACTTTGTATCTTTGAGATATTATTTGAAATTTTTTCTCTACATAACAAGGAAAATTTCTCAGACCTAAAAAGAACCAAATCGGGACAATGGTGCCATTGAAAGATAATTATATGGAAAGTTTATAACAGTCTTGATATTGGGGAGGCCAATAACTGTATTTCTGGACCAGAAGGAAATTGAATTCCTGAAAAATAAATTCCGTGTCCATAAAAAATGCTGGAGAAGGTTCGAAGAGGTGATCTGCCTTTTACTTTTCCTTTTTTCTTAAATACTTATTTACAGGTTTTTTTTTTTTACTCACGAGTTGCATAACATATTCTTTGCAGGCCTTTTGTGAGCCTATTCGTCAATTAGGTGTTTTATGCAGCATAAAGTTTCTACTTACTGCCTTTTAAGAATGATTTTATGCCTGTTTGTGGACGTATACAAGTGTTAACATGTCCTAGCCTATGTACTCACTCTTCCCAAGCTCTTATTTCGTGGTTTTAGTTTACATAAGTTGATAATTACCCTTTAACAGCTCTTCGGGATCAGCTTAGTAATTTATCGTTTCTCGTGATAGAAAAATGCACGAAACAATGAGTAAATGTGATCCCTAGATTTATACTCCAGAATTATTATTCGTTTAATCGATGTTAAATAATAATAAAAATTAATAACAATTCCGATTTCTTTTCGCAAGGAAAAAAAGAGAAAATAAAAGCGAAATGGAACAAAGTTAAGAGGAGATAGTGTTCTGGGTAGTCCGGATATCGATTGTGCAATAGCCTGTTAAAATATTGCGAGCAAAAAATAAAATAAAATTGTTAATACAGAAAAGCATTGAGAAAATTCAAAAAAAAACAACAAAAAAAACAAAAAAAAAACAAAAAAAAAAGAAAATGAATAAAGGCTAAAAAGAAAACACGAGAAGTGTTCTTGTAGATTTTTAATTGTAAAATTATCTCACGTGTGCAACGTTCGAAAAGATAACATACTTTTGGTGGGAGGGGCTGAGATAAATAAAACATCTAATCCAATGAGGTGGAGATTTTGATTCGGTGCCAAACCGGCTGCTGTTTTAGTGATTTCATTGTCGAGTGAATGCGAAGGTGAAAAAAAAAAAAATGTGATACACACGAGTAGATGTTACAGACGAATGAGTAAAAAATCCTAAAATGAATTAATTTTGGACGCAAATTTCCGACAGTTAATTAATTTTTGAGAGTTTCTGCTGCATTTAGGCTAAAACAAAAAACACATTTTCCGCCGCGAGGGAAATTATATTAGAATTTTTTGATTTTTTAATTAATTTATTTTTAAACCTTTGTCAAAGTATGTCCCAGGTAATTGCCTTGAAAGTTTGCAAAATTCATTTTACCAGTTACATCCGGTGTTTGAATATTATGTTCCCTATTGACAGTGAAAATAAAAAATTAACCATTGTATTTACATTTTTTTAAATTTCGGAGTGAACAAAAATTTATCGTCCTGTTAGATGAACCGCGAGGTATCGTTTGACACAAAACAAAATGATTTTTTTTCACTCTTAAATAAAAGAGATCGACCTTTATTAAATTTATTGTGAAAATATTTAGAGTTTTGTTAAATACTGGAGAATGGACTGGCATCCAGCTGCGTAAAAAACTATTTTTGAAATTTGATTCGTACAAAATTTATAACATATTTTCAGGGTTTTTGGAATATTATCAGATTATCACATTCTCTCCTGCTCTGTAAACTATAATAATTCACAATTTCTTCAACAATGAAACGAAATAGTCTCTCCAGGTAACGTTTAACACATTTATTAAAATTTGTAATTTTTTGTGTTTTTTTCTTTTAAATGAAAACACTTTCCTGTAAATTAAAAATTTACGAGTAGAATCATTTACTTTTGTTTTCTATAAGCTCCGAAGTAAACGTATACAGTTCGGGTAATATCAAAACAAAATTTTTGGTTTCCGAACTTCTCTTTTCTAAAATCGTCGAATTTATTAATTGGCTTCTTCACCTTTCTTGCATATCATCCAATTTTTTTTTGTTCGCATTTTAGTCAGATTTGATAGATCAGAAGAAAGAGGAAAAATACCATAATTTCAACAGTGGCAGATTCCGTGGGAAATTGGGAAATTTCTCCCAAAAGCCCTCCCAAAAAAAAGGGAAAAAGGGAAATTTAAGAGAAAAAATTAAATTGTGGCCACAGAATCTGGATAAAGATCGTCAAAAATTTGTTGAAGAGAAACAAAAAAAACTTAAAACCCTTACTCCACAATATTTTTCGTTATTTTCCTTGTAAGATATTTTTAATATCATACAAATGAATAGTTCAACATAATACCTTATAAGAGTCTTTTAATATAGAAATAATTATAAACAGCACATAAAATGTGTACAAGCTACAATTGTGTGTTTATCAAATTACAGTACACGAAAGAGTGAATTACATTTACGAAAGTATGACATTTTATTGAGTCAAAGTTGCAGGTGATTATTGTGTTGAAGCGAAAGGAGAGAAATGATAAAGTACCGAAGTAGGAATATGATGAATATGCAATTACAATGAACTCGTGAGAATTTACAAAAGAGTGATTGTCAAAAACGTATATATTAACGAAATTAATAGCTGTTTAAGAGTAAATATGTTTGTACATGTAGGAGTATGACTGAATTTTGTTGACTAGAGTGTGTATTCTAGGAATTTAGAAGTGATGAGAATATTATTTGAAAGTATTGAGATAAGTGCTGAATACACATAAAATTTGTGAATATATTTTAGAGAATATTTAGCTATATTTCTAAGTCTATGAAATATGTTTACGTGGCATAAATACGTTACAATACATATATTATTATTGAGACACACTCCGCTCTGGACCCGCCGCTGAATTTTGATAATCCAATCCAATCTTTAAAAGTCTACTTATTTTTTCTTCGTTAGACTATCTTGGTTACATTTCCATGATAAGTCTATGTTATTACAGAATTGTAAGTTCTTCGAAAAAATGTGGTAACATTGGTATGAGATAGTCTTGGGAATAAATTAGAGTTAAATATTGAACAAAAGTAAAAAAGGTGTAACCTTTTTATTATATTAAGTGCCTACGTTTTTTACATGCGTTTGCATCACTTTTAAATAAAAATATCTATAGACCTATGCGATAGTAAATAATATAATCACTGGAGTACAGATGATAATGTAACCCAAAAAACTTAAAAATACGAGTCCAATGGGTCCTTTTCTTTACGAAAACTTTCATTTATTATCTCTCAGAGAACTTTACATAAGATGAAGATGTTGTTTGGTGCGAGAAAAAGCACTCTCAATCGGCGAAAACGAATCATGAAAAGTAGTCGTCTATCTCCTGTGCATTGATCCTCGTATGATGGAGAGGGTGGGTTATCTATTCCGAAATCACGTCTCGAAGGCGAAATCGTTTTTTGTGAAGTGATTTGATTTACCAACTTCATATCGAATCGAATATTTTTTCTTTCCAGAACATACTTTGCCTAAATTGGTGTTCAATTTTGCGATTTGTTGAATTTGGATCAATGGTGCAGCCACCTGCAACTGAAGATTTACCACTGATCTGCTACAAAGTTAACTACTAGCGTATGCCCACCGATAGTATACGACCAAATATACTGAATTAATTAGAAAATGTAACGATACTCGTTAGTAAATTTTATTAAAATAAAAAACAATTTGTCACGGAGAATAAAATCATGTCATTCCCAAAACCATACTTTCGGATAGACCTACTATAAAAAATGAAAAAAGTACCTTAGTGAAAAGAGAAAATACGATGATAGGTATAATGTTTTAAAAATGCAAAAACGTCCGCAAAATTTCCTGTTACTAATAATATAAAACCTAAAAATAATATAGGAAATGAGTAACTGGACTGTTAAATTTATGGTATTGTGGCGACAAGACGAAAGGATGAGATAGGAATGTAGCGAAACTCATTTTTTTACTTATCGATTTCAACTTTGGCGTCAAACAAGGGCGACCATATGCGGTTTTATTTTCCTTTATTTCCTTTTTTTTATCCTTCGAATTTAATCTTATTTATTTTCAAAACTGTGTAGAATGACATCGTAGATTTTCTCCAAAGAAAAAAAAATTCCGAATTTCTCTTTAGATTTTTATAGGAAGTGTGAACGTACGTATATGCGAGGAAAAAAAATCCAAAATAATAAAGTTATTTTAATTTTGATGCAAGAATTTTATTCGAATGTTTTGGATAATAGTAGGCCTAATGGAGGATTACCCCATAAACCTAATCCACATTTGAGGCGTAGACACTGTTTGCATCAAAAGTTGTAAATAAAAAGTTCGCCACTTTACTGGGAGAATAGGCATTGCCTAATTTATATCTGGAAAATAGTTATTTTTGATACTCTTGCAAAAATTAGGTGACTTGGATGTGAGTGTGAATTTTGCAGCACGAGTCGAAGTACTGCAAATCACACCTATTTAGCACGCGAGTCATGTACTTTTTCGTAATACTCCCGAAAAAAAACAAAAAGAAAAGAAAACAAGACAAAAACTTGTTTTTTTTTAGAACCAAATAATAATTCATAATTTTAATTTTTCTTAATCAAAAATTCTTAACACCCCTCTCAACCCCACCCCCAGAAAACATGGCTCAAAAATTATTTCAGAACCAAATAAATATTATTAATAATTTTACTTAAAAAAAAAAAAAAAAAACAACGAAAAACTGAAATAATAGTCGAGCCATGCAAGTAAGTGATCAAACTGTGCGAGGAGCATCTCCCAATGGTATTTTTTCACGTCATATTGAAATTTGATACTTTTTGTTCTGTCAGAGTGCATTAAAATAGTAATTTATGATACAAGTGCAAGAAATAGGTGATTTTGATACAAGCGAGAATGCTGCGAAATGAGCCGAAATTAAGTGCTGCATATCGCATGAGTATCAATCATCTACTTTGCACACCAGTCTCACACTATTTTTCAAACCCACCGCCTAATAAAAAAAGGTAATTATTTGTTTGTTTTGAAGCCAAATAATAACGACTAATTTTATTATTTTCTTTAACCAAAAAATTTTCATACCTCTCAACCCCCCAACTTCAGAAAAAATTACTCTAAAATTTTTTTAGAACAAAATAACTAACTAAATAATTTTACTTTTGAAAAAACAAATAACTGAGAAATTAGTCGAACAATGCAAAAAAGTGATTGAGCTGTGCGAGAAAGTCAGCTCGAACGTTCGCATGTGCCCAAAAATGTTTTTTTGAGTCAGATTGAAATTGACTGATTTTTGGTTCGGTTAAGGGGAATTAAAAAGTATTTTAAAAGGATTTAATGATTGGAGAGAAACTAATTTCTGCATAATATAGATTGTATGAATAGTAAATTTAGAACATTTCGCTAAAAGCAAAAACAGACCATAGATAGTGTGATTTATCTTTGATTAGTGGTGAGCGAAAATAAGACCAAGATGGCAATAATCTTATAAACTACAGTCGATTACAGTTCACCCAACACGGCTAATTTGAATAACGATAACGTTAACTTTACCACCGCGATGTACAACGAGGATTTAATTACACATCTGAATAAGTGTGTTTTAGAGATGCGTGGTAAAGTCGTTGTGACAATGGACGAAGATGGCGGGACAAACCTGGCTAAAATAGATTCAGATTAGTCCGCAGTCTGCAGCGTTGGTTGGTTGAGCTTTTTCAAAAGGATTGACTTTTGCGTGACTGACAATAAAATTGATACGGTACGCAAACCCGGAATTGTAGGATTGATGAAAGGGTTGGTATCTTTTGAGACAGATAAACAGTTTACCTATCTTCCAGTAAGTGGTACCGCTGTTTACAGCTAATGGTCTGCGAGGAATTTATCAGCAAAATAAAGATAAAAGCATTACTTTGTGTGAAAATCATTTCAATTATTGACAAATCATTCGCACGAACACAAGATATAAAATGGTGTGACATATCGTTCTTGGCGAAACCTGCAAGCGTATCCTCCTACTTTTCATAAATCAAACTGAAATAAGTCGATTTTCCATTACGTCTCACGCAGAGGAGATACAGTCCTTACAACCAAACACTGAATAGTATACCTAATTGATTTTTTTTTTTTTTTTTTTTTTTGTTACCAAGTCGAATGTGGGTACTTATAGATTTAGAAAACCACAATAATATTATAACAACACTACGACCATCACCTCCCCGGTGCCTTTTCTGTTGACCTTTTCGTTCGTTCGAATTAAATTTAATCGATGGTACAATCGTTTCCATTACACGACCGCAAAGTGCGCTTCTCGCTCATTCACCGACGCCGTATATTTTCGCCACAAAGTGACTATTGCAACGCTGGAGCAACCACACAAAATGCGATGCCACATAATTGAAAATTCAAACGACTCGAAACCGCAAAACAAACTTTGTAACTCCTTGAAGGTGAGTTCGAGGGCATCGCAGGTTCACGCGTGGCAAAGCCGTCCTCGCATTATTAGCGTCTTCCTTTGAGTTACCTACAAATTTGCGGCGCAAAGGTATGCAATTCGCAAATGTATGCAATTTTCACTGCAACTTCGTTTATTCTGGTCTGCGTACCGCTCAAAATGTTATTCTTGTAATGTAACGTAAGGCATGTGTAGTACGACGTAACATCCGTGTGTCCGTGTAGTGGTGAGTGTGAATCTGATTAGACAGTTCCTTGTGACATCGTTAGGGTTGTGATGGTACTGTGTGGTGTAAACCGCCGCAACACAATGAAACAAAAATCAGTTTTCGCCACATCAACTAGAATCTCATTTATTTTCGTATTTTTCTCGCACCCGCTGATAGACAAATCACTTTGGCACACTCCACGAAAATTTCAACTATTTTGAACGATGAAGTTTCTGGTACAAACTCTGAAAAACCAAAACTTGCAGGTGTACACAATTGCACACCAATCGGTACACAATGAAGTACTGGTAAACATTTTATTTTATTTTTCAGTTGATATATAGAACGAAAATATAATCTGAAATGGGATTATGCGCACCTGCAACAAATTAATGGCCCGTGGAAAACCAGCCTTTCGACGAATTCACCTATCAAAGCATATTTGACATCATTGCCCGTAGAGTTTTCTGAAAAACAACCCTCAGTTGTCTTTCTCATTTAGTTTCCCTGCATCTTCGGTTGGAAAAATTCCGCAAAATTTGTGCGTTAGCGCTCCGAAACAAATTACCATAAATTTTTGAGGTGGCGTGCTATTGTATGCTAACCTGAATTTTTAGGTTCTCGACTCGATTTTGAGGCTCAGTTTTATTCAAGTTGTAACACATTTATACGAATAAAAACTAATAAACGCTCTATTTACATTAGTGCAACTACTTTTCCTTTCGTAATATGAAAATAACTACTTAGAAGTCGTAAGTGAATAGTTTCCTAGGTAGAGAAATCAAATTTACACAAACTGTGGGAATTTCTCGTTTGGAGTTTCAGTAGTATTTGAAATAGTATGACTGTGCCATTGTGTACTGGTTTAACCCTACAACCACAGCTGTCTGTGGACAACTCCGTCATTTATGATAAACGTGCTTTTGTTCTCATTATGTTGTTACAAAATCACAGTGTTTGTTTGTTTGTTTTTTTGTTGCAAGTTTAAACCTAGGTACACGTTATGTTAATGATGATTAATGTATTCTGTTTCAACTTGAGACTCAGCCAGAACTGAGCCTACTGTTGACGAATGGGTATAATTATTTATTCTTTATTATTATTAACCAGCCTTGTAAGTAAGTACTGTTGATGGTAGCTCTTCCCTGTTACAATGGGTTGATACCCTAGGGATTAAAAAAACAATACCTATAATTATTTTATGAATACAATTTTCGACCAAAAGGATAATATGTGGAACGTAATTGAGGGGTCAATTAAACTAATGACTAGGTATTGTGGCTGTCAAAAAGTGAAAAAAAGTTGCTGTATTTTCCGACACATGATTGGTAAGGGTGGATTTTTTTCTTTCCATTTTACTTTAAATAAATAAGTAGGTACTTAAGTTATTTTTCAGCGAAACAAATAAAATTATAATATAATTCTTTCAAAATTGTTTGTGTTCTGTACTTAACGGAAAATTAATTTGTAAAAAGTTCTTACAACAATTAGTTTTAAAATTAGTCTTAAAATGGTTTTAACGTACTCCTTTCTTTTTTTTTTTTTTTTTTCGTTTCGGTACCTGTAGGAAATAGTAGAAAAATCAAAATAATAGAAGTGTTTCAGATTTAATTTCATCACTGAGTTTACACGACACGAAAAACTTAAAAATTTTATGAAAATAGGCGAGTACCAAAATTTTCGTTCATTTGATATGATTCAATCACAAACTGCAGTCTACTGTGATTTCATAATTTTAGCCCTTACTTTCCGAGTTACTATGGAGGGTTCGAACTACTGAGACAAGTATGGTAACCAGTCTGTTTTTGAGTTTACTTTTGAACTGTGAAAGATGAAGTTGTAGGAGAACTCCAAGTTTCATTTTCTTCATTTAGCATACTTTCCTTCATTTCGTCGTGGAATTTTTAATTTTTTCAAATTTTTCAAGTTTTATGTACCTTTTGTGAAAAAATTTTCCATCATATGGGCTGAAATTGAGCATTCCCTTTTTTAAAGATTTTCGGTAGACTCAAAAACAAAATTTTTTTCTCATATACTGCCAAACCAGAGATCAACTTCAATGACTTTTTTCAAAACCCCTTTTCAAATTACGTTTTTTACATAGAAGCAGCAAAACGTCGAATAATTGTTGATGTAAGGTTCATATTATAAGATCAAAGGTTCCATTCTGCCAGTGTACCATTTTCTTTTCATACGTAAAACAAGTCAAGATCGAATAGATTCAGCGAACGATAGCATCCTACCGTAATCGTGACTACGTATTTCCAAACAAAAGTAAGTTATATAATAAACGTTTCGAATACGTTATTCAACACAACGGTGTCAATTTAAATTGAAAAACAGTCGTAAAACACGAGATAAATAAGCCATTTATTCGAGATATGATTATTTTACATCACCCTGCCCGAATTAAAAATCATTCTTCCAGCTTCAGTTTATCCAAAACAAAAACAAATAAAATTTTCTGTGTTTAAGTAGGTTTTCTCTGATAATTCATTTATTAATTTCGTGCTTACGGAAGGGACCAGGCGTGGGGTAAGTACATTTTTGGTTTCATGATCGAAGGAAAATTTTGTCTCCATTCTTGGAAATTTATTTGTATTTATATAATTTGCGAGCTGTTACCCGCAGCTTCTTCTGCGTAGCGACTAATAATTGTTTTAAAAACTCCTTTTTTGACTTAAGTGAAAGTACTGGTAAAAAAAAAAAAAAAAAAAACAGAGTGAGAGAGACAGACTCATATCTCACCAACCAGTGGACGTCAAGAAAATAGAAAGAGAAAGAAGTTTTTTTTTCAATTATCTTTTATTCTTTTTCGTTCATTTCAAGGAATGTTGTGTCAGGTTTGTGTCAGATAGCAAAAATTTGTAACTTTGCACCAGGCGGGCTACAGACTTTCTCGGTGGCTATAAACTTTCCTTGGAATAAAACCATTTTTTCTGGAGAATCTCATGCAAATCTGTCTGGCGATTCTAGAATGATAGTGTTTCCAACAGTTTTTAGCACGTACTATTTTATAATGAGCAGAGAATAGAGATATAGGTAGGCTATGTATGTATATATATATATATATATATATATGTGTGTGTGTGTGTGTAAAATTCTTGTTAATACGATACTGGACGTAATTTTTGTTCCGTAGACTCAAAATTTGAACCTAATATTAGTAGTAAGTTAGGGACAGAAACATTTACATTTTGTGCTGATTGGATTTATGGTATGTTTGGTACATGCCGTTATGTTGCATTTTTGGTATTTTAATGGCTCTAAAGTGAGTAATTTTCAAAATAATTATTACAAACTTTGAAATTGATATTTATTTAAAACTGATCTAACATGCATTCAAATTTGGTTGCAATTGGCCATATGGTTCATGTCCCGAGGATGTTGGAGGGGATAAACTCGATAAATATTTCAGTTCTTGGCCAATGGTCAGGAAATTTGGTACAAATAATAATATTACGTCTAACACAAAGACCACAAGTATCAATTTAGATTTTCAATGGTAATTTTTTTCCTGTGTTATTAGTTACTGAGAGTGATTTTTTATTTTTTTACCTTCAGATAATAGCCTTGAAAAATCCATTTTTCAGAGAAAAACTCTTCTTTTAGCTTAAAAATATTATAACCCTCTTAACAAGTCAAATTTTCACAACTGCTGTGAAGTCCCAACTTTTCGTAACAAATGGCCAAAAAAAAAAAAAAAAAGGCTAGTGATTGGTAATTTTTTCTTCGATCCAATCGTTTTTCTTTTAACTGATACTTGAATTGTAATCTGAAATTATTTCGCTCGGAATTTTTCGCATTCCTAAATAATTTTGTTCACAACTTCATGGTCCTTATGTCCTTTCTTCGACTCCCATCACGCTGCGCCACAGTTTCACTTTAGGTAGGCTACCTAACGGAAGATTCTTGGTATCTATTATCATTTTTTCTACTTTTTATTGATTTTATTTTCCAGTCTTCCAAGGTAGAGATGTTTTTCTGATTATTCTGTAAAGTTGTGGCCGAAGCTCACCTCTAAGGACGGAGCAGAAGTGAAACATATTGAAGTTGGTGCGGTAGCCAAGTTTAAAATAATTTTGAATAATCACTATCTAATTTTACGATACGATTATTTCCCAGTACGTATCTTTGGAGACCTACATTTTCTAGCGGAGTGCAGCTGCGCTACAATTTTTGTTCTTTTTCCTCGCTAAATTTGAGCTCTCAAATTTACCTACGCTACTCATTATAATTCCAAAACGTAAAATTTCGTGGAGTTAATTTGTCGGTACTATAAACTTCATTTTCGGTTTCAAAATACATGCGTAAGTTTTTTTGAAAAGTTAACGAACGATGGGAAAGCGTAACAAATATTACACATTCGTAGGTACGCGTAGGCAGGTCGGTACAATAAAAATTAAGATGAAAAGGTGAAAAACTTTTTCCACATGCATGAGTACCTCTACCTACACGATGCACGCTCGAACATGCGCGAAGAAGTAAGTAAAATTAACGATATTTGCACGCGAAATACGTAAAACGAGCGTTTACGTTTTATTTGAACCGAAAATTAAGCGGAAAATTTACGAAGAAAAAAGTTTTCTCTGTGTTCGGAGGGGATGGGAAAATATGCGCTGCATGTTTTTTAGTTCGATGGTGCCTACTGCCTACACGTTATAGGTAATCGTGTCGATATAAGGCTACCGCCAGAAAGTTAATACCCATGTTAAAGAAAAAGTTGCCGTAATAACTGAGCGCAGTTTTTCGCATGTAGTTGTTCGTAATTTCTTCGTTGCCGTGTACGGGCGCTGTATATATGGAAGAATTTATTTCAATTAGATATTGCGCAATTTAATTTAATATTTTATCGTTCGAGACGTACGAGTAAGCGGATAATATGTACCTGGGTGTACATAGGGTGGCAGTGTTTCGTCAGTGGGCGGGTACTCGTTCAAAATTTTCGTATTAATTTTGTTGGACGCCTATTTATACCTATGGTAAAACGGGGCGACGTAGATTTTGCAGGGAGACTTAGATACTTTTAATTGTAGTCGAATAAATCGTCGATAGGAATACCATGAAAATCCATAATGACTGATTCGGCAACGTCGATGATAAGGCTTTACAAAAAAAAATCTAGGTACATTTTCGACCAACTAACGAGTCAATTATACTTATCACGTGCTCCTGGCCATTAATACCTTACCTGTGACTTTTATACATTATAGATAGGGGAAAGGCCGGTAAGAGTACGCACTTAAGATTTGACCTCATGTAACCGAGTCAAAACCTGTGAACCTTTATTTATTTATTCCCTACCTTCAAAATTTTCAAGAGCCCCTCAAATTGTTTAGGGGTGTAAAAGTATGAAAAAACCCAAATGCGTACTCTTACATGACATGGCATCTAAGAGTACGCATTTGAGTTTGTAAGAGTACGCACCTAATTTTTTTCATTGATTATGAGAAATTGCATAGTCTGAAATATATATTTATTTCATACGAATGTCAACACAAATCACAAACAAATTTAGTGATTCCCGGATAACTAGTGCAGGATTATGCCACCAATGTTTACATTTGTCACACATAATCCAATCTTCTGCAGGCAGATCAGAAAAAAGTTCTTCACATGCTTGGCATGAAATTTCCTCATTTTTGGAGGTAAGTTTTTTAGCACTTTTCATCGTTTAATTTTGCTTTTATTTCAATCCAGTTTTCTTTTGTGAAGAATAGTTTTTGTTTTGTGAACATTTTTTCATAAGAAACGAATAAATTAGTAGTAAGAACAAAATGCGTACTCTTATGCACTTGTGAGTTTTACCAATAATATCAGTTTTACTAACTAATAACAAAATATATTGGTAACTAAAGAAATATGAAAAGGTAGCAAAAAGTATGCAGTTTGAATAAATAAGATTACTTACTCAGTCATTTTTAATAATAGTCACTGAATTCTTATTCCGTGCTTTGAAAATATTATATCAGAAACCAAAAAATACGAAAATTTGTAATAAAAGCGGAAATAATGATTATAAATTCATGGTTTTTGGCATGAAGGAGGAGTATTTGAGGCAGAACAACATACAAGATGGAGCAGTGTTGTCAACCTTTCAGTTGCGGAAAAAAAAGCAATGCGTACTCTTAGAGATTGCGTACTCTTACTGGCCTTTCCCCTAGGTACGACGTTACAGTATTTTAGATTTTGGCTTCCTTTTTGTGTGGTGTTGCGTATTTGTGTGAACGTTAATAAATGCATGTGAATCGAGAAAAATACATAAATAACAGAAAAGCAAGAATATATTTGTACATATTATATGTGTACGCGTACACATACAGACGTATACATAGGCCTACCCCGTTAACGCTGTCATCTAATGACAATTGAACAAAATAAATGATTTTCTTAAAACATGAGATGATGTCATAACTTTGTTTGTACAGCCAGATGATAAAATTTCATAAAGTAAGTTCTTACATATGTTGTAGATACATGAAATACGATCTCAAACAGCCAAACTTACGTCTGTGGTAAAGTTGCTCTGAACCGAGTTATGGTGTGATTTGTTTCTTGGGGGGCTTAGATAGGACCACTATTTATTAATAAAACTACGTTTTTATGCTCAAAGCCTCTATCTATGTGTCAACCGTTAGATGTTTCATTTTGCAGAGCATTTAAAAAGGCTTTGCGTTATTCACTACAAGAGTTTAAATCTACTAATCGACGTATTATTGGTATTCCTAAAAGTACGCTTCCTGCCATCCTACACAAGGAATTATGTTTTAGAAGTATAAATTTGTAGTTATGCCATTTTTTTTTTTTGTAAAGTTTGAGTGTTTGTCAACATTAATTCATATGTTTTGATTTTTTGTACAAATATGAATATGAAATCTAATTCACCTCTTCTTATTTCTTTCGCTTTCTATGAAATATCTCGCAGAATTTTTGATAGAAATTTGTGAAACTTGGTAATATTGTTGGTCTACCTCTACTCTACATTTTCCGATTGAAAAAATTTGGTGTATCTAAGTCACCCCAAATCATATATGTCTTAGTCCGGCAGTTTTTTGCAGTTTATTCAGTAAAATTTATGGTATAAAATTAGAACTTCCAGCATGTTGTAGGCGCTATTGGGATCTATTATAAGATATTTTAACTGATTTTTTATCTTCAGGGGATCACAAATTATTTTGAAAGATATTTTAAAAATTATTCAAGTAACCCCGTTTTATGGTACGTGCCAAAAAAATTCACTTCAGCACACGTTGGAACAGAAGTTAATATTGCTGGGAATGTTTAAAAAACAATACATACCTAGGTAGGTAGGTACACAATTTTCAGAATTTCATTATTGCATAAAAATTTGTGGCATTTTACATACGTGTCAAGTACAACACTGTTTTGAAAACACCTCACCTTCGAATTCACTGAGAAGAACTTTTTCATTTATTTAACAAATAATATGTTACCAAAACCATTATAGATAATGAATACTTTCATCACGTTAATTAAGAATATATTCGTGTTTTTTTTTCTTTTTTTTTGTAGTGAAAAAATTTAAATTATTTTGACAGTGACGGATAAAATTAAGTAGCATCTAGAATTAGGTACGGGTACATCATTATCGAAGGGAATGGATAAATAAATAATGAATGTCTGTTGAACAGATTCAAAGTTAGAAGCAATTACTCGTTACAGCTTTGTTCGAGATTACGAATCGTGTACAGATTCTGCAAAATTAGGGAGCTATTATGCAAATAAACAATCTTTACGTCATCACCTTCATTCAGCAATTTAAATTTTATCGTTATAGTTTCCAGATTTTACAGAAACTGTACAGAATGCCATAAAATCGAACTAAGATTTTGATCTGCTAAGAACTTGTAATACGACGGAGAGTATACAAAAAATGTGTTATTATAATTTAATTTCATTTCCGATAGTGTATGAACAATCATTAGGTATGAGCTTAGACTTTATTATGATTAATTAAGTCAAATTTAGTTTTTAAGTGGGTTTTATTTAGAAAATCTACTTATTACTTTCGGTGTGTTATTAGTCCTCAGGGTTGGGGGTGGGTAAGTTTTTCATTTCATAACTTCAGGAAAATTTTGATTCCAATAACTCAAATAATTATAATATATATCCCGGTAACACCAATTTTGTTTTCATTTTGGCTATAAAATGCACAATTTTGCACCAATAATCACAAAATTCGGAATAAATATCTATTTATATTTATTGTAGTATGCTAACAAATTTAGCGCAGGTTAGCTGGATGGTACTTTCGGTACCGCTATTTTTTTCTTTAATAATTGTCACAAAATACGAAATTTAGTAATCATATGTACGAAATTTAAAAAAAAAATAACCATTATAATGTATTTTAGCATGTTACCAATTTTGGTGCGGATCGACCAAACGGTACTCACTTCCGGTATAGCATTTTTTTCTCCTTTTGTTCTGTATGAACTTTTTTTTTTTACAAAAATTAACGACATATTCATGTTTTTTTTTTTTTTGTTTATTGCATAACTTCACTAAATTTCTTTAGTTTTATTTGAAATTATATGATTATTTACCATAGGTACTTTATCATCATAATTAATTTTTCATTTCAATAAATAATGCTTTCAAATTTCACATTGTCTATATTTTATCAGCAGCTAATAAATTTCATACAATCATAACATACCATTAACACATATAAACTTACATACATTAATGTGACAATATAAATTCATGATTCTTTTTCTAGTGTGGCTCCCTGAGCTAGAGTTTTTTTATCCTAAACTGGCCATTGTAACAACATAAAACAGATATGTTGGTATGTAATTGATACCCCTTATGAAGTTACACATCGATCAAGAATATTAATATCAGAAATGGGAGACCAATAATACTTGAAAAGGAATAAATCAAATAACTTATTGTCCACACTTTTATGGTGGACCTTGACTTTCAGGTAACAGACTTTACAAGAAAATATTCAAACAAATAGTTGAATCACAATATAACGATGAGTATGGCTTGCCATCTATAATAATAAAATACACATCATGTTTTTAGCGCCCTCGGACGCATCTAAAAATAAATATAAAATTTAACAACACCCTTGGATGTTTCAATAATAATAAATTAAAATTTTCCTTGCATCCTCAGATGCTTAATAAACTTAAAACTATATTTCCTAGTGACCAAGGTCACATATAAATTATAATAATAAAATAAAATAAATTAAATTCCCTAATAGTAATTTTAGCCATGAGCATCGTGGTTAGGCTAACAACTTAGTCTCGACTGTTCACAACGAAAACATTTTTTCTCCATCAATTTAAATTCTCTTACCTTTTTCTAAACCTTCCATTGCACTACCATGGACTGACACTCCCTGGTACTGTAAACAATAATAAAATTCGTGTAATCTGGTACCATCTCTTTTCACTAAAACTTGTTTCTATCACTTACCTCCATTTCTTTCCCAGAGCAGCTAATTTAATACAACCCAAATGTAACTTTTTTCTGCTGCTCGCCTTAACCAGTGTTTATCTTCAATATAGACAACACCTTTTTCTAGTTATCTTTATATTTTTATTTTTTGTACATTTTGCATGTCTGTACTTAATTGTTTTCAATACATGATGCCTTTTATCATGGTTTAATCTCACTGGTGGCAATAGGCTAAGCCCTTGGTTGTTTACTCGTGGTGTTTGTTGGTCCCTAATTTCCCCCATGGCAACTTCCCAAGGACGCACGGATTTTTTGGTATTTCTATTAATCGTGGTGCATGGCTAAACTTTTGGTGTTGAGAACTGTAGCAAGGCTATGCAGAGCTAGGTAAGACTCTCGCCACCATCAGATGTTGTTAATGGTGACTGTCGAGATGTAGGTATTTGTGGTGTTGAACTAATATCGAGGTGTGTTTTTTCCTAAGGATATGTCCTCCTAGGGTAACATACCACAATAATAAGATATTAATTTCATACTTGCACAATACAAGAAGAATAATGTTAATGAAGGCTCCGAAAAATATTTACTACCAAACGTACAAAATAAGAAAAAAAAATAGGTATTTTTTGATTTAGAGATAGAATTTTCTAAAAACTAAAATTCAGGCAACAGAATATTATTTTGAATTTCAATGTATAATTCCGAAAAAAGAAAACAAATATCGGTGTATACCTATTTGATAAAATGGTCTCATCAAACTTTGGAAATGTTGAGTTTTGCAGATTGGAATAAGTGGTCTCTTTGATTCGCTCGGATGAATGAAAGCATCAGGCATCATTGCTTGAGAAACAAATTCTGGTCCAAAAATGTTCGAGAGGATACGGTTCATCATAACCCATGATTTGGTTTAGAGTAGAGTGGAAAATAGATAACATGAAACAATCAGAGTTTTAATATTTCTAGTCTAGCTTTGTCTTTACCAAGTTAACTTTTTGAAATCAAAGTTTGTATCCTAACATTTTCTCATTGAAGATTATAATTTAGAAAATATTAACACCGTCGAATTAATTAAAATTAATTTTCTTTCTTTATTCGATGATTTGAGATAAATTTATGGGGAAAAGTCTCTAACGCAACAGTCATGAAGTACGAACAAAACCAATTTAAAAAGAATAAAATAAATTCCAAAAGAAAGGAAGAAATTAACAAAATAAATGGACGTCAGTTTCTGACATAAAAAGTACTCGAGAGTTGGTTTGAAAAATTCTTATTATTAAATTTACTCGATATTTTTCAATCGTTTTCGTCAACCTTAAGTCAGGTTTGCCTTTAAATTGCAACCTAAAAATATTCGGTTAATCTTACGAATGTAGGTATTTAACGCACTGAAAACGTTTAAAGTGTATTTGGTTAGCAAATTTTCTATTATTCTCGTGATCTTCAGGTAATATTTATAACAGTTTACAATCTTCTTCATTTTCTATTAAAAAGAAAAAAAAATAAAAACATAATGTTATGAAGTTGAGAAAATCGTTAATCGTATTCAATATAAAACTTGTTTTGTTTACAAAATTCTCGAAGCTGAACAGTTACTTACGTAAATATTCGTTCCATTTATGTTTGCTATCATTTTTCTGCGCACTAAGAGCTGAAAAAGTGAAAAAAGCTATTATTCTATACGTGACTTCAATGGAAAAAAAAGATTAAACAAAACTCTTGCGTAGTAAGTATCGCAAGAAAAAGTAGGTTTTCAAACAAGCCCGTCGAAACAACGTAGACAATGATTTTGTTCATCTCAGCCAAACAATAAGGGCGCAGATAGCTCTGTAGTATGAGAAGGTCCGAACACTCTTATCGATCTCTTCTGATATCACCTCCAATAAAACTCATTACGTTGCCAAAAATACCCAATTTTTAGAGATTCAGCCATTTGTTTCTTTGTTAAGGTGGATCTAGACCTCCAAGACCCACTTACTTACACTTGTCCAGTCCAAATTGGTAGGACTGATTCATTACCATTACTTATTGAAATCTCCAATTGCCCCAGAGCATGAACCATAAAGTCAAACTTAGAAGAATCAACGTATTTTTCAAACGTACCTACCCTTACGTCGGTTCACACGAAATCAATTTTAATGCGTACATATTCTTCGAAAACCTACTTAAAAATAAACTGCAATCAAGTGCTGCACTAAGTGAAATATTTGCTGTCGGAAAACACCTCTTTGAAAACGTTAAAGTACGTATTTACGGCGAAATGGTTATGCAAAAAGCGTTACATTCAACGAGTGTCGCATTATATGCACCATCTTCAGATCGCTATCTTATTCATGTTTTTGAATTATAAATCAGTTTTTTTTATTTTTTTTTTTGCTTTCCTTTCATCGTCGAGTATAAAAGTGTGATATTGTGTTCGAGATTAATGACTGTAATCATATTCTTGTATATTTTGTTATATTCAAAGGGTTATTGGACGGTTATTAATATTTGACTACAGATGGGTTGAAGAGTGAAATGCAACCGTGTGCAGCAAAAAAGAGAGCACAGATAGTTGACGTTATAACGCATTATTTATTCAAGCACAAAGCCAAATTGAGTTCGTTCAAGAATATAATTATTTTCTTGTTGTGGCAGTGAGAAGTGAATCGTTCGGTATAATTTCTTATCATTGGTAAATGTATTGTAATTAGATGGCTTAGTACTGTTGAACTGCTCATATTCTTATTCGAATTATGAAAAAGTTTCTTCTCTGGTCCTTTTGATATGAAAACATGAGATTTCGATGATCCGATACTGAGTCTCGTTGTTATGTCTGTGTTTGTCGAATATGTTTTTTGAGGCGCTGGACTCAAATTTTCAGTCCACCTTTGGCCTGAACTATTCGTCGGACCCTCAGTGCTTCCAAACAAGGGATTAAACAAACTTTCTAACAATTATTGAGTGGTTCATCGGCAAACATGTTTTCTTTTTGAGCTGCTGAGTTCTAATTTTTAGTCCTTTTTTCAATTTAATCATTTTTTGGGTCCTTAGTGGTCCCCAACAGGGAGGTTAGAACCAACTTTTCATAAATTAATGAGTGATACATCTTCCGATATTATTTTTCTTCAGGCACTGAGTTCAAATTTCCGGCAAATTTTTAGACTGAACTATTTGTTAGGCCACCTGGGGCCTCTATATTTGACTTTACGAATGATGTTGGACCAAATTTCAGATTTTACGGAATAATATATTTTGAGTAATAGATATTTTGCAGGGTCAGGTTCAAAATTACAGTCCGTTTTAGGATTGAAATATCTGATTCTAGCTACGTATCTAGTTTCATATATTACAGCCCACCATTAACTGAAAATACCAGTTGGAAATTTCTCCAAGCTCTTCTACTTTTTGAACTTTTAATGTTGAAAAATTCAAGAAATAATCTCTTATTGATGCATCAGTTTTGGTGAATACTACCTTTTTATTTCATTTGATCAGTCATAGTTTAAAATTTTCTATTTTGAAGAGGTACACATAAGAGAAATGAATCGAAGTTTATATGTGAATTATGTATTCTCTTCTAATATACGAATACTTTCAGCAAGTTCTACTCGAAAAATTTAGAAAAAAATGTCAGATATTAAAATTTTAAGTAATCATTTACACTCTATTACATAATTTGATACTTTTTCTCTGAATGATACGCAGAAAAAGGGAGTAACGTCTAAATATTATATGAATTCAAATAGAAAGTAATGTTCTTTTTACCGAGTGAATACATTTTTGAGGTAAATTATTAATCGTACGATATCCGCATCATTATTTTCATTCGTGTTCTCATTTTATCAAAGAGGATGAACAGAGTGGCGTTTAAAGCCGCGGGACTTAATTGACGTAACGTTGGATCCATATTATAATTATTCTCATTTAGAATTTTTGCTGCTGAAACGTGAACCTCCGCAGCAACATGATGGGTCAATAGTAAATTTTATCGTTCTACAGTTTTTCTTCAGTTTTCAATTGTTTTGTGTTCCTTAGGTTCTACTTCAACATTCATCGTACTTATTTTTGATGTCGATGAAGGGTCAGAGAAACTCAAAAGTAGACTACGGTCGAGTTTCTCTTAGAAACTCGATTTTCAATTTCGACGGTCATATTTTTCATCGATGAATACGATATAAATTGCATTTAGTTATAATATTTGCTGCAGTGAACGTGCAAGATTGTATTCATATCAACCTGAATTAATTGGAAAGTAGGCAGCGACCGTAGCCACCCTGGCCACGTGGATAAGACCGTTGATTTTTCATATTTGATCTCACGCGGTTGTGCCCGATTCAAACACCAATAACGGCGGCACCAACAGTATCCTTCACCCATCAATAACAATAATCATGTTGCGATGCCATCGTATTTCCATGGATAGGCTCTCCTGCCGTTCGAGCCCGATTCAGGGCAACAAATACCGAATATTGGTCTGAATCAGTCCGATCGTTTCATACCAGCTGTCCGATAAGAGGTGGGCAGTTTTTGAGAACCACAGCGTCTACGTTCCGAGTACGTTCGCTGAAAGGCTGCGAATTCGTTCGATGGACGCGATCATCGATGTTTTCTATTGTTCGCGAGACGCGCAGGCGGAAGTGATGAATTAAAATCGAATCTGGCGGTCGCGCAGCGTCTACGTCTGCGAGTAAACGGATAACCGCAGACAAATTAATCGGCATTATAATACACCGTGGCTGTCATCGAAATTAAGTTTTCTTCGCGAAATTCTTCGGCCACGTTTTTCATTTCGTCGTCATTAACCGACAACGAGCTCGACGTCTCACTATTTGCCTCTCGCTTCGTTCCCAACCCTCGGTTCCCAACCCTCGGTACCCGGTCGCCGGCTCCTCCCCCGACCCACCCTTATCGTTAGCAACATCTCCGTCTTCCCGTCTCTCTATTCAACGATCTTTCGTTTGTGAAACCGAAATTCAAACGACGACAATGGAGACGACGACGACGACGTAAAAAGGACACCACCGATAATTCGGTCACAATGAAAGCCAAATTAGTTTCGCTTAATTTTGCAGAATATTATTCTTCTGGTAAACGTCGAAATAAACCAAAACAAATGACGACGACGACGACGACAACAAATTCAGCAACGAAAAACAACAATAGTCGCCACAAAATTCGTCATTTATCTGGCTGTAATTGAGTCGAATTGTTTGTACGTTTTCTTTACAACACTCTATCGGAGGAAAAACCCTGATGCAGGTAACTTGAAAATTTGTTTTTCCAGAGAATAATATCTGAAAATTTTTCACTCGAGGTGCAATTTACAGATTACCGAGTGAAACTTGATGGGACATTTGAACTTTCTTTGTTTTATTTTTGCTAAAATCAACCAAATTACGAGGTCTTTTGTTTTGTTTTCGATTCTCCAAAAGGGGCAATCTGTGTCGATTTACTTCACCCTCCCGGAAATAATACATTTTTTTGACAAAAAATATGACTGAATAAAACATTTTAGTCGGATAATGTCGAAATATTCTGAAATAATGTATAACTTTCGAGCACGGGAGGAGGTTGAGATCTGAGAAGGACTAAAAATGATGACAGACACCAATGAAAATGAAACAAAGAGTACAACAGTCGCTCCTGATACTGAAAAATTACAAACACTGCGTGAAGTCTCATGAATAATACTGTGATGTGGTTATTCGACAAACTCCGACTTATATCAGCTGATAACGTTTTACGTAGGTTCTTATGAAAAACTGACTTTCGCAGTTGTGTTACCTAGAATGTTACCTAGATATTTCAATCAAACGATTTCTCATCACTGCAGTACCAACTCTAGTGAATGGTCCTCTCACTCGCAATAAATCTGTATTTCCAAAATAATTAGCCTTCCACTCCAACACCAGTTACTCTCTGCTAGAGGTGCGAAAAATATCGATGTACGTATCTATATTTTGGGGAAAATATCAATTCGTTTGTATAGATATGTAAAAATATTGATATTTGACTAAATTAATTCACAATCTACCCGATATGAATGACGATATTTTGAATTAAATGTCGATATTTCGCACCACTACTCTCGATACACTCAACAGTGTCATAAAATGATATTTTCAAAATTGATTCGGACGAAAGCAGAATCAGATTTTACGAATATCGTTTCAAATCTGAAGACGGAATTGGGGCAGAATACACGTACCACCATTGGAAAGCCAAAAAACAAATAAAGCTAATTAATTACTCCTGAGATTGTTTTGCTGAATCACTAGTGATTTACAAAGCTGTAGCATTTTCACAAAAATAAATAAATTAGACGATTATCTATGCTTAGTATGACATTTCACTTCGTGCACTTGAAGCATTACGTACAACTGCATCATACAATAAAATACCTATTCTTGTTTTTTCTCATCTTAATTTTATTTCTTAACCGAATATCGTTATGAAAAAAATTTATTCCCACTTCTTTGGATCCAAAGATACTATGGTATCAAAAGAAATTGAAATACATAATGCATTGACGACAGAAATATCCGGCTCTGTAGCAGAAAATTATTTTTAATCTCGCTGGAAAACAAGAATACCTACTCAAAAACGTATTTATTTTGAAAAATATTGAAAAAATAACGCATAAAACCATTCAGTTAGTCAAACTCACATGCTGAGTGCTTGAAAACACCTTCAACTTTACCACAACAAAAACGATGGTTCGAAAAATTTCGAAATATTCCTAGGAAGTTGGGCAATAGGTGATAAATTCAATAATCATAATTTCCAGCTGACTCAGAACTGAGCCCCACAGACTTCCATTGCACGAATTTAGATTCCATATTAAATGAAACTCCCATCTGATCATCCGAATTCTGAAGTTTTGATTTTAGAACACAATATATTTTTTGAATGTCATAAAATAAGGTTGGAAAAAGTAAACTAGTGCGAAATTTGTACTAACCTTATGAGTAGTTCATAGCATTCAATCTTCCTTTTCAGAGTAATTTTTTTCTTTGCCAACATTAATAATGATTATTAATTGTACGTCCAACTAAAAATGAAGAATATGAATACAAGGTTAGGCTATTGGATCGTTAGTTAGATGACTATGACAAAGTTCTGAACAAAATCTCAAAAAAAAAAAGAAAACTTGGAATTTGATTTATACCATAAACGAAAATACAGAAAATTTTTTATGTTACTTAACTAGACCCCTTTGTAACATTTCTTATAAGATAAATGATTTTCGTATAATATGCCCTAATAAAATTAAAAATCAATTTCTTTCTTATTTTTGCACACAGAGCTATGCCACAATAACTGAAAGTTCGAACCTTTTTCCCAAATAGATGCTGCCATAAACTGAATAAATTCAGACCTTTAATGGCTGACAGAGAATGTCCATTGATGGACCTGAGATTACTTTGACCGAATCTAAATACGATTGTCGTCTTTAGAAAATTTGACATTGTAAGCATGACGAAATTGTATTTTCAAATTTATCGAAGCTGTCTCTACCCCTTCCCCTTTCTACTAATCACCTCGAGCAAACCAAACCTCAAATTTATTGGAAATGATTCGGATGAAAAAACGATAATCGAGAATTTTCGAGCTGCAATACATTTCTTTCGACGAAGTTGTAAATTTGTTCTGTTCGCATTTTATTTTTGATTGGATACGTTCTATCTTTTACGATTCAAGTGCTTGTGCACGAAAATTTGAATACTTCATTCGTACCAGATTCTTGAAAAATTTGTTCAGCTGTTCATCTGATTTCATTTTGAATGCGATTTTCAATACTATTTCAGCACACATAAATACATGGTACCCATCTACGTTCATCCTACTAGGTATGAAAATGTAAGGTATTCCACTTCAGTTTGCTATGGATTTACGTGTATGCGAACGTATTTTCACGTTTGCATCAAATATTGTTACTCCAAGGACAATGTAAACTGTTTTCCAGAGATGTTGTTTGATGTATGTACATGGTTTTTGCTGTTCGCCCGCTTCTCTTTCTATCATTTAACTGCAGTCGATTGTGATTATCGATTTGACTAAGAATACTCTAAAGGCTAAAAATTCTATATTTTCGGTTAGTTCGAAAGAATCAGTAATCTCATTGTCTAGACGTTAGCAGATAAATTTGTATAGTATCGCATCGTTTGAACATTTCGACATTGTGGAATGAACTGGACGAAGATTTAGTCTGACAGAATGGAGGAAAAAAAAATCTGCATTTAAAATAACAAAATATAAAATAAAATAAAATAAAATAAAATAAAACCCTAAGAAGTTGTGGTGAAAACAAATTACACCATTCAATATTGGCTAAGTTGAACAGAAATAAAAAGAAGAGGAAAAAAATTAAATTGAAGTTCGAAAATTACCGTCTTAATAATGAGAAATATTTTCCAATCGTAGCCAATATTGTTCATAATGAAAAAAGTTTTACATCTTCATTAGTTTTTTTTTTTTTTTTTGTTAGTTTTTTTTGTTTTTTAAATTTATACGATTTGGTTGAATTAATTATTATTTCAGAAACATAGAAGTGTTAAATTTTTACGGCCTAAATTTTTTTACATTTATTTTTCTATTCTGTGAAATCAATTTCTTCGTCAACTCCCGATTATACTTGAAATCCTGAATAATTTTTGCGTTAGTATAGAATGACTGACCGACTTAATTTTTTCTACAGAATGTCAATTTTTCACAAAAATAACGTACTCGGCGCAAGGATCACTTACACCAACATCATCTACTATTAAAAATTATCATGGTGGGGACTTGACCTTCCACGTGCCTTGCATCGACAGACGGAGTCATGGACCATCACCGGATCCTTACTAATAGTGCATTGTACTTTTTAAACGAAACATTTATTTTGTGTCTGTGTAAATACTAATACGAATGATGGTGGGGTGGCTGTTGTGATATGAACTCAGATTTTAGGTAGGCAAATATATAATTTATTTATGCCTGCATATAGTTATAATAATAGCTTGCATGAGAGACAGCCAACTTATACCATTCAACGAATTTCCTTAAATAAACTGCCAGTGCTCATATCTGATGTAAGCATTAAACAGGTCAACTGTCTGTATATCTTCAAAAGATATTGAAGTGACTGAACGCAAAGAAATTGGAAAAAGTCATAATATTTTTATTCAGTAGGTTAACTAACAAAATTTCATTTCAATATTTAACAAAACGATGGAGTTTATTTTATGTTATGCCTCAATATTTAAAATGAGACTTAACTAAATGAATTTATAAAATTCCATACAAATTATTTTATTCACCTAAAATATAAAGGTCACAGAGACTATCTATGTATTAAAAAAGTTCACAAATACTAGTGGTCATTTTCTTACTTAGATCAAATCGAACTTATACATAAATGACTATGAGTATTTTACACTACTCGAATTAATTATTATACTTATCCTTAAACTATACTTTCTTCCTACTGGAATTTATCTCAGCTAGGGTAAACTACTAACTTTAGGTTCTGACTACCTTACGCTTTGTATGAGCTAAAAGAAGTGATGTTCTGGTTGACAATTGCTTAATTGAATAAAAACATTCGTTAGCCAGAATGTACTTAGTTGTATATTTACAGTATTGGGCTAACACATATGCCGACTTTACTTTCAACATGATATTTTGTGATATTCCAAGGGGGCCAATTCAGCAATACCCTTACAGTCCTGACAACATCTTAAACCAACAAACACGCACCAAGGGACCAAAGTATTAACCATCTATACTGGATGGTGCGCACAGAATCAGCACAACCCAACCCACACAACCTGATAGGAATTCGTAAGACTCGAATTTAAACCACACTGATCAAATTTGAAATAGATTGTGAACTTTGGGTATGTACCTTAGAATACTCACTTACATTTTAAGGTAATTAATTTTCAGCTGTACCTAGGGACAACACCACCAATGGCTATTTCCTTTAGAGAAATTCAACCAACCGTGATTATAAAATTACACAGTATATTAAACGTAAAATACATTATTGCATGAACATAAAAATGAGATAATACAGAAGTGTTCCTGCCTGAACAAACAGAAAACGCTGTGTGACAAATAATTGAAAAAGTGAATATATAAAAAATGAGATTTAGTAAGCTGCTCGTCAGTAAAAATAGAGAAGGAAAAAAAACTGGTTGTGAAATAGCGGGGATGTAAATTTTGCTATCAACCACAAACCTCGGGTGAAATCAAGGAAGCGAAGTGAGGGGTTGATTGAAAGAAAAAAACAAGAAAGTAAATAGCCTAGGTAATGCAAGTTGCATATCTAGGCATATTTAGGGCAGAAACTTGAAATTTAAATTTTTAAATAATTTTGATGATTTTATTTTAGGTCAGATGCGTCATTCCCCTTCCTAGACCACGTCAATTTGGAGTGTGCTAATATGTCGGCTAGAAGAAGTAACGGGAATATTTCACTTATGGAGTATTTGCTGTTGTTATTGTTTCGTAATATTTAGATGGACGAATTTACAGCCCATCTAAGTATGAGGAACATCTAGAAAAAAATTCATTTTTTTTATTTATTATTTTCAATTTTAAGTAGGCCAACACTGTCTGCTTCATCCGCGAAGGTTGTTAGACCGAGTACCAAAGTGAAAAAAGCGAAGTCAGAAAAAAAAATCAGAATTGCCGCGGGTAACTTAATTTTAATAAAATGATTGGATTCGACACAAGAAAAGAAGTTTCCAAACTCGATAACTCATTTTTTATCGACCTACTTTGTACAATTTTCACTTTTTTTTTTTTTTTTTTCTAAACCTTCACACAAATTTTTCTTTTGACACCATCGCATTAATCATTGTTATAATAGCCGAGTAGTCGATGTACGTCAAAACATATAGGCACTGTACGCCTTTATTATATTCACTAGCTCGTATATTGATCAGGGCAATGCATATATAGGCCATATAATATATTCTGCACCTATAAGATTTTTGATACGGGTTAACAGCAGTATCGAGCACTTTCAAACTGAAAATTGTTGCTCGCATACAAAAAAAGAGGAAGATGAACAAAAAAAAAAAAAAAAAAAAAAAAAAAAGGAAAAAGGAAACCCAGACCAACTATTTTTTCTTTTCTTTTTTTTTTTCATAGTGTAAAAATATAGAACATATTGTGTGTTCGTATTTTCCTTTTTCTTCTATCCGCGCAGTATCGCATTTAAAACGATTGCTTATTGCGCTACGAGAATCTTAAGGATAACATGCGCAATCAGCTGTTGGGAAGCAATAAATTTCTTAACTCTTTGGCAAAAATAGCCATCGGAAAAGTTTTGGTAGCAAATCGAACGGTACCTTCCCAGCCGCACAAGGTACATAAAACGAATAAGTAGCCGAAAAAAAAAAAAAAAAAAAAGAGGAAAGAAAAAAAGGTACGTACGAAACGATAAGAAAATCTATATAATATTATATTGGTCTTGAGGTGGTTCGTCCGCGATTTTCGTTCGAATACGCAACTTCTTTCGATATCGTAATCGTAATAAGTAGATTTCCAAAATGGTGGTCGTGTCTGCCGCATTGGTCGCGCCGAATTCGACCGTTCGACCAATTTGCACACGAAACACGCATCGTAAAACGATCTGTAGAGACCACTAACATACCAATCGTCATACGCCGACATCCTAAGTAGGAAAATAAAATACAAAAAGCTGAGGACGCGCAGAGTGGCGACGTTTAGAATACGGCCTATACGGTCGCCAAAAACGTCAACCTTTGATACGCGAAATTAAGTTTTCCTCGTTTTGCTTTCCTTTTGGCACGTGCACTCGAAATTGATTTCATTCCTCCCCTTCGGCCGTCGCTGCAGCACCATAATTGTATTCATTTCATTCGACAATATTCGTACCAAAGTTCTACCGAAGTTGACAAAAAGCTTGGCTCGTCCTAATACTTTCGTCTTTCTCTTTGCGTAAGCTATCAAACACTTTCCACGATGAAAGTTCCGATTAATTTGGGTAACGTCGAATGCCAACATTAGGGTTTCGCGAGGATATTCGTGGGCGGAGTTCGGTTGCAGGTAATTTACTGAGGAAGAACAACGCGGGTTGAATGAGAAAGGCTGATGAAAGAGTTACTCTGCGGTCAAATGTCTGTAAATTGCACCAAAACCGGCGGAATAAGCTTGAGATGGAGTCTTCACGTGACGTATTGATCGGGAACTCGGCCAGTGATGTTCCCACCATTTTCTCTGACGGTGTACTCCAAAGCTCTGGCGTGACCGACCATAGCGTGGGTATTTTATATTTTTCTTTCCCTTATTAGCGAGTGTGAAGAGCGGGGAGGGGGGTTCAATAATGAGAAATTTAATTTAAATCTGTTCCGTCACCTTTTTTGCAGACATTTTAGTTCTACATAATCGTGTCGAACAAAATATAAACGACTATTATTCCAAATTATAGGAAAAATAGCCACCTGAATGATACTGATTCTCACCGACGACGACGAAACCAGATATGCTGACAATGAAAAGTCATCATATTCGGCGGATGTTCTGACATAACACCACTTATTTTGGACCGGTCATTTTGGAGTATGGTAACTAAATTACGGACACTGTGCTCTCTTCAAATGAAGACAAATTCATTCCTTTGACTACTCCCAAACTGAAAAGTTAAGGTGTCTGCAGTAGAAGATTGTAGATCATTAGGTTTCACTAAGATAGGATAGAACTAAATTTAAAGTAATGAAAATAATTGAACATTTAAAGTGTTAATATTATTGTGATTTGTAGTCTCGATATTAATAAAAAGATAGTAAGAAATTGTCTCTATTTGTTTGATATTTTCTTAAATGTTAGAAAAAGCTCAGCACAAAATCACTTTTTTTTTCTTGTACAAAATAAACAGAAAGTTAAAATATTAATTTATTATTATTTTCTTCCATTTCATTTTCTCTATCTTTCATTTTTCTATTTCAAAAATTTTTTCCCGTTCCAAATTTCATCCACAATTTTTCAAAATTAGGTGTATAGGTGGAGTATACTCTATGGGAATGTCACTGGGCTTGGCACTCGTTGGTGCAGGGACAATATTTTTACTTTCCATTAAAATATCCAATGGATTTGAAACCAAAGTAGGTTGAAGACAAGTTAGAAATTTGATTTAAATTTTCCCCTGTGATCTGTAACTAAGATGCTAACCAAAGTTCAGAGCTGCAGTTATTAGGTGTGGACAATGGTCATAGACACTGCCTCTGACTACTGTCCTTGGTTGTTGGGGTTGGAAAATGTAGGAAGGGATCTGGCACTTAATGTTAATGTTGAAATTATAAATTTGGTAGTAATTGATACTATTGTTGGAGTAATGTTATGTTCCATCTCATTTATACAGACAACACTCATTGTTTACACAGAGATGGTGAAACAATATTATAGATGTCCAGTATTCCTGATTCTATACTTTGCTTGTTCTCACAGATGTGTATGTCCAAATATACTAAGTCATGTCATCAATTTGGTGGGTGTACATACCTACCCTCATGCCATCTGAAATTTAGTTGGCCATTTTGTGTTTATTAATAAGTTTTCAGTCAAATTTGACCTCTACTTTGAGAGGAAAATTCATTCCTGTATTTGGTTTTTTAGTAAATGGTGCGAGAAAGTTAGTGTCTGTAAACAAGAATATAGACAATCGGGTTTTATTAAGATATAAGAAATAGAATAAATGTAAACGAATAAGTAGGTATAATTTATTTCTATTGTTTTGATTTAATATAAATTTATTGCAATGTTATTCAATAATATACAAAGTAAAAAGACTTTCGTATTATTTTATTGAAAATTCACCTCAATAAAAATCTCAGTAAGTACCTATGTTATTTTATTAATATTAAAGTTTTCACTAAATTTTTTAATTTTTCTATAAAATTTTTCATACTTTTCATATTGTATTTTTATTGAATAATTCATTTTATTTCTCATTGTTTTTACGGTAGGCCTGAACATCAGTATTGACAAACTGATGAGAATTAGTTGGTACAATGCTATTCTGTTTGCTTAATATTAAGATAGTGTCATGCAATAACAAATTCCTACCATTTTGGTTGTAGATCATAGTCACTGGATATTGCTGGTATTTGTAGTCATTGTTCCGGGGAGTAGTCATTTCAATTGACAGTGGACAATAGTTACGGGCTGTGATTAGTGGTAACTGAGGTTTCTGGGCATAATTAGTAGCGACAGTCACTGGTTATGGTTGTTGGATATTATAGTAGTTGGCTATGGTAAGTGGCTGGAGTCTGTAGCTGGTGCTTCATGGTCAGTGGTGGTGACAGCCAATTATAGTGGGTGATAATGGTCACTAGGCACTGTCACTGCACTCTTTTGTGTTGATGGCTGTGTTCGTCTACTGTTGCCAACCATATAAATTTCCCTTAGTTGCTGGGTATAGTTGTGTTAAAATTTTCAAGTATTCCAATCTGTGTCAGTATCTTTCATTACAAAAGGATATAAAATATTTTGCAGAATGTATGTGGGAACTGCCATATATTGTCCTATATGAAATACATTCACCAGTTATAGTCGGGGGGGGGTGGAATGGCTGAGCAGTTAAATTCACTGTTTTCACCTGGCAAATATATAGGTACCAGGTTTGATTACCTGAACCAACAAAACCTACTGACTTGTGCTGGACACAAACGTACCCTAGTGGTACATGGTGGAACTCACAACTCTCCTTCCTAACTTAATTTGTTGATAGATGGAGCCCTATATGGGGTAATATAACCCATATAGGTAGTGTGAACCTATATATATAAGTGTAAGAGACGTTTGTAGCTCCACCCACCTCCCACTCATCTAACAATGCATATCATTCAACTCATGTTGAGTTTCTCCTGAGAGGGAGTGTGTGGGAACTGCATATATTGTGCTATATAAAATACATTCGCCAGTTATAGCCTGCAGTGGAATGGCCATGCGGTTAAATTCATAGCTTTTAGCGGGACAAATATGTAGGTAACAGGTTCGATTCCCCGAACTAACAAAATCTACAATGTATTATGAAGAAATGTTATTATTATGGTGATAATTACTTAACAAACGATGAATGGTTTCCTTCTTCAGGGCATCGTCATTTTCGTACAGCAAACAGAACATTTTATGATGCGGACGCTTGTTCTATAATAAATTTAGTGCAACGATGTAGAAACGTGCGTAAAAAAACGAAAACCACCAGTGGTCCTTTTTTGCTCCAAAAAAGTGGGTTGATATTTGTATATTGATATTTACAATAATTGCGAGTACGTGTACTAAGTTGGGTTTCAAAAAACATTTATCGCGAAAGTTCTCCCGGTTTCATTCTTATTTGGTGAGTCTACAGATGTTTTTTGGTTTTTTTTGGGGGTGTTTTTTCTTTTTTCTCTCTCAAACTGATTTTATTTACAACCAACCCTGCGAAACGTATTATTTGTACATGATTCGAGAATACCGTCTAACTGCACATAATATTATAGTATACCCATCACTAGCGAACGTATTCGAATCACGTTAGCATGTTATTTTAATTCGTCCACATTTTAAATAAAATACGCTCCCCGTGCACCGAGGGTGGAGACGAAGAAACTGAGCAAATTCGTAACGGAAGATCTCGAAGATAGTGGGCACCAGTGGGAAAAAAAATGAAAATCGGTATCTTGGAAATGGTTGCTTATTTTTTTTTTTCTTATTTTCGTAATTTTTTTCGACGATGTGCGACGACGAAAGTATTGTGTTTATTTTTCTGGCACCAGCTGCACACGTTGGTAGTGTAATTGGCGGTATAAGTGGTAAGTGCATGTCGTACACTTATTGAAGGAAATGAAAATAATTGGCGAAATGAGGCGAGTATTGGATACTAACGGGCGTATGAGAAAATTGGTTTAACGCGCAGCCACACGTAAATGGGACGTTATTGTCTTTCGGGCAGAAGGGACACGCATGCGATGTCGTTAGCCTGTTCTTTTCTCGTCTCTCGCTGGTGAAATTGTGTGGAAAAAAAGTTTACGTTGGACAGCGAACGGATTTGTAGGTAAACTTTCGCGCCTTATATAATTTATATCGAATTATACTCGCCATTTGGGGTATAGGTATGATAATATTATGCTTTCTAAGTTGATTGCCTCGGTGAACTGTGCAGACGAACCAACGGTGGACCTGCGTGTAAATTTTCATCTCTGTTTATTTCACACGGGTTTTTGACGAAAATCTACGTATTAAAATTGATCTGATATTAAGACGTATGGTCAGGGGGGTAGGTTCGCTTTTCGTTTCTTGACCTTAAGAAACTTTTGGCACTATTAGCTGAAATTTATATCAATTATAATTATGATAATATATATTATACTATAATACGAGCAATAATTGTATGTATGTATGTATGTACGTACGTCAATGCATTCTGAGGACCAGCAATGTTGTTGAATATCACTATTTACAGGTATTTGAATACAAAAAAATGATCTAGGTAGGTCTCAAGTTCAAGAAAATTTGTTGAGCAGATATATGAACACCTCAATCTATTCATCAGTAGCAACTGATAATAGCGAACTAGGGTTTGTAACCACAACCGTAACCAAAACAAAAACCACTAAAAACATAAACAAATTGAAAACATTGATTTGGGAACCGATAACCAAAACAGAATAATTTCACTTAACCAATAACTAATAACCAATTCCCATAAAATACTGAAACCATTAACCAAAATGATAACTAGAGAGAATCAGTTTGCATTGATATCCATAAAATATCAGTATCATTGATTATTTTTCTCAAAAATTTCCAATTATTTACTAAAAAATTATTAATTATGTATAATTTGATCTGAAAAAAATTTTTTTTGTCTATTTTAACCCAAATTTTGTCACAACCAATAACCATAAAAGTTTTTTGGTTAATTAGAATGATAACCAGTAACCAGTAACAAATATAGATTTTTATTGGTTCCCAGTAACTAATAACCTCAAAAATGTTTTGGCTACAAGCCCTACAAGGAACAATGAATTATTGTGATTAAAAGTAGCGGATAAGAAAGGTTTTGTCAGCGAATTTGGCTAGGCCTAAGCTGCGTATGATTATTATGATTTATGACTGAAGAAGTAATATGAGTTAAATATTGCCGTCTTAATTCTAGAGTTATACAATAAACCGAAGGCGAAGGATATACTTAACAAATATATTGCTGAAATTTATCTCTAGCTTGTTTTAAGTTAATGAAATTTTTTCAATTTTCTACATCTTGCTCGGTGAACCAGGTACTATACCTTTATATGATTTTCCTAAACCAGTGAGACCCGAGGTATCAAACAGGCTACCCAAGATTCAGTCTTATTCAAATACGTAGCTGGAGACATGCTGTTTCGAATATTGTCAAATGCTTGTCCGTGCAAGTGTTGGGAACCATACAAGGATAAGATAAATTGAACGACAAAGTTTCGTTCTTGAAATGAATTTTGAAATTTCTTGAGTAAAAAAATTGCAAAAAAAAAAGTTTTAAGAAAATCGAATTATTTTATACGGAGTGGTAAATAGAGAAATGATTTGATCTTGAAACATAGTTAAGAATCTTACCCTCAAATTTCTGAGAAAAAAAATTTTCGGGTAATGTTTGATAAAAAATGTCTTCGTAATTTTTTATATTTTCTCCAATTATTATTAGTCTGAAATTCGGCCTAAGATGCCATGTTTTTTTTTTTTTTTTTTTTTTTTTACTTATATTTAGACAATTTACCGAGAAGAGAAACTTTCACTTCTTCCAAAAACATATTTTTCTAAAAAAATAACAAACAAATTACAAAAAAAAAACACAAACGAAAGTACCTAGCTGTCAGTTCATTAGTAAATTATGAGTCTGCGAAAGTCAGTTAGAATTTAATACACATCCCAGCAGCATGAAAAAAATAATCAGTCAGCAAACAACAATTACTGTAAAACTAAATTTAATCTGTATAAAATGCAGGGACACAATTATTAACTTTATGTGACACAGGAATACATTTGTGGTATGTTAACCAGGGTGGGCACATGCCACAACGTAACCTAGCTGACTAAACACTTTTTTTTACAATTCATTTTCATGAAATTTTCGAATTACTTTCCAAACCAGAAACAACCCGAGTCCAGTTCTGATCGAGATTTCGAAGACTGAACACAAGTTTTCGCGGAGACGTTAATTCATACTTTTTTGTGTATTTTTTCCTCCTGAATAAATCAATTTGACTCGGTTTTCGAAATAGCGAAGTGTTAAAAAGACAAAGCTATTTTAAAAGTGGGAAAATCTTCATTTTCTCCTCCAAATGGGGATAATACGTTAAGTGACGAGCGAAAATGAATATCCAACGTAAATACCTACTGACCGGTGCCTGGAAAATTTCTAAGGTTTTCGTCAGTTTATGAAGAAATTACATCAAATAGTTATGTCATTTTCTTACAGCACACCCTGTACACTGTACAAGTTGTATATAGATTATAAAAGTCAAGCGAGGTACATTCAATTAAACTGAAATAGATATGTTCAGCGAAAAACATGTTTCATTTAAACAAACGTTGACTATAAATTTTTGAAAATACACAATAATTTTAATTTAACTTTTTGACATTTTTACGAGTTGGCGCCATATTGAAACGGATAACATATTTTAGGTCAGAATACTGAAACAAAAAAAAAAAAACATTTGGTCTCCAATCATATTATACGCTCACATTATACTCTCATAATTATCCTCTGGTGTCGATAACATTTCGCGGATAAAATGCAATTATGGAGACTCGAATTTTGTGTAATGGGAAACAGGAAATGAAACTAATAATAAACGAAGGCGTTATTATTGATCACAAGATTCGATATTTTGTTGAAACTTTATAATGAGGCTCGCCATTAACGACGGATAGTTCGTTTTCAACTTACCTTATCTTGGATCGTCATCAGTTTTTTTTTTTTTTTTTTTAGCTCGTGTTTTTCACATCCTCCTTGCTTTATCGAGCATCAAAATTACGAAGAACGAAAGATACAAAAAGTTTTAATTGCGTAAAGTTCTAAAAACGTAAAATATTTAGGCGGTGGAAAAGCAGATTATTTGATTTTTATTCGCGGTACAAGGTGTGGAGGATCGTTTTTACATTTTTGTATTGGAGAAATAGGCACGCAGTGTGTAGGTAAATTTTTGGTAAGATCGGAACAAAACAAAACTGTGCAAAGATGTAATTCATCCTGACGTTTATATGGAGATAAGCCCACTAAATAATATTATGAATAATTAAAAAATTAAAAAAGTTCGATTATAAAAACGATATTATTAAGTTTTCTGGAATGAAGTTGGTTTATACGCAAATATCAGAGTCGAATGAATTCGATATAAATTGGTGATTGGTTGATAAGTCAAAATATAATAATTCTAGCGCTGAAATTTGCTGTTAGATTGCCTTAGCAAGTAAATTATTTTTTTAGTTACTTTTATGCTTATTTGAAGTCAAGCAAATATCAATATTTTTTATACTACTTCTTTCTTAAACTCTATTAATTTTATTAATGTGTGTAATTTTGTTGTACGAAAAATGTTGACAAATTTCAATAGCGAAATCGAACTTTGTGCCATTGAATATGAGTAAAAATGCAGTTGAATCGAGAAATCCAGTGCAGTAATAAGGTGTAAAAATTTTCAATTAAGAGTAACTAAATCAGACTGACTATGGGTCATGCTGGATGAAAAAGGATTTTAATTTAAACGTTTACACAAAAATATTTGAATTATAGTAGGTGAGTAGCTCTTTTTTCTTTTTTTTTTGATGTGTAAATATCTTAGCGCTCTGTCTATGGAAGGGACAAAACGAAAATTATGATCGTCAGATTCGCATCACTGTAACACTTATAATTCTAACTCTCATTTGTATGTGTTACATGATGTTTAGGTGTGTGATTGTGTGTGTGCAACATTTTGAGCATGCACACAACTACACTGTTATTATGTTTACACATCAACCCTACGTGAGTATGTTCTAGCAGAACTTGCACTTTTTTTTTTTCATAAAACCAATAAGAAAGCTTAAGCAAAATTTAAGCTAGAAATACAATGTAAGTTAAAATATCCTAAAGCATTAGAAGCTTACAGTTATGTGGGGATGTTTCTCTCTTTTCCTCCCTCAGGGCTTGGCCCTGCGTCGACAGACGGGTTGCAGACCAAAAGTCCGCGACCCATACTAATTGTGCATTGCACGTTAAACGAATTACATCGTCTGTATGCACTCTTACAGACGATGCGTTTCTACGTTTACTGTAAGATGGTAAACTGAGGTAAGTAAGTATGTATTAATTACATACTCACTGACAATATACGTGCTGCGGTCCGTATAAGGTAACGCCTCGCCTTTGGACGATTGCCCCAGTTAGGAAGTACGCTTAGTATAAAGTTTACAATTGAATTGGTGATGGATGAATATGAAAGGTGATTTGTGATTGGTGTGAGAATGACCATGATAGACGAGGTCATTATTGACAAATAACCGGATAGAGATCAATGCGATACCAACATAATTCATACAAGTAGTTCTTCTAGGTGATGATCGTAGTACGTGCAACCAGCAGCGTTTGTTACCTTGATTTGGGTGCTCATCTTTGAGTGAGAGAGATAGCGATAGTGTGAAACGTGAGAAAATTCTCGCATGGTGCCAGAGTCATGTACGCACAAATCTTTGGTATTTATCATACAAGGTGGATGATAGTTTAAGTGTGTGACAATATATTATGAATATGAGAGTTATCGAGAAGAAGTAATTATATCGTCACAGATAGAGCTTAAGAAAGGCCATTTTTGCGGGTATATTCCTTTAATTGTTACCAACTCAACCTTCAGTACAGTCTGTCAAGTCGACACACAATACCGAAAAGCGTTAACATTCCCCGAATTTTGCTCGTCTAATTTGGATACGAGTCTCGTTTCGGACGTTTCACTACCAACGTAGAATTATTATTTCTGTGGAACGCCAGTCCACTTGAATTTTGCTGACTCGTCATCCTCAAAAGAGATGCTTCTTCGCCTCGGAAATTAGAAGTCTATCAGTAATTAATGTCAACAAAATATTATTTCATCTTTTAAAAACGCAGTTTCAAGTCCCATCGTCCAAAAGGTAGCCAACTCAATGACGAATAATATTTCGCATTCTAGATCGCCCTTCTTTCCCCCTCCACCATCGGCTCTGAGCCTTCGCAGCATTCACCCTTATTCGGTAATTGTTCGGTGTTATTCGAGCTCTTCGAACGCACATTTTGTGAGGCGTCCCGTTTAACCCTTTTTCTTCTCCTCCATCCACCGTCGAAGTGAGCCAGAATTTTAACTCGAGGGACTCCCCCTCGGTGCGTCGACGTCGTTCGAATAATTAAATAGGCCGCGATGCAACGAGACCAGAATGGCAAAATGGCGAATGGTAAAAGGGCAACAATACACTGCGATGTTCTCGTAGGTAACTTGCGATTAGTTCGATAAGTGCGGCGTTGATTGTTTTGTGTAGGCTGCGGATGGAAAAGCAAGCTGACAAGAGGCGAGTAAAGGTAATGAAGTGTTAGATGAGCGATATTTTGGGGGGCAAAAATTTCGAAATGATTTTGCGAAGAAACAAAATCGAAGAAAAACTGGGGTTAATTCATGAAGGGATTAATTTTAGGTCGGTCGATTCGTAAGTCGAACATTTACGGGGCCGTAGAAACATCGTATTCCCACTCCAGGAGTGCCGTTCTAGTAAATATTCGAGATGTGTAAAGAGCTTTCATTCTACCAAGGACTGAATTGGCGGAGACTGTGGTGGATGACAAAAAAGCGTCGAGAAACATAATGGCATTGTATTTTTTATCGACATAAGTATCGATATGAACTTTGCATTCTGTTGGAATTTATAATTCATTCATCAGATTACGTTTATAGACTGACAAACTGTATTAACCCCCCCCCCTCGGGCAGGTATAAGATACTATCATTCAACCAGAAATGGTCTATTACTAAAACTTTTGGTGAATTTAATTACAGTTCTCATTGTTTTGAGATTTTACATCTCAAAATTGCCACTGAATCAAAAACCTTCAAAACAAACTAAGAATCAACAATCAAACATAACGGGTAAAAAAAGAAAACTGTTAGTGAAAACATTTGAACTTGATTACATCTCCCAAATATCTCAAGTTTTCACTTTATAGAACTGAAAATACAATCCTAAAAGAGAACTGATGACTCACATTCAAAAAAATTGGTCCGGAACTAAAAACTATTTATGAAAAATTTTCAACTCAATTACAGATATCACTCTTAGACGGGAGTTTTCAAAATGAAATTTCTCAAAAACCATCTAAGTATGGGTTTACTTATACGGAGCCAAAATTTTGTGATGCTCTGTCAGGTTAGAAAGGTGGAATGCTGCGACAAAACAGACGAACCTCAATTCACAGTATAGATATCTAATGAAAACTGTATGATAGAGTACAGATTTGTTTAATTCGGCAAAAAGAATACAGCAATTTCACATTTTCTCCTCGAGATAAGAAAAAGGTCAAATTTATCAACCAGCTAATTTCTTCTACAATCAGATAAGTTCCAACTTGCTTTAACTTACTTAATTGTAGATGAAATTGCTCTTCATTTTACAACTTCTGATGTATATTCCTGCTGTCGTAATTAATTTGTCTGATGCCTTGTGTTTTTTTGACATGTTGTGATTTCTCAATAACTGCTTTCAAATTCTAAATTTGGATCATCAGAGATATTCCACTACATAGATATTATTGGTATGTTTTAATTTCATATATTTTATGTGTAATAACTAACACAACAGATTTTTAATAGGTACTCACACGGTGTCATTTATTTGCACCATTCGCAGTTGTTAAGAAGGTGTTAGGAGCAACCTTCAGGAGGAAGACATGGTTCTTATGGGATTGTAGTTTCAATGATGAGTAGATAATTCAAAAAAATGGCCTGTTTCTAGTTGTAACTTTTAATTTTAAAAATAAGGTGAAAATATGTAGGTTTTGTTGATACAAATCCAACGTTATGACTAACAATTTATTACTGCAATATGAACAGAATTTGACTCCATTATATTATTTTGTCATCACCGTATATTTTTCTTGTTGATGAGTTTTGAGTGTGATTTTGTGTTTATCTTTTGGATTTGGTTGTGGTGATGCGAGGTCATCCCATCCGGACATATCACAATCTATCAAATTGGAGAGGAGTGACGCAATGACAAAAAAAAGGCACCCTCAGTGTATGATATGGAAAGAAGAAGTGTTATGTCAATCAACCTGGATTTCTAATCGACATACAAAATAAATACGAGTTTCTTTAAAACAATATTTAATTCAGTATGAACACATCTTGATACATTATTTGGTGATTACTTCGTCACTTGTAGAAACACTTATACTTAGTTACTTCTTGGCTTCGCGGATACACGTACGTACTTACTTATACTATAATATTATACCTTATAGTGTCACACCTCATCATAGGGTGGACTACTAACTTGAGGTGTATAGGCACACCGACAGACAAAGAGTTCAGAGGTAGTAGAACTACTCGGAAGCTCTTATGAAAGCAAGTGAAGTATTGGTGTAAATTGATTTACCAAGTAACTTCTTTTTGGGCCTATAATTGTTTACGTTTACAAAAGGTACCTCTGGTACATTCCAAAATAGTGCTGACAGTTATGCTGATTAGTTGTACGTCTGCATAATTGTTAGCCTTATTAATTGGGTTATTAGTCGTAGATAACGATGAATATTTATAAGAAATATTCACCGTTAATTGTTGCGGAGTATTTAGGTCAGCGAATATATTCGTCTGTCTAAATACGATGGAACAAGAAGATATTATGTATTTAATTTTCTTTCTGAATTCAAATTTAAAATTCTATTTCATAAATAACATTTTTTTTTTGTGCGTGAGGAAAATCTCTGCTAAAAACTAACTCGAGATTTTTTTAAATTTTTCATTCGAAAGTGGAGAATTTTCAAAATCGCCTCCCTCTAGCCTTCCTATTCTGCGCAGCCCCAATGCTACGGCACCTAATAAACTCACACTGCAGTATAACTGTGTGTATACACATCCATTTGAGTTTGACTCTTTAATCGAATTCGTCGTCATCTGTTTCGGTGTCGGGTGTAAAAATAAATCTTTTTCAAGCACGAAATTTCCGTTTATTTTACGACCACAGCTCGAAAGTACTTTACGAGCACCTAATTTAGAAATTGCTTCGCACCGACGGAGACTTTTTCCGTAAAGAAAGTAAAAAAGAAAAAAAAATCAACTCCTGAACGACGATGTTTTAACGCAAGAGTATAGTTTCATCCTTTTTTTTTTTGGTTTTTTTGGTTTTTTTTTTTTGCTGAATCGAGTGTATAAATATTTATTCGACGCTATGTGCGCGCTACTTCGGCAATAATTCATCTTTTGGACTGCAGACAGGACGTGAAAAGGATGAAACTAGGTACTTCTCCTCTTTCACCGGAAACAAAAAAAAAAAAAAAAAGCGCTGGACCAAAGAAAGAGGAGCAAAAAACTCGATCTAATTTAATTCCCCTCGAGTACTACGTCGATTGTTGTTCGATTACTACGAAGTAATCTGTGTTAATTAACGATATACTATATATATATATATATAAAAAATTCACACACACACACAGAAAATGAGGGAGTTGGCGTCCTCTGTTCTCGTACTTGGGCGACATTTCGTTAATTTCGCACAACCGCAAGGTGAACAAAAAACTCCACGAAGATAGTCGACGATTAGACGAGACATCTTTTAATTTCGAATTTACGATCGCGGATGCGTCCGCCTTACATTTACGATCATTTCCGTCATTTTTTTTTTTTTTTGTTTTCCTTATTTGCAAAACAGATAGAACGAAGAAAGTCTGTGAAAAAAAAAATCAAACATGAATAAATAAAGTTATTAGAAATATTTAAAAAACAATATTTTCATCTCGTTTTTATCTTCAAATGCAAAATGATAGAAAAAAAAAATTGAAAGAAGAATATTAACGATTCGGTGACCTCCTTGAAACGGCGGAAACGAAGGTTATATCATGGTGGTGCGGAAGCTGACGTAATTGTCTTGAATACAGAAAAAAAAAGCTAAGATTAGAGGGATGGGCATTTGGTGAACTGGGTGCAAAATTAATAAAAAAAAAAACTTTTGCACGAGCGGTTTTAATGCGTGTTTTGCAGGGCAATGATTCATATCTGATGTCATTTAATGCGGTAAAAATTGCACGAAGATCTTTTCATCTTTCATCGTTTGACCCTGATCCGTCCCATTTTTGCAGACGATTCAGTTTGTCTACAAAAATGTGTCGAACAAATTATAGACAACTATTATTCCTAATTCTTGGAATAATAGCTGTCTATATTTCACCTAGCTTCTCACAAACGGACACCACCAGATATGCTGACAATGAAGAGTCATCATATTTGGCGGATGTTCCGTATCACGCTACCTTTTTGGTCGGCCATCTTTTGATTGAAACAAAGAAAATGAAAGTAATGTCATATCTTCATTTAGAAGACATGGTCATTCCTAAACCTACAGTCGAGTAGAGACGTTAGGGTCCATGCTAGTTGCTATGGACATTAGGTTTCACTAGTATTAAGAAATAGTAATAAGTATAATTCTCAAGTGTTTGTAATAATTGAAGTGAAATATTAATAAAAGATAATATTCAGAAATTATCTTATTTGTTGAGGTAATTTAAAAGTATTGAATTACTCTCGCAACAGACCCTGATTTTTTTTGATTTTTGATTTTTGATTTTTTTATTTATCATTTGCAAATTCTTTCTTTTCTAATTTTCACTCGCAGGCGTGGCATTTAGTCGCAAATTTTAAACGATAATTATGTGGCTGCTCACCCGCTTGGTACATTTATAAGCGGAGTCATAGTTTTCGAGCAGCTATTGGCGTCTGAATTCCACAAATGAGCGAATTAAACTGTAAGTAAATAGTCCCTTTGAACGTGCATCCCGAAAAAAATATTTATGTCTCGTAGGCACATGACAAAAAAATTAAAAAATTGCCCAAAATATGTTTCATCGAATCGAGACTGCGACCAAGAAACTGAAGAAAAAAAAGTAAAAACAAAGCAGCGGGTAGGTATAGCAAAAAGGTATCAAATATTCCACTCTGCTTTAGTCTCGCCAGCGGACTCGGAAAAAAACTTGTTTTAGATTTTTTTGTGATCAATATGTAATATTTATATAATTACTTGTAAGTTTATAGAAAATTGATTCGTACACCCACGTCCCAGATTCGTGTTTTCAGGCCCCACCTAGTGATGGGTGGGAAAATTACCAATGTTAGGTAAGTTAACTGGAAGGAATTTAGGAAGGTAATTTAAAATAACTTCCCATTTAACCTCCCATCTCACAAAAATGTTGAATTAGCCATAATAAATCGATTGGTTATATTCTAACCTACATTCTTAGGCGCATTTATTACAACGTCACTGGAAAATAAAATATGACGTAGTTCGAATGATTGCCATTATGTGCGCCAAAATTGGGTTTTTATATCACGAAATTCACGCATTTACATGGTCATTTACAAAAATAGACTGATGAAAATATGAAAACAAATATGATAAATTTGATGATCATTATGAATGATATGGTTATGAATTATGATATGTTACACTTGGTTTGGTTAATAAATTAAAATAAGCTATAAAAGGACACAGAAATTTTAAAATAGTAAAACTATAACACACAGTATATCAAAATTATCGTCTTGACAAGCTGGACTGATAAATGTAATAAAATTTTTAAATTCCCGATATTCCCAGAGTAGGCAAGGAAGTTAAGGAAGGAAGATTAGGAATAAAAAAAATTACCTTCCCATTAGCCATCACTAGCCTCATCATCAGCAAAAATTTGCTACTTCTAACCACTTTTGTGATAAAAGTTTTTGAAACTAGTGTAAGAATCTAAAATATTTCATATGATTTATGCCTCCAAAACGTAATTAGATATACCCAGATATCAATGACATGTCACTGTTCTTGAATTACGTACATTACTAAACAATTTTAAAAACAACATGAACGCAAGCACCAGAAAAACGAAACAAATTTCAGAAAAATGGCAAATAAATTCGACAAAAGAGGATATTTTTCTAAATTGGTGTTGCACTTTAGGTCATGTTTAACAACCATTTGGTAATTTCTGTGTTTATTATTTTATCGAGTTTTCTGGCAAACGGGGTATTTTTTGAAGCCTGAATCTTACCTACCCAAGTTTTCAACATAATAGATAAAGAGCTATCTAAACCAAATAAATTTACATTAAGGAGGTCAAAAATCATTTGCACCACTTTTGTATGGAGCGTATTGTAGAGGGTAAAAGCTTAATAATAATGTGGTTTTAGTTCTAAGGGAGCATGTAAAGTAAGTTGGAGATACATGTTTGTCACCCATCAGACTTCTTTATAACTCTCAACTGCCGTTTCCTCAACACGAGGACATCTACCATTAGGTGGGAGAACTCCAGCCTATCGGATATGCGCAGGAGCCTTACGATTCATATTTTGACTTTTAAGGATAAAATGTATAAATTAATAGTGCTCAAACAATATCTGCATCACCTAGCAATAAAGTAGACTATTATGAAGGTGTACCTTACAGTAAGTACATAAAGAGGACGATTTTTGAAAATCTATGATGTAAATTCCTCATGCATCGTTTTTTACTTTATGTACCGCCTTGTGCGAATACGTTTCTTTATGCATCGTCGGTAAATATTTATGCACCAGGTTGTGCGCATGCGTTACTTTATACACCATAAGGAATGTCTACAAAAAAAAAAAAACAAAAACAAATTCATGACTAGGGTTCAAACACAGGTCTGAGCAGTGATAACTTTCTTAAGTGTGAATGACAGGAGTGTGGTACTGCGGAAATTCACTTCTACAGTGATGAAAATATTATTTTAATTTTTTATTAGTTCAAATTTTTTTTTTCTTAGGAGAGGGATGTTGCAAAAAGTAACTTGTGACAAATGTATGTGTAGTAGGTGATTGATACCCGTGTAATTTGCATCATTCGCCTTCATCTCGTGCTGCAATAGTCACACTCGGATCAACATTACTTACTTAAATTATACCTACACTTGTATCACAAATAACTATTTTATCAGTTTCTTAAAGATTATTACCAAGACATGGCACTATAATGCCCAGTCTCGTTAGGCTAGTAATAAATTGCTTCGATTTTACAGAAAGTTTGGTTGTTCATCTAAAAAAAATGGGCTAAATTTATTACTGATGGTCACTTCACAATGTGATAGTTTGTTGTGTCTTTAGTCCAGATATACTAAAGACACTACAAATTAAAGTAAACTTCGTTCAGTCTTCTTACTTCATTAATTTTAGTCACAAAAATAAAATAACAATAAAACACTATACTTATTAACTCTTATACGTAAATATTACCACTGTTATACTATCTCTAAGTGTTCTGCCTCTTCTAAGGCGAACTCTTAACTTGGGCGCTTTTGAAGCACATCGGACTAGTTGAGTGAAGACAAGTGGTGTACTAGTCTTTAGCTCAGTAGAATGGCAAGTGAAGTCCTGGTCTAAAACTGAATTGTCAGGTCACTTCATTTTGTTTCCTAAAACGTTTACATAGTCGAAAATATACTTAATGTATATTACTTTATTGTGCTGACAAATATGCTGACTTTAGTGTTCGTCTGTATATTTGGTAGATGTCAAATAAGTAGGATATTGTTGGAAGTAACGGTGAATATTTCACTTGAAATATTCACTTAGGTTGATGAATATTTTCATCTACCTAAATATGACAGAACATAGTGTTAGGTACAAAAATGATCGGTACAGGTACTCAGTTACAAAAAATTCATTTTTAATTACACCTTACCTAAATTATTTTGTCGTATAAAGGACTTATGAATGCTTCCGTATTGAAGAGATTTTTCCAGTATGAATTTAATATCGTCTTAATCATAATCTCCGACTAAATATCATCAACTATTACTGAAAACATAGAGTATTTTTTTGAAATAAATTTAACCATCATTGAGCTATACGTACGCTTCAACCAAATCTTAAATATATGAGTATTGTTAATTAACGGTACATCGGAGACAAAAAAAGAAGAATAGGACTCCCAACTATCACAAATCATAGATTTTTATTTATTTTGGTTACCTTTGGGGCATGTGCTAAGGATATAGTTATCCGATAAAAACGAAAATCGTTGTACACGAGAGGAATAATGCGGGTGAGGAGGGCATAAAAAAAAGTAAATTCAGTTTTTTTATTGTTTCAGATGGCAATGCATCAATGCCAAAGTCATGATAATGTGTCTACGTGCTACAAACATCCATTTCGGGAGAGGCTAAAATAAAATAAATACGTAGCACATAAGCCGACGAAAAAACAAAAAGAAGAAAAAAAAAAGTTCCCCATTCCACCTTTTGCTCGCAGATAACATAACAATTTTTCTATCGACTTTTTTGTCTACGGTTTTCATTTGTATTTGTTCAACTTTTTTTTTTATTTACAAAGCGAATTGGAAACTCAATTTTGAATTTCATTTCGGCTGAACTGACGTAACACATCGAAGTTGCGAATTTGAGAGGAAAGTCGAATAGTGCGATAGTAAGATTTGACGAGATACGAGATAATGGCGAGCGAAAGGAAGTCTATCATTTCTTTTCTTTAAAAACCTCACTAGTAAAAAAAGTAAAATTTTACAGGAACAACAAAAAACTAATTTCAAAAATTCGAAAAATTCTCTCTATATAGTAATTGATGTAATTATATTATAGAGGTGAAATGAAATCAAAGAACTGACGCATGCGGCTATCACCCACATAAATTAAAAAATTCAATTTTTCAATAATTAATAAATAAAAAATAACAATGGAGCTTTTATTTAAAAAAAAAATTACATACGTGGACAATTTAAAAATATACTTACCTGTTCATATTTTTTCTCCTTTGTATTTTTTCATCCTTTCTAAATTCATCTTTCTCACGATCCATCTTCTCTCTCTTACTTCCACATGTTCTTCTCTTTCATAGCCGAGGTTATTCAACCCTATTCACGTCAACTTTTACATTTCTTGCAAAATTACATGTTTCTTTTAAATTTTCATACTTTTATCGCCTTTCATAACCATATCTTTCATTGTACCACGAATTATCATTTTTTCATGTATTTGTCTTTTCTCCTTCATTACCGTATTTAAAATTACGATTGGATAAACATCTCATAGAATGTTCTATAATTTTCCAAACCGGTTTTTTCATACTTTCGTTTTTCATAATCAGCTATAAAATTTAGTTACTTGGCACAGTTTCAGTTTGGTCGTAATTGCAATAACACGTACTATTTTTCACACTCTATCTTTTATTTTGTTTTTACTTGAGCACGTGGCTATTATAAAAATGTGTTAATTTTTAGAAAAAGCAATGGGCGATATTTGGTGGTGTGGTTCCTGGCTTTCATCTCAAGTTTAAAGGCGATCTGAGTAAAATATAATGGATAATCCAGTCACATTTTGGTGTTTTAATCTTATCAAATTCTCATGCTGAAATCGAATCGATGAACAACTGGTAGATTAAGTGGGTTAAGGGTGATAGTTTTTAAATCACCGACTGGTGCAAATGGTTTCAATTTGGGGTTCTCAGCCATGTTCAGGTGGATTGTAATAAATAAAAAATAATTTTGGGACTGAAGGCACGAATGTAGAATTGACCCCCTTGCATACCACAGAATTGTAAATTATTGTTTGATTTCTTTCACCCTCTCTTTTTTTTTATTCATAATTACCTATTTAGACTTACGTTGTTCTTATGCTGGGCCAAAATGTAGTACTAATATGATTTTGGCATGGTTTGTATGGCCACGAATGAAGTCTGACTGCAACAAATGGGCTCGCAGTTGCCTGAACTGTCAAGAATCCAAAGTAGGAAGACAAATTCGCTTGCCCCTCAAATCCTTCAAACAAACAGAGCGGTTTAAAACTGTACATATGAACTTGGTAGGCCCATTGCCACAATCTCAAGGATACAGATACCTCTCGACGATAATATACAGGGCAAAACGATGGCCAGAAGCAATCCCTCTACACGAGATGACAGCCCCTACAGTGACTGCAAGGTTATACGATACCTGGATTGCGAGGTATGGCGTACCAGAAGTCATAATCACAGACCAAGGTCGCCAATTCGAGAGCTCGCTCTTTAAAGAGCTGTCTAATAAGCTTGGTGTTCAACACAGTCATACCACAGCTTACCATCCTCAAGCCAATGGCAAAATAGAGAGATGGCATAGAGCCCTCAAAGTCTCTATCTTGTCCCATGACACAAAGAGATGGGTAGAAGTACTTCCTACCATCCTCTTAGGCCTTCGATCTGCCCTACAAACTGATACAGGTCACTCTGCAGTGCAATTAGCGTTTGGCGAAGAGCTACGCCTTCCAGGGGATTTCTTCACAGAATCGAAGGAAGTTAGCCCCAAAATAATGGTACAAAACATAAGCAATTATGCCAACAATTTCCTAAAACAGGCAGCTCGCCATGGCCAGCCCAAGATTTACATCTCGAAACACTTGGCCAATACTTCACACATATTTGTTAGAGACAAAAAAATGAGATCTGCGCTGGAGAAACCATACGCCGGTCCTTACAAAGTAGTATCATGAGATGAGAAAAACTTTGTGATACTCATTGCAGGCGAACCTTGAACAATTTCAATCGATAGATTCAAGCCTGCATACATGGTAAGTGACGATAAAAGAATAAAAAGGTTGCAAAGGGAGAACCTAGAAAATATTCGGACAGAATCCCAATGAAATACGGAAGAATCTGTCGAAAAAAGTAAAACAAATAATTCACAACAGAAAACATAAAAAAAGTCGGTAAGATTTTTGGAAAATGTTACCACTAAAACATTCGATCCTGAGGCCCCCTTATGTCCACAAAAAAGAGGCAGGCCCCCTGGCAGTAAAAAACGTAAAAATTCCCACACTTCTCGCATGTCCGAGAGGCTAATGCGAAGAAAATAAAATTTACTCCCGAAAAAGTAATATCCGCTACATAAGTTTAAACCCGCTAAAAAATATGCGACAAAAATTGAAACTCCGTGAGACAAAAGAAACTTCGGAGATAAGCAAACGAGGAATGCCAACAAAAAGAAAACGACAGGAATAAACAAATCCACGTGCAATACGGAAATAAACATCGCAACGTGCGTTTACCGTTAAACACAAAGATAATCTCAACGTCGTGACGTCACAAGCGGAGATTCCTTTGTAATAAAAATTTGAAAAATATATTCTATGAGTTTATTTCAGGTATAACTTTGCTTAAACCGATCAGAACTTAACAGGAAAACTTGAATATGGTCGAGAATTTTAAGCGCTATTCCCTCTACATGCTGTGACGTCCGAAAACGAACGTACATCCCGAGTATAGGGAATGATATCACGATTCGAAGTATATCAATAAGTCTCGATCAATCGTAGAGTCGAAACCACAAACCAGCTCAAACACTTACGCCACCAGCCTACCAGCGATAGCTCCCTAGGCCTACGAAGTATATCGGGCGAATTTACGTACGTGGAATTAAATAAGTTGGCCGACCCATTATCACAGTGTATACTTTATTACAATTGAAAAGATTACTTACAGTTATGGTAACTACAATCAGGTCGTGCAGGTTATTCTTCACATCGCCTCATGGTTCTCGAAGTTCGGTGAACCATCAAATCTCGATCGATTATTCGTCTTAAGTTCGAAAGAATAATATCGCGAGTTATTTAATTTCTACTACTGGCGTTCACATTCGAAAATATCGGTGAAAACAATAAATAGGTGGCTTGCTGCCGTATAAAGAGCTGTATTTGTCGTGAATAATATTTCGTATTCACGACGAACTAAAAACGATCACGTCTAAAACGAGACTGACTGTTCACCTATTAGCCTAAAACGTGAACAGTCAAAGAGATTAGAGATAGTTCACCGATGATCGATATCTTATTATTACACGTCACCATATCGTTAAATAATCATCGGTCGACGTGTTTTTATGTTTCTTATATTTCGGGAATTTATTCCCGATGGGGAATCGGCGTATTTCTGGTTTACCTTATCATTATTACAGACTTATAATTCGAGAGCCGTTCCCTATCGTAATAATAATACAGTCGATGGTGACGTGAAGGGAAGACTACGGATGACTTAGACGCCACAATGCTGATAAGAAGATGCGAAAATAATGAAACATAACTGTAATGGTAAATCAAAAACTGAAGTAAAATCACCCACTTCAGAACCGCCAGAGATCTTGGACGTGTTTTCTGAAATATTTTTGGTTCCTTTTTCCTCAAACAACCCATTCTAATGTCACTGTAAAACCGATACCATCCTAAAGTCTGCCACCTCCCAATTTGTCCGGAAAACTGCTGAGTCTTTACAAACTCAGCAGAAGACCGAGCAGAAGACCGAGCAGAAGACGGAGATGGACCGGATAGAGGATGAGCTGCTCATGGACACAGCTCCTCCTGTAGACAAAGTCCAAGTGGAGATGACAACTCTGCTTCCCCCAATAGTCTCTCCTCCCTGGTCACCGCCAGAACCGACCCCGATTCCGGGATCCCCGAGATCGGAGCCGACACCCGCAGAGACCAGGGAGCCAATGAAGTTCCTCTTCACGGTCAAGAGGGCAGCAAACGAAAAGGCGAAGATGGCCGCCTTAGCATCAGAGACGTCAAACTCCCCGATGCTGAGAAAGCCACTCTTCAAGCGACCACTGCCCCCTCACTCCCACCACCACCCATAAATCTATACAAAAAATTGTCCACCTAGGCATAGGGGAGAAGGCAGTCACTCCCAATACCAGGCGCGCTGACGCAAGGCAACAATCGTACGAATGTGTTGGCGCTGCAGTTGGAAGCGCACTGGCCAAGTGGGAGGCAGACCAGAAGAGGCGCACATAAACCCGCAAGTCCCCCCCAGGCCTGCGCAATTTGACCATTTTTTCAGCGCAAAAACTGGGGGGAGTAGCTGTGGGGACTCACTGGTATGAGGTAAAGGGGCTCAGACCCCTCAATGACAGTCGCTGCCCCAAAGGGCAGGCAAATAATCGTCCTTGTGACGTTAAACACACAAAACTCGTTCGATTGTAATTACCTGTATGTACTTGCAGGTAATGTACGAGTACCGAATCGTGACACAATAAGATGATGTCATGATTTGTACACAAACCAGCCAGTCATCTCTTATCTCAATAGGGGATGATGCAACCTGGCCATTCTCACCAACGTACATATTCTCTTACGTACGTGTGTTTGTGTGTGTGTAAATAAGCCGTATATAAACCACCTGAATCGGCTCTAAAGTCGCCAGTGTTCGGTCTGGTTCTGGCTTACCCATACTTGTGTACAACGTTGCTGAACACGCTTAAATTCTGTTGAATTTCCTTCTGGTGAGAATATCTCTCACGACAAGGTATTCCACATTCACTTTCGGTAAAATAAAAACTGCAAGAATCCATATTTTCTACCTTATCAAAATTTTTATCGACATCAGAACTCTGGAACTCATAAAGTAATATTCAACTTAGATCTATGTCTGGCAGGTTAGGTACCTATATTAAGTTACTTAAATGTTCCAAATTTCTTTACTGTTGCTTGAGAATACTCATTTCAGAGCCATTAAACTGCTGAAAATGCAACATAATCGCATCTACTAACTAGCGTAAAATCAATCGGCACCAAATTTGATTGGACTTTTTTTTTATGTAGTACTGATGTTTGGTCCAAATTTCATGACTATCGAACACAAATTACGTTCTGTACTGTGTTAGCAAGAATTTATACTACATGCATACGTAGGCTACATACTTATGACCTATTATATTATATAAAATATATTATGTTCATGAATTTCTGAAAATGGTTCGAAAATTTCCCTCTGGTCGTGAAAGGAAAAAGTACTTACTCCCAACTCCAAGTCCTTCGATGAGGACGATATTATTAAGTACATACGTATTCGTAGAAAACCTACATAAAATAATTTAAAAACCTTCCGATTGTAAAGTCAATTAATGTTAAATTTCGTCTCCGATTCAGTCCTCTGAGTGCTAGCAAATAAGAATTTTATTTTATTTGTAAAAAAAAACATGAACGGATTAAAAACATAAAAAACAATCAATTCTTTCGCGTCATCCCCATACATTATCAAATCCCCTAACTGACAGGCCTATAGACAGCCATAAATTCGACTTACATCTGCTTCGAAACCATTGGCATGTTTCATTTCAAAAATTTTTTGTCGCCATCATTAGAAATTAAATTCTATCCCAACGTTAATTTATCGCTCCAAAAATTTAGTGTCACTCTTTTCGGTGCGTATAGGAGAGGAGAAAAAAAAAAGATCCAATAATTCTCGTTACAAATGCATTCACCCATTTAAATGTCATCTCGAAACTATGTTCTACGTTATTATTCTGCAAATAATTTTCGAAAAACTATTTTCGTTTGGTGGTTTCTTTTTCCTTTCTTCGTTCTCTCTCTCTCTCTCTCTCTCTTTCTCTCACTCTCTCTCTTTCTCTCTCTCTCTTTCCCTCACTCTCTCTCTTTCTCTCTCTCACTCCCTTTCTCTCTTTTACTCTTGTTCCAGTTCTCTTTGGCTCTGTTTTTTCTATTTTTGCCAAAAAAGAAAAATCGTGTAATAAATCAAAAGATAAAAATCTATTCGCAATACAAAGTTTATGTCGCCGAATGTCGACTGAAGGAGAAGGTCCAAAGGGGAAACAAAGGGGACAAAGAATGAAAAAGAAGAAAGAAAAGATGAATAAAAATGAAGAAAAACAATCGAGACTTTTCGTTTTATTTTTAGCTCTGATAAAAGCGAAAGTCATCGTTTTTCCGTTTGAAAATTACAGACATTAAATAAGCATGGTTTTTTTTTTTCTTTATCCTTTATTAAGACATCGGCTGGCGGCAGGGATGAAGTATAATATCGGACAAGGGGTTTAAAATTTAATAGCATTTATTAAGTACCATCGGATTGTTCGGCTATTACTTTCAAATTCGCTATATTTCGAAACAAATCCGATTTTATGGGTCAGGCTGAACGTTATTGAGATCGAACTTTTGTAACTTGTACGCATTTACTGTGTCTCTCCAATAAATTGTAGTAATTCCACCTCAAATTGAGGAAACAGTGCGAAAAATAACGAGTGATGGTTACAAATTTTTCGTTATTTTTGATTGGCACTTAAAACTGAAGTAAATAAGGATGGAAAAGACAGCAGCCGCAATTATGATGTACGAAAAACACACTATACCAAAGGCTGGATGAAAACCTTTTACAATTGGAAAATTTGTTCGATATTAAAAAGTTATTCGCCTCAATTTTGCTCTTTTTCATAATTAGGGATTTTTTCTTAATGCAGTACTTCAAACTTGGCTACCATTTGACATACAAATTCGTATAGAAATAGCGATGGGAGGCTCTTTATCAACCAAAGAGAAAATTACGATTATAAAAATTAGTTTTAATGGTATGTTTAGCGTAAATGTTGATAATTTCGGACATACATCCACTTTCCACACGAGTGGAGACATTCAACAGTCCTCCCGTTGTACGCATCTCACTTAAATAGACATTTTCTAGAAGTGACTCAACTTTTGGTGTCGTATAAAGTGCATGGCGCCAAACCTTTCGTATAAATAGAGCCGGAGCATTGTAGTCTACCTTCTATGTTAAGATACAATTAGCTCACTGAGCTCCAATCCCTGTATATCATCAAAAAATTTCGTAGATTTTTGGAATATTCCTTCTTAAGGTTGTCTTTCTTTGTTACAATTTGGCAGAATTTTGATATGAAGATTAATACATTAAGCAGTTATCTTTTCTTTAAAATTGCCTATTTTTATCATGGTAAAGACAAAAATTGAAATGAAAAACCTAGTAAAATGAATGCAGAAAACTTCAAATGAATTGGAACAAAACTGAGTGATTGAGAAGGGGGAGAAGAAGTCTCATGTTTTTGGCTTGCTGAACTACACCCTTAAAACTCTAACAAAGAAATTTCGATAGATCGATATGTTTTTCTAATATCGGTAAGTATCGATGACTTTTTGCAATTTTTTCACGCATTTGGAATTTGGGATTGTTTAATTGTAGATGTAAATTCTCAAATCGGATTTATTAGCGAAGTATTGCTGATCCAGAGTTGTTTTCTAATAATTATGCTACTATTCCAGCGAACTGATACGAAAAAAACATGTTCTTTTCGTCAAAATTATAAATAGCATTACAACTAAAATAAAAATATCGTCTCTGGAGGGTTTTCTTGTTCCTTTCTGATGTCGTTCTTGTTTTTGGTATACTATGATATTGCTCACTTGCAACTCTCCTCAAGATTCTTTCCAAATTGGCTGTGTCCATGCAGAAAAAATCACAGAATTTTTACCACTTTTTAATGACAAACTGTTCAATTTAAAAAGGTGCGGAACTAGTTCTCCAAACAATATGTTCTATTTTCGCCGGTCATAATTAAAAATATTGTGGCTGAAGAAGTAGAGTATGGGCGAGAGAATTAGACGTTTGGACTCGTTCAAGTCGAAAAAGTGCAATGTGTTTTGAGTAAATCTGTTTGACAAATTACGATTATTTAAAGATTATTGTGGCAACGAGTGATCATTGACAAACAGGTGTTTTATACACTCGCCGATCACCTAGTGGGCCAGTGGACTTATAATCCAGGAACTACCTTTTTGCGCTCACAGCTTTACATTTCATCTGTACTGCCAAATTTCATTCTGAGCTAGGCTCCACACATACTTACACATATATGAGAAGAACACACTCCACCTTCTGCTATTGTGTGGTGTTGTATATATCCACGCACACACCCACAATTATCATATGATATGAAGTCTGTGAATGTAGACAAGCGAGTATTGAGGTTAATTTCTCCGGCCCCCCCATTTCAAATTTTGACTCTAAACTTTGTATGCTAATTGTGCTTCATTTGTGCTAATTTGTGCCTTTAATTTTAGAATTTGTAACTCCTATTTAAAATGGAAGGCTTGAATTTTCTTGACCCTACTGAAAATTTTGTTATAAATGACTATTATTTAGGCTATAGCAGAAATGGGTGATTGTTATTAGTTGTTTGAAATTGCAACTTTAAAATTTCAAAAAAGAAAGTTGGCACAAATAAGCACAATTTAAGATAAAATAATGGGAAAAGTTTCAGTTCAAAGTTCCAAAAGGGGGGGCTAAGACAAAACCTTCCTCACCCCTTATTTCAGTTAATAATTGAGCAAAAATTATAAAATGGTTGGCACAAATCAGCACAAATTGAGCACAATCAGTTTGCAAAATTTCAAGTCAAAATTTGAAGTGGGTGGGGGTGCATTTCCTCAGCCCCACCCAAATTTGTTTTGCAAATAATTAAAGATTTGAATGTACAGGAATTATAAGCTTGTTGGCACAATTAAGCACAAATCAAAAAAGAGTAGTGGGCAAAGTTTTGTAAAAAAATTCAAAAAGGGGGGCTGAGGGGATATCTTTCATCCTCCCTATCTGAGTTGGGAAGTGAGCACAAATTTTAAAATGGTTGGCACAAATTGGCACAAATTGAGCACAATTAGTATGCCAAGTTTTGAGTCAAAATTCAAAATGGGTGGGGCTAGCATTTCCCCAGCCCCACCCACAAACTTTTTTATATATATTAAGAAGGGTGTGATAACAAATTCCAAAATTGGTAGCAAAATTTAGCACTATTTAAATCCAGTTGGTATGAAAAATTTTGGGTCAAAATTCAAAATGGGGGGGCTGAGGGGAGACATAAAACCACAAATATTTTTGAAAGGGAATGAGTATAAAATTTTTAATTTGCAGCACAAATTAGCACAAATTAAGCACAATTAGCATGCAAAGTTTCAACTCAAAATTCCAAATGGGGGGCTGACACATAAATTTCTGAGGCCCCTATATTTGAAAATAAATGAGCACAAATTCTAAAATTAATGGCACAAATTAGCACAAATGAAGCACAATTAGCATACAAAGTTTAGAGTCAAAATTTGAAATGGGGGGGGCCAGCATTTCTCCAGCCATACCCAGACTCTTTTGTTTATATCTAAGGAAGGGGGTGAGCACAAATTCTAAAATTGATGGCACATATTAGCACAAACTAAGCACAATTAGGCCAAAAATTTTCAGGTTAAAATTTGAAAAGGGGGGGCTGGAGAAACGGATCTCGAGTATTGAATGATGTAGAGATGGGAAATTTGACTCATCCATGAGAGTCAACTCTTCTAGAGTTGTTTGCAAGTGAGAGTAAGTTCAATGATTCGATTCTCTCGACTCATTCCACTCATGACGTCATGATACAAATTATACTCCTACGAGTCCTTGCCTCTCAGTTTTTATTTTTGTGGTGGATAATATTATATAATCGAAAAATAAAACACCTTCAAAATTTTCTTCCTTTACTATAGCTGAACCTATTACTGCCTATACCTAGTATAGTGTATAAAAAATACCTATCTATTGTCACGTATGTTTTTTTCTCCATATCCATTGATTAAATGCATCCAGTCTTCCACTTTTATTGCTTTCTTTAATTCTTTTATTACTGAACCCAATTCTATACCTGAGACCTGTTGGAACGTTTCTCTTGTATCCATTCATATTTCATAAGAACTAAGGAGACGGAGAACTGAGAACTTGAAAAGAAGTAAGATGAAAGAGTAAAAAAATGAATGAATGAAGCACAGAAATGAAGAACTAGAAGAACAAATAAGGAAAAACAGAACGAACGAAGTGTAGGTTCTTGACTCGCAACTAGCGAGAAGCAACTCCCAAAATGATATGCGAGTTAGTTCAGTCAACTCACTAGTGGAATTCACTCTTGTGAGTCGACTCAGTGCTGAACGAAACATCACTAGAGTGATGGTTTCATATATTTTGTTCGACAGATCGTCAGTGTAGCCACGATCAGTAAAATAAATAAAGCAGCTAACCTACAGATTCAGCTTTATACACAGAATAGCACCACCACTAAACTTTACTACATTCGGGAAACGAAGACAATTGTTGGAAAAAATTCGAATGCAAATAAAATGCTGGACTTACACTAAGCAAAAAAAAAAAAGGAAAAAAAAAGAGAAAACCATCTCACCCTACATCCCATAACTTTACGTCCTAGCACACCCTCCAAGCTCTTGAAACATTAAAAATTTTGGGATTAATGTACTCATAACGGAATACCCTCACGTAATATCGTGACGCTATCACGTTTCGCCATTCTTTAGTGTCAATAACCACCGCGTGTCTTCATTTTGCATAAATCATCCACTAACCATGAGGGTATTTCCGCACCATACGCAGACTACTCGAGCCTCGTCGAATGGCAATCCGTGTGGAAAACGTCAACGTCTCTTGCCACGAGGCTGGAATATTGTTGTGTGTTGTCACTCGTACCCTCATTTTCTATCTGCTCGCTTTCTCTCTCTCCCGCTCTCTCTCTTTCTCTCATTCCTTTCTTCTCGGTCGACAAACACTTCCAGCCCTGATACCCTCTTCGTGTGAAATTTTCCTTCATTTTGTGTTCGTTCGCCGCTCAAAATGCCAAGCAGAGAGCAGCGTGCAGCCAATTTGTGACGGTATTTTGCGGCGCGTTAATGAATCCGGAGATGTGTTCGGCTTAATTTGGCTGCTTTTGCCTTTCGTGACACTCGATTATGCGATCGATAGATTTATTCAGCCGTGCTGCGGAAAATCTTTAATTTGTTGGCGGCCGATGGTGGTGTTTTGGGGCGTGATGAGTGTTGTGTCCGGAGGGAGGGACTTTTAAACCGGAAACAGGGATCTGCGACGGTTGTAAGTGGAAATAAATTGGGCTACCTGTAAACGGATGGTCTTTGGATCCGAATGTCGCTACAGACTACAAAAGGTTAATTTGAGATTGCCGTTATAACGTATTTTTTGATTCGTTGCTCTCGTCTGAACGAGCATTCAATCGAATAATTATCTGCCTCCTAAATGCAGTTCCTTCCAAAAAAGATGAGTATCGGCTAAGTCGCACCTATTAAGCCTCCTCAGTCGAACAAGTCTTTAAAAAAAAAAAAAGAAAAAAAAGTAGTGCTTGACAGTACATATTGCATTCAACAACGCAAGCGCCGATTGTGTGTTTATTACACCAGTCGCAGTTTCATTTGTTTTTGATGGCTGGAATGCGGGGATCCCCACATATTTCTATCTTCTTTGAAGAATAATATTATACTGCTTATACTACATTATACGATTCAATTTTATTCTCAGAGTGAGTATCTATTCTGGAATTAATTGGTGTCCCGGGTACCAGCAGGTAAGTTAGCGTACATGACTCAGCTAATATAACGCCATACAGTATTTCCGTCAGTGACCAGTTATTGTCATTATAGATGGATAAAATGGTTGTCTGCCTATCTCTAATGTGCAGATTGATTGAACGCGTGAACAAAAAAACACAGATACAGTTTTAGTGTGTGTGTGAATTTATAATGAAGTTTGTGGTGAAAAGTTGTAACTCGACCATAGAATGTGAAATGTTAATGTAATGAAAATAATATGCCTGTAGGCTACTGTTTATACGATGCAGACCATTGCAGTGTGTAGACTTAGCCTATTCACTAATATTCAGAAAAATAATTATTTCCATTATTTGGGACACCATGTATATACAGGTCTGAGGTATGATGTATTGCCCCTACATAAAGATAAAAAATACCATTATGCCCTTTGTTTTTAGCCATCTTTACGTTTATATCTATTTTCAGCTTCCCAATTAGAGAGTAGTGCAGATTAATTTATTATGGTTTTGAAAACAATACACATACCCTGTAATCATAATTTCATATCATTTCTTATTTTAATATATATTTCGTATTCTACTAACAATTATTCCTCTATCTCCATTTTGTATATATCCTCATTCTTACATCCTGTCTAAAATGACGTCAGTAAAACTTGTCAAGACCTGCATCTTGACATCACCTTTTCCAACTAATACAATATTCTCTTACTAAACATAATGATGTCATTTATTCCATGAATACAAAATACAACTCTGCAATATTCCTAATTCCTCTTAAAAATATAACTACACCCACTTTATGTCATAAGCATGTTATTCTATTGGCTCACTCTAAATTACGTAGATTATATCAACCAATTACATTGTATATCTCCCACAACACCAATGTATAATTCATTCGAATTCATACCCTTAGATTTAAGCCTGATCACTTACCAATTTCTTCTCTTGTACATTACATTACATCTGATATTTTCTTGTACAAATAAAAATATACCCTATACGAAAATAATATATGTGTCGTGTACTTTTTGTAACAATTATACCGTTACATACCCCTTTTTTTTACCATCGTGTATCTCAGCCCCTAAGAGAGATATTATGATTAAAATTAAGTGAAACTCTTTTGTGTCACGTTTATGGACATTATTTTGATGCCAAAGAATTTTTAATGTATGTCACTCAGTTACCGAGGAAACTTGGAAAAAGTAAGTGGTAACGTGTACGAGACCCTCGAAGGAAATCACAGGATATGGGGGTTGAGAATTTTATCAATAATTTGAGAGTTCACCCTCATAACGTTTCAGTGGTAAAACCTTCTATCACTTTTAATTCTAATTTTAATAACTAATTCTTCTGGACTATTGCATGTTTTTCTTAATTTTAAGATCATAATATTGGGAACATTTACAATAAGTCAATAATTATTAGAAAATTTCTTTGAGTTGTGTCATTGTTCTTGTAGAAGTGTGAGTAGGCCATTCCATGGAACAAAATTCACTGTATGAAAAATTCTGTGTTGTTCTTCGGCTCCCATGTTAGAGTCTTGAGCTCCACCTCAGATACATAGAGATTTTTAGTTTTATGTGGTCTTAGCCTTATTTTTAATCTTACATTGTCACATCTTGCTTTCTAGGTCGCAGTCACAGTCTTGCTTACAAAGTTTGCTCTGGATATTGGTTATTGAAAATTATTCCCAGTTATATGGTAGGTCTTGGTCTTATCACTTTTTTCAAGACAAAGACTAATTTTTTTCATTACTATTCTCATGTTAAGCATAGTATATGTTGTAAAATGGAAGAGCACGTACATACCCCAGGTAAGTTTTTCACCTTAGCACTTGCTGAATGCACTATCCATTAAATTACGACGATTTACAAAGATTGTATCATGTAAGGAGCTCTATTAGTGTATTATGTTATTTAGAGTTCGTTGGTGAGTTATTTGACTGGTATATTCACTGTTAACAAATCAAACAAGCTGCACAAAAATGGAGTCTGATCTCGAAATTGCGATTTTATCGAACTTACCCATACTTCATTAAATTTCGAGGATAAGTTCGAGCAGTGGCGTGACCAAGGGTGGGCCGTGACACACCCCACCCAAATAAATAACAATATATGTGCTGGCCCACGTTGAATTTCTGCGACAAATAATGATTACTGCTTTCCATGCGGTAAATTTCTTCTATTAAGTTAGTCTAATTGAAGTTTGGTTTATAAAACGGTTGTGTTTTTTTGCCTGCCCCACTACCATCCCCACACGACCATTAAAAAAGTCGCCACGCACCTTTGACCTGCATCAAATGGCCCATCCTTGGCCCACGCGAAGGAAAATTCTGGTTACGTCACTGTGTTCGAGAGAACTTCGTCGTAGAATAGCCGTCGAGGGAGACGGCCGGAGGGAAATGTGGTACCTATGTTTTATTTATTTTCTATTTTTGTAAATCTTCTGCACAAAACACGAAAGTTCGTAATGCCATCGAAGTTTCCCGCCTTAGTTGCGCACGAAGTTGTTTTGTTAGCGTTTTAAGTTGCGGTAATTGAAAGGTAAGTACTTATTCGGCGGTGAGCGAAACGTACGTTTCGTTCGGATCTGGATTTAATCTGGAACCATCGTTAATTTGCTGCATTAGAGATAATGTGACGGAGGTCAATTAATAGCGCTCCCAGTCGAAAATCCGATTAACAAACGCGGAAGAAGTTCTCGTATAATATTCGGGCGACGACGAGAATACGATTTTAGGACTTTTCGTGTACCCAGATAGGTACTGTTTAGCGATTCGGTATTGGTTTTTCATGTTTGGGACGTATTACATCGACTTGAATAAAGTACCCATATTGTGGTAGTGATTCAATACACCGTCATTAGCGACGCGTTATAACGCTCGTTTTTCTTATAGATAGATTTTTCTTTTTTGAAGCAGTAAAAAACTTCGGAAACGTCCGAAAACTATTGAAATGATGAAATACTCGAATTCAATCATCAGTAAAATTTAAATTAAACGCCGTTTATTAGAATCACTTTGGGACCAAGACAAAAGAATCCTAATAAACGACAGATTTTATTAGGAGAAAGGTCGGCTATTGAGAAAAATTCCTCGACAAAAAATGTTTTATCTTTAAGAAAAAAAAAATTTAATTGACTAGTCATATTTTATTACTGAACAATGATCACCATACTGATTTTTCATGTGGACATAATGTGTAGGTTGCCAGCGTGGGGAATCGAACCCGGCAACCTACAGACAAAAAACGACATTGTTATCTATGTGGCCACGGTGTTGCCGATAAGGGATGGTGGTGTGCAGGTAATTAGGTTCACATGTCCCAACAACCACTCCCTCAGTTCTGTGGCCACAATTACAGGGCTTGACTAGGCTACTGTCTGCTTGTCACGATATATACGTATCATGACGTACTTATGATTAATCAACATATTTCATAAAATTAGAAGTACAAACAAATATTCACCTATTCCTAAAAAATACATTCTCAAACACTCATCATTTATTTCAACACTTTCAAACAATGTTCTCACCATTCCTAAATTCCTAGAATACATATTTCTGTCTACAAAATACTTCTACATATACTTATTTATCCTATATGAGCAATTTCTTTGACAATCGGTCTCTCCAAATTGTTCTCACGAATAATGTATAATTGCAAATTCATCACATCCTTATTCCTTGAATATGATTTCCTTCCTTTCCTTTCAACACAAATCACCCATAACTCTGGCCTAATAAAATACAATGTTTTGGTGGTTGTACTTCAATCTAATTCTGTACTTTCATCAGTGAGCACACATTTATAATTTGTATATTTTTATGTGCTATATTTTTATAATACACAACCTTATATTTTGTGTTGAATATTTTATTTGAACGATATATCCACCATAATATTATCATTACACTGCTACGTGGTAAAATAATCAAACCGACATATACCATAGCTCATGCCACTCTGTAGAAGAGGTGGTGTGTAGCCCAGTTTGTACAGAAGTATGCGTAAACATTTCAGCATGGGGGTCACCAGGGTGTAGGCTGCCAGTGTGGGGAATTTAATCTGGCAACCTGTGGACAAAAAAGAAACACAGTTATCTGCTTGACTATGGTGCCACCGATAACAGATATGTGCAAGTAATTAGGTTCCCGTGTCCGTACAGTGTGTGAGTAGATAATGTTACTGAATAAAATTGTTAATTTTCCATCAGTGTTTATGATTTTTCTGGGCGGATGAAAATATGGAGTTGGTAAGAAAATAAGGTGAAATGAGGTAAAAATTGGACAACATAAAACAGAAATTTCATGTTTTTTCATGTCTTTAAATGAGTTTTCTAATTAAAATTTGATTTAAATAAGCGAAGGGTTGATTCTAATAACCAAATAGTTTTTCAATGCATTTGTATATGGATGATCAGTACCCAGGTATTTTGATGCTATAAAGCAGTTGCTCCATTATCCATGATGCTGTTAAGCGAGGTCTGCTATATTTGCACTTTCCACCTTGATATATTATGTCTTATGTTGAAGTCAAAACTAAAAGGTTTAACAGAAATTTTCATTTCTTATTTAAAAATGCAACTTGGAAACGAGTTTTCCAATCAATTTAGAGCATTGAAACTATTGATAATAATTTTTGAGAAAAATATCTATAATTTATGCGTTACTACCTAATTTTTATTTATTCCAAAATGACAAACCTAACCTAATTCAGCTTACGGATTTTCGCAACAAAATAAAACAACAAATTTTAGATAGAACAAAACACATATTTTCTCCAACCATGAAAGTATTTGACTCCTCCTAGCAACCAATTCGACATCTTCCCTAATCCCACATGCACATGTGTTGCAAAAAATGGTATTTGTAACTCAGGCTCAAAGGGAGCAACGTTGACTCATACAGTTACAACACTTGGCTGCTGCTTCTATTGCAAACATCATAACTTTTTGAGAATCGCTCACCTCACGTTTTTGTAAAAAAATATGTTATTTTAGTTCAGGAGTTCAATATTATTTTCTTTAACCCAATTTAAATTTGTATAATGGTTGCATACAAAATTTATTACTTGTAATACAAGTATATAATTATGAAGTAGGTGATTTTGATGCAAGAGTGATTTCTTCAATACAAGCCGAAGATGCAAATTACACGAGTATCAAACATTTAATATATATACACACATGTCGCACCCCATTTTTTGCAACAGCATCCCACCCACCAAGAAAAAAAGAAAAATGTTTGATAACCCCGAACAAAGTGTGAATTGTGTATAAAAAGCCAAATATTTATAGTAACACAAACCGATGCATAAATAATTTATACTATAAATTGTTTTAAAATCTTTGCTTTATATATTATACCATCAAGGTGTATATATAATCGCCTACATTATCAGCAGTTCTTGCAAAAATTGATATTTTTTAATAGAATTTTTGTAATTCTGCTCACTAATACCTATAATAATAAATGGAGATAAATACTTTTCCTTGTACAACCATCAGTTTATAGTTTGGACTTACCATATTTCCAATTTACTGATAATGTCTAGGTTGAGAATAAAAATATTTATATATTAAGAATAACACGAAATATATTCATCTCTCAAAGACGAGCATTTTTATAAAGGATGTGTTTTAAAACAATCCAGTGTGACCATTAATGACCCAAATTTGGGCATTGCTCATTTTTGGGCATTTTTTTTTACTAGGCCTACGTATTTTCCACATTCTCACAAACTATGAGCTGAAAATCATTGCCTGTTCAACACTCCCAAATAATAAAGTGCCCATCTGTTCTTCGTGAATATATGATACTGAACTACTTTCAATCATAGCTGTAGCACTTGAAATACTTCTAAAATAAGACAGTATCGAAAAATGCACTTCTTAACCATAGAATTACATTTTTCCTGGAAAAACCCACAAAATTATTTAAACTTCCAACTAATTTTTCTCGGAAATATCGTGTAAAATTCATTAAAAATCTGCTGAACTCTGGAGAGTCGAGCGAAAGGCAAGTAAAATCTAGCGGTTTCCCACTCGTTCCGTTTGAGTGTAGGGTGTAGCTGTAGTGGGTAGAAGCTTATAATTAAATGGTTTAAGGTCCAGCGGACCATATAAAGTTGGTTGGAGTCACACACCTGCATCGCACGCCTTGTAACTCACAACTGCCTAGCCTCAACACCAGTATCCCCACGTAACTCTGTTGGGAGTGTAGTGGGAGAACCAGCGCACAGGCTATGCGCTGGGACCTGTGGGCGGAGCCACGACAGTGGCTATGTAGGTATTTGTAGAAACAATTTGAAAATAATATTACCTAAATTCAGAATTCCATCTGTTTTATGTTTGAAGACGTAATTTCTGTTCAACCTGTTGATGTGTAATACCACTTTTGAAAGAATGTACCTCAGCAGCTCTGACAACAGCATCAATTTTCATGCAATTTGGCCAGGTTTCCCTCCCACAGTGTATTCGCATTTAATTTTCAATATTATACGTGAGTACCTGGCACTGTATTATTTTTGTCATAACAACGGTACAGTCGGTAGGTACCTACCTACGCTACGAGCTAATATTATGTTGAATAACTTTCGAATTGCATTAGGATTGGCTGAAATATTCGCATTTTTCGTCTCAATCCTGTTGCTTTGCATGCCAACGTCGATGTTGTTTTTCATACTCGAGAATTATAAACAAATATTGTGCAGAATACCGTCTCTTCGTCGAGTACTTATGCATAATATAGGTACGAGCATTTCATGTCCTCAGGAGACGTTTTAATCCTGCGCTATTTGTACGATTGTATTTCAATCAAGTATTCGAATATTAAAGTGTAGATAAGGGCTTTTTCTTTGCTTTACCATATAACGCGGGTGAGTAGGTACACCGAGTAGCACATAACATATTATCAGAAGATGAAAACAACAAAATGAAAAATATTGTAACTCTTCACTCGTTATCCGCCGACGTAGAAAAAAAAAAAGCAAAACAACAACAAGGAGAAAAATGAACATGAAAATAAATTAATGATTCACCTTTAGGGCTTAGGTGTTACCGAAAGTGTACGTACTACGTATAGGTACCTACTCATATATATATATACACATATGTAGAAGTGAAGAAGAAGGAGCATCGAGCAAAACCGTATGCTTGCAGAATACATTACATTTTGAGCGGCAAACATGAAAGCGATGCAAGAAAGGCTGTTTTCGAAAGTAAAGAAGCACAAAAAAAAAGGATAAAAAAGAAGAAAGAAAATACAAATTGCATATTCTTTTTTGCATAACACCTTTTTTTTTTCCATCTTTTCTTCTTTACCACTCTCACCTACCACACTTCTGCATTCACACACACTCTCGTTTCTCTCTCACTCTCTCTCTCTCTCTCTCTCTCTCTCTCTCTCACTCTCTTACTTTTTTGACCCTCTCTCACTTTTTCCTTTCCAATAAATCGAAACCCTTCATTTTCTCTTTTGTGCTCATTTCTATCGTGTATTACGATTATAGAAATATGAATAAATAGACTACAAAAAAAAAAGTTGAAAAAAAAAAGAGGTAAAATCTCTTTTGTCGTGCCAAACAAGAAAATGAAGTTTTTGACATCAAAAGAATCCCATGTCGTAAAGTGCAAACGGTGAAGAATTTTTTTAACGATTTGAGAAAGTAGTTACGAAAATTTGAAAATTTAATATTAATTTTTGGCGCGAATAACGTCATTACCTTCTTTTCACTTTTTTTTTTGAATTTTTTTGGGGGACTTTATTTTTTCTTCTTACACTATGAAAAAGCAAAATTATTAAATTTTTCATAAAAAGAGTGTCTTATTTTTCAAATTAACTAGGCTACTTAGTTCGAAGTGAAAAAAAAAAAAGGCGTTTTACAAAATAAACGCTTTTTTCGTCTTAGCATTGGTGACAAAAGGATTTATTCTTATCATTCTACACGCCATATTTTTTCTTTCTGTTTTTCACTTTCTTCTTGACAGCAAAGTAAAACTGAATCTTGATCTTTGGTTTTTGACTAGGAAATGGTATGTTGACACCTATGTCAAAAAAAAAGTATTACTCTCGAAGTTCTAGTTCTGAACAAATTCGGTTAGAAGTTATTGATCTCAGTTGAGCCCAACGGCCCTAGTTTTTAGTCAGTTCGCTGAAGTGGAAAAACTTGATAAACTTTGGCTAGCCAGTCTTCACTAGAAAAATAGGTCGCTATAATAGTTTCATAATTTATGTGTTTTTATTATAATTAATAACTTCCGGTTCCACATAACTTCTTTCAATTCGTCTCCATAAAAAGTAATCATTATTTATACTACACTGGTATTTATATGCTATGAGAGAGTAATATTACTTCTCGGATACACTGACCATGGCTTCAGCAATATGGTTCAGCAAGAAAAAAAGGCAGGTTTTCTAAACCTGTTATTTTTGTACGATATTATGTAACTTCGACCAGTTTAAGTGAATCTGAATTAAGAATTTGTAGCTGGTAACTGGATAGAGTAGGTACTCACTGGAGAACGTAAGTGTAGTACCAAGGTAGACCACATCGCATATTTTGTTTTATTTTAGTGCTGCATTTTTCATATTGTTTGTGTCCAGGTGAGTGAGCTAACATTCAGAAACATACAGCTAAAAAGATGTTCAACGCTCTGTATGCGATGTGGTTTAAAAATATGTAAAAGATAGAAAAGAAGCAATTTGAATTTTACATTCCGCGCAGCCAAAGCTGCGAATATTTCATTGTAAAAATAGACATCTCAATACCAACACACACACACACACACACACACAATTGAGCTATAATGCATGTGCAATAAAAAATATTCAAATTCAAAATGTTCTATCAATGTTCTATCTTAGACATGTAATGGAGCAAGCGTTGGACATCTGTTTAACTGTATGTCTCTGGTTAACATGTAAGTTTAACTCAATGTTTTTACACTAGTAAAAGCGTATCCTTGAAAATTCATTTTTTCATAACGTATTACATCTGTTACAAATAGTTTTATATCTCTTTTTCATATCCTTTTACATCTACTGGAACTACATTGATTTAGACTAGTTGATAGTAGCGTAATTTTGCAAGAAAATGGTTTAATTAACTTCATTTTCGTTTATTATAACAATCAATAATTATTATATGCCCAAGAAATAAAACAGTTGTGTAATGGAGGATAATACTGGTAACTCTGTATACTTAAATCATTTGTTTATTGCTTTAGGACTTCTACTGTTGGTCTATGAAATCACATATTTATGTTTGGATAAAAACACAATAATATAAGATAAACCTGCCTATAAGTACGACGGCCTATAAGTACGCACTTACAATTTCTCATATCTGGCAACACTGATTTGTAAAATGAATGATACCACCACCTACTATACCACAATCATTGGTTGTGTACAAAAAATTGCATTTATTGATAAGAAACTCCGCACTCCACAGATTGACAAAGTTTTTTTTATTCTTAGTTTTAAAAAATGATACATTTAAAAAATTTCAAATTCTGTGTTAATGGCAAATGCAAATAGTTAACCTATAAGTACGCACTTGTTTTTTTTTATTAAAAAATGTATTTTGTTTCATTTACTTTTCTGGAAACAGCATGGATGTTAAGCGGAAATTGGTGTTTGATCCTGATAAATTTGCCAGAATGAAAAAAAAAGTTGATGAGGGTGGCAGCATTCGTAGTACTGCTAAGAAATTTGGAATGAATGAATGTATATTTTGTAAACATTTAAAACTATCGTCAGTAAGTGAGTTAAATTTACTAAATTTACTACATATTGTACCTTTATTAATTGAGAAATGTGACTTCATTCTAAATGTTTTCAGAAGTGCATGTATTTTTAGGAAGGGTTCTGCGTACTTATAGGAAGGAGGTGTCCTAAAAGTACACATTTCATAACTTGTGTTTGTGTGTGCATTCTAGACTAGTGGTAAGGGTAAATTTGAAAATAAGTATGTTGTGTTATACATGAAGGTACTAAGTATATACAGTATAAATTTGATGTGACTTGGTGGTTTTCTCTAGGAGCTACAGCCTCAAAACCATTAGATGTGTACTTATAAGCAGGTTTACTTTAATCATTCATTTGATTTGTGTTCAATGTGAATTATCTATAATTTTTGTATGTGCTATGACCAATTTTTGTGGTTATAACATCTTACTGAGTTATCAGAGTGTAATGTTGGACTCTGGGGGCTTGAAGTCCATTGAAATATGTGAGTAGATGAACATAATTGATTATATTAATGATGAAATAAAAGAGAAAACAAAAGTATCACACTAATAAATTACTTTAATGAAGAGAGAGGTATCAACATGATTAACACAAATCACAAACTGAACAGATAGATGACGCAACTGAATTGGAACTGGAGAATGTCAATACGGTGTTACCAACTAGTGATTGAACAATAATTAATGTACTGACAGTAAATAATTTGATCTGTGGACCCATATATTATGTTCCATTGTTTTTCATTAAATCTGGTGAATTGAAATGCATTGAACACAGAGTTGGCTTTAATTTACAAGATACAAAATAGAAATATTTTTATTTTTGAGTGAGTAACAGTGACAAGCCTTTTTGCCTTTACCAAGTCAACAAAAGATTTTTTTAGATATGTTAAATATATTTTTTTTTTTTTTCATTAAATTAAATTTTCTGACAGTATTCTAATGGATTATCATTTATTACATACATTTTTCGCGATTAAAACACGCGTAGCCTCTATGATCTGCAATGAAGGAAAATATAGAGCACTCTTTGGGAAGCTCTGCGTCACAGAGACATATTCCTAATACTATTTTTTCAAACAGGATTGATGAAAAAAAGGGTGTATCTGTTTTTATTCAAATTTTTAGCTTCGAGAATGAGTTGTACATTTCAGAATTCAAGAAAATGCTGAAAAGGTGGACAGTATAGAGCTTTTTTCATTATTATTCGTGTATGGTTTAACCTGCACCTGACATGTTCCATGGTTCAAAAGTAAACAAAGTTGTTAAAAGCTGATATATTGGGGAAATTTGACTGAAATCGTACGTTTAGTTCTCAAACTTTGTCCATATAGTACTGGAACGTATTATTTCAGCCAAATGTTCGCAAAATCTCTGGCTAACGTACTTACAACGTTAATGTTTCCGCAAAATTTCAGTTTTCTACAACCATTAGTTCTCTCGCAACTTTTATTGTAATGGAATCATTACCTATAAGGTTCACCGTAGAAAATGTACGGAGCATCAGAATACTATATCCGGCATAACGCTTGACGCGTAATTAAAAATCTCTAATTACACAGCCATCAATCAGCATACGCCCATATTGTTCTTCAAACAGCTCGAAAACTACTGTGCACAATGTGTTAATCTACGTAGGTGCGGCATATTTTCATCATTTTTCAGTCGCGACTAACCTACCAGAAATACTAATAAACGGATGAACGTTGCCGAGTACAAGTGAGATGAGGTGTTTCTGTCGTTTAAAATGGGAAAATCGTCTCATCTCCTTCGTTTCATATTAGTGGCAGCCAACACGCACCTTTCCATTTCGTTGGCAAAATTTCATAATGAACGACGATGACGACGACGACGACGACGACGACGACTTGAAGTATTGCATAACTGAAATAACGAATGCGACACATTCTCACCAGACGTGAGGAATTTCATTTCCCCCGTGCCCCATCGTCTTGCCATAAAAATGTACGAAAATATTTTATTTTCAAAACAAAATCACGTCTGCTGTAGTACAGCTAGTACGTAACTGTGTATTACTGCACTGCTGGGGTTGATGGCAGGATGTGGAAAAATCTTTACTTCGGATTAAATGCAATTGCATCTCCATCCCTGCTACTATCCACCCTCCGAAACCCGTTCGCCCTTAAAATCCCTTCGCGTCTTCTCTGTCTGTGATCTTCACGTCGCAAACAATTGTTTAGTCGACTTCTTTTTTTTTTCGTTCTCTTTTTCTGCTTCTCAAGGTTTTGTTGTTATTTTTTTGCTTTCTTTGCTCCTCTGCTATTATACTTGCGACATTTTTAATCGACAAGCACTTCGATATTACGCTTTCAGTCCGCTTATTTCCTGCACAACCGTGTGCGTACATACGAGATATGTATACAGTATACTTATATTCTCGTTTAGATATGAGTTTTTCGCTTATATATGTCCCCTTCTGCCATTTCTTCTTCTTTTTCATGTCGTTGTAGAAAAATTTTTTCATTTTCGCCACAAGATTCTCAACGTACACGACGAATGAAATTACGAATGGTACGAGGAGAGAACGTCGTATAAAAATAAATTATTTTATGAAATATATAACTTTAACTAGGTATATTTACACCCTTTCGTGTACGTAACGAGACGAAAAAGCCAAAGGGAGCTGAAGAAACACGGTAGGAAAGTATCCGGAAAAATAAATAAGAAAATTTGTTATAAATAAGAAAAAAGAGCAAAAAAAAAACAAAAAAAAACAACGAAAACACATATGAATTGAATAGGTATCCACCTAGTCGTTCATAAGAGGCTTTTTCACATTTTGAATAACGTAGCATTTAGAGGTGAAAATGATGAGTTCTACCAAGGAGATGGGTTGGTTTGAAATTGAGAAAATCGACGGAGGAAATATTTTCACACGTATTTTTAAAAACGTTATTGAAAGACTGGAAAAAAGTTACATATCGCCATTAAGTATTCCTTCAATTTATTACGTTCAGTCGTGTTTCGTGATTTGACGTTGTCCTCTTATTACGAAGACCTATTCGAAGTACCCCAGCATCCCATAGACCTACTTTCATACTTTCGCTAATAACTCCTTAACAAATTGAGCACAAACGACGAAAATTTCAGGACAACCCTGCACAAACGAAGCACAGGCGAATCCATACGCCCAAATTTCAATTTGGTTCAGATGGGGGGCAAGGGACATGGACCTAAAAATTTGATCTATCGGAAGTTCATGATACCTAAGAAAAATGTAGAAGACCGTTACGTCAGAATTGAGGAAATAAGTGTATTTAATGTTCTGATGAATTTTATCGATTCAAAGAAATCATTTAATGATGAACTCATCGATCTTTTGGAAAATTTCAGTAAGAACAACTGTTGGCAGGCTTCGAAAGGAGAGGGGAAGGAGGTATTCACCCTGAACCTGGGATTTTTAGGGGCCCGGAATTCTCACAAAAATAAAAACCATAAAAATTCGTAGATTTTCATGCAAAACCCTTAAAAAAAATTTGCTGGTTACTTCACTCGCGATGTTGACTTCCCCAGTGTTGAAAAACTCCTTTCAAAGATAAATTCTAGATACTAAACATGAACAAGGACGCAATTTTCAATTTTTTGGGGGCTCAGAAATTTTTTCTCCTCCCGGGCCCGAAATTCTTCTTTACAGCCCTGTCCAATTGCAAAATAGGTTACACGGTAATGTACATCTTAATGAGACGCATAAGTGATGATGACTTAGCAGACTGATAACTAGGCTTTCAGTAAAAACGAGTCCATTTTAATGAATCGGTGATGACGTCATCATCTGATCTACCATTAGCCTTTATTTTTATTCGTAAATCTGTCAAAATACAGTAGAAACCGCTGATTGGGGACACCAGATATAGGAGACAACTGATTATAACTGGGACTAATCGGGAAGGTTTCAAAACAAATTATGTAAAACTATAGGAAATCTGACCACTTATTGGGGGCAATATATCGGTTTATTGAAACAAAAGAAGTTCATAGATAAGGAGATATTGCACTTGAACTGTTATTGAACCTGATGATAATCTTATTTTGGTTCATTAATGATAGTATAATAATATGTTTATTCTTCCAATTTTTCATAAATTCATGTTGTCTTGAGCCTATCAGTTTCTGTTTAGGTTGTGAAAAAGCACCTCCTACCATCTTCTCCCAACCAAAATCCCTATGTATCTTTTTTTGTCATAAATATAATTATATAGGTAGGGTGAGTTCTGCACCAGTTTGCAATACCTTCAGAAATTTATGAACTTCAAAATACTGTATATTGCTTATCAAATAAATAATGTCAATAGAATGATTTTCCAAGAAAAATCCAAAAATGTCATTGAAAATAATTTTTGACTGCTCTGAAAGCTACATTCTGCAAGAAAATTCCCAGAAGTATGTTTCACCAGCTTGCAACATATCCAGACAATCAAAGATCTCAGTTGAATTCTCAGTTTGTATGTTACATTGAGTTTCTCAAAATACAATAATTAAGGTTGAATCCATGAACAATACATAGAATAAAAAACATTTCTTAAGAATTACTTACCCATTGAGAGTTATATAATTATACTAATTTATGTATATAAGAATATAATTATCTGATAATGGTAAAAATATAAGAATGGCCTAAGTATTTTTCTTGTATTCAGCCCTTAAGTGTCCGTAGTTTGGTCTTTTCAATGTTATTTGGTGAGTATTTTGAACAAACACCAGGCTGAAATTGAAAAAAAATCTTAATTAAGTACATTGGTCAAATTAAATAAAGTGTGTTGCACACTAAGGGTTCCATTTTTAATAAACTTTTCCAGTTTGCAACACTCTCTTCTAAATTTTTGCAAACTGAATATTATTGTGAATATTTATGCACCAATATCTAACACTTGTATTCCAATAAATTAACATGTTCATTTGCATCTCCATTTGTTTGTTATCAATTCTAGAAGTACTTACCATCTTGGAAAAAAAATTTCATCAAAACATATTCACAATAATGACTCCTACCAAAATTATTGTCTTCAACCAGCACTTTCAATTCTAATAAGAAAATCAACACAACTAAAAAAACTGCAATAAAACACTCAATTCTTATTTATTATCAGTTCCCAGCCGCAGACAAAAAGTACAATTTTGATTTTTTAGGTTCCACATCACCTCTCTTTCTGATGAAAAAAGCAGAGATGAATTTTGGGAGAATGGAGCCTTATTTTTATCAGTTGAATAAAGCCAGAAAGGTTAGTGTATAAAACTGATGTGGCGTTGCAAACTGGTGCTATATAAACTATTCAATAATTTAACTGTTTTTAATATGAATGTACGAGAAGTGTAATACTGAAATTCACATTAATTTTTGTTTTTCATTTGAACTCTCAACATCATTTAATTAGGACACCGCTTATTAGGGACAAAAAGGTTACCGCCCAACATATCCCTATTAAGAGGATTTCACTGTACTTATATTTCTGAGAAGTATAACGAATCTATCTTAAATATAGTTGATAAATAAACCATTTTATGTCCTACAAATACTTGTTAAAAGAGAAGAAAAAAAAAAAATTCCTATGTGAAAAATTACCCAAACTATAAGGATTTTCAACTGTTTTTTAATCGAAATTACTGATAAAATGGATTAAAAAAAAAAATTCAAAAAATGAAAATTACAACCCACCTTATTTTTTGTAAGCTGTAAGTATTAATAAATAATAATTTATAAGCTCTCGCTCCCTGTTTGGTTATGCTCTAATATTATTACTGTATCGGCAAACCAAAGTTGGTGAGGGGAAAATACCGCTAAAATTCTAATCCCCCAGTGAGAAAATGAATTCGAAATCGATTACGTTTTAATTAAAAAATTTTCAGCGTAATTAAAAACCTTTGTAATTCAACGGCTTCGATCTTTTGCTGGAAAAGCTGCCTGTGCTCAACGTATACTTCGATAATATTTTTGCTTTAAAGAATGAATAGGTAGGGATAAAAGATGAATATTATAATCAATTTAATGAAAAATTATTGACCTGAGGGGTGCAGAGGAATCATTTCAAAGGAATGAACGACCAACGTGTATATTTTTCATCGTGTAACGATTTTCGTTTTTTTTTTGGGGAGGGAAATGCCTCTCCTAATAAACTTGACTACACGTAAAAATAAAAATGAATTGCCACATGGTTGTAATTTACGTTTGCTATACTAAAATTCGACTGACGTTATTTGTTTTTTTAATTTTTTTAATTTTTTCAATTTACGTTTCCCTCCATATCATCCAATTTGTGAGAAAAAAAAAGAAAGAGAAAAGAAGGGGAATGATCTTCTGTCGGGAACGAGACACGATAATATATTATAATTGGTAAATTTTAATTAATATTCACAGACTATGTTTACTATGTTTTTGCCAACAGGTACGACAAGAATGTGATGAATTTTATGGTTGAAAACATTTTACTGGAATGGGTTTACAATCGGAAGTAATTGCTAGTATCGTTACATCCGTTGTCTTTCTGCAAATATCGCTGGTGATTAATTTCGGTGAGTACAAATCATCATTATCGACAGAGTAATTTAATTCAGCCATTTGTTGCGATAGCTCGGTATTTTTCAGTCGTAGGTACTTAATTGAAAGCAAAAAATATGAACTCTTTTCGAGAAAATATAATGGCAAAGATGACGGAGAAAAAATAGGGACAAGGTAAAAAGGCTAAATCTATGTAGTGTTGAAATTATTGGTCTTGTGGATTGTGAGACCATGAGCGAAAACAAAACTTAATATTACAATATGGTTAGAACGTTATGTAAAGTGTTTAAAATATTTTCATATAAATAATAATTTTAATGTTTGAAGTTTGACTCTTTTATTTTCCTCCATTAGGTCCTCCGTAGATGTTTGTGTTAAATTAAGTGTGATTCTTCATAATTTTTCGACCTACATTGTAGGTTCGATTTAGTCATTAATAATAATAAATTTCTTGAAAAAAAGACCCAGACAAAGACCGATACATGTCTAACCGTGATCAGAACCGTGACCATGAATATTGTTGTAAACCAAAACCAAAAGTGACATGATCTTAGTCTTGTTTCGGCTTAGTACTATTTCGAGAATGGGCCAAACATGACGTCTAAATGCGAATAAACTTTCTTCAGAAAGCGAAAAAATTAGAAAATATTATGTCTAAGGCTTTCATTCCCAGGTTTTAAAATCAAGAGGTGTTCTCATTCAGATATAAACAAAAACACAACCCTCATAACATGGCGTCATCCGTTTAATCGGCAAGATTCCAATGTATGGCTTGTATAGGGTAGTCTTCAAATTTTTGTTTGTACTGTAGAAATCATTATAACGAACAACGGCTACAGTAAACAAGTAGCTACAACACACAAAATGCCTAGTCTTAGTAGAACTTCATTTTATTTCTATGTTAAGAAAAATCGGCTACAACAAATCTGGATACTACAAACTATTGGCTGCAACAAACAGATTTGGGTGACAAGCGAAGCCAATGAAACTGGCTACAACAAATTAAATCACCAGTGCGGTGTCATAATTTCTTTCGTATAACAAACAATCTTTTCCATCCAATCTGAATATACTCCCATCGGTCATTTTTATGCTTCTAAAAATTATCATGTTTGATTTAATCAGCATACAATTGCATTTTAATGGCCAGTGAATGCAAAAAATGATGTCCTCATATGTATTGTTGATGATTGGTAATGAATGATCGATTTGCAACCATCATTATTTTAAACGCCCAAACATCAACTCTAACCTGGTTACAGAAATTAGTTTGTTGTAGACAAAAAATCTGGCTACAGCAAACAAATTTCACAGTCTGTGGAATTTGTGTTGTTTGGGACACTCTCCCTGCACTCGCTCACTACTAGTGACACTGCACACTAACATTTGTACTACGCATTCAGGTTGTGCAACTATTACGACACTTCATATCTCAAATACCAATAACACTTTCTCACCTTTTCCCACTCAAACGGTTCTCGTATAATGGCAGAAGATCGCCATCTCTTTTTTAGTCTATTTCATACTAATATAGTTTTTGTATCTTTAATTCATTATATTATTTCAAATTGATCTGTTCGCTTTTTTCAGATCTAAAAACCGCACTTTAATTTGTTGTAGCCAATTTCTACCTATAATTCTTTTCGAAGTTAAGTTAAATTCTTCTCTAATACTTCAAATTGGAGAACAAACTCCAAAGATTAAAATTCAACTAAGAACAAGAAATTTTAGCGGTTAGAAGCCAAGAAATTAATAAAGAAGACACCCTTCATAAAACCTACTTATTTACCAAATTATTTTCACAAATTCGGTGTTTTTAAACCTTACCATTATTTTGTCTTTAATGTCAAGTTCACAATTTGATAAAAAATATCATCTTCTTAATAATAAGTTTTCCTCATTTCTAAACGCTTAAACCTTTTATTCTTGGTCTTATTTTATTTCTTGAAGTCTCCTTTTTAATTCGGTATGTCCTAAAATATTTTGTTTAATCACTTAAAAGAATTTTAGCCAAAATTTGAAGACTGTCCTATACAGGCAATGCGTATGACGTCATCCAACATGTAAAAAAAAGTTTACACTTGTGAGTGAGCACACCTCTTGATCTTCACACTTGACTGTCATCCATGCTAAAGGCAGGGTAGGTTACTATAAACAGAAAAACAAATTCAATCATTTAGAAAAATTAAAATATTTTCAATCAAACAATTTTTGGCAGTTAAGTCTATTTATGATTCATAAAGAAAAGGATCATAAATTTTTAATCTGGTATATCGATACCCAAAATCGATAACGATTCACAACGACATTGAGAAAAGTTCTATATTTTTGAAGTTAGAGGAGAGTAGTACACAATGAGCAATGGTGGTACACAGTGGAACATTTTAAATAAATGAATAAATTTTTACTTATTGTCTAGAAAATCCCTAATAATGGTTAAATACGTCATTACGTGCACCATAAGTCAAATTTTTTAAAGTAAATTCTTTCTTTGTTATCACTGAATTATTGTTTTCCTATGTTTGAATTTATGTTTTCAATAATTTTTCAGTTCATATGAAATTTCAAAAAAAAAAATTTCAAAAGGCAAGTCGTCGTATAGGTAATCATTTTTAGTTGATATTTCTTCTGCGTAGGTATATGCACAATTTCAGCCCAAAATAATGATACAGAATATTTGGAAAATTGACTTAATGAAAACACTGTTATGGTTCACAGTGGAACTATACAAAACCATATCAGTTAAAAGTGGAACAGTAGCTGTTTGATATTTTGAAGGTTTTATGGTGTTATTAACGAAAATCATGATTCAAATATTTATTTTAATAATTTAGTACACAGTTTTAAAGTTTATTCAAAAATTTTTAAATTAATTTTTTTGCATGATTTATTAATTTATTAATTCTATTAATTTTCAGAAAAACATTTGGGTTTTAAATTTTAATTATGATTTCTGAAAATAGAAGTTCATTGATGTACCCTAATTATTTTTCTTAATTACAGCGTATTTTTTTCCTAATTTTCACTTATGTTTGTGTTCCGCTGTACACCACACATGTTACACAATGGAATGATTTTTAAATTTTTGTAAATCATCTTTCTCCAATTGTTACCAATTTCATTTTGGGTTTCAAACAGCTTGATCGATGCAGAAAGATGAGCCCTTTCTAACGGTATACTTTACATTTCCATACAAGTAAAATTTAGGAAGTTACAGCCAAAAAAGCAAAAAACATCCTATTATGTACCACCCTCCCACTTACACTTCAGATAAAAAAAATGTACACAATACTACTGAAAGTGAGTAAAATCGGTGGTCAGTTTCTCTTAATGCAAGCACCGTAATCCAAAGACTAGAATTTAACTGATTACTCAAGATACTTACACCGAGTCGATTTTTGGTTGCTAATCTCGTTTCCAAACGAATCACTCCATCGAATTCCTTCAATTCAAACGTCCACTTTTTTACTCACTCTCAAGAATAACACCAAACATCAAAGAAGGGAACAAGAATATTTCGTTTAAGCTACACCTGGAAAGTCGAATTTGACCTTTGACATTCGACAAATTCCCTATACTTATTACTGATTCGAATAACTTATCCGCAACACTAATCAGTCACGTTAATGTCTATACACGTTCAAAATGCACCACTCCACTTGATATATCTCATTTTTTCATCGCTCTTTCTCCATCACTCTCTCTCTCTCTCTCACTCTCTCAGTCTCCCTTTCTCGCCATATTGCCTGGCTGCCTCACCACCTGTCACTATCTCTCCCTCCATCATTCTCTCAGCTAACCCGATCATTTGATTCTCTACAGCCGACAAACGACTTCCTTTGTAGTTCTGTGGCGGAAATTTTTTTGCAAAATAAGGAAACCTGCCCCCCGGCACACCACCCACTGATTTCGCGCCAGTTTCAATTTAACTTTCGTATACGTATACACGTATAATATTTTACTTATGTTCCCACATACGCATACCCACACGCCACTCTATGTCCTCATGTCACCGTGGCCCCTGTCTTACTCGTTCTTTTCGTATTTCACATTCGAACATTTTACGATTTACAATGTCGTCGAAAACGAAAACGTTTGTCGCAATCGCAAAGTTAACAACGCTGACGTGTGGAGGAGAGGAATAGGTGGGGATGACTGAAGAAGTGGAGCACGACAGCGGTGAATTGTGGAACAGAATTCTACTTTTACACTATTTCTTCTTTTTTTTTTTTTTTCACTTTTTTTTTCTTTTTGCGAATCTCTCCATCACTCGTCACCGTTCTCCTTCATTTTTGTTTTTTACTCGATATTTTCTATATACAAAACTTATTTTATTTTCTCTTTATTCTAGCTCCCATTGAACCAGTGTACTCGTTAGACGAGATTTTTTATGGATTTTATTTTTGTCCTCGTTGTATACTTTTTACTACGCATTCTTTCGTCATTGTTGCAGTTTTAATGCATCTACCGAATTCTTATTCCTCTTCCCTGAAAATCGTTTTTTTAAACGTTTGTTATCAAATGGATAACGTTACGAAAAAATTTTGTTTCGTTTTCCGCAGAAAATCCTGATACCGGATTCGTCGTTTTCTCAAACTTTTCTTTCTTTTTTTTTTTTTTTTTTCAACGTCGTCTCATGACATTTATGCATTCTTTTTATTTCTTTTTTCATTGTTATAACGTGCGCCATGTACAAACTTCCTGGGCAAGAAAAAGGCTACAGAAAGTGTAACGTACGTGTCGGATGGAACTAGTGATGGCTTATCGCGACCATTTTTTGTATCGATATTATTTTTTCGATCTATAAATCGCGATATTTCAAAATCCTACTCGAGCGTTCTTTTATTTTATTTAAGGACGTATTGTGGAAAATATTAAGTAATGTTTAGGTAGCCACTTAGTGTTTTTTCATTTTTTCTCCTAGTGGTCTCAAACTTGAAGGTTGGATGAGTTATTTCCAGTTCACTAAGTGACTGGAATTTTTCAATACGTCTTTATTCTTTGCCGATCATCTGCTCTTCTGCGTCAGACGTAAATGTTAGACCCAAAAATTTCCTCATATTATTGTTCGTGGAGAATTGTCATACATTGTAGGTAATCTACTTTTTTCCCCATTTTTTCCCCTATTTCGAATAATTTTGTTGGAACTATTCAAATGTTGGTCGAGTACTAGTTGGCTACACTGATTGATATATGTGATCAGTCACTATGTTCGTCTATAATTTAGTTTCTGTCATTCTGTCTTTTAACTCTGTTGAGTAATCTTTAATGAATTGTGTCTTCTATAAAATAAAACCTTTTTCTCTTGGTGCGGTAAACAGTGTTTTTACTTATTAATAGTGTAATATATAATTCATCATCTAATTCACCTGCTTACTACATCGGACTACTACCCTCCTTGTCCAATAAATTCCTTTATCGGTACCCAGAGGGTTTTTTTTTTTCAATTGTGATGTTGATGAAAAAGAATGGTTTAGGTAATTAAATTGTATTGTCTTAGTGAAAGGCATGATGCATTGTTAGAGAACTCTTTTCTTTCAAGTTGAAGACTGAGCGTATTAATAACTGGCCTTTGCAAAAATAAAATTCATTCTTTTGAAAACTATCAAAAGGCACTGTACTGTTATGTGGATGTTGGTAAAAGGGGTACGAATGCAGCATCAACATTCTACGATCTTTATCAGCTGATTTTGTCTTATAATTTCATCAAAGGAAGTGCTCCACCCATCTGTCTATTTAGTCATCCAACGAAAATCAAACAGACCTAATAACATAGGCTATGATAATAAAAAGCAGACATTTTCAAATAAAATTTCAAGTACTTCGATGTGGCGATATCTTCGGCATTTATATCGATATTATGGTTTATTTTTATAGAGGTTGTGAATCTATGAATTAGATGAATTGCATGAAGAAATAAAGATGTACTCAAAGTAACATCTCAGAAGTATGTATTTACAGCAGAGCTCTGAATTATGAGTAAAGTATAGAGTAAGTGAGATAAACGAGTACGTACGAAGATAAACGAGTGAGTGGCGGAATAGCGTAACAGTGTAGCTGCGAGCAAAGTTATAAAAGTAAGAAGTAAAAGATAGTCGAGTGTTTATAGGAGTGAGAGGGGAGGAGGATTGGTGGTCTCAACAATTTTCGATACTTTTTGATATAATTTTATATCGATGTATCTCGATATATATATTGTTCAGCGAACCCATCACTATCACCGTCGTGGGCTACATTTTTCTTTAACTAAAATACTCACTTAAGATGACGTTGTTTTAAAATAGGCTCGACTAGAAAGCAAATGTTTAATTAAAAATTTGTTTAAAAAGGAGCGATGATCGGCCCACCTTTTTTAAAATACAATAAGTACGTATAAGTATGTGACAAAATAATATAATTCAAGGTAAAAAATAATAAAAATAATCAAAGGTAAATAGTGACATAATACGATAATAATAATATAGAAGAAAAATGATTTTTTTATTGTTTTAATGCTCGGAATGCTATTGAATTCGGTGCTCTGCATACATAATATGTAGACTGTGAATTGAGGTTAGTGATACTTGAGACAGTTTCATGATTCCATAGTAAGGTTCATTTTATTAACAAAAAGTAGCTGTTTATTCTGCTAAAAGAAACCAATGGTTGGGTTTGTTCTGTTTGCTAAATATTAGTGTTAGGATAGATGTAACATCAAACACCAGGTTACAACCAGCTTAATAGCAGGTTACCCCAAAAAACACGATAATTTTAAGAAAATTTTGGTTCAAAATAATGCTAAATATAATATTGTTAACACCTAGCTACCTAATCGCTGATAACAGAAATCCCTTATCCGATACTTGTCTTAACAAAACACAAAACACTCTCCCCATGCCCTGATTTCTTATACAGTCACACTCACTCACCGAGTGAATCTTCCATTTTCTTTCAGGTGTTACCCTCATGTACAAAAAGAATGTGGAGTTGATAACCTTTGGTGTTGTTTTGGTATCAAAAGAATGTTACAATTGACACTGAAAGTAACACAGTTGTTGAAAGTGTTATTTTTGTGGCTAATAGAACAAACCTATTCCCTGTAAGTTATATTACCCATATATCAGTATAATACGAATCATAACTGGTCCGTGAATGTAAATAACTGGAAATTGATGAAAATGAAAAAAAATTGGAATTTTCCATTAAAAATTGAACCTTTCTATTTGCCTAATTATTGATGTATAACATTGAACTGGGTTGGAGTGGGAAATTATTAACTCTTGCAGTTACCACGGCACATGCTTACAAATTTCACATTCGTTGATAATTGTTCACTTTCCTTTTTACTTGCGTAATAAACTCCATTTTATTAACTGTGCAAATGAAGAATAATAGTTCATCATCTTGTTAATGAGTGAAAAAAATATGATTTATGGATGACCCTACCACTGGGAATAAAGTAGTGACTATATTCTTCCAAGGGAGAGAAGTATCGCATTATGAACTGTTCATCAAGCATTTATCATCATAAGAGCGGGTTTTCATAACAATCATGACTGGAGCATGAGAGAGAATGACTCATGATAGTTTAAAAAAAAAATGAAAATGCCGTTGTTTCTTTTTAAATTCAAAAATTTTGCTCACTTAGTTAATAAATTATTGTAGGCAACTTGGTCGGAGTTAGCAATTATTAATTTAAGTTCGCACTCGTTAATAATTTTTCACTTTCCTCCTGTGTTACGTAATGTACTATTTTTCAACATATTTCACAGAGGTTGAAAAATTTAGAACTGAAGCAACAGAAAAAGGTTTTATAAAAATTTTCCAATAATTGGATAAGAGTAGGAATGTGAACAGAATATTATTTTGGTTGAATATTTTACAATTTGGGTAGATATAGTACACCCAGTGAAAAATGTAATTTTCAGACTTTTTGTGGTCTTTGTCAGTGGTTGCAAGTTGCTTCCAAAATATTTCACCTTTAATGATTAGGAGTTCGGGGGTCTATGCAATTTTTTCGAGGGAACATTCTGTTAAAGATTTTTCACTCGATAGTCAAATTCTTCTTTCTCTAAAAAACGTTAATGATTGTCCCTACCTCCTTATCTTAATTTGGTGCAAATATTTCTTTTTTTTTTTTTTTAGCATTGAAAATGCTTCTCGAGTCAGTTTGTGAAAAAGTGTCCGCCACTCAATTTTCACTAATGTTTTATGCGTAAATTGTGAGAGAAGGGGTAGATAACAACGGTAAAAAAAGTATATGGACAAAATGGTAAGGAAAAATTACAAAGAAAATTATAGGAAACCGAAAATGAACAGCTCTTTATTTTTATTTTTTTTTATTCATTTTCAGTGCCCTCCTCTCTTTCTCACAAAGTGTGAAATCTGTGAAACTTTTCAAAGATAATTTAATTCCGAGTAAATCTGAACGAAGTGATTTTTAAAACAGTTGACATTTGCTGACGACTGTTATCGCTACGTATTTTAGTTGAAGGTCATTTTCCAACTACCACCGTTCGCTGAGCGTATTATTGTATCCCTCGAGTACATTTTGGATGCTGATAAAAAGAACAAAAAGTTGAAAAAGTGGACGAAGGAGCCAGGAAATGGACCCATTGAACAATCAACATCAGAATCAAACCTGTTGTTTCTCATCCTAGACTATTTCTGTCGCTAATATAAAGGACTAAATCGTGTGAGAAAGTAAATTTTTTGTCTTAATGGAAGAATGATTTGGAGAGTTGAAGTTTTAGACGTAGAAAAATCGACGATACGTGAAGGTCGATCGAATGTATCAATCAGTGCCTACGTATTCGAAGAAATCAAGTTTTACGTCGTCGGTAACGCTGCTTAATCACGAAAGTTTTCGAAAACTGGATATTCGAATCGTTAACGAAAAGCATTTATATCAGGAAATTAAAAAAGAAGTATCTAAAGCGAATTGCTATTATCTTTCAACCCATACACGTAGATGTATATATGCTTTTCAAACTTGTACGGTATTAACACATTCTTGGGTTTATTCAACGAGAACGAAAGCAGTAGAAGAATAGCGAAGAAGAGAAAACTAGGTGAAAAAAAAATCTGAAAACTTTCACAAAAATGAAGTTTAGATGAATAAAAAAAAAAAGGTCTTGAGAACGAAACCAATGCCATAATGCAGCCTGAAAAACGTTTCTTTAAAAACAAGAGGGACAAAAAAAAAAAAAAACTGTTTTTCGGTAGACCTTAACTATTCACAAAATTAACTTGGGCGTTACCGACATTTTAAAAACTTTTTAATATTTCAACGTATGCAAGAATAAAAAATTACTGTAACTTTCTTTACTTTTTTTTTTTTTTTTCCAACCCAGAGAAAAAAGTAAAAGAGAAAAATGAAAGTTATTTCTCGTTGAAACTTTTGAAACTGTAACGTTATAACGGTTAGAATTATTGCTTTGCAGTTTTTTTCTTCATTCCCTTTTTCTCCGACGTATAATTGAATGTTTCAGGAATTATAAACTAACAAATTTACAAACGTAATAACGATATTTTCCATTTATTTTGTTTTTCTGTCTACCTATTGAATGAGGAAGAACAATATGCCATAAGTAGAGAGAACAAAAGGAAAAAAATGACCAATTAATGTACGTAATTCTTCAAAATTATTTCGAAATATAGGCCTGTCGAATCGGGTAAGACCGGGTACCTAACGTTTTAAATAATAAAATGAGAAATCGCCCTTAATGAACGTATAATTAGTATTTTTTATAATGCATGATCAGAGAGGCAAAGTTTACAATCGCATTTTGCGAGCGAAAAGTTGTGTTTATCATTGATGAATGATGTAACCTCGATGTAAAGTGATTTTCCATTAACATGGAATTTTTATTTTTACAAAGAATTTACTGGCTTGACTGGGATTCTAACCTGCAACCGCCGCCATACCAAGCCATCAACATGCCTAAAATTGAGAATTCATTGTATGGCAATTGATAATAGTTGTTTTTGTTTTGCTTGCTTTATCTCTTAAAATGTTCTTTTAATTGGAAAAGAACTGTGACATGTTTTGCACTTTTTTTATTCTTTCTTGTCCCCATTCTGAATCTATCATGCATTACTGAATTCACATTTTTTTGGGTGAAAAGAACAGACCCCATATGTACAGTTTAGTTATCTAATTATCAATTATTATTAGTGGAAAATTGAGTCTGGGAAAAATATCGATACGAAAAAGAAATCGATAATTTACACCACTATGTGATACTAGTGCAAGAAGTAGATGGTTGCTTCAAGTCTATTGTTTGCAAAACAAGCCAAGGGTCCAACAAGGAGCAATCATCAGCTTTGCACTCGTATTACACACTATTTTCTGCAACTACCACCAAAAATTGTAGTATCAAAATCAAAAAAAGAGAAATTTTCTAAATTAATTCATCTGAGAACCATGCTAAATGTGAGTGAAATCAAAATTACGTTTTTGCAACACTTGTTGACAAATTACATTTTCATTCCTCACGTTCTGAAAGCACCGTTTTGCCGCACTGATTTTTGGGGTGAAAATCGTTATTTGTAAATCTGTATTTGTAAATACAGATCAACTTTATTTTTCAGGCTGCTCCGACTGATAACACTATGTTTCAGTACAAATATGTTGGTTTATTTGAATGTTTGATATATCATAATGTTTTTCTCACAATCGAAATGAAAAGTATACTACTTTACAAGAATTGAAAGTGAGATTGCAGGACTCGTACATTTGTGAGGCGAACAATACGCGAGCCAAGCAAATTTTTATTTGTCCTGCAATAACTCACTTTCAGGCCTTCGAAAGGTAATACGCTATTTTATACGCACCTTGACAATGTATAAAGAAGGCAATTTCAGAACCCATTTAGGACCAATGTGTAAAGTCCTTACTTTAAATATATATAGGTCTTTATATTATACATTGTCTTGAGGAGCACATGCATCACTTTATACAACAGTCATAGGGCACATAGTCTACGTATTCATTTTCTTTAATTGGGAAGGTAAATTTTTATTTTTTTATAAAAGTTTCTTCGTTGCAGGGATTCAAACCTCTGACATCTGCACTACAGAGCCAGCATCATAACCAATACTATGAGGTTTTTTTAAAAATGAGGCAATAGTTCGAACATATATTTATTTCAAGTTTTTTTTTTTAATGTTTTGTATTTTAGAGGGAGGGGATGTTGCAAAAAATAGTGTGTGACATACGTATATTTTGTAGGTGATTAATACTTGCGTGATTTGCATCACTCGCCTTCGGATCGTGCGGCACAAATCACACTCGGTTCAAAATCACCTACTTTATACACTTGTATCGTAAATAACTCATATGCAGTCAAAACAGATGTGGAAAAAGTACACAAATTTTCAAGGGAGCACGAGAATACTTTCACTTTTATTATTGGAAATTTTTAACCTGCGGTACCTACATAGTAAACAGATGATTTCATATGCAACGAAAATTGAAAACAAAGTTTGCAACAAAACGTGATAAAAATGTCAGAAACCCCACAAACTAATTGCGTAGGTATCTTTCCTATATAATTATTCAAAATAAATTACGCCAAATCCAAGAGGTTTTTGAAATGGCCTATTGGGTATCTTACAAATAGAAAAACTATGTAATCCTTTTTCGAGCCCGCGCCACACAGGATCGTAAGCCTATGAAACAGCGAAAACAAAATTCACGAAGAAATTATGATTACAAAATACATTCAAGGGGAGATAATGTTTATTTAACAGAATGAAAGTTAAAAATACAAAAATTATTTCCAATGTATCCTCGACTGTGGGAAAAATCCAAATCGTGTAAATTTTTGCAGGGTCTTCAAATCGACATTTTTTTGCTAGCCCAAAAGTGTGAAGTTTTCTGGTGGTTGTTGCAGATTTTGGAAAATATCCACATACATACTCCGTATAATAATTTACGAACCTATAATTCATTTTCTGCATGTAGTTTGGGTTATATTAAGTTCTGGTTGGTACCTATCGATTTAAGGTTCATGTAATTGTTTAGGAACAAGTAGGTCAGTGTGGACGCATATCGATTGAGTGCGAAGCTCAGAAAAGTGCATTGATAACGCGCCAAAAGAAGAAAAGGGTGTGAGAGGACTAAAGTATTGATTGCGCGCCTACCTGAGCCTCTGCAATAATAAGCAATCAATTGATCGCGCGCCATCAAAACCGGTCAATAGTGTAGAGAATTTTGTTCAAACCTAATTTCGAAATAGGTACATTAAACTGTAATAAAAAGTGACTGCATTACTCCCTCACTGTTTCATTTTTCCAACGAAGCATCGTGAAATTATTTTTAATCCGTAATTTATGCATGACATTGGTTAAAATGCCGACCAACTTAGGAAGATAAATGCTTAAAAAAATGAGATGTCTAGAAATTTTACGCAACAGTAAAATTATTGTTTTCCAAGTTTGAGAACAAATGAATTAAAAGAAGAATAAATTGAATTTTAAATGGCTATTATTTTTTTTACATCGCTGTAAATGATAATTGTTTTATTATCTGATACAAACTGGCCAGATTTATTAGGCGCGCTATCAATGTATCACACAGAAAGGCATACCTATGTATGAACCGGTGCGCTATCGATAAGAGGGGGTAAAAGACATTGGCGCGCAATCAATGACCTCCTTATCAGCCTGAATATTCTTTCGCGCTCAGTCAATCCATCAGTGCTTCCGTTGATTAGTGTTCATAGAGTATGATATTAACCTAAAATTTTCATCGAGACATAATGTCTATTCTTTCCAGTTCATGCTGACAGATTTGTGAGAGGAAAAATTGAAACATTTGGGGCAGCATGTTCTATTTTGGCTCAAAATTTATTTATGTAGTGTAATTATGTAGACTGGTAAATATGCAGCTGGTGCTCACTTCAAAACATATCAAGACTTATTTTTCTAATACTTAATATACTACTTTTGTATTATGCTATAAATCTGCTAATTATCAACATATTTTAATAAAATTCACGATTTGGGGTGGGTCTGCTTAATATGCGTTTTCGATATCCAATGTGAAAAGAACAAAAATTGATATGTTATCAACGTTGCCCCATGTGCGGGATAACTTTGATTACAATTTTGAGAACTTTTTTAAAAGAAAACCCTTTGACTATATAGCTTAATGGACTGCTAGAACTGATAAGAAATACATAGGGTTAAATGGAACACCGCTGAAGCCACTGTTAACAGGCGTTCTTTTTACAAAAAATGATTTTTGGTGATAAGTGAAAGTACAAACACGTAGTGAAACTTAAAAGAATATCGTTCTCTCAAGTTTTACTTACAAGTTTACTCACACTTTCAATTCGTGGGTACATATTTTTTTCTCGCTGCTTTAAAGCGAGTGCGATTCATCAACAATTTTGTAGAATTGAAACTTACATTTTCACATTCTGAAGAGTTCGTTGATTAATTTAAATCATTATTCGAACGTTTCACTCATTAATTTCAGACAATAAATTGGTATAGCGTTCTAATATTTCACTAGTAACTGCTTATATTGTTAGGAGTCACGAAAATATAACTCAATACAAATTCAGTTTTCACACAAAGTACCTTTTTCGAAAAGTAACGCCTGCATTGTTTGGCTTCAAGATTTTATTAGTTCTAGCAGTCCATTAAGCTATATAGTCAAAGAGAAAGCCATACGATTTACAAGTTTCGTTCAAACATCATTTTATAGAAGAACTCTAAATCTACAAATTTTGTTGTTTCTACCTTCGAAAAATTCAAAATTTGCCATAATAATTCGAAAAAAGGTTTTTTTTTTTCTTTGTATTTTATAGAATATATCAAAAATGTGATAGGTTTGTAAAATATTCGGACTCGTCTGACTTGATTCTCTAATAACTGAACACGCTCTAGCACGTTCGCCAGTTTCAGTATTTGCAGTGAAAGGAACTGAAGACTTCAAAAACGTGTTTTTCAAAAACCTACTGCATTTTCGGGCCGATACCCTAATTCGGTATTGCATCTGCCGACTCGATTATTAGGACGACGTTTATCGATGCGTACCATTTCACACAAATACGTAGACATAGAGTTTACGGTATCGCAAGCAAAATACACCCACAATCTGGGGCGCCTCTGCTGCCTTTCATGTCGAAGGTCGCCACCAAAAGGTACAGATATTGGATAGGTGGGTAAAAGGTAGCCCAAACAAATTATCCGTTTCAATCATTTGCCGCTGCGTTGCTTCACTGCCGCAGAGAACGCAAATTCCACTTTATATTATATCTTCATCGAATGGGAGGCTGCGAAACGTGTAATGACTTCAATTTTAAATCGTTTTTACACGACGATATTTCGAAAAAGGTATAGCTACCCAGTTGTTATAGATCGGTACGTATTTCATATATATATGTGTGTGTGTATTCGAAATGAAAGACCCAAATTTGAAAGAAAAAGATGACACCGTTTTGTATAAGGTAATGTACATATAGTTGGGCCTATGTATTCGTCGTCGTCAGTCGGAAACAAATTATAAAATACGATGGGATTTTGGTGATTAATGTATCCGCAGCAAGGATTATTACTGATGTGTCAGTTTTTTCGTAATATCGTTCGGTTTTGTTCATTAAAAGGAAGAGGAGGAGGAGGAGGAGGAGGAGGAGGAGGATGAGGAAAAAATAATAATAATAAAATGAAAACGGTTCGCACAGTAGACTGGCTGCGATAAAATGAGTGTAATAAATCAATTTTATGGAGAGACGTGTGTATATAGTATATATATTTATTATTCATTTCGTGGTCATGTCTTTATCTGGGCTGATGCGGTCGGTTCTCGCAATAATGTCGAATAATCGGTGCTTTTGCTTGGCCATTAATTGCATCTACTCGGTTCGCGTTTTTTTCTCTTTTCATTGGGATTTTTTTTTTTTTTTTTGCCATTTTCGAAGGGTTTAGGTTCCATGCAAATAGCACTTTTATGAATCCGGAGGATTTACTAAGCTGGTGTTATTGTCCTATTGACAACCGATTTTCACGACGGTACTAACGTGGTGATGAGACAAAGAAATATGGTACCAATACTATACCTACCAAGAAAACGACCATAGTTGTGGTGGTCGTGGTCTTGCGAGATATTCCATTATTTTTCTCGTTCACAGTTTGCACAAATACAGCTTTGTTGTCTTGAGATGGTTGAAGGTTGGTTTACATAATTTTTCCATACATATCGTATTATTTTCGTTGCCTGTTAACTTGTATGGCTGCTGTACCCTGCTTATGTCGTATCTAAAAATGATACCATAATACGATAAGGTAAAAGGGTCAGTGTGTTGTTGGTTGATACACTGATTTATGAAGCCGTTAATTATTATTCCTTCAAAAGCAATACATCAATAGAAAGAACAAACTTTGGGCTTCATTTGAAATTTTTTAAACCTAATTTATCTCCAGTAAAATTTGAGCCACATTTGATTTTGTGACGCAACATTTTTGCGTCAGCCAAGGAGATTGTCAGTTGACCCATCGAATGTAGCTCAGATTGTATTGGAGGTAAAGTCGTTTCAAAAATTGAAAATAAAGGCAAACATTTTGCCTTTTTGTTGGTATATTGGATGTATTGCGCTTGAAGAAATAATGAAAAGCAACTTCACAAATCTAGGTCAAGTGATAAGTGTATCTGCTAACAACCCTTCATCTCTACAAATAAAAATTCATAGATGTGAGGAAAAAAACGTAGAAATAGAATCATCCTTGAAGTCAAAGGGAATCATCATTCTGACAATTTTGTTTTTTGGAACGGAGCTGATCGCCCTCTTCATCCTCCTTTAAATTTATGTGTCAGCTAGCAACCCCATCTGACCAACAAATATAGCTAAAATGTCAAACGACGTGCACAATAAACACCATGTGCCATGTGAATCAGTATAAAATTTCCTTTCCGATCGTATCCTATTTCCTAATGGTATTTTTCAAAGATTAAAAAATTGTAATTTAAAAAAAAAAAAGGAATTTAAACGAAAGAAAACTTAAAAAAAAAAAATCACATTTTTGTCCATATATTGTTAATACGAATAATGCAATGTTGCCAAAATTACATTGCAAGAAGAGTAGTCAGATGATCAATATCTCATCCCACTTTCGTCCAGATAGTGTCACTCACTGAGTCACAAGATTGATGTGTCAATCAACAACCCCCCAATGAGCGAAGAAACACTCTTGTGACGTGTGTGACCTATCACTTTTGATTCAAAGTACCTCAAAACTCTAATTCCAATGTGTTGCGATCATTTGCAGTCATTCGATTTGCTAAAATGTAGGTGTCACAGAGTCATATTGAGGACTTCATTTGTCCAATCAGTGTGACGCGTCACACCTTTCACATCAGGCTGTGTCAACCATCAACACTTGATCCAACTTGTCAGGAAAGCAATTTTTCAGACGTCAGTATTCTGCCAAAATATCAAACAGATGATAAACAGTTACGATACCACAAATGTGGCCGAAGCTGACTATCTTCCTAATTATTCGGACAATAGTATAATTCGTGTGTGGATCAATTAAACCGATAAGAAATATAATTATTTATTTAAATGAAGATAGCTGAGGCCTTCGACTATATGGTAGTGGACTAGTAAAGCTCTGGAAGATCTATGTACTTTTTATTGCCAAGACATGCCGGCGTAAAAGTAAGCAATCCTAGAGTGCCTTCTGCGTATTTTCAACTTTTTGCTTAAGTTCACCAATTTAGAATACATTTGATAATGTCATCCCTTAAATTCACAAGGCTATAGTACATAAACATAGTGCAAAGTACGTCGAAAGGTACACAATGGTTGCATATTGTGCGCCGGTATGTCTAATCGGAAATCATCGTTCTTTATACTGGTCCGGTACCACACTATATAGTCAAAGGCTGAAGCAGATAGAATAGAATCATTTTAAGAGAAAACTATCGTTGCTATGACCATAAGAATAAAAGAGATGGTGTTCATTCCAAACAGAAAATTATTTCAACAAAGAATATTATGTTAATAAGAACTATACATAGATACATAATACGTAAATTAATTTCCAAAAATGGCGCCAAAATTTTCCTTGGATCATAAAACGAATAATATACGTACCAACACATCCGAGTTTTTCCACGATTACGAAATTAATAAGTGGATTCTCATAGAAGCCCACTTAAAAATGAAAAAATGGCAAGACCAAAAATTTTCATCATCGTGCAGATATTTTTTTCGATCAACCTCGTATTTGGTGTTATTGTGGGGGCATTCAACTTCGCCCATTTCCCGCAGGTACGCACCATGGGACCAATTCTAATCACAGTTTGAATTGGTAAAAATGAATGCCTATAAACGAAAACGGCGATAGACTGTTGTAAATTCGATACTAAAGGGAAATAAAAAATATCGAAATATTGTGGGATTTATTTCGCACCTACTATTCGACGTACGTTACGAAGGACCATTAATATTTTTCGCTTGTTTGTTTTTCGCTCGTTAACAAATTTTTGGAAAGTTAGAGAGAGAAAATGGGTGAAACATTAAACAGATGACGGTGAGGAAGCTAAATATCTGGCGCAAAAGCGTGGAACGAAGCTGGTAAAAAATATTTAGTACCCTATCGATGATCTCGTGAAATTTTTATGGGTATTAACGTTTTCCGTGTAATTAATGATATTAATCAAAGCACATTTACCATTTCCCTTTAAGACAGGAAAAATATTTAAAATAGCAGCCTAATTTATATCGCCTATTTATACGCTTCTTCGTTCATATTTCGCGGTCAACGGCGATTAAATACAGAATATTGGCAATAGGTGCTTTGGTTTGTTCATTTTTCAGCTCAAGACTTTTTCCTGTGAATTCAGTTACAAGGATTAGAAATATAAAAATAAAAATAAAAACTGCGAAAAAACAAATCGATGTAAATTTGATTAGAATTTGATGGAAAAAGTAAGTAAGTAGCTGAATTATCTTGTCGAAAATTCAATGGAGCTTCGAAGAGCAAATTTAATCTGATTCACGATTGAAGGTATCTAGTGTTAAATTCGGCAGCAGCTAATAGATATTCATATTATTTTCATATTTTTAGCAAAATAGCCATCAATTAAGTCTTTTGTTTGTTTTAGTTTTGTTTTGTTTTTTTTTTTTTTTAACGAAAAAAGTTTAATACTCATCCCTTGAAATGTTTCGCTTTCGATTCCATACGACATAATCTGAACATACATACTACATAAAACCATGAGGTCTTGCCTCATGGTATCTCACACAACTCCCTATAATTGTTATTTTAAAGCTTCTAATTTGAGAGAAAATGATCTTCTTTCACAGTTTGAATAATAAATAAACTTAATCATTATAGTTACCGATGTTATGACCAGATACTTTAAAGTTTTTGTACTCTTGATGTTAGGAATTTGTTGATGAATTGATCTTGGTAACCATGATGGTTCAATGTTAATTAAGAAGTTATTTTTACCACTTGATTTTTTGGTTTTGTATTGCAATTATAGTAAGGGATAATAGAAAACACAAGAAGAAAAAAGAGAATTCTCGAACTGAAGAACTTTTAATTATTTTTATATCATTTTATAATAATGGTGACATGATCGAAAAATGTACCAATTACTTGGCCAGTTGAAAATAGAGTAGTTATATAACATGATGTGAGAATTCCCCATCACACCACCAGATTGTTATCGATTAGATCTGGTTACTTCCACAACATATTATTTGAAATATTCATTGTTGAGTTCCGTGTTATTAATTATTATATTTTATAATCTGTAATCCTAATTTACATGAATAATCGAATGTAGGAATACATGGGAATAAATTGAGGAACCAAATTTAATTGATCTGAACTAAACTCAACGTTTGATTTTGTATGACAAATTTTTTTATTTATTTATTGATTTATTATCTATTATTTATCAATTGGTAATTAAAGATAGGCCTCACATTACCTTAAAAACAAACATTTTCATGCCTCTTAACTGTGTGTGAAGAAGGAGATTGCAACACTATTTCTAACATCATTTTTCAAGCTTGCGCTCTTTGATCTTTTTTACATTATTAAACACTGTGACTTTCATTTTTTTGTACACATGTGCACTAAGTCTCTTCAAACATTACAATACACTTTGATAATACCTTTTTTTTTTGATAGACTATTTTTTTTTTTATTAATAAAAGTTTTTCTCCTTCAGGGATATCAAACTTCTAACCTCCATATTCGAAAGCAATCATCTTAACCACCATGACACGACTTCTGGTTGAAGGAGTTGTGACACTTTGCGTTTATATGTTTGCCTATTAGAAGAATATTTATTTTTCTCAATTTTGGGGAAGGGGGCATTGAAAAAAATAGTATGTGACTGTAATGATATTTTCATACATATTATTTCAAATATTCTCGTAGTTTATTAATTCGTATTTTCCCACACTATTCTTTATATTTCCGTCTATTTACACTTCCTTTCTTTCACATCATTTAAGCTAGTTCAAACTTGTCTTTCAAGTACTGACTTGTCTTGTCATTTCCTTTTAATTTCATTGGTTTTATCCAAATTACATTTTCCTCAAACAACCAATCATATTCATATCTCCCACAATACCCAATTCAAATCACTCGAACTTCACCCTTATAAATAGTCTAATGTTCTGTATATTAATCACTTACTAATTAATTCATTTTTACTCTTACTTTGTTCATACTTTGTAATAATCTGTTCACCTTTTTATAATAATATACTCTTAAACTATTATTGTGTTTATTTGTAACAACTATACCGTTACAGTGACACTCGTGCAAAGTAGGTAATTGCTACTCGTGTGATTGGAATCACTCAGCTTCGGCTCATACCAAAAGGATCATACTTGTATTATAATCACCTACTTTACACACTTGTATCACAAATAACAGGCTTATATACTGACATGGATAAATTTATTTTTTCAGAAAGTTGATAAATCACTTTTTGCCATTTTTGACAAGGCAAAAAGGAAGTTTACACGAACAAGTAAATTCAGGAAATTAACTAAATTGAAGTGAAATTTAATGGAATGGTGCTCTAAGAGGTCAAATTTCAGTTGACCATGAGTGAAACTTGACAGAGGTGAGTAGACAGTTATGAAATAATAGGAGAATATTTACGTACGTGCTGATAGAGTGCGCGTTGCACAAGTGTCTCATGCCAGCTTTGTGAAAATATCATCGGGTTATTCACTCATTTGTCATGTTCTTAAATTGTCTATAATTAAACAAGAATTTTTTGTATTTTATTTTATTTTTTAATATAACATTGAATGTTTACATCTACTATCAAAGTACACATAAAGATACCAAAATTTAACAATTTTCCTGCAAAAAAATTTCATAAAAAATTTCAGCAGGTGTGGGTTTCAAACACGGCACGTCCAACATCTTATTACGCCATGAGCATCTTCTCAGAACTCCAGTTGTCAACACCCTATAACATAACTGAAGAAATATAATGTAAACCATAATAATGACATATTGGCAAAGCTGGGGCAAGACACTTGTCGTGTTGCGACCATCGAGAGTCTCGTTTGGTTGCCCCAGTATGGTATAATGTAAGGTAGGCATTAAACCAGCTGGCTACTAGTACCAGGTAAAAAAATTCAGTTTATACCTATACGCTCAACCTCGTGTAGGTAGGGTTTCCTGCATATATGTAGCCCTATTTTGGCCATATCGAATACTGTCGTTGAATTTTATTTCAAAAGGCAAGAAGTCACCTTTTCACTTTTTTGGAAAATGAATAAAACCTGTTACAAACTATAGATGAAGCAGACTGTGGAAAATGTAATTAGTTTGGTATCAGTGTAAAAGGCACCCTACAGGTGGGTACTTATAATAATTCCCAGTCCATTTGCTCCAGAGAGTGATCGAGTGAGGTTGAGGAGATTAAAAAATATTTTATTGTCGTTTGTACCAAAACAACATTACATTTGTGTTTTATTGTGAAATGAATCTTGTGAGATTACAAAAAGTCATATAAAAAATAATTGTTTCTTTTAAAGTTTTACAAATAAAAATGTGATTTGCATCACAGTGGTTACATAAAGTCGTTATATATTATTCTTCTTTAGCTTGAAATTCGTTTCAACCTTTATTAACCGTAACCTAAAGGGTGCATAAGGTTACTAAATCAACATAAATTTGTAGTTCCACGCGTTGACCATCCAGTTAAGAAGATTACAATTTTCTAACAATATTCGAAATTTCGTGTAGAATGCGTTGCAATTGCCAAAAGTTCCAAAAATTCAGTTTGACCGCAAAAAGAATATTAAGATTTGCGGAAAGTAGGCGACTTCTTTCATTTTGATGCGAAATGAGAGTGACTTCTATCGTTTTACAAAAAAACGAACTCTAAATACATAAATTTCATTAGAAGGGAGAGTTGATAGGTCTCAGCTGATAGCGCCAATCGATTTCCAGTGAAATTTTAAGTAAGATTAGACATTTAATTTGGAGACAAGTGGAAAATGACTTTTTGCATTTTCAAATTCCTCAACGGTCGTAATAATTTTAATTTTCGAATAGAAAATGGTAGAATGGTTGGTATGGATCGAAACACTTTCAATTTAGAATAAAAAATAAATAAAAAAATAAAGAAAAGCAACAACAACAACAACAACAACAACAATAACAACAAACGTGTTTTAATTTTGCTCATTTACTTATTCTTCCTGTCGCATTGTTCTTATCTAACTGACAATGAACACGAAACGCTAGTAACTGGATGTATTATAGGTACTCACCCTGTTCTCTTGTGTTTTTGTTTTTTGCTCTGTAGCCACAAAACGTTTATCGAAAAAACAGTTTTGCACCTCATTTAAGGACGTGGTGACTGAACCCAGGCGAGAACGCAGAACAGAAACATTTTCGACGTCAAGTCGCGTGCAATCAATTTTCTTCAAAATGAAACTTCGTCTGCAAAATAAAACGGCTGCGGTGCTGTATTCGTCGTTAAGTACCTTTCACCCTCGTCCCCCTCCCCCTTCCGCTATGTGAGCGAATGGTTAATCCATCGCCGTCGTTCGATTGTTCGATTGTTTTCCATTTAATTACTTTGGCGCTAGGTTTTTGGCGGAAAAAACAACAAAGCTTTTCGAAGGTAGAGCACTCGCTACCATATTTCGAGATATAGGTACGACTGCAACGTTGACTGGATTTTTTCTTCCATTTCGAATTTAGCAGCAGATTCGAGTACGTTTGAGAAGGTGGCGAAGGTGGCAAAGGTGGAGGGGGTTGTGTACGCGTACGAGAGCTTCCACTGAACGTTGTGGGATGGAATCGTTCGGTTTCCGAACGGATTACCGGAAGTAATTGCGTTTTTAGATAATTTTTTTGTTGCAGGTGCGCGGGGAAGAAGTGGGTCAAAAAGTTGTTTTTAAGGATTTACTCGGTGGGTGGAGGACGATTAACGGACACGGAAAATATACCCACCCCCAATGAGAGCTATGATTCGTTTGACTTGCGGTGATGGAGCGATGATAGGCTTGCTCCAGAGCTAACTCCCTCCTATCTCACAAATAAAATTGAAGTTTCAGGGAATATTATTGATTTACGTCCTCACAAATCGTTCCAACTCGGTGAGAAGTATTGGTGCGAGGAAAGCCATTATTCGTCTCGATACTCATTAAATGCGCTTATAGGTACCAATTGAACAATTATACAGATCAACGTGATCTCGATGCTCAAGACTCTTATATTCGTCGTATTCTACTTAAATACCCCATTAGATAACCCTAACTATAGCCTTGGCATCCTAACCCGTACTTCGATTAGCTCAATGGCATGATTTTTCATTTCAGATAGTTATGAAATGCTAATCACTCGGGCTCGAGAGTGGATATTATTAGCAAATAAACCATAGAAAAATAATTAAAATTGTTTACTGGCCTCGAAAAAAATTATTATGAATTTCGAAGTAGGTAGGCATTTAATATAATAAAGAAATTTACTTCATGTTTGTCGATTTTGATCTTATAAATTAATTACTATCGAAAAAATTTCAATAAAAAAAATTATACAATAATATGAAAAGAAAAATGATTAAACCTGGTCGTAAAATATTTGGTAACTATTTATTTTAAATTCAAAGCCATACTTGAAATTCGATTTTGCAAGTCAACTTGAAACTTTCCTTGGCACAACATAAATAGGTACAGAAAATGTAAACTTGTTTTCTTGGGTATTTCTGAAGATATGGCGTGACAAATAAACAAACACAAACCTACACGCACGCATACACATGCATAGAAATAAAAAATTTTCTATTCATATTTATTACATGGTACGTTCGTCAGATTGATAGGGTACACTCAGATGCAGTATATATAAGGGCCATTTGGACTCATCCAATACAGTACAGTTATCATTAGCAGTGGTATGTGTAAATTTTCGAGTCGTTCTGTGGGTTTTCTATGCATGAACGAAAAAATGACGAGTGATATTTTTTATTGGACATTTTATTTACTATATTGTTTTTCGAACGTTTTTTTTATATCGAGGTTAAGAAACAAATTAAATCACTAAAAAGTCGATTTTTAGGGGTGAAACCGCCGTCAGATTTTGCGGGGCATATTAAACTACCGAATTCTGTAGAAAAACTTTTTTCCTGATTTCACTGAGTGAAAACGTCTAATATGGCTGCCCCTAATAGATGAAAATGATTCGTCTAACCAACCATCTCCTGTTTTATTTAGTTTTCTTAGTGGGTAAATGTACTGATTATGTGATATGTACCAAATATGGGGCACCATTATTTCTCTTAATTTGTTAATCTAGTCTGCTGGAAGAAAATTGAGGATAGTTAGTACGACTTTTCTATTGTACCAATCTGCAAAAATTGTCAAAAGAACATCCCTAAGATGCGTTTTCCTCTCTATTTAATTTTTGTCATAGATCTCTTAAATTTTTTGCAATTTTTCGTAACTTTTGTACAAAATAATAATTGATGTTTTGAAATATGAACAGTATCAATAGAAAATTTGAGCATTTGGCTTCTATTTCCGAATATTTTCAATCCTGCTAGTTGATTCATTTAGTTTTAGGAATTTTATATTTTCATTACATAAAAAGTTAGAGGATGAACCTAATATTTTTTTATCGTTGCAAGTAATATACAAAAGTATTCTCAAAATTGCTGTACCGATTTTATCGTTGTGAGTAACAAAATTTGAAGTAAGTTTCAGATAAGGATTTCACTTAACGGTAAACTGTTGTAATAGTTGATGAACACTGCAGTAACTGCCATATGATTGGTATTCAATTTAGAGAATACTGTTGTAATAATTTTGGAATAATGTTGTAACTTCCACTGGTTGCATGTCTTGTCAGTAACACTGAAGCAACTTCCACCTCTTTTTTTAATATTTCCCGCAGATAGTTTTGTTTGGATGTTTCCTAGTCACAATGGTGGATATTATGAAGCGAAGGGTATGTATTAATTAATGGTGAAGTATTCTGACGGACTTTTCTTAATTTTGTGTAGTTATAATAAAGCTAACTTTTAAATTCAATTTCCCCAAAAGTCAATTTTGAAGTTACAACAGTATTGTGCTCAGGGTGCGATATATACGCTCCCCATATTCGTAAAGGGGAGTACCCTATTGTGGGAAGAACTTTTGCGAAGTCATTATTTTTAGTCAGGCGACAAAAAAATTCGAGTAAAATAAACGATTAGTTCCATATACACTTTTTAATGCTACAAACAACAACATCAACGACCAATGATCCTGATTCATCCATACATTTTAATTTAGATTAATTTTTCAAATTTATATACAATTTTAGAGTGATGTACCTCATATTCGGTACACTTACCCTGTATAAAAAAGCATTATCAATTGAGACCGAAGGTGTGATTTTAAATAAGGCATTACACCTTATGCAGCCTGAAAAATATTGACCGAATTTAAAGATTGGTTTATAGCAGCTCACACTTCTTACCGAAATAGGTAATTACTGCAAAATAATTATTACGTCATCTACCGATGCATGTTTCTTCTTTTCGTCCCATTGATCTGAATGAAAATGGTAGAATTTCTTTCGTTAGACTACGCAGAATTATGTGTACATAAATGTGCATAAAACTTGGTAAAAGCTCTTCACCGACTTGATTCCGTATTGAAAATTATACCGCAGCCAACAAAAATTATTATATGCCGCTACAAAACGAACGTTTTCACGTTCCTTTGCAAGCGCGCCAGAGACGCAGATTACTTTAATCTGTATTTTATACGCCGGCCATTACGACGAATATCTGCGACCAGCTAACGAGACGATGCAAATAAAAGTACTTTTGAAGTTTTATCCAGTTTGCAGTATGATCGAGTGTACGTTTCGCATTATTCGTACCGACACAATGTAATAATGTAATAGTTGGTAGTTGCACCCTCGTCCTATAAGTCTGCCGACCATTTCAAAATGACAATTAATTTAGTGCGCGTGTTCGGGAACATTTGTTCGGTAAGTTTGGTCCGGGCTTCGAATAATGAGATGCTGGAAAAGTTAAGAATTTTTACGAGTCACAGGGCGCGAGCACACAGTGTTGGAGCCTACCTAAGCCTTTAACTTGTGTGAACAATTTTAGTATTCGCGTAATTAAATATGCCAACATTTACGTTGAAATGGAGAAAAAATTCCTTTCTCTTCACCCAAAAATGGTTGAATTTTGTTTTTTGTCAATTAAAAAAAATTCATCGCGATAATACTCGTAGCGTAAAATCAAGGGAGCATTAAATACAGTGGATGCGTTTAAGGGAAAATAACCTAATCTATGCTATCGGTATGAGTACGCACATTCGCCCTGGAGTGATGCATCCAAAATGCCAAACTGCATGCCATTACAAGAAAGATGCTTATCAGGCAATAAAATTATCTGCTAGGTTTTGAGCGTTTTTCTTTCGCACACCCTTTTAAACGACGATTTCTTGCACAATTTGGCAGAACCATCAGTTCGTAGATCAGTACACACTCGACTTAGTGTACGTGTTGACGCATGTGGCCAATCGATTTTCAAAATTAAAAATAATAATAAATAACATTTTCGAATACCCCCATTCAAAATTATTTTCTCCGTGGTTTTAGGTTTAATACTTAACAAAAAATCCTCTCAGAGCCTAAAACTTCTAGGCTAGTGTATATTTCTGTCAATTTTTTTACATGTTTCTATTAAATTATTACTTCTATCCCCATACACACAACCACAGACTGGCATCTTCATTCTTTTTATATAATTTATGTTCAATAGTTTAATCTTTTTCACTCTTTTCCTTGTCATTTACTTCTTACTGTACTTTTCATCTTTCTCATCTCTCACCCATTCGTGGCACTCTCAATGCTTTTTTCCCTTCTCTTCACGCATCGAAGGTGCTGCCATGGTTGTACCTATAGTAAAAATGTTTCGTCTATCTTTTAACTTTCATCCTCCTATCCTCCATGGTTGCTGAGTTGGCTGCTACCACGAACTTAGAAATTCAACTAATAATTAATTTTTCTATACTCCCACGCCAATTTTTTTTCTCTCTCTTTTTCCACGGACCATTTTACTTTTATATGATTATTGAAAACTGTCTTGTTTGCTCTTCTCACTCATTTTTATGCTCTGTTTACGTACACATCATAATTATTACTGTACCTGTCTGTCTTTTACAGACTAAATTTTCTTATGTCGATTTTTTTACTTTGATGAATAATAATAAATTCACTGGTTTTTATTTTCATATTATACACGTTTTTATAATTACGATGTGTTGATTTCTTTTTTAATTGGCAATGGCCTAGTTTTTGGTTCGTATGGTTCATGGTGTCTGATTTAATAAAAATTTAGGTCAGTTTCTCTACAGTTTTGGAAATAGCCAAAGTATAGGGAAGTATAAATTTTTTCCCAGGCATGGTTGAAATTCGAGTGAACAGATACTTGGCAGGCTATTTATGGTTGGGTGGTGGTAATTCGGTGGCCACCATCCAGTGTAGGTGATTTATCCCAAGGTTCCTGGCTGTGTCAATGGTTGTGAAGGATATTGTAGGGACTGTAGAGGGATTGTCAAATGGACCCTCCTGGCATACCACAGGGTAATGATTAAGAGGAAGAGCACAATCAGGATAGAAGACAGTGGTACCTAGTCTTGGTTTTGGTATTGCATCAGTACTCTTAATTTATATTTTATTTGGTCTAGATCTGGTGCTGTTAGTCTTGGTTATGGTTTTAGCCAAAATTAATTATGATCAATCATTCATTTAGAAAGGTGGAGAAAATTGTGTAGTTTGTTCATAATATACCCATTATTTTTGTGTACCCCAAACCAATTTGGCTTATCATCACTATGTCCTGTGGCTAGTATTTTGGGTACACTGCAAAATTCAAGGAAACTTCTAATAAGCAAGGTTATAATAATATATTCTGATTATTTTAGGTAGAACAGCAAAAACTGGTTCAACTTAAATACCTTCACCTATAGAATTACATGTCTCCAAAATTAAACCACTTTTGTTTCGTTGACTTGCCCTCGGGTCATAACCCATTATTCCATACCATGTAATCTCTTTATCAGAAAAACGTATCAATTTCCATACATAACAGTATGAAATAGAGATAGGCACCTTTCGGGACTGTAAATAAAAAGGTAATATAAATAAAAAAATTTAAAGAAGTATTGATTTCACAAATGAAAATAAAGAGGAAAAAAAGTTTATATGTTATAACTGTTACGATAGTAGGAGAAGAGGGTTGTATATCTCGTGGAATACGGTTGTTTCTTGATGACAAAAAAGAAGAGGTGGACTTTCCCTTGTAGCCCTAGTGAATAGATAAATGAGGAGAATGCATTTTTGACAAAAATTTATTGTTAGGTATGAAAATGTACTATTCATTATTATTATTATTACTACTATCATGTGTTATAAATTAAATAAAATTTAGCCATATGAACCTAAATAGAATAATTATATCGATATAATTTTTCTATGGTGTACAGATGTGGGATAGGAGTAAAAGAAAACCGACTGGCACCTCAACAGCCTCAGTCGAGATTACTTAGTAAGAGGAAGCAATAACTCAATGGCCTTTGTCAAGTCAAAACTATTGGAAATGGAACCAGTTCCTTAATGGGCTCCTTCAATATGAAGAAAATGGTTACAAAAAACTCAATAGCCTCTATTGAGTTTAATGTAGAGAAAAATCTATAGTATGATAGAAAAAAAGAAGACTAGTATCTCAGTGGGTTCTGTCAATGCTATCGGGAAAGGCACACAAAATCTTAATAGCCTCTGTAGTGATTATGGCACTAGGATAAAACAAAAACAAGAAAAACTCAACATTTTCTGTCGAATTTAGGATGGTGGAAGGGGTTAATGCCTCAGCGGCTTCCATCGAAATACTATCAAAGGTATCAAAACCTCAACAGTCTCTGTCGAGATTAGGTTACCAAGAGAAAACGCAAACTCAATAACCTCCATCGAGTTATATGCGCTCAAAATAAATTCAATGCTGTCTTTAAAGTTTCCATTGAGGTGGCACAAGAAGGAAGGAAAGCAATGTAGAGGAGAAGGAGCGAAAAAGAAGAATTATAGAGCCTAAAAATTATCCTAAGAATAACCTAAAATTTTTCTGAGTAATAGCCGAAGGAATAAGATCCAACATAGCTATCTGTACCTGAAAGAGGAACACAACTTTAAATAATATCTGAAGTGGTGTTTGAAAGTATGTATAGCAAGAGGTGTGTTTTTCTGAGAGAAAATAAATTGTTATACAGGAACCAATTCATCGAGTTTTTCACCAATGTTTAGACGCGGTGCATCAAAAAAGATGTAAACTTGTGGAAAATTGTTAAGGAGAAAGAGAGATAGAAATGTGATAGTTGTTTCCTCACAAGAGGTAACAGGATGAAGTAGGATAAAGTCAAGAATTTGTAAGAAATAAACAGACAAACAGTGTATCCACACAGGTATAAAAGAAAAGAAAATTAAAATCAAATGATTTCGTATATCAATGAAGAAGAAAGTGTAGAGGGAAAATGAAAGCCAGCTATAGGGATAAAAAAGAGAACATAACATTAACATGTGAGAAAGACAAAGAATTGGTAGGTGATAATGAGAATGTGTGTTGTGAATCTCAGAATAAGGTTGTTTCACGAAAACTCATGGTAAAAAAAATGGCCGAGAGAAGAAAGAAGGAGAAAAAGAATAAAATGATGAAAAAAAAACTGTCACAACAATAAATATGATGATGGTGATGAGTAAGATTGACACATCATCAAGATTCTTAATTCATAACGTAATAATTGGTAAAAACAACACCAGAAATAGTTAGAAAACAAGTGTTCTTCAAAAAAAAAAATAAAAAAATAAAAACAATTAAAACAGTCACAAAATATTTTAAAATTGGAAAAGAAAAAACAACTTATAATGGTATTACTTGATGTGTTAGTGTATTAAGATTATAACAGTAACTTTGGTCAAAGTTCTGTTATAAAGTAACCACGACAGGCAGACTAATTGCCGTATCAAATGTGGTACACATTGAGTTAAAATCATATTAAATTAAAGTGAAAGTAATAAAATCGTAAAGTATGCAGTACAAATGACGAAGAAGGCAGGATTCAGGAAAAGGGAGTCTGTGAGGGATAAAATAGAAATAAAAAAAAAAACAAAAAAAAAAAACAAAAACAGGAAACCGGGAAACTCTGTGCTGGAAGTTTTGAAATTACTGTTATTGGAGTTAACCAAAAGGGTGCGGTGCAAATAAAAATATAAATTTCTACTTGACTTTTGCAAAGAATGTTAACGAAGAGAGAACCTTAGGCTAAACGTAAGGTACAGATTTTGAGTGAATAATTAGTGTCGAGTATGGTAGGGGTAGTTTAATCTAATTTATTAAAATATTAATATTGTGCGTCATAAATAATAGAGAAGGGAAACTAGTAGGCTACGTATAGGATAAACGACATTGGGCATAATTAAATGACGTCGTAGTAGTAGGAAAGGATTAACACTAAGTATGCAGTTGAGGATTCAGAGAGAAGAATGAGTCATCGAATGGAGAGTAAATATCAGGTGTTTCTGCGTAAAAGGTTACGCTAACGAAGACGAGTCAAAACCTGTCCGGATGGCGAATATATTATTGAGAATTGATTACTAATACATACTCCCTTAGAAATTGTACTGAAGATGCGACCTTACAGAAATATGGTTAAAGTAAAAGTCTCACGCAATATTAATTTCTCTTTCTAATGCAAAATGATGGGAACATTTTAACGAAAAATAGATTTCAGTATAACTTTCATCCTTCCTCATAAATTTTTTGTTTTGTCTTAAATTATATTCGCTTGAAAAAAATGCGAAGAGAGAAAAAATGCAGGTGAAAAAAGAAAAAGAACTCAGTGACAGAGAAATAGAAAAACTACCTGAGTGTTCATCTTCATCGAATTAGTTTTGGTTCCTATACGATGGCTGATTTAAAACGATTGTCAATGAAGTAGAAAATATATTTATTCTAGCGTTAAATTTCAAATTCATACATTTACGATCGAAAAATTTAATTTGACTTAATTTTATTTTTTTTAGCGGATATTTTTTTTTTGTGCCTTTAAGAATTTATCAACTGGATTACATATTACACGCCGAATGTATTATAAAGATAAATGAGATTTTCATTTTTTCAGTTGTTGTTCTGTTTTTTTCTCCTTTTTTCTTTTAATGTGATTTTTTTCGTAGACTCATCAAAAAAGAAAAAAGGCTTTTGCTTCATATGGCTGATGACATGTTTTTCTTCCATTGAGAGAGATAAAAATATAAAAATATAGAGCACAAAGATCAACTAACAGTCGGAAATTTAGTAAATTATTCTAGAAAAAATTTACGTTCGTACTCTGGATGTGACATAACAAAAAAATTTTAAAACGAAGATCCTTTTTTTGTTCTTCTCTATTATTATTGTTATTATTATTATTATTATTATTATTATTATTATTATTATTTTGTGAAAAAGGAAAAAATAGTGAATTTTACAGTCAATCCTCTTCCACAATTCTTGGGCTTGCTACTGCAGATCTCATGCTGTCACCGTCGTCGACCTATTTTTGTTGCCAAATGAAAAAAGAAGGCAGGATTCAGGAAAAGGGAGTCTGTGAGGGATAAAATAGAAATCAAAAAAAAAACAAAAAAAAAACAAAAACCGGAAACCGGGAAACTCTGTGCTGGAAGTTTTGAAATTACTGTTATTGGAGTTAACCAAAAAGCGTGCGGTGCAAATAAAAATATAAATTTCTACTTGACTTTTGCCCCTTTTTCTCTCTTGGTTTTATAGTTTTTTCGAAATTTTTTTCTCACTTTTTCCTTTTTTTTTTTTGCTTTTTCTCCATTATTTTTTTTTGGTTTATTTTTCTAGCTCAGTATTAAATTTGTTTGGTGAGGTAACTTTTTAAAACATTCCTAATACCCAGCCATTATATAACAAGCGACGTATTCTTATTTACACATAGGTATGCGCACTTGTTAAAACTTTTTCTAACTGTGTTTTGTGATTGCCAAATGTTGATGAGATTCTTTTTGGCCGTTTTTCTTTTGTTGCTCCCATTCTCCACTTTTGTTGCCCTATTTTTTCAAGAAGGTCATTGACCCACTCGGCAATCTTTTAGAATCAAACTTTTCAGGTCTTTCATTTCAGTGATTAGTTACCCAGTGGCCAGCTGCGATTTGTATGACAAGCTCTTCCTTAGTAACGATGAAATATTCTGATTTATAGTCTTTTTTTTTTTTTTTTATGATTTATTAAAAGACGAAATCGTCCACGGCAAAGTACGAGAAATTATTTTTCCTAAATGTACATCATAATTCCTTAATTTCGTTCATTCGAAACCTTCGCATGAAAATGATTCTATGGTTTAGATGGGCTGGGACTTGGTGTTCGGTAATTGATTCAATTGGAGTAACTTAAGTTAACTGCCAGCAGCGTAGGTTCTGATCATAGGAAGTCGAGTATCATTTTTCCCATTACACAACGAAAACGATGAACATATATTCGATTTCAAAAAAAAAAAAAGAAAATAAAAAAAGAACACCTCCTATCCTGGCTCCTCCAGTATGCTATAGCTACCAATTCTATTCACTGGGCCACCAGAACCGATACCAAATTATGCGTTCATTCTAATTATATGTATACCTATATAATATACGCCGCTTGTGTGACCGAAATAAACCAATCACGACTGTAATTTCTATTATAGGAACTTCCGTGTAAAATTTACCAATACGTCCCTGGAGACGAACGTTGGCGAAAACGTTTCATTTATTCATCAGACACCGTTTCTATCGCCTCCGCGTGTCACACTCGAGTGTACGCTCCAGCCACGCCAATTAGCCTGAAACTGTTCATCCGCGGATACGTCGTCGTCGACGTGTTAATCCCTTCAGATGTTGTACGCAGCTGCCTTGCATACCCTATCGTCGTGATATAGCTACTAGCTATATCCGGAAGCAGTTCGCAACTTTTTTCCTCCAAAATATTTTCAACATTAATGCCCGCAAAAAATGAACGTACTTACTATCCAAGACGCATACGAAATGAGTTGATACGAAATGCGAGGTTAGATAGTAGATACCCACCAGAAAATTCGCACCAAAAGCATTCTCCATAAGCCGGCGACCGAGTGTTTGCGCGAAAATTAAGAATGAGGGGCGAGGGAGGTAAACCAGAAGCTGCAGTACCAACAGCAGCGATCATCAACCTTCGCATGTAAATAATTCTGAAAAAGAAGGAAAACGAATACGGCGGCGAGAGGAAGATAGGAAAACTCTTCGTAATATTCAGCTCGCTAAATGAAAAGTGCTTCGTTACGATACTTTCTTGAATATACGGTCGACGAGATTTCACAAAATTAAAATTCTAATGGCTACCCGCGCAATTTTTCTCTCGCTGAATTACGAACGGATACTTGGCTGAAGGATTATCTCCTTTCGCCATAAACTTATTCGATCTGACTCTGTTACTTGGCCAATTAGTTTCCGTTCAGCGGACATACACCTCGTAAAAATGACGGGAATCCGTCCCAAAAGAATGACGACAACTAACAACGAAAGAATAACTTGACAACAAAAAAAAAAAAAAAAACAAAAAACGAACAAAAACGAAGAATAATAAGAAAATACAGGATAACAAGTATACAGGACTAAGTGATTTTTATTCAATGTAGCCTAAGCCAGGAAGAGAACAAAACAAAATGAAACAAAAAAAAAATATACAATAATTCGTTTGTTTCAAAAGAGGTACGTATAGAAACGTATAACCTTTTTGGGTTTTATTTTCTTTTTTTTTCTTCCTTTTTCTCCACTTTTTTTTTTTTTTTTTTATTAAAAAACAAAAATGAGACCTACCTATTTTTGTCAACTTAAAACGAACGCAAATAAAGCAACGTGAAAAGCGGTGAATGAGAAGTGTGTTGTATGCTTAAGTGACAAAAAAAAAAAAAAAAAAAAATACAACTACGTAAAAAAAATAGTATTTTAACCCTCTTTTGTTCTCTGGCTGGTTTGCAGTCTGGAAAAATGTATTCGCATTTTGCCAAATGACTACTGTGGACCTTAATCGAATAATTTTTCACTCAGTGAAAGCGAAAACGTCGAATGTGAAAAATGGTTTGGTAATAATGGTGTATCGTGGAGTGCTGTACGTAATATGAAGACGAAAATCACATTTTTATCTATCACAAGGCTCGATTTACTTGTGTCTTTATTGTAGATTACCGTTAGGGGTGAAGGGTGTCCTGTGTTTACACCGAACCAAATCGACGTGACGTCGATGCTACATCTGCGTCAATTAGTGTCGAATTTCCATCATCGATGAACATTTGTTTTACTTTCGCGAAATGAACATGGTGATATCTGGATAGTATAATATTACAGACCAAAGGTTCAAAAGTGAGCGTTTACATGCAAGGGAAAATTTTCAAACTGAGCGCACCAAATGAGCAATTCTAAATCTTGTTGAGGCAGATTTTTTTTTATCATAAAATTAATTATAAGAGAACGGCGAAATTCTAATTAAATAGCTTATAAATATTCTTAATGGTGGGTGAAATACTTTTAATATAATTATGCTTATTAGAAGGTGAACATTCCCCAACAAACACCAGTTATTGTAGTGCTAAGTATAGCAAGGTGACTATCACGCAAGAGGTACCAAGTTCAAATTGCACCCATGATAAGTGTTTTTTTTTTATATATCATTTTCCTTAATAATTTTGATGAGGTGGGAGATTAGGTATTTTTTTTTAGCGTAGAAAAAAAAAATAAGGGTAGGTACCTATATGTTCCGTCCTGTTTTTTCAGATGATTCAGTTTGTCTAAAAAAACGTGTCGAACAAATATAGATAACTATTATTCCTAATTCTTGAAATAATAGCTGTCTATATTAAACCTTGCTTCCCACAGATGAACACCACCAGATATGCGAACAATGAAGTGTCATCATATTTGGCGGATGTTCTATGTCACGCCACCTTTTTGGTCAGCCATTTTCGAGCTATAACAAAGGAAATGAAAGTGATGTCTTGTCTTCTATGCGAAGACATATTCATTTCTGATTTAGCAGCCCAGTAATAACGTTAAGGTCTATACTCGATGTTATAGACATCAGGTTTCAGTTGTATTAAGTATTGATAATAAGTTAAAATTTAAAGTGTTGTAATAATTTGAGTTTGAACTAATAAAAGATAATCTTTATAAATTATCTTATTTGTCGAAATAATTCTGACGTAGAATTATTCTCGCAACACTATAATATTAAAAATTTATTGAAATAAAAATAAAAACATCACCAGTTGGAGTACGTTATTTCAATGACAGACTTATAAATTAACATTGCCACAGACAGAAAGTATAACCTTGTTACCTCGTAACCTTCGTGCCTTGCATGTAAAACCTCTATGTAAAAATTTTAACATGCAGGCACGTTTACTTTACATCGAGTTTATGGTTCATCAATAATAAGCGCTACTTTTTGCCTGCAAAATATCGGTACTACCTTTTTGATCACATATTACAAAATAGTATGTTACTCAACAGTGTGAGTGAGCAATTCCTAAGTCATGTAAATTCACTTTTGAACCTTGCTGAGGAATGTATTTTATACTTAACGTTAAAATTTTTCCGTAATGATGAGTCTTTCACAAAAATTATAAAAAAGAACAAAATATCAACCTCTTAATTGTGGCAGATTTAACATTTCATTTAGCAAGTGTAACCACTACCTCAATGTAAAGTGAATATGATTCCATGTAAAAAGATACTTTGTGTTTCTACATAGAGAAGTGTTCACTTTACATCGAGGTTACATTCTTCAATGATAAGAGTTACTTTTCACTCGCAAAATACCAACATAAACATTACCTTTCTGATCATGTATTATATAAAATAATAAACTTGAAGTTAACCAAAACAATTATTTGGTTATGATATTCAATGTCCTAGTCAGCATGTTCTTTCAAGGAATTGGATTTTATTTCTGTCTCTCTGTCTCACTTTCTGTCATCTTAAATTTAATTTGTGTTATGAACACGTCCATCAGAGACTAATTCTTTGCCAAAAATAGATTGGTTCTAACAAAGACCCTTCCTTAACTATACTAAAAAAAGTTGGTGATGATAGAAAAAAGGCACTGCAAATCCTACAAAAGTAATGCCACAGATTTCCAAGATGATTTTATTTAGATATAAAGTAATGTTTTACAATTTACTCATACTCCAAAAAAGTGGTAATTATTGAATCAATTTTGGTTAACCAAGTGAGATAATATTCCAAATATTTGGAACAGCAGACAGAAAAAAAAAATTTCTTTATCAGTGTGTAAAATTAATTTTTTCTCAACTAATGTTTGTTTATTTATTCGCTGGTAAAATTTTTCATTTTTTCACTATTTTAGGAACGAGTTTTCACTCAATTTCTTTTTCCTTTATTTCTTTACTGCTTCCTGCACATCTAATTATTTCAGTCTGTTGATAAGAGAGGTTGAATTATTGTTTATGTTAGTGATCAAAAACTTCAAATACTTTATCGACTATCATAATAACTTTTTTCTGGAAAATATGTTGAAAAAAATATCGTACTCAATTGTTCTTGAAATAGTCGGTCACTTACCTACGAGTTGTACTGCAAATTTCGCAACTCGTTGACAATTGTTCATTTCGTAAACTTGCTGCATAATGGAAAATGACGAAATTTTACGCTGTTTAGGCTAAAAAATTGTAACTTTAAATGTGAGTTTTCAAATTAAACATAGGATTAAGATATTTATTTAATTTAAGCCTAATGGAAAATGACAAATTTTATGATGTTTTGGTGATTTTTAAAATTAAACATAGGGCTGACATATTGTTAATGTAACATATAGACGATGGGTTATCTTCACACATACATTCATTTCATTCTTCCGTTCATTCAGTGCATGCCTTATCTTTCTTCTTTTCATTGTACCTCTCACACTAAGTTGTTATCTTGTTCTCGTCATATTCTACAGTTTGCCTGGTTTTACATTTGTTTTTACAAAGTTAGTTGAGTTCTTGTTTAATTATGTGCACTTGTAAAATTTGTTGCTAAGTTTTCCAATACACACCAATAATTTGAACATTGTATTTCTTTTTGTCCATCAACACATATTTATCAAAATAACGTAGGCCTAATGGATGGTGTAATTTGATGCTGTTTATCATGATTAGCCTAAAGGTGATTTTTAAAATTAAACGTAAGTGCATTATTTATTAAATATAGGCCCATTGGAAAATGACAAACTTTTATAAGCTGTTTATTGTGAGTACCTGGTTCATAAAAAGTTCGAATTGGGCAAACAGAAAACTTATAACAGAATGGAAAAAAAAAAAATTCCAAATTATAAATTTCAAAATAAAAATAATAGTTATGTCTACTGAAGGTAGGTACGTTAAGAAAGATCACATTAATAAAATTCAATAATAAAAGCGGATGTTGAAATTCAAATCATGAACTATCAATAAGTATTCAAGATTTAATATTATCAGATATTTTCTATCCATTTGATTTTTCATTAATCACAAAATTTGACGATATTTGACGATATATCACTCAATAATTTGTGAATTGTTCGTTCTAACCGAAATTTTTGGAGTTACTTGTGCCACAAAAAATGGTCAAGTACAAAAACTAATAATAAGTCAAGCTCGACACCTGAAAAAATATATTCGACGATACTATGTCACTCGATGATTATTTGTGAATTGTTACTTCTAACCTTTTTTAGACGGGTCACTCAGGTCACAAAAAATAGTCAATTCCAAAAATGTGCAAAATCATCATTCACATGAAATTTAATTCTATATCTTTTATTTAATAAAAATGTATGATTCCTGCACAGATTATTTTTGTTCATGCTTCAGTCTTCATCGACTTTAATTTTTTTCAATTTCATAGCCAGTCTTTTGAAAAATCAATTTCTCGTCGGTGACAAATTTGCATCGCTAGTTTTTATGATGGTATAAGCAATTAACCTATTCATCAGAGAAACACCTCTTTTTTTTAAATTATATTTCCATTAGTTGTTTTTCTGAAATTTTCAAGTCAGTAGCGTCCTTCTTTCCACTCTCACACAGTGCTATTATAGCATGAGGAAGAAGAAGAGCGACATCCAGAAACTGACCTCTATTAAAAATAACTGCGTACTCGTATCTCGTCTTTGAGACGTTGTAAACGTCGTCGTTTTATGGCTGCTGGAAAATAATGATTTTCGTTGCATTCGCTTCTAACTCAAAATACGGCAAAAACCACGTTTAATATCGTCGAGAAAATATGCCACGATACGTGCTTCTCCATCGTGAAACGCTGTTAATAGATCGAATATTTGCCTGTTTCTAACGGTTATTTTTCGTATTTCGAGTGTATGTCTGCGGCATCGTTATCATTTCCACTTACAGACCAAAGCTATAATCCGTTTGTTTTGAAGCATGTCAGCGTCATGTACTCTTTTACGAGTCCTACTCACGTGACTCGACTCTTGATTTATTTTTTGGTGTCCACGGAAGTACGACATGAATTTTCAAACAATGTCGAATACAAAAATTGCCATTTTCAACAACGTTTTGCTATGCCTATCTAGGTAACTCGCATACATTAGTAATGATTTCCAAATGAGAACAACTCGAATATGAGCTCAGGAGTGGGGGAAAATGGATTGTGACCAGCCATTGTAAGGATGAACAATGTATTTTATTCACCACGAGTATTGTGTGCATGTCAAAAACGGATTAATGTCCGAAGGAGGTACACTGGCCTACATAGACTTGATAATTCAAAAAGTGCACTGGATGTTTCATTTGCGGTGAAATCGTTATAATTATAATATTCATTACTGAAATCATGTTTATACACTGTATCAGCTGTGAGCACACTTCAAAGGTGTACTCTATAAGAGAACAATTTGCCTAGATTTCAAGTTGCATATAACTATGCTGTAGGAAAATAATGAATTCTGGTAGAATGGTGTTCGAAGGTTTGAAGATTGCAGTTAGCTTGTACGAAAAAATGTTATAAAATTTAGTATCGGTTAGGCCTAATAAAATTATTACATTAACTTACACATCCGCTGGAAAAAGTCGAGTTCCACGTTAAAGTAACCATTGATTAATCGCGTTTTGTATACAGTCACGAATAATAAAAATTTCAAAAATGACTACAACAATTGGCTCAAAGATAAAAACATCAGAAGTCATTGTTGGATGACAGCACTCGGGTGAAAAAGATTATAGTTCAAAATACGAATTCAATAGCAAATTGACAGTCAGGTTGGCTGAATTTTATGCCAGAGGAAATTGTAAATTTTTGTTTTTGACGTATACGTAGTTCCGAGATGGTCGTATATTTCTTATTTGGATTTATTTTCTTAACTCAAAGAGTATGAAATGTTTCAACTCATATTTTTAAGAAAGGTATACTTAATATTAATTTAATAGAAAACAAATATAAATATAATTTTAAATCTTACCTCGGCCATCAGTGGTAATAAATTAGAAAACTGCATAAACTTCTAATTTTAACTTCACAAACAATTTGCTTCTGAGAAGTTAGTCAATTTTTGATTTTCGAATGATGTGAACCAGCAGCCAGCAGTCAAGTGGAATGGAAACGCCAAATTTTTGATTACCAACTTCTCTGAATTTTGAAAACCAATGGAATCCCGAGAATTTTAGTAAGATCCAAAAAGTAAAACTTTCTGAGAGATATATTTTTGGTTTAGCAGAATTTTTTATATTTCAAAGAAATAAAATAATTCTAAATGTGAATTAATATTTTCCCTATGTGTAGCACCTTTTGCATACTCATTTCGCCGTAAATATGTACGATAATTCATGGAGCTTTCTTCCACAGCGAATTCATACAGATTTCCAATATAACAGATTATGTATCATAAGATTAGCTGGAGTTACGGTTTGATCAAATGAAACCTGTAACAGTATTTCAAGTTCTCCGATGAATACGAATTGACGACGAAATTATTGAATATGCAAGAAGATGACTCGTGATAAGTGTCTAATTTTATATTTTTTAATGACTGAAATTACTGGACGCTGAATTTGAATTGTTCAAGATACAGAATTTATTGTACCTTCTCATATTATTACATTAATAGCCTTAAATATTGGTAATTTTTCTCAAATTTTAGAACAAGATAAATTAGAAAGTATGAGGTAAAGTGAGCACGTGCTCAAAAAATTATACTTTTAACCCTTTAAATATTATTGTTGACTAATCATTGTTTAGACGTCTTACCGGTAATTTTGAAAAATTTTTTCAATGATTTTTCCACAATTACGAATTCTACCTCGAAGAAATGAAGGGACGGTGGTAGAATCAACACCATTCATTTGACCACGGTGTTATCGAGTAGGTATCATTCAAAGGAAAGCATAATTATTATTTTTTATGAAAATATTCGATACAAATCACTATTATGCTGATTTACAGTTTTCAGATTGCATTGGGTTCTCGTTGAGCTCATAATAATTATGGTCGAAAAAATGTGGTGAATCGAAGTGGAAGTCAGACGGGTTGAAAACTGGAAGAATAATACTTTTAATTTTTCACCTGAGCGGGGCAATAGTCTGAGGTTGAACACAAAGGAATTTGAGATTTCAAGAAGAGGTACAAAGAAAAACGAATTTTAATTAGGTACAAGTGAAAAAAATCAATTCATATTCAAACTATGAAACGCTTATTGCCTAACCATTTCGCCGTAAATACACTTTCTTATTACTTTCTGAATTTGGTTCTGTGACGTTCACGAAGGCTAAACAATGTAAAGTACGAAATCGAAAAATGCAGTGATTTATAAAAAAGTTTTTTCCTCTCACACTCTCTCTCTCTCCCTCTTCCACTCTCTCATACGATTAAATTTCGCACAAAAAAAGAAAATAAGTAAAGTATAGGTATTTCAATTAACTAAATCAAGCATGATGTTTTTCAGTTTTCTGGGCCCTAACTTACCCTAACTGCAAATATTTCATCGTAATCTAGTTAGTTATTCATGTAGTTCGTATATTCAATCCTTTGTAATTCTTTGACAGTTCTCTCAAGTTAACACTTGCATTGCTGAGAATGTTTTGGTGGTACTTTTCGATTCTTGTAATTGAAGGTGTTATTGTCCGATACGAATAAAATGAGAATCGAGGAATAGAAACCGACAAAAGTGAGTCCGTATGGTTGAAATATTTTTTAGTTGTTTCTCATCAGACATTAACTTCCGGAAATTGTGATTCCAAAATCAAATTTTTTCATCACTTTCGAATTTGATTGACTAAAAATTCAGGTTACTAGAATATTGGTCTCCTCATAATCGACATGAAAACAGTATAACTCCGTCTTATATATAAATACACCAGGTAATTTTCAGATGCACAATCTATAATATTGGATATATAAATGAATTCATAGTTGAAAGAAGCAACACGAGTCACTGTACATATTTGCGGCGCAATGAGTATGCAAAAAGCGCTACACATGATGAATTTAATATGTTATTCGACGTTCTTATCTTGAAATTAGTGATGGGAAAAGATCGATTGTTCTAAATACCCAGTAAATCGACAAGTAAAAAATTCGAAAATCGGTTAATCGACCTATATCGAAATAATCGATTGTTGCACAATCGACTGCTGTAAAATAATAGATAATGCCGCAATCGAATTTCTCCAATTAATCGCCAGTCACTAAGTTGAAACCAATAATTTTTCATTTCTCAGTTTAACTTTGTGAACACGCCTTTTTTGGAAGTTCTATACTCGTAGCAGTCCTACGACACATGATTTCATCCAGTTTCATGGCCAAAGTTTAAAGTTAACGTTAACGTGCCACAAGTAGAAAAATTTCTCACTCAAATCAGAGTCTGTTGTACTTACGAGTAAACTTTCCTTCTTCAAGCCGCAAATAAAGTGAATTCGCATTTCGGTTCGATTTTCTCGCCGAAAGCCCTCCAATAAATCAGTCGAGTCTAACTGAGGTGGATAGCTTTGCCAGTTGGAAAAGTTTCAGCTCAGTCAGACATACGTTCCTGAAAAGTTGACTTCTTCTTTTTTTATTTTCGTTTCTTTTTTATCCTTGTTTTTCCTTCCTTTTCGTTTCGTTTGCAACGTAAACGCAGTGTAATATTTTACAAATATAACAGCCGATATAAAAATAAAAATAATAAGAAAAGCTGGTGGAAAGAAAAAAACAATGGAAAACATGCGACTTTTTCTACGATACATATATGTGCACACGCATATAGTAGTATGCGGTAGATATATACTGTAAGGCCTATACATGCGGAAGATACCAGTAGCGTACAACTTTTTCTTCTCTTTTTTTTTCTCGTCGCAAAATATATTCTTTCACACGCCGATAAAACTAAAAAAGTTAAAAGTTTAATAAAAGGAAAAAAAAAAAAAAAGACTTCAAAATTTTGGAATATAAAATTTTTGACGCTCCAAAAGATTTTTTTTTTTGTACGTACATTTTTCTTTTATTTTGTTTGCACTTTTTTTTGCTTTTTTGCTTCTTCGCTATATTAAACAATTTGACGTTTTCCAATCTCTTCATATTTTGTTTCGTCTTAAATTGCGATTTAATGGTTGATGGGAAAAAGATGTTTCATCTAATAATAAAAGTTAATTTCCGTCAGTTTATTAGATTTTCCCGTTCGGTGTGTAGTTGTTTTTTTTTTGTCTTCGCATTTTTTTGTGCTATTCTTTTTTTTTTTTTCTTTCCTCTGCGTCTTTTTTACAAAATTAATGAAGCTGGATGTGAAAATTGGCAGCGTTATAACTTGTTTATATGGATAAAACATATATTGTTGAGGAGAGAAAAAAATGGCTATTTGAGATGTTTAAAAGAACTTTAATGGAAAATATTGACGAGGAAGAGGCACGCACAAACAAAAGGGGCTATAATCGATGAGACATTTTATAGTATTGAACAAATTGGGTGAATAATCTCGAACAATTCGTATTTTTGTTTTGTAATTTAGTTTCTGCAACTCGGTAAAGAAAACGAGAAAAAATTTCCGGGTAATGATGAAAACTTGGATTTTTTGTCAGCGATGACGATGATGAGTTAGGTACCTACATCATAATGTTGGTTGAGTTAAAATTTTAGGTTGTCTTGACCACCAGTCCACTTGAATGTTGTCAAATGTTTACTTTGATGATAGTTGGCTTTAGTTTCACAATTTTCGTTAAACTTCTTTAATTTTAAAGAATTTTTCGTCACTCAGTCTTCGAGTTGGTATAATATTCGAAATAATTTATAAAAATCAAGTAAAATTTCAGCAGCTGATTTATTCTCATGATTTAATTGACTTACAGAGACGAATGAAAATTTAAAACACTCGATATACAATGTTACATACTATAGACTATAAGCCAACTAAATTTGTTTACTTTGAAATAAGTTATGAGGTAACATTTGAACCTCATAATTTTCATTGTTCTCTCACACATTACTCTTTTCCTAACTCCTACATCTCAGAATCTAAATGACCTATAATATTGTCTGAGGACTTAAAACACACAACAAAAAAACCTCAGTTCTGTGAGTACGTGACTATTGAATTAGGTTCAGTCGTAAGGAAGTTATGAGGTAACATGTCGTATTTAAACATTACCTACAATTTGCATTGAATTTCACAAATATCATTTTTATTGTCACAAACTTATCTTGATATCTAATAAAATTGAAATACAATGCTGATTGAGGGATTACAACCCCCTATATAACACCCTTGATATAATGAGCTCTTCACTATGGTATTGAATTTGGTGTTCATTCTGAGGTCGATTAAGAGATAATGTAAAATCTCAACCCAACAATTTGCAGTTCTCCTATACAAGGTTGGTTTTAGTCAGAAGAAAATCAAGCATCTAGATTGGTCATCCTTTTTTTCCACTTAAGTAATGAGAAGTCCGAGATCTGGATCTTAAAATAAAAATTATTTTTGACAAAATAATGACGTCACAATTTGAAGACAATTTTTCGAGAAATGAAATTCGAATTCGGACATTATATTATCCGAATTCAAACTTGTATTCAGATGAAGACATGAAGACAGAAATAAAATCTGATTCTCTTTCAGGCAATTATAATGCACTTTATTTCAGTAATGACTCTTCCAAATTCAGACAACTTCAGACAAATAATTTGGTTCGATCCAACAGACTGGCGCCATGAGATACATGGGGATGAACACAAATTGAATAGAAGTAAAAACCCATCGACGGACATGAATGCAGCCAACCTTGTTTTATCTTATCTATCGCTTTTCCACGCTTTACTTGCAGTTTGCAGTCATATTATATTTTATTATATTTTATTTTATCAGTCATCCAAGTGTGTTTAGCCTATTGTATGTTGACGTATATATTTTTACTATCTGTAATTTTATTGGCTGCACACATATAATAATTCCTCTTGCTTTTTTGTATTATCAACATCGCATGTTTGAAGGCAATTAAGCAGACAATAAGTGGGGAAATTTCCTTAACAAGAAGAACTGATTTCCAAAGACAAATTCTAATTTTAATTCACTCTCTGCTTTGCACTGGCGATACCCGGTACTAGGTTTGTCTTTGCAAATGAGTCCTTCTTGTGTAGGCGGATAGTAGCAGGTCCAAGTCTCAAGTTGTACGTTGAAGTCCTCACGTAGGCAATTTAAAAAGTGTACCATCTTCAGATGCAGATTAACTTCAACATGATCTACCTTGAAGACAACTAGGATGGTAGTTGGAATTTCAGTTAGGTTCAGTTGAAGACAAAAGGCAAATTAGGGATGTTCTTTCATCACGAAGGATCAATAGTGACGACACATAAGTCATTTCTAATTTTGTCAGTTTACATATCACATTTCAAGGCGATATTTTGAAAACACTTGCGAGGTGAAGTTTTAAGTCATCAATACGATCAGATGGAGTTCCTGGCATCTGTTAGGAGGGAAATTTGGTGTGTTGAAGACAAATTTAGGACAAGCTTGGTTCAAGATGACTGCCTTGCTCTGTCAATCAAATGCCACGTAGAGCCTTCTTATGCGCATAGTGGATTTGACTCCATCTATGTTAGTTATTTTTCTCACCTCACCCTCACTTTTAACCAAAAGCTCCGTGACCTAAAGTTTCACATTATGAGTCTTTTACACAACATAACTATCACTTATGAAGACAAACAATTGGGTGAAGACACAACAACTTTCTGATGGTTTCCCCTACTTGTTGTCTACAATAGCTTTTTTTTACCTTTTTATTTTTCCGCTGTACATTTTGCTTTGTTCCGCTTTGTTGACACTACAGTTCTTTTGTAATTATAATCTTTAACAAAATAATTCCGCTGTTTGTTTTTGTAGGTTTTGAACCTTTTATGGATCGAAACTTTGTTAGGCTCTTCTGTACGCACAACTTAGCTTATTGCTGATTTGTCATATTAATTTGCTGAGATATGAAGACAACTATAAGCTGTGTTCCGCCGTGTCCAAAGAGGTTTAATTCAAGTCAAGAAGAATTCAGCCATAGGACATTGTCAAAGTTAAAAAAATAAAATATCTTGAAAACACAATTCAAGACCCCTCGATTCAGTGTTTCGGCTGCATGATGCCCTAGTTTTAGGAAATTATGACGTCATTAACATTTAAATACCACAATACATTAAAGGTTGACTTTATGAGCTCTTGATTTGAAATTGCCTCTTAATACAAGGCAATCGATTTTGGATGCCTCAGTATTTAACAAACAAAGTTTATTTGCCTCTGTCAATGTTTAAGCATGGAAAACTGTAGATAGCACCTATATGACTTCGTCTCAAACTAGGTCATTTGAAAATTTAAGGATTCATTTCTAACCAAAAAGCTAGAAAAGGGTCGTCTAAATTTAATGTTCGTTAATTGAGAAGATTATTATTAAGAAGTTTATGGCTTAAGTATACACTCTATAAGCAAGAACCAGCGCAATTCTTAATTTAAAATTTTTTAGAATCCATTTAGATCCGTCAAATTCTTCATCCTTTCATTATTAAATAATGGATAAAATCGAAAAATTTACTTGCCCAAGGCGTAATGTATTCAATTTGTATTTTCTATTTCGCCACCTATAGCCTTTAATGTTGTTCGACCTTCTGTTGTTTTATCTTGGTTAATTTTTACGGTTTCAGTTGAAATTTTTGTAATCTTTTATTTTTGTGGAATATTTTTTGTATTAATTCTACGAGTGTAATTTTTTCAAAATTAGATTTTAGGAATTAAAAAATTCCACACAATAGTTTACGACTGTAGCTTAATTAACGGCTGAAAATTATTTTTTTATGTTACATACTAAATGGGTGTCTTCATATAATAGAAGATCAGAGTTGACAACCAATGCTATGGCTTACTACACCAGATTCTATGCTTGGAGACCGAAGTATGATTAATGATTGAAATCGTCTAAAAATCTTTCACCGACCTTTCTGACTCCTACTACCATAAAAAAAGCAAAACAAAAAAAAACAAAAAGAAAAAGGACAAACATACGCACCCACATGCACACATAGTAATTGATGACACAGTGACAAAGTAAAATTGCTCCTTACAGTTAATTTGGCTAAAACCCTGTTACACCAGATTTACACCAGAGATTAATTTCGAATAATAATTCTCCGAGTATTAGGCAAACAAGGATAATTAATTTTGTCTTTTGTTTGTAAAAGAGAGTTGGAAGGGTGTGTAATGTTCAACCTATTTCTTATACGAAGATCGTTGTTGCGTATTTGTCGACACGTCGATTTTTAGACCCTCGAAATACGAATTATGGGGATTCAGTATCGTTCTTTTGAGTGGGCGTTATAGTTTTGGATTTACTCTTGAATTGAGGAAGTTTACATTTCAGACGAGAATCAGTTTCTTGCGATAAGTATAAGAGATTTAGATTCGATAAGCCTGCAAATTACTAAAAATGTTTAAGAGGGGGGAGAGTCGAAAAAAGCTGGGTGATTGGTGAGATATGGTATTGAATGACGATCGGATGAGTGGCTGTAAAACTGCAGAATAGTAATTACTGAGATTGGAACTTACCATTGAGGTATAAGTATTTCAGATTCTGGCCAGTAATTTGATAAGAACTTAACTTCGGTCGAGATTTTATGTTTTCATTGGTTTTCTAAATACCTTCAGAATTTGTCCTCTTTTTTTTTCTTTTGTAACGAAATCGGTCAATCCTAATGGTCTGATATGTTCTCCCCCCAATTACGATTTTGGGGCTTACCCTTGGATCTCGATCGATGAGAAAATTTACTTCAGTTTAGAATCTTGGCCTGTAGAAAACTGAACATGTATGAATTTTATTAGTTGGTGGGAATAAGATGTTTGGTATAAGGATATCAGACTAAGAGAATGGATTCTGTCTATAGTTTGTCTATGAGATCACATTAAACTATGCAGTTAGTAAATTGAGAAAATTATGTGTTTTAGTAAATAGGCTAATTAAATTTTAAACACTAAGCTGAGTTATTCTGGAAATTTTTATACTCTAACAATGGACACCGGTACAAGTAAGTAGGTAATGTTACTAAGTGTTACGCGTGGAATGACTAGTGAGTTGGTTTGAGGTAAGACACTGTAGTGGCGAGTGGAACTGTTGTGAAGGCGTGAGTCCACCTTCACTTGGCATACAACAACATGATGAAATAAACCCACCTGACTACATACTATTTTCACCAGCTGGTTTTGAAGATATCTGAACCCCTACTTGAGCGCATTCTCTAAGAACCCAGTCATCATTATAGCCAAAGGTTTCAAATATCACATCTTGTTATAACCAAACTAAATGATAAAAGTTAGAACAGCCAGTTCTGAGTTTCCATACTCACCAAACTCATGTTGTATCAGTTTAAGGCTAGTGTGAATGAAAACATAATAGAAGTAAGGATATGAAAACAGGAAAATATGTCTTTGATGATTTTAAAAATATTATTTTTTAAATTTTATTATGGGTGGCTAAAGTGAAGAGTGGTACAATTTGGCAACCATACCCTAATTGTAGTACCTAGTTCACCAAGCTATGCTGAGATGAGTAGCTGTGCAGTAAAAATTAAAACACCATATTTTTAATCATACCAAAATTGAAAATTCATTAATAAAATTCAATAATGGAAGCTGATGTTAAGTTATTAACTATGATTCGAGATTCAGTATGAGAAATTTTGTATCCGTTGTGTTTAGCATTAATCACAAAATTTGATAACAGGCAGATTGCAGATCTAACAAATGGTTTGTTTCAAGTCACATTTACACCAAATGAACAAGCGAACAACAAACTTTTTCTTTCTTCTTTGTTTGTTGTACATGACCATCAAACAAACCAATAAGGATGAACAAAAGTGACAAACATCCTGTAACATTATGAATATAGTAAAAAATCAAACGAAAAGGAAATGTTTGTTCAGTGTAAACCAAGCTTTAAATGAATTTTACATCATTATGGTAGCAGTTATCACTTATCGATGATGGATAGATTGAGATGCACATATTTCTGCTCAACAAATTTTCTCAAACTTGTGATCTTTCTAGATCATTTTTTTTCTCCTAAAAATCATTAATCCTACAAATTCCAGCCACATTATTGGTCTAGTTATTCAGAATGTATTTACATATAAATATACATACATATCTACATACTGAGGTGTCCAAAGAAAACACTTATAATATTCAGATTTATTATTGTAATTTATTTCAAATGCTGATGACGTCATTCTGTAAATTATCATTGGATATTATGCAGCTAAAAACACGAGAAAAGTTTGTATGAAAATCCACCTGAATTTGTCCAGTTGAACCAGAAAAACTTTTATAGAGAATTGTTGGAATTGAAGTCATATTGATTGTAAAAACTTACCAAAAACATGTTAAGATGAAAATGTTTATACATTATATTTTTCAAGCATTAAATCCCAAAGCAGCAGAAAGTATGAAAGCAAAAGTAAGCCTACAAAGCATTTACTCATACAAGTTCCAAGTTTAATAATAAGAAAAGATTTACTGTAACTTGACATTTGTATTCATTCTTATAACTTCTATAAATGATCAACAGACAGGAAAATAAAAACATCATATATTATTATTATTGTTGTTAAAATTTACATTTAAACTGTAATAAAAAAAATTAAAGTCATAAAGTAGGTGTGGAATACCTTGTCGTGAGAGATATTCTCACCAGAAGGAAATTCAACAGAATTTAAGCGTGTTCAGCCACTTCGTACACAAGTACGGGTAAGCCAAAACCAAGGCGAACACTGGCAATTTTAGAGCCGGTTTGGGTGGTTTATTTACGGCTTATTTGCACGCACACAAACACACGTACAAAAGATAATACGTACGTCTGTGAGGGCAGCCAGGTCGCATCATCCCCTATCATGATAAGAGATGGCTGGCTGGTTTGTGTACGGATTGTGACATTGTTTAGTGATGTCACAATTCGGTACTTGTACATTACCTGCATGTACTTGCAGGTAATTACGATCAAATGTATTTTGTGTAGTTTAATGTCACGAGGACGATTATTTGCCTGCCCTTTGGGGCGGCAACTATCATTGAGGGGTCCGAGCCCCTTTACCTCATACCAGTGAGTCCCCACAGTAGGGAAAACCACCTTTTAAATTTAGTTGGCATCATAATTTGCTATTGGAAAATTTAGAAAAACAATTCAGGTTTTAAATGAAAGTCAATTTAATCCAAAAATTTGACCCACAGGTTCTTTAAAAAAGTCATCAGGCTGGTGAATATTAATTTATAAAAAGTTTTTGTTGTCACTACCGATCCTTTATGATTCCAAAAACATTTTGTAGATTTTTTAATTTAATAAAAAAATAAAAAAAGAATTTACTGATCCTTTAGTTCCTTTCCAAAATTAAATTTAATTCATAGTAAATCTCCGCAGATAAATGCTAAGAGCATATTAATTGCCTATATTCAGGACTTTAGAACCTGAAGAGGACTGTTGTCAGAACCTAAAGGAGGGACTTTGTGGAACTAGACTTAGTACTGGGTGTCATCATAACAGTAATGAAGTCTGTTAAAAATTCAAGAGAGAAGAAAACTGTGATTTCTAACATTTTCCCCTACTTTGTTTGTCATTAAGAGTGGGATAAAAAGGAGAAAAAGACTAAAAATAATGAAAAATAAACAGAAAAGGATATGTAACTTATACATTCACAATAATTTACAAATACCACATATGAAGCAGAGTGAAGCAAAATAAAAAAATAGAAAGGAGAGAAAGATAAGAAAGAAGAGAAAAAAAACATCGAGTGCAGATCTGAGCAACGAGAGCATAAATTTGAAAGACAGAATAAGTTACAAGCAAAACATACAGAGAAAATGGAGGAGTGCAAATACCAGGGTATTAGGGCATAAGGTAACTGAAACTAAGGTAAAAGTAAAAATAAAATAAAATTTTAGTCAGACATTTCAATATATTATACATACATACATACACACATACACACACACACACACACATACACACATACATACTGTGGAATACCTTGTGAAAATTACTCACACAGAGAAGGTAATCAACAGCTTTGTGAGTTCTGCCACATCATAAACTATTGTATGGGAGAGCCAAATCTTAAGCAAACACTAGCGATTTTGTAGCCAGTTCAGTGAGTTTATATAGGGGATTTGGCACACCTACACATATACATATATGTACATATACATATGGTATTATGTCATAACATTACATCATTTTGTATTCTATAAGATGATAAGAAACAACACAGCATGTTTGATACTGGGTTGTGACATTATCAAGATCTTTATCAGGTAATCTGTCACAGTCTGTACAATGTATCTTACTTGTATGTACGTATAGGTAAGAATATACAAAACTTATGTGTATGTAATTTTTTAATGTCTCTGAGACAAATATAAGCCAGCCCTTTGGTGGTGACTGTCATTGAGAGGTACAAGCCCCTTTACCTCATATGAGTATTGTTCCCACCCATACATATATACAATTTTTGCTCTTATTATAGTATAAGATATTTGTTTTAGACTTTTATATAGAAGCACTTTCACGACCATTATTCGAAGGTACGTTAGTAATCAAAATTGTGTGCGCATCATGAAGCACAAAGCTTTTATAACAGATTTTCTAGTCAATAATATTTCACACATTTTTGGGACCCCCCACTATACACTTCTAGCTGGAACACCGGTGAATACTTGCTGAGCTCAATCATATTTTCTCTAAGTATTTCGGTTTTGTCTTCTCGTTAAATTGTATAATATTAGGATAACACACTTCGCTATGAGTGGACCAGTAAAGAACGATGATTTATGGTTAGACATTTGGGTGATAAATAGACAACCATTGTGTACCACTTAACGTAATTTACATTACGTTAATATACGCTATCCTTGTGAATTTAAGGGATGACTTTATAAAAAGTATTTGTAATGATATTTCTATACAATTTATTTCAATTACTCTCATATATTCTAAATTTGTATTTTCCTACATCATTCTCCATATTTTTGTGTATTTATTCTTCCTTTCATTCACATCATTTTAGACTAGTTCAAACTTGTCTTTCAAGTCTTGACTTGTCTGATGACATCACTTTCTGCTCTCTATAAACTGTTCTCATCCATACTTATGATGTCACCTTTTCTACAAACATATTTCAATACCTTGCACTTATTCCAATTCCTACTAATTTCTTAAACAATCCTACTTTATGTCATTTCTTCTACATTTTGTTGGTTTTATCCAAATTACGTTTTCCTCAAACATCCAATCATATTCATATCTCTCACGACACCCAATTCAAATCACTCGAACTTCACCCTTATTTAATTGTCTAATGTTCTGTACATTTTATCATTCTATTATGTTTATCTTTACATATAACAACCTATACACTCTTTTATAATAATATATACCTACATATACAAAATAATATTTTCGTGTATTTTTTTGTAACAACTGTATCGTTGCAGATTCTAAATCGGTTAACTCGAGCAAAACGTCGAAAGTGCCTACAAGGTACACTACGGGTTGCGTGCTTTTACGCCAGCATGTCTTGGCATTAAAAACTACATTGGTCTCATGGAGCTTTACTGGTGCGGTCTACGGTCAAAGGATAACATCTACAGCGTATTTTGAGCCACAATTTTTCTCATACTCTGCTATTGGCCACACTAACGCAATTAATGATAACCAGAATGCAGTTATAATTTTATGACGGTGCAACCAACCAGTAACCATTGTGTATAACATCGAATACGTCGTACGTTATTTAACTAGCATTTGATGAAAGAGAGAGGGTCAGAGAGAGGCGAAAGAGAAAAATAGCTAAAAAGATGCCGTCAAAGTTTTAAGACCTCATTCATGACGCGTTTTCAAAAATATATTACAACTTTTTGTCGGCAAATACTTAGTTTTTAGTAGCAGCGAACAACTCGTAGAATCTGACCAAAAATGAAATATTTCGAATAAACGACCCGTTAATCTACGAAACTTATTATTACGTTTCCCCTCCACGAACAGAATAATATACTGTCGAACGTATTTTGAAGATTTTTGTTGTTTTTGTTGTTTTTTTTTTGTTCGTTTCTTTTTTCCCTGAATTTTTCATTGAAGAAACAGGAACGACAATACAGCCAGTCGAAAATAGATGGAGTGAGAAAGACAGACAGACAGACAATCCGACAGATGTACAGACTGAAAGGCCAAGAAAAAAAGTTTTACTCCTCCTACTCGACGAATCAAATATTGACAAGTAATACTTTTTTGTGTCTGTGCGAGTTTTTTCTTTCAAATAGCCGAAGAGATTTGGATTTCATTTGAAAGCCAAAAAAGCCGCAGATTTCGAAATCAAATGCTGAATCTTTCTTCTTTTTTTGCTTTTCTTTTTTTTCGTACTTCTATTTCTTTCTTCAGTCTACGACCAACAAAGAGGCTGTATTTGCTCGCCGACCGATGTAATATCCTTTAAACTTTTGAGAGTTATTTTGCGGCGATATTATATGATAGTTTTTCTCATCGTGGTCGTCCGTCGTCACAAGTATTTGGTAAAACGAAATCAAACTTTTCCTGCAGCATAGTGAGGGTGAGCCTAATGGAGGAGTCAAAAAGAGAGCGTCGTATTCTTATTATTTTCCTTTTCGAAGTACGCGAATGATCGGCGGTAGGTAGAGTGAATTTTTTCATTCGCTTTGCTTCGTTCTCGACTTTATTTTTCATCTTCTTAGTTTCGTTTCCATGTACCCACTGTTCAAATCTTCTTAGGTACCTACCAGTCGCAGGTAACGATGTCGGCCACATAGAGTTTGATTTTGTTAAGCCCGCTAGATCTGGTGGATGATCCGAACGAATTTTCAGCAGCCCACCGAGAAACATACCGAAAAAAAAAAAAAAGGTAATATCATTGGGAATGGGCTATTTAGGTGGTTTAGACTTTCAACATTTACTGACATTCGGTTCAAAAAAGGCCGCAAATAGGATTTCATTGAGACTGTAAATAAGTGTAAGTAATGTACTTATTGAAAGAGACCAGGCATCTATGTTACACGAAACAACGTGATTCTGAGGAATAAGGTCTAACTGAATGTTTCAACATTTTATGAAAGATGAATCAGTTTGAAATTCTTAAATATTTAAATTTGATGAATGAATTTATAATACAGTGGAACCCACTCATTTTCGATTGATTGGATGTGGTCCAAACTAGTGTTTTAAAACTGAAAGAAATAAGACCTCTTATGTGGGGGTAGATTATCGGGTATATTATCAGTTTATTGAGGTACCGTTGATCGATAAATGAGGAAAAATAACTGTTCATATGTGTTGTGGGGATATTACTCGTATGAAGTGAAGGGGCTCAAACCCCCGACGACAGTCAGCGCCAAAAGGCTGGAAAATATTCGTCTCTATGATGTAAAACTAATAGGTACACAATTATATTTGATCACAATTACTTGTACGTATGTGCGAGTAATTTACAAGCACTGAACTGTAACTAATGCAATAAAGACGATGATGTCACGATTCAGTATACAAACTGGTTCGCCATTTTGTATCTATACAAGAAATAATGAAATTGAGAAATCACTAGAATTCTCGATCTTCATGCCCACAAAGACCTATACAAACATATTTCTTGCAATAGAAAGAAAAACAAAACATGTAACACAAAACCGGTGTATTGTAAAATAAAATAAAACAACATACTGAGATACATAATGTAAAACAAAACCAAGTCCCACTCGGACAACAAATATTATAATGTTCGCAAGAACATTGTTGAAATAATACAAAAAGTTTAAGTATAAAGCAAAAACAAAATCAAAGTGCATGGAGAAGAAAGAAATCTCTTATGATCATCCAGACTGCAGCTAGCTGTAGATCAGATGATTGTGGAACTTTCTAATTGGCTTAGAAACTTTAATGGAAAAACAAAATATGATATAGCAAATGAGCTATGTTGCTACCAGAGAAGAAACAAGATGAAGAAAAATGAAAAGTGGAAACAAAAGTCAAGAGTTCAGAAGGTTAAAAAAAAAAAAAATCATCCAGAAAGCAGGTAGCCAATTGTATAGGCGCATACAAATTCCAATATAGTGAACGTTCAAATATTGGTTTGTATCGCATATTGTGGAATGCCTTGTTGTGAGAAAGTATTCTCACCAAAAAGTAAATTCAACAGAATTTAAGCGTGTTCAGCCACTTCGTATTTAACATACAGGTAGGCCAAAACTAAGGCGAACACTGGTAATTTTAGAGCCAGTTCGGACGGTTTTTATACTGGCTTATTTACACGCACACAAACACACGTATGTAAGAAATATGTATGTTAGTGAGAATGGCCCGGTTACATCATCCCTTATTGTGATAAGAGATGGTTGGCCAGTTTGTGTACGGATTGTGACATCATTCTATTGTTGAGATATGTTACGATTCGATACTCGTACATTACCTGCATGTACTTGCAGGTTATAGGGTACCGGACATGATTTTCAGTAAACATATTTTCAAATTCTTTAAAATAAATAAAAAATATCAGTGAAAACCACATTAAAATTGGTTGGATAGAATGGGAGAAAATGAATGGTAAAGTTGAGTTGTCAAAAAACGTTATATTTTTTGAGCAGTGGGTATGATGTCATAGAATTGACACATCAGTAAACTTTTCTCCTCTATTCACAGGTTTCTCATTCATTCATTCCTCACTTTCCTGTGTTTGAACATTGGTTTAGTTGAGCTCATCAATTTAGAAAGTTCATGGTGACTCTGAGGGAGGGGATGAAAGGATGTACACTTGCACCCCCACTCCTTTATTTATAGACAAATTCAAAACATTGAAAAACAATAAAAACTAAGAAAATCAAAAACCAATCATTCCTTATTTGTTTTTATATTAGAGCACAGCCTTGGAAAAAATTTTTGGTGGTGCCTGGGGAGTTATTTACTTTGAGGGCTGAGTTCATATTTGCAACCCATTTTTAGATTTAACCCTTCATTCAGCCCCCTGTAGCCCAAGAAATGGAATTAAGATAATATTCTTGGATGTTATTGAGTGATACATTGATAATATTGTTTTTTGAGACTCTGAGTTTACATTTATAATCCATTTTTAGATTGAACCCTTCCTTGGCCGCCTGTGACCCCTAACAGGGGGTTAAGATAATATTCTTTGATATTACTGAGTGATATATCATTAATAACGTTTTTTGAGACGCTGGGTTTAGATTTGCAATCCATTTTTTGATCAAACCCCTCATTGAGCTCCCTGTGACCCCAAAAAGGGGTTGAGATAATATTCTTAGATATTATTGAGTGATACGTCATTAATAATATTTTTTGAGGCGCTGAGTTTAGATTTGAAATCTATTTTTAAATCAAACACCTCATTAACTGACCCCCTGTGACCCTAAACAGGAATTCAAATAAAATTCTTAGATATTATTGAGTGATACACCATAAATAATGTTTTTTGAGGCACTGAGATTATATTTACAATCAATTTTTAAATTGAACAGCTTTTTTCTTCCGGAGGCCCCAAAAAAGGGATTACAATTATATCTTCACTTATTATTGAGTGATTTATTATGTATTGGATGCCCATGTTTTTTGAGACCAACAAAATTCAGTAAAACCACTTGCCCAGCTTACTTGTAAGAAAAATAAGATTTTTGTATTTATACTCAGAAACTTGTAAAACATTATAAACAATATATCACAAAATAAAATGTGAAAAGTTAAAATTAGTTAATTATATCTGAACCACTTTGGATCACATTATAAGGAGTTGAATGAAGAAATACATGTCAAAATAAAACTTCAAGTCTAAAAAAATTACCAACAATGTATCACACAATATAATACGGAAATTCAAAATTATCCCCTTTCAGAGCCCCTGTGGGATCACATAATGAGTAAAATTAATAAATTATGTCAAATTCAAAATTAGTAGCTAAAAAACTATTATCAATGATGAATTACACTACAAAATATGAAAAGTCAAAATTTCCTCTCATTTTGAGGGGGGTCAAAAATGAATCAAATGAATAAAATAATGTCAAATTTGAACTTGGTACCTCAAGACACATTACAAATGATGTATTACATAATAATATGAAAGAAAAAACAAAATTGGGACCTTTTATGAGTCCCTTGGGGTCAAACAATTGATCAAATTAAAAAATTATGGACAAATTCGAACTCAGCACTTCAAGAAACATTACAAATGATGTATTACATACTAAAATGTAAAAAAACAAAATTGGGCCCTTTTTTGAGTCCCTTGGGGTCAAAATATTGATCAAATTAAAAAACCTAAAGTCCAATTTAAACTCAGTACCTCAAAAAATTTTTTTTTAAAGCATAACAAACAATATTATACCACCTTTGTGTTGAGTTGGATAATTTCAGTGTATATATGTTGAAAGTTCCAAAAAAATGAATTTTTGGCCTATATCTGCTGCCCCTTTCTTATTTTTAGGATTTCAAAAAAAAAAATTAGATATGATACTCAAGCCCCCTCATAGCAATTTTCAACCTTCTACCTCAATGGGAAGTACAAAAAATAAATACAGATAGAAACCCAAACTTATTGAATCTTATTTACTTAGGTGATAATTTAGACTTTGAGCTTTCTGTGCCAAAAGTTTTGTTGAATCCCAAAATGAAATGTGCGCCCACCCTTGCTTCAAAGTCATTTTTTGAAGTGAATTTTGTTCAGTAAATTTTCATCAAAAACCCACTTAAAAATGAAGTATTAATGAGATGTATTGAAACCAGCAACCTCAGATAATGAAAAATACAAAAACGTTAATTCTATGACATCACAACAACAGGGTGCGCATCGAGGTACCGTTTTTGGTGCAGCACAACTTTGACATCTTATATCTTCCTTTCTATTTAATATTTTTCAAAAAAACTTCAGAACCTTCATTCACAGGCCTTAGACTATCTCTCCCATTAATTTCAAGTAATTTTGAGAGTCATGTCCGGTACCCTATTACGATTGAACATAATTCGTGTGTGTTTTATGTCACAAGGACAAATATTTGCCAGCCTTTTAAGGCGGTGACTGTCGTCGAGGAGTCCAAGCCCCTATCCCTCATACATGTGAGTCCCCACACATAATATTCACATATATTATAGGTACCAATCTGGATCAAGTAAATATAGATAACACAATTAAGTCCAATCTGAATGTTGACCAACATTTGAGAACCAATCATTGTTACATGTCCTCTTATGTCTGAATTATTCATTAATCAAAAATACAAATTTCATAGACAAAATTCCATTTATAAATCTAAATCTTATTTACAGAATAGTTATTTGTGATACAAGTGCAAAAGGTAGATGATTTTGATAAAAATGTGAATTTTGCAAAATGAGCCAAAGGCAAGTGTTACAAATCACATATGTAACAATAAACTGTTTTACATACGAGTCACACAGTATTTTTTGTAACACGACCAGCCCGTCCAAAAAAAAAAGAATTAAAATAATAATAATAATAATAATAATAATAATAATAATAATAAAGCTAATATTTTTTTGTTTTAGAGTCAAATAATCATAGTTTTAATTTTTTAACTAAAAAATCTTCACCCTCTCTTACCCATCAAACTTCAAAAAAAATTTCTTAAAAATTTTTTTTAAATCAAATAATTAATTTAATAATTTTACTTTAGAAAAAACAAAAAACTGAGAAAGTATTCCAGCAATGCAGAAAAGTTATTGAGCAGCGTGATAAAGTCAACTTGAAAAAGCTCATGCGCCCAACTATATTTTTTTGCGTCGTATTGAAATTCGCTACTTTTTGTTTAGTTAAGGTGCATTAGAAAACGTACTTTTCAGTTGGGTATTGCAAAAGATATTTTGGCTGACAAAAAATCAGGTTTTCATTGCCAATAAAATTTGTTGGTTCTCAAATTAATAAAACTGGAAAAAAAAAAAGGAATTACACAATTGAACTGAAATTTAAGTTTATTTAAAATGACCATAGTCGGTATAACATAAAGCTATTTTATCACACAGTGTAACAAAGGTTTCAAATTTTAAAATAGGTGTGTTTTGTAGCAATTTTCTCACCTCGCTCATCGTTATTCAATGGATAATTTCACCAACAGTGTTCAGAACCTTTGATGATATTTTAATGTTGTACTCCTATTTTAAATTCTCACCAGTTGGTTGCGGAGTTGCAGTCTTGCGGGGTAAAGTTGTTAATATTACAGAGGTTATGGAAATACGATTCAGTTGTTTCTTCGTTGCAATGCTAACAGAAAATTCAATTTTAAAAAAGGCTTAGTCCTCAAAATTGTCAATTTATTAGTAATGACTCAAACAAACGACAATAGTTTTTAACAATTATATCTTGACTCTGAAAATCAAATTTTTGATACGTGGGAATACCAATTGTCAATTAGTTTTGGCTCGAAAATTCAGAAAGCTCCGATCTGAAGAAAATGTGTGTGGGGATGTTTCCCTCTTTTCCTCCCTCAGGGCTCAGCCCTGCGTCAACAGACGGGTTGCAGACCAAAGTCTGCGACCCATACTAATTGTGCATTGCACGTTAAACAAATTACATCGTCTGTATGCACTCATACAGACGATGTGTTTCTACGTTTACTGTAAAACGGTAAACTGAGGTAAGTGAGAATGTATTAATTACATATTCACTGACAGTATACGTGCTGTGGTCCATATAAGGTACCGCCTTGCCTTTGGACGATTGCCCCAGTTAGGAAGTACGCTTAGTGTACAATTAGACATTTTAAACTGGCTGGCTACCAGTACCGAGAAATAATTTGGTCGCCCGCACGTAAACCACTGTCTCCCTTTAGGTTCCATGAACCATGTGTAGGTAGCATCTACCTGCACCAAACAAGCCACAGTGGTGACCTCAACGTTGCTACAGTGGTACAGGTGTGAAAACGCTCAACAAGCGAGAAATTGCTCTGCTGATAAGTGCGGCTTGGATGCGACTTTTTCATTGGCTAGAAATAGCTGATGCAACTTAGGTGACTATTAGTCGACTACGAGTGGGAAATTTACCCCTATATCAAATAAACGTTGCCCATAACCGGACGGGTCAACAAAATCTCGGTAGAACACGCATAGAACATCTGCTAGATAGGAAATAGTTTTACAATAATTTCAGCTACAAATCCGGTAAAGCTGGATTTCCAAAAATTGAGAAACGGAAAATTGATAAAAAAGATAATGCTGAAAAACGACGAAAATAAAATGCCTGGAACTTCAAACAAAAATCCAGAGGAAAAAGAAGGTAGGTTACTGTCTGAGAAACAAGCTCAAGTAGAAAAAGAGCTATTTGACCAATACATGAAAGAGATTGTAGCCAAGGCAATATCGGAATATGACAAAAAGAAAATCGAAGAAAATCCCAAAAATACATTCAAAAAACGGATCCAACTACCAGAGTTTCTCCCAAAAGATGTAGAAACTTAGTTTATACAACTGACCGGCTGTTTCCGAGGAGATTCTATCATATTTTATAAACGAAAAGCTGCGTATAATTCTAAGCAGCGCTCAAAGTGGCGAAGAAAATAACTCGTGAATACTTGATGGAGTTCAAGACATACTGAGCGAATAATATTAAATTATGTCAATATGCCTCCATATTCATTCAACAGTAATACGCAGAATTGCGGAAAACGAAGCATTTCTGTGAAAATGATCCGATAAAAAGAGTACGAAAAAAAAAAGAGTTATTTCAGTAAATTATATTACGGTGGTGGCACCGTGCCGAAGTTGAGAAATCTCATCAGTCAAATAAGAAAGTCGTAAATTTTTTTTATATGGGAGAGATATAAATTTAAAAAATTGATCGCCAATGTAAAATGAAGCACAACTTCTGAAGTCGTGTCATTTGTAGTGTCTACATTATTAGAAAACTTTTGACGTTGGTGATGAAAAAACGAAAAAAAGTCAACGCTGAGAGAGAGAATTTAAAAAAAAAAAAAAACAGTATTTATTCGCAAGTGCACCACGTGCAAGGATCATATAAGTTTGTTCGAAATTATTTTACTTTTTTTCCACATCAAATTTGGATAGGAAGCACAATTTGTGAAATTATTACGGCGTATACAGTATTTAAGCGTATAAAACCATGCGGAGGAGAGGGGGAAAAATTGTGTTTTCCATTTGGTTGGCCTACACATGAATTTGACATAAAATTATGACACTGTCAACAGACGAGCAGAGAAAGCGTACTAGTATTTTTATTTTATTTTTATTTTTTTTATGGCACTTACTTTAAATAAGTATTTTGCTTCATACATTGTACGTATATATTTATATGTACCATTATGTCATATTCACGAACAACAGATTTTTTTTTTTTTTTTTTGTTTTTGGAGTAAAACCACGCAATCAAATAATTTTGTCCTTTTTCCCTCCCACTTATTGTCCTTCAACGCATTCAATTGTAAAATGAAAAATATAGGTTACTCTGCGCCCAAACATTAGAAAATATTTGGAAAATTTTTTACATCCATACTTGTTTTTTTTTGCTCAATTTTTTTCATCTTCCTATAACGACGCAATAGAATATTTGAACCATGAGGAAACGAAAAACTGCTATAATGGAGGGTTATGTCACGATGTCCGTTTTTTTCCTCTTTTTTTTTTTTTTTTTTTTTGTATGCCAACTGACATGTTATTAAAAGATACGACTTAATTTGTTTTGTTGGCAATAATTAAAAAAAAAAAAAGAAATAATAATCGTCCCAGATTTCATTTTCTTTCATAACGGATATACGAGCAATTTTTTTTAAATTTTTTTTTATATATGGTACCAGATTTTGGTGTAATGATCATCAACGTTATTTGTGTTTCGCTAAATACTACAGAGTTTTTTTTGTGTCTTTTTTTTTTGTTATCTCTTCGTCCAATCCTTTGCTCTGAAACTTTTATTAATTTTTTTTAATTCCGCAAGAGCGGTGTACATTTTAATTTAATTCGTAGCAAACAACGAGATTACTTTGTGGTTAAAAGTCTGGTGTAATGATGTGAGGTGGACATGAAATACACGTTTAGAACGGGTACCGAGTTAATTTGGGGAGGTGTAGTTTTTTTGGTTTCTTTTTTTTGTTTTTAGAAAGAGGTCAAATAGGTGCAATTTTTTCATGTCGCTAAATTTTATTTGAACTGTATGCTGTTAGTGGAAATTAGTGTTTACTTATTGTTTGAGACTTCGTCTTATTGCATTAAATGTAGCCATGGTATCTTTGATGAGAGAAAGTAGAAGTTCAATGTAATTCGGATGAACGGCTAGAGTACTTTTTGAATCTCTAATGAGAGAAAAATAAATGTTTCGAGAAAAAATATGAATTTGAGGATACAATTTGACCGAATTCTGTACTTATTTAATATACAGAATAAGAGTACTTTTGAATAATGTAATAATTTTTATCGTTTAATGAACAAAATTCCTTTGTCAATAACTTTAGTTCAGTTGCTTTGACTGCTCTTTGTTCTTGAAGTGCATGTATAGATTCTCGAAAAATTGAAAATAACTACATCTGTATTGTAGAACTTTTTGAATTTCAAACTGATAAATACTAAACTAACGAAAACCGGTTCATTTTATTAATATTTGAAAAAGTGGAATTATTCAACCGAAGCAATCAAAATGTGTTGTCATTTTTTCAAGATTGAAGTAATATTTTTCCAGATTATATTCAATAGATGTGGACCAACTGAATGCAGTTATGTGGCATAATAAATTAACAATTTTTTTCACGCCAAAAAACACATTATAAACCGGTTAATGAATAATGTACACCTTAGTATAAGAAATGTGAGTGTAATGCCTGAATGAATAGCTACTATATGTGACAAAATTATAATAATTCATGTCGTCAATTTTCGTTTTTATTAATGTGAAAATAGCTGGAAAAAAAAATCAAGCAACTAAACTGAAAATTATCGTAATAAAATTGGTGCTATGTAAATTTTTATTCAATAAAAATTACATAAACTCGAATAGAGTACGGTCAACACTATAAAGAACAGCAATACGAAATTTTAGATGCGATAAATTTTGTTTTTCTATAATGTGATCGTCGAAGAATGACCGTTTTCCGCTGAAGTATAGTCTTTCAGATTTTTCAACTCAATAATTCCTAAAAATTAAATTAGAAGTTCAAAAATGCTAGAATCAGTCAGTTGTTTCAAAAAGTTCTAATCATGCTTGAATTAATTTTATTCTCCAAGCATGATAGATGACATTAGGTAATTCTGTAAGACGCGATATAATCAAATACTTTTCACGTGTAACGCATTTTGCATAATCAGTTCGCCGTAAATACTTGCGTTTCAAACGAACACTTTTGCATTCTCAAAAAACAGTCGTGAATATATGCGTGGTTGCGGAGTTCGGACACACTCTGAAATAATTTAAAAAAAAAAGGGAACTAGGAGAAGAAGGAAAAAGTGGAAAATGGCAGGAAATAAGAAGAAAAATGGAAAAATTAAAAAATGTTTTTAACACCTTCTTCTAGAAATTCTTTTCAATATCCGTAACCGACAAAACAAAAACAAAGTAATGAAATGATGTTTGTCAAATTTCTTTGAACAATATTTTTTCTCGTTCATTGTGTACGTATGATTGTAGAATTATCGATAAATTACGCAAATATAATACGACTTATGATGGGTATTTCGATGAATACTGACATCAAAAGACGTTAAAAAATACTAGAATCTCTTAATTTCCGCAAAAAGTGCAGGCCATATATGTAATAATTACCAGAGGTATAAAAAAAAAAAACTTATTCAAAGACGCAACATAATGTTACTTGCTTCATACTGAATATCGATACTATTAGTTCACATAATTTGGTTATTCTATGTGAAACTCAATATATCGTGTCCCTGGAAATATCTGATCAACTATTTACACCAACAAAAATGTTTTTTTCATTTTTTCATATTGCAAATTACTTGCTCTATTTTGCTCAGTCATGAACAATAGTGTACTCTCACCTCCATTACCCCAAAATCACTTTAATACGCCTACAATTCTACCGTCGTAGAAGTCTCCTGGCATATTTTTATTAAAAAGTATATTTTTTTACACGTTACTGTTGAATGTTGGTACAACAAATATTGTACCATCAAAGAGGATACTTCGAGGGACAAATTTGGTAGTCACAAAGTAACGTTTGAAGTTTGTGGCATTGATACAGACTAATTTGAAAAATTTTCCAACTTTTTTCTCATTCGACGTGGTTATTTTTAAACGAATTGAAGAAGTTTATTTTTCTATATTTTTGCAAATTAAAAGTTGTAACATTGATTTGTTATCAGTGAAACATCAACCGGCGACAGTAATTACAAAAATTCCATTGAATTAATGATATGTAGGATTGTGTATGTCTGTTACTGTGACATATATTTTCTTCATTCAGGAAGTTATCAGTGCCAGTCGGAATTCTATTTTGGGTAATTTTTTCCATCGTCTTGGATAATTATTTCTTTTCTTCATCATGTCACAAAAACCACACAAAAAGAGAGCCAACAGATAGGCATGTAAAAAGTAAAAACACCTTCCCGCAAGTCCCCTCAGGCCTGCACGATTTGATCATTTTTGCGGCGCAAAAACTATGGGGGAGTAGCTGTGGGGACTCACTGGTATGAGGTAAAGGGGCTCAGACCCCTTCAACGACAGTCGCCGCCCCAAAGGGCAGGCAAATAATCGTCCTTGTGACGTTAAACACACAAAACTCGTTTGATCGTAATTACCTGTATGTACTTGCAGGTAATGTACAAGTACCCAATTGTGACACAATAAGATGATGTCACAATTTGTACACGAACTGGCCAGCCATCTCTTATCTTGATAGGGGATGATGCAACCTGGCTGTTCTCACCAACGTACGTATTCTCTTACGTACATGTGTTTGTGTGCGTGTAAATAAGCTGTATATAAACCACCCAAATTGGGTCTCGGTCTGGTTCTGGCTTACCCGTACTTGTGTACGAAGTGGCTGAACATGCTTAAATTCTGTTGAATTTCCTTCTGGTGAGAATATCTCTCACGACAAGGTATTCCACACTTTAATTTGAGCAAAATTTAGTTGATGAAAAAAAAAAACACTTTCAAGGCAAAAACCTCTACATGACGCGATCCAACTGCTAAAATTCAACTAACTTGTAGCCTAACTATATGGATTGCGCTTAGGTATCAAGACAAAAACCCCCAGAATCACCTCCAATCGCATCGTCTCATACAAAATCACACCATGTAATTACAACCAATTCTGCGAAAGAAAAGATTAAATATTTCGGCCCCTGCATCATTTCAAATCGTAATGTATTTTTCAGCCCGGCATGGCGAGCAACCATACGGCCCGTTAAAGTAGAGGCAAGCTGAAATGAGAAACATATATCTTGGCTGTTATGCTCGTATACATATTACACGACTAGACTAAGCGGCGAACAAAAATGCACGGACAGCTACAGTTGAGGTAAAACAAGTTTGAGTTTGTAGCCTAGCCGTGTACAAAGAAAGGTAGGAGAATAAAATGTTATAGAATTCAACAATTTGTACGTATAAATTTGTAGAAGAAATGTTCGGGGGCGTATAGCCGTGGAATAAATATTGAGAGAAAAAAACTTGAGGTGAAGGAAGGGGAGAACGAATTTTGAATATTGGAAAAAAACGGGTTAGGCACCTCATACAATTGTAAGACTTTTGAGTTATGCAAATCTGACGATCATAATTCTCGTTAACTCCTACCATTGACAGAGCGCTAAGATATTTAAACATGAAAAATGTATATTTCAAATGTAGTAACAAGGCCAATGGATTATCATGCTTTTGAAAATTTCTTTGTGGCTCAGCTGACGAACATTTGATGTTGCATTTGTAATGCGAGTCGTGACACTACACTTCGAGAGCCCTAACTCACAGTGGATGGGGGAAAATTTATTATATGGTAAGTAGAAGTTACCAAATACTTTTATTTTATTGTAAAGTTCTAAAAATTTCATTCCACTTATTTTTTCTGAAATGCGGCCATAAAAAAAAACTAATCCAAAATTCGTATTTAATTATCTCCAATGACTTTTGCCAAAATATTGTCTCGAAATATTTATTAAAAAAATTACCTAAAAATTTACCTTCAAAAAGTTGAAATTAATTTTTCTTCTACATCATTCCTTGAATTTGGCTATTTTTTTAGTTTTCTCTTGCACATTGCGGAATAGGTAGCTTGAAGGACGTACGTACAGTACGTTAAAACTTGCACATTTCGTAAGCCCCTCCTTCCATAAATTTTCGGTTCAAATATCGAAATAGTCGTAATTTTTTCTGACCCCCTGGTTGACTTTGGTGGCAGTAAAATGCTCGTATACATGAGATAATGTTACATAAAGAACTCGATACCGAACTCGTGAAAAGCTCACCATGTGGTTTTGTACGTTTTGCGGATAAAAACCGTTTTTGTGCGTATACGAGAAATGAAAATTTTATCGCTTATTGTTGCCGGAATGATGTGCAAAGTTGTACGTTACGAAGGAAAGGTGAATGGAATGAGGAACGAATACGAAGTGTCCTTGACGCGGGGGCGGATCGATATTTTTGTTCAACCGAAGAATTCACAGCGTAAAATAGAGAAGATATAAGTTCTTAGTTGATGGCTGAAATTTTTAGTTTGATTTTTCTAGACCCTTTTCGAAAACCATTTAAAACATATATATTTTTTATTTTTTTGAAAATTTGAAAGCTTTACAAAGTTTTGGCCGTACAGATGTTAAAATAAATTGTTCAGACGCAGTGAAACGTTGCGAAATTTCCCTCGTAATTACTCGAAAAAGCTGATTAAAAATACCCTCGGAATTTAAATAAAGGTTTTCCAAATGATTAGCAACAAATGTTTCAACATTAACGGATGAAAATAAAGTCTAACCAAAAATCTTGTATTTTGTGATTATTTTTAATTCTATTGATGATACTTCCTGGTCCAATGTACTACGTACGAATAGCAGAGAGCTTCAAATCTGAAGTCAACAAAAAAGAGGAGGATGTTTAAATGTACCATTGTTAGCTTATAACATGCTTCAAAAAACAATCATCGAATCCTGAATTTTTTATTGGTCTCTTTTATTCTTTGTTGAATGTACACATTACCGTTTTGCAACTTTTATTGAATAAACATATATTTCTAGATAAGTACTACTTATGGTCTTTTCAAAATCCAGCATTCTCTATTTTTACATCATTGTTTTATATTTAACAGTTTTTCACAAAAAAAAAAAATACTCGATGAACTATCATGATTTTTAAATAATTCACATATGCATGTTGTGGAATACCTTGTTGTGAGAAGTATTCACACATAGAAGGTAATCAACAGCTTTGCGTATTCTGCCACATCATACACAAATGTATTGGAGAGCCAAATCCAAGGCAAACACTGGCGATCTTGTAGCAAGTTTTATGAGTTTATGTGGTGGATATGGTACACTCACAGATACACATGTGGTATTGTGTCATAACATTATTTTGTTTCCTGTCTCGGTGATGTGACAAGAAATGATGCAGCATGTTTGGTACCATGCTGTGACATCACCGAGATCTTTATCATGTAATTTGTTGCAATCTGTATAATATATCTTACTTGTAAGTACGTACAGGTAAGAACATACAAACATACATGCATGTAATTTTTTAACGTCATAGAGACAAATATAAACCAGCATTTTGGTGGCAACTGTCCGTCAAGGGGTACAAGCCCCTTTACCTCATACAAATACTGTCCTCACACATGTATTCATTAGTATGACTTCAGTTCAATGGATTTATTTTGGATTTAGAATCGAATATAATATGAATAACGACATAATTTTTTATGATTTCTCAGACCAAAGATTATTTGTTAGATTTTTCTTCTTTTTCTTCTTCTTCTTCTTCTTCTTATTATTATTATTATTATTAACATCATCATAATTATTATTATTATTATTATTATTATTATTAATTTTTACTTTATTTTGTGTATGATAAGGGTCGATCCAATGGCGAAAAAATAAAATAAATTGAACCTCATCAAATGGCCGATAGGTGAGAATTGGCCATTGTATACCCACCTACCTCCTCTGAAACATTAAGAGAGGGTTTTCATGAACTGCTGTATCAATGAATTCGGTTTTCTTTATTGATGAAACTGAATTCTCAAAATATTTATTAAATTTAACAGATAAATGGAAATACATGAGCTACTGGATATTTTCACCAGTACTCATAAGTAAACTATGATTACAGCTGACACTATATACAATTATAGACTGTTGTAAACAAGTCGTAAATTAAATTTGCTTGCATATGCCCTTCAAAATTTTGGATTAAAGTGTTATCATCAAAAATTAACTGAAACTCGTTCTCATGATGGCCAAATTTGAAAACTATCCTTTGTAAGCTTGAAACAAATGAAAACAAAACATTGTTCTGCTATGACTGTAGTCCATAATTATAATTGTATAGACTAAAATTTATCAATTGATTATGATTTGTTTCAGGTAAGTGATGAACACTCATTCTTTGGGAGCATCCCGAAATCTCGAGTAAGTAACTTTTATTTTATAGGCTCGATGTAAATAATTCTTCGATGCCTGTCAAGTGAAATTTTTTTTTTGTTACTTTGATATTGGTTACTCGTGTTTCCCCAGTTCAACGTTAGTCAATCTTATTAGCTTTATGGGTAAATGACTGTATTAGCAAGCCGAGAACTGAAAGCTGGATTCATTTTGTACAAAAGTTCGAGTACCGTACTTAATCAAATCGAATAAGCAGTTGAAAAAAAAAGAAAAGAATACGTACGGAGTCAAATTCAAACAAAAAAACTGCGTTCATTACCTAACTGTGTTATTCATTAACTACAAAGAATTAAAGACATAAAGGCAGTCTTCTGCAGGAAATGTTGTAAAAAATGGTCCGTTCGGACTTGGTCCTACAACAAATTTTGTATAAGTTGATCAAAAGTACAACTTTGTACAAAATCTCAGTGCAATCCTAGGATAGTACAAGAAAACATGTACTCAGTCTGAAATTTTAGACTTAGTACAAAATGCGTTGCGGACCATTTTAGCATAATACGAAAATGACTGTCTTAAGTACCATCCTAAAATAGTACAATTTTGCACTTAGTACATAACTTCATAAATACATTATATCTGTGGTCTCAATCTGAGTGATAAAATATTTTTCACTCACTGAGGATAGTATATACTTATAAATGCATAATTCATGTGTCAGTTTTGATATTTGCAAGACATTGTACTAACTGGTGTTCTTAATTCTCATTTTACGTTTGTTTTTTGCATCAAAAAAGACGAAAATCTGGATAGGATAGGTTTGTTTTTAATTTGTTAAGGGTGAAGGGGTGGTTAAGTCAGATATATCTTTATGTCGTATATTTCGGATACAATTCAGTAATTATGACGAAAATTAAAGTGGTCAGTCGACAATGGGAGCACATTTTTCACAACTGTTGCAGTAGCAAAGTCGTGTGGAGAGAAATTATCATCATGTTGTCACAGTTGTTCTTCTCCCTTCAGTTTTTGAGAGTACGTAGACTATAAGACGTAAATAAGGAAAAGGCTGGTAAGAGTATGCACTTCAATTTTTACTCTCTGGCTGCATTAATGTGAAATATGTCAAATATCTAATGAACAGCCTCAAATACAGACCTTGTGTTCTTTAAATACCATGATATTATGTTGTCTGTGTGAGTTTCAGTATGATAAAAACTCTTTTTGTGTGTTTCTTTACTACTTTCTGTTATTATATTGCAAAATGTAGTGATAAATTTTTTTTTTCAAATTGACTTCAGAAAATTAATAATATTTACTGTGTAAGTTATCTAAAAACATACGCAGGGGAAATATTTCGAAAAATTATAGTGCATATTTTCTTAGAAATATTTTTACAGAACAAGTGTTAGTTGGCTAAGAATACGCATATAGTCTAAAGGTAGGATATGAATGCTTCAAGCATGCTGTTTTGTAAAGAAAAGAAGAGGAAATTGAAAATTGGCTTATTTCATAATGATATTTCCATTATATGTCCTGCTCATGAAGATAATTTCTGAGTTAGAGGAAAATTTTGGGAACTGTAGTTCATATTTTGTTGAAATTGGTGGTGTAAAAATTCAAAACCGTGTAATAGGAAAGATAAATTTTTACCAGCTTTAATAATACTTGAATTTTACTACAAAAATTATACTTTCCATACTTGATTTCATATTTTACAATTTTTTTTCTCGAATTTCAGTGGTTTTTGAGTTATTTTAAATCAAATTGCGTACTCTTAAAACCCCAAGTCAGTACGTATTTGACTTCCATTTATAAACGTTTAATTGTGAGATCAAAAATCAAGTTACAGAATTCGAACCAGCAACAGACTGTAACTAATAGACGACGGTATTTCACATGAAAATTTTAGAGTAGTTGGATTTCCAGTGGCTGTATGGTAAACCATACAACACTAAATGCGTACTCTTACCGCAGCCTTTCCCTTACGAACTGATTTTCTCCAACGTGATCCAGAAAATTCTGGCACCTTTCATACCATCCAAATTGTATAAATTATTTCTTCTAGAAGTGAATTTCTCGATTTATTTTCGTTTCTTACATTAGTTTCACTCCCACGCATGGAAACAATATCATCGTCGATTCTTTTGTGCCGTAGGCGTTTTTAGGTTGACAGAGTGCCATTTAGATGCCAAGTATTCAAGCGTATGTATAGATATCTGGTGGTGGCTTTCACAAAGTCTCATATTCCTCCAGTGTGCCCTATTTAAAACGATTCGTCTTTCTCGCATTACGTACTGCCTACTTATACCTCTATTTTGTGTGCACAAAAATCCAAAAATCCGTTTCACGTACAGTCGATTCCCACCGGAGGCTGTGAAAAACGTGAACAAATCAATCATGACTCGTTATAATATGCGAAAAATAAGGAGAACTGCGGTTCCGTTTCATCGCAGAAAAATATTTGTCGAAAGGTGTCTGTAGTCTCGGTTGTGTTGAAGTTACAAAAATAAAAAATAAATAAGTAAACCAAAAACTTCCGACTATATTACATAGCTGTCCAAGTGGTTCTCTGTCAAGCAGTCTGCAGGCTTTTTTATTTTCTAAAAAAACCAAAGAAAATTGGTAATCGTACCCGAGAGAAATGCAAAAATATTTCCAGAAAGTATCGTTTTGTGTTTTTCACCAAAACACCGTGCGATCGAGATTTTCATAGCTGCTTTAGAACTCATCTGGCTTGCAAAACTGTGGACACCTAACGGGGTGAGTGGGAGGAAATTCTTATGGAAAACATTGATTCTGAAACATTATGGTAGGGATTTACAGGGGTCAATTTAATTCGGCTAGATGGAAGCCTGAAAATTCCTTAATGCCAATGCTGCTGTGGGGCAATCTTACCAGTGAGCACCTTCTGTAACACTGTATTAAAAGAATAGATATTTTTTACTTGGCAAGCATAAATTGTGGAACATGAAGTTGTCGACACTTCCCATCAGTTATACCTTTTTGTAGGTATCTGGTCCCGAATGCTTCTGGGCATAAAGGTAGTAATTGATTCCGTTAGTACATTAATTATTGTTTAATCGCTAGTTGGTAACACTGTATTGACATTCTCCAGTTCCTATTCAGTTGCGTCATCTGTTCAGTTTGTTATGTGTGATCAATTATGTTGATACCTCTCTCTTCATTAAAGTAATTTATTAGTACGGTACTTGTGTTTTCACTTTTATTTATTCATCCATTCAATTAATTACATTCGTTTACTCTCATACTTCAACGGACTGGACTTCAAGCCCCCGGAGCCTAACAGATTCAAAAACTTCAAGCTCGTCAACTGGATTTTCACAAAAAATTTTATATCGTCAGGGTGGCCTTTCGTATTTCCTCACTTTATGTAAGATCATAATTACTATAGTAAACTAGGCGTATAGTATGTGGAAAAGTGTGAAAAAAATGCGAAGATACTTGGCATTATATATTTACCTGAACTTACAGAGTTGTAGCGACCTTCGTAAAGGAACCACGCAATGAAGGTGTTAATCTCATAAGAAATTAGCGATTCCCTCAAATTAACATAGTTTTTCTTTGTGGCGATAGGCGATCTCAATTTTCATCCGAATTAGGTACCACTTTTTATAGCCTTTGAAAAAACCGCCATTTCATTTTATTCCAGCCGAGCGTTCGTCACCTCAGCATCAGCATCCAGAACCTCATTTTCAATGTAGGTAAGTAGGTACACGTTGCCGTTTCCTCATATACCCTATATGCAGGTATATTATCTGCTCGATTTTCCTATTTTCTCCACGTTTTCGGTTAACCGATGAATTAATTATCCGATCATTTTATCGCGTTAATTTAAAATACCGATGTAAAAGTTTAAAACGACCTTCGAGAATACGGGCGTACGTTAGTTGGGAGAAGGGAGCCAAAATTAATGGGCCAGTATAACGTATCGTAAATGCCCGGTAGTCCCAAAGTGCCGGAGCAGAGTTGGCTGATGGAAATGGGGATGAAAAGAATGCGGCGAAAAGAAGAAGAAACAGAAGATGACGAAGATGATGGTGGGGGGGGGGGTGGCAAAAGCAGAAAAGCGGGATGCAGAACTAACCGAAAAATGTAACACACTTTACCCACTTTTCTTCGACCGTTTTTTCGCTTAGCCTCCATTTTGCAACCAAACTCTCTTCTTCGGCGGCGCGTTGCTTTTAATTTATTTCGTTGGCAATGTAATCTTTTATAATCGTTATTCCGTGGTTCTTTTTCGTATCCTGGGCCTACAACGAAATAGAATTTCCGTCAGCTGAAGAAGGAAAGAAATGAAGCGAAGAAATGTGGATGAAGAGGAATGGATGGGCGAAAAAAAAAAAAAAAACGCATACCTACAAAGAAGAAAAAAGAGACCATAGAGAGCAACAAAATTGAGTGAAACAAAAAAAATTTATCGGAGTAAAAATATTTTTTATTTTAGAGTACCTACTATATTGCTTACTCGCGTTTCGTTTTCAATTTTATCCATTGGCAAAGAGAGGAGGAACAAATGAATGAATAAATAAAGAATAAATAAATAAGGAGAGAAAAAAAAAACAAACAAATTTGGCGATACGATTTTTCAAAAAACACATAGAAATGAATGCTTTGATGAATCGTATTTAAAACTATATATGTGCGTGTGTGTGTATGTGTTTTGTGTTTGCAGTGCACTCGATTTCATTTCGTTTAGTCGACGTTCGTTTCGTAATTGGCAATGACGTAGGTACTATTGAACAAAAATATTAAAAAAAAATCCAGAAATACTGGAGATGTAAGTGAAAACAATTTGTTACGATTTTTTCACCAAGTGCCTCCGCATGTTTGTTAGTTTAAGATGAAAAAAGAGGAAAATTTTTTACATGAACAAACTGAACTGTGACGTAAATGCTCCACGTTCTCTTCTTCATTTTAGCTTTTATTGTTTCGCTGCCATTAGGCAATCCAATTTGCAACATTAGGCTTAAATCAAAACAACATAAGACTGTTAGAAAAATTTTATTGAAAAATACAGTGGTTGGCGGAGGGAGAAGTAAAGCAGATTTGAAGGGCGTATGACCGAAAATGAGGTAGTATAGATAGGAGATTTAAAATAAAAATTGTGCATTGAAAGTCAAACCAAAGCTAGGCCTACATGACAGACAGCAAACAGTAACATCAAACAGCAGCCTGCTTGAACAGCAAGTAAACTTTCGGCGATTTCAACTGAAATAGTGTGACCACAATTTGGTTGATTAATAAATTTCATAGACTTATAAAATAAACTTAACCAAAATTACTGGGCTTTAATATTTGACTTCAAGTAAATAATTATTATAATAATTTGAAGAATATTGCAGATACAGCAATTAAACCCCATAGCATTGTATGGTTACTGTGGCAACGGGTGATTTAGACAAACGAATGTGTTTACACACTCATCAATTACCTAGCAGATCAGTGGACTTATAGACCACAAACTTACTTTTTGCACTTACGACTATTCACTTTGTCTACTTAACCAATTTTAATACTAAGTTCAGCTCACACACACTCATCAAATATAAAGGACACGTATATGAAAAGTAGGTTGTCCCTAATTTGAGTGGAGGTACTACTTGTCATTATATTCCTCACAAAATACCTGGAAAAAACAGAAGCTTATACCGACATAATGAATAGTAAACAGTAACATCAAAAAGTAGCCTACTTGGACAGCAAATAAATTTTTGTTGATTTCAACTGAAATAGAATTGTCATAAAAACATGTAAAGTAGGTAGTTGTAATCTGAATAGAGATACTACTTGTCTTCGTATTCCACACCAAATACTTCGTAAAAACTTTTATTTTTAAATTTAGATTCTCATAATGACTCTCTCTCGGATGTCCTTGCATTATAAGAAAACACCCAAGATGATCACAGTAAATTTTCTTAAAGCTCTTGTAGTGCGAAAATATTACGTTCATTCATATTCAACCTACATGGAGATCTTCTACCTTGCCTAAGATACACCTAAATGTCATGTAACACACACAAACACAAACAAGATTTATGATAAATATAAGACTTACGAGTTACGTAAATATGATGATCATAATTCTCATTTAGCCCCTACCATAGACCGAGCACTAAGATGTTTACACATCAAAAAGAATGAAGAAACCTACCGGTTTACTCACTGCACGTAATGAATTCAATAATTAAGAGTCTGCCTAGCGTAACGGTCAAGTGCTCGGCTAGCAATTGATAGATTGCTGGTTGGATACCACCTCCACTGCCACATTTCCGACCCAAAATGGTGGTGTGTTCGATTTGGCTCAGTCTGTGCTTCAGAATGTGATTGAAAAATTCGTGGTTAGTAGACTATTAATGGGCCACTAGATCCCAACCATCCTTCTCTTGTACTTCGACATCAAAATTTATCTTCCAGTTACTGGGTAAAATAGTCACGTAGCCAAGTCCCATTAAAAAATAAATAAATAAATAAATAAATAGGATATCGATGCCTATATACGTATATACAAACTAATGAAAATAAACTACTTCTACTCGTAGACATTTCGAAATTTTTGAAGACACATGAAACTAATTTATTTGTAGCTCCTATCTAATTTTAAAAATAAAAATAAAATAAAATAGAAAAACGGCGAAATTCCGAAAAATTTCCTCAAATCTCATATAATCGCCAGAGTTGGGTTATCTGAAAACATCGTATCGAACACAACTGACCACCGATAATTCGAATAAACAGTTGTTTGCTTTCTTCGTCGAGGTTAAAATCGACAAAATATAAGTGTCGACCTCGTAAGTGGACCAACGTATTGTCATAAAAATGATAAAGTATGATTATCCACGGAGTAAAAAGGAAAGAATTTCGAAATTCCAGCGTATCGTTAACGTCGTTTTCGTGCAGTCGAGTAACATAGACTAGGACCTCGTCCTAAATTTACAGATTCACCAAGTTGGTCACGTTTCACCGATTTCCATGAAATCGATTACGAATTTTTGGTACTGTCCAATGAGAAAGTCGCTCTCTATACATACAGGGCTGAGGACCGGGGGTGGTTCGCTCTTTGAAGAGAAAATCAATTTTAAGAAGTAATATTTCAATTGAATTCCAAATAAAAAGTCTTTACGCTATGGTTGCATACAGGGTGTGAACTGAATTTCCATGACACGTGATCAAAGGAGGGAGGGAAGTAGTACGAGTCATTTCATTGAGGAAATATTTAAGAGCTTGTAAATAAATGGTTCGATTAAAATAAAAATAAGAAGAGTTCGTTTTCGTATCACATTCAAAATTTTCGCGAACGAAGTTTTAAAGAATTTTCGTACGTCAATAGTTATTATGCCCTCAATGAATAATATAATTCAACGAAAATTCCCCAAAATCAAAATGCACCGAATCAAAAATCACAAATTGAGAATAACCGAAGTTATTTCTCTACTTACGCCCTTAGTTAGTACAGTGGGTGGTGACAGTTCAGGTAAGGTAAGTATGAAAAAGGAATTTTTCCATATGTTTATAGTAAACCTATTACAGGGCGAGGGTGAGGGGAGTTTATTTCAGGTTGAGATCACTATTATCTTTCCTCATGATGGAGAGATGTAGATTGTGTTGTTTTTTTATTTTTTTTTATTTTTTTCCTAAAGAATACCAACTTTTATATTTTAATCGATAATTTTTATTTAACCGAAAAATTAATTTCTCAATACCTTAATCGTTTGGGGAGGGGTGAAGTGAGGTGGGTTGTTTTTTCAATATTAAGAATAAATTTTTTCATATTTTTAAAGTGTAGTGAGTTATAGGGTGAAGGGTTTAGTTTTAAGGGGTTATTAGAGGTAACGCCTTGTAACGGCCAAAAGAGATGGTAATGTACCTAATTAGAACCACTTTCAGTGTTACACCATACACGAGATATTGAACACTGGACAAGCATTAATACCTCTATAATTATTTAAATATTCAATTTATCATCCACAACTATCGTGGACCTTAATGTATTTGAGAGACTCAATAATATTTAAAACACAAGATTGAATTAACACTTTTAATAAAATAATAATTTGTACGACAACAGTACATAGATTAATACGTTAATTAATATACATATGGGATTACAACTCTTTAGACAAAACTGTCTATAAACTAGTAAATCTATAAGAGAGGCTCTAGGAACTGAATGTAAAGATTCTTTCAAATTGAGGGTTTATATACTCGTTTGGGGTATGTAAGTGTACGTGTCAGATAGGCTAGGTGAGGTAGGGTGTTGTTATTATAGGGTTGTGCTGACTCGCAATATACTCGAGGGACAGGCACAATTAGGTCATGAATATACAGACATTATATCTATATTCATAAAATCAAATACGGGTGAATTAGTAGTTGTTTATAAAGAGTTATAGGATGTTTTCTTGTTAATAAATACCTACATTTTTGGTATTTGAAAATGTGTAGACGAATATGTTCGTCATATCTAAAAATATAGACGAAAATATATGTTACACGCCTGTTGTTTTGTTATAAGTTTTTATTGTACTCACTATTGCGATTTTAAAATATACCAATACTGCAGCCAACCTTCTGTAGCAAAATTATTTATTTCGCATGAAGCTGAACCAAAAAAAAAATAAATAAAAGCTTTTTTTTTTTAAACTCGTTTTTAACATGAACTTATTTTAGGTTTTAATCAAGATTGGACCTACTTAAATTAATTTCATTTTTTGGTCAATTATTTTCTAAAGAGAAAGGCATTTCTCTCCATACTTATTGGATAAGGTAAGTGTGGTTTGCCACCTTGAATATAGAGTTACCCTACCAAAATGAAAATGCAAACCTAAAATATATCTCAATCAAAACAGAAGAATAATCATTTCTTGGCTGAAGTCATGGGAAAAACACTCATGTGAAGAAAAAAACTAGTCCTAATTAAAACTTATTGTCAGTCCAGACCACATTTCCAAAGAAACTCAACTAATTTTAATTAAAAAACGTATTGTATATTGATATGCAAAAAACACAGTTGGAACACATTATAAAAAGCAGAACATATAAACTTGAGTTGCTACAATGGCATAAAATGATGTACAAAGTCGAACAGAACAAACCATAATCAGAGTGACAATCAAAGTGGTTGATCCATTTTGATAGAAAGTAGAAGAAATAAAAACCTGTTTTGGAGGAGCAGTAAAGTGCACTCTGGCTTGCCAAGTATAGTTACATAGAGTAGAGCTCGGTGCAGAAAACATGTCCAAAAAGGAAGGGTAAAAAGGGAAAACCGAGCAGCATGGTTCGGAATTTTCAATAAAAATGTAGTTTTAATCAAATTCCACCGAAAACGTACAAAATTTTAATTTCTATTTGAGAGGAGTTGAGTGATGAGGGTCTAAAAGGAAAACCTACGTGCGCCCAAATGCATAGAGAGATGAGGCGGGGTTTTTTTTAATACAAAAAGTGAATTTCTCTTACTTCTATAGCAGTACCATAAATATTTCATACACTTTAATTCAGTTTCTTTTTATTATTTTACATGAATTGAAAGCAAAAAAAAGTGAGAAAAAAGAACAAAAAATATCTCAGGAGATGTTGGCAATTTTGAACCCACGATCTCATGCTTTATGAGGCTTTCGTCTAACAGCACAGTATCTTACTCATTGTAATCCCAGTTTTTGCATATCTATTTATTCGAAGTTAATCCAACATTTACAGAATGTAAATTTGGAAAAAAAAAACTTCCTTCTTTCACCTCAAGATTTCCCAGCTATAATTGAAGATGGAAAGCTGAAATTGATACTTTTGGAAAGAAGAGAAAATTTTTTCAGATTCACAACAGAACAATTAACTTTTTTATCGTCATTAGTTTTCCAAAGGTAAAAAATAAAAAAATCATATAATGGAAAAAGTGGTGTTTTTTGTTTCCGTCATTAACTCGCGAGTACTTTGTTTTCGCTAAAAAATGATAGTGAAAATGAATTTTTGTGTTTAAAAAAGGAGGAGTTTGCACTGTAAATTTAGTTTATGAAATAATTAATTTAAAAAGTGGCAAATTTTCCATTAATTTATAATTTTTCATGATTTTAATGACGATAGAAAAATTATTGTTGGTTAAGAATTCGTGAAAATTTTATCATTTTTCCAACAATACCAATCATAGCCCTGTAGCCTCATCAGAGGGTGAAGAGAGGTGGGGCAGTTTCTCTTCACGTGTAATAAAAATATGAAAAATATAAAACTATCTGGGTTGCAGCTCAAATTTCCGTCATTGGGTCAATAATAATTTTAAAAGCAATAAATTCTCTTTTAGCAAATGAAGGAAGAAAGTGCCACGAAGAAAGTATAAAGAAAATTTGAAAAGAAAAGCTTAACTTACGGTTTCGAGCGCTGCACGAACGATAATTTTCGTTTTATCAAAAGGCGACGAAAGAGATGGGCGACCAGATTTTTTTAATTTTACACTTGAACGCCCGAATACAGATTAAAATCCTCACAGAGCTTTTTCAAAAAGCAATTTTCCTATCAAATCGTTTCGCAACGAGTCCTGCTGGATACGTAAACCTACAATGATTTAAGTGTAGGTACCTAACTATAGGTTCTTACATACTATTATAGCCTTTATATACCACTTTTCGATTTCTACACTTAAAGGAAATACTATATCTGAATTGTGACGACCAAAATCTTCTGAAAGTTTCAACTGCAACGTAAATAATAGAAAATTTTCTGAAAACTGTTGTGCACGACGAAGTTTGACGTATTTTCTGATTTGAACCAAAAAAATGATACGTATTTTTTTATTTGTCACCTATTTTTCGGTGATTGATAGAAATATTTTATTTTATTTTATTTTATTTTTATTTTTTCACCTTTTTTGTCATCTCTATAGTAATCTTTTATTGGACTGTGAAAAATGTATTCAAGACGAAATACGAGCGTCGAATTTTTAAGCTATACTACGATGACAAGAAAAGTTGAAAGAAGAAACTATACTTTCAAGTTTTTTTATCGTGTTTTTTTCTTCTTTATTTTCCTTTTTTTTTTTTTTGCTTCTATTCTTTGAAAATTTCTTATGTGTCACCTTTGATAAATTAAGGCTACAAAAGACAAAATGTCATTTTTTGAGTTATTGTAATATGTCTTCGTTCTTTCGGTGAGGATATTATTTTTTTTTTATTATGCTCTTTTAGTTTTTTCGAAAATGAAGCTTTCAAAATTGGGTGGGTAGGAGTGGTACGTAAGATACGAGAATTGGGCAAAAGTGTCATGAATTGTTGATGAGGTTCAGCGTCAATGGGAAGTAAGTACTGTAATCCTAATTTGAATAAACAAAAACCGCGATAAACGAGGCGTTAAACGTAATCGGGTACTCGCCTTCCAAGTTTGGGGAAGAAAATGGATCATCAATACAAATTACAAGTCTGATAATTAGGGGAAAGGGTTGTAAGGTAAGACATGTTGTAATCTGAAACAGTTCTATATCTCGGGAACCATTAGCGCTCTAGTAATGAGATTTGGACACAGAACGTACTAATAAGCGTCCAATTTATCTATCCGCTTTATAAATATTAGCTCGATTTTTTTTTTTTTTTTTTTTTTTAATCACGAACAATCGAGAAGAGTTATTTTTGCAACAGCTGTTCGGTAAAGTAGATGATTATGAGCACATCTTGACAGTATATAAAGCGGACGATTTTAAAACAATGCATATTGTAAGTTCTTTATGCATCGATTTTTCCCTTATGCACAGCGTTGTGCGCATGCGTCAACTTATACGGTCTTTACTCTTTATATACATATTTTATTCTTCGTTCGCGTGTGTGATTTTTGCATCACTTACCTTTGACTCATCCTGGAAATCACACGAGTAAAATTCACCTACTAAATACACGGGTGTCATTTACTATTTTCTTCGTAAAACTCCCTCCCCATGAACAAAATTAAAAAAAAATTTAATAACAATGAACGAAAAAAAAAATGTGTACAAATGTATAAAGTAACGCATGTGCACAAGATGGTGCATAAAGTAAAAAACCATGCATAAAAAATAATTTATATTATACTTTATTTCAATATTTTCCACTACATATACCTAAGGTGCATAATATAATTGTTTACTTTATCGACATGTGTTGCAAAAAACAGTTTTTTAAGATAGGTACAAAGTTTTTCAAATTTTTTACTGTTTTACTGACTTGAGTAAGTAAAATTATACCTGTATGAAGAGAAAGTTTTTTTAATGAGGAATCATATGGCCATGAGTAGTTTTATGGATTATTCATTTTTAATTGTGTTCCAATAAGTTTAACATTGAACATGCCTATATGTTGTATAATGAAAACGTTTGAGAAAAAGAGACCTAGATTGAATTTTTAGTTTTTAGATCTCTTTTATATTTGATATTAAGAAATATGTAATTGCTTATTAAATAGAACCTTGCATGAGAAAATGTTTTTAGGAAAAGGTGTGAGTGATATGACAAGTAATGAAGCCTAATTAATGTGATAAGAATCTAACAAAGAGGTTCTAAAATAATTGGAATGGCCATGACGAATTCATTTTAATGATTTTTTGCAGGTACATGCATAAAACATTTCAGTGAAATATTTAAACTAAATTTATAGTTTTTCATTAGGTGTGGATAAAATGACATGAAAAATTAGATTTTTCTTTTTTCGTCAAACTTTGAAAAATTATTTTAAATCAGTAAAAATAGAATCATTTTGTGCGTTTTTCCATATTTTATCAAATGATGTTAAACGGAGAAATATTGGACATAAAATGAAAAAGTTATAAAAAAATGAATATTTGTGTATCAGATTACAACACTTGCCCTTGCAGCTTTAGGACTTGGTTTTGTTTTCAACTCATTCCTCGTGAAGTCATCAATTTCATTCTAATAAATTCATTTTCTCAATTTGGATATAAGTGTGATTATTGTTTTAATATAATGCAATTTGTTTTTTTGTGTGTATGTGTTGACTGTGGGGAGAGAAAGGGAGATAGAATGTCAATAATTTCCCCCTTTTTTTTTCTTAAGATTTTAATAACTAAATTTTTTTTTCTCCATAATTTCAAAGTAAATCAAATTTTAGTGTCGTACTTTACACACACTTTGTTGCGAGAGTAATTCAATACTTTTAAATTACCTAAACAAATAAGATAAGTTACGAACATTTATCTTTTATTGAAATTTCACTTTAGTTATTACAAACACTTTAAATTATACTTATTTCTATTTCTTAATATAGTGATACCTAATGTCCATAGCAACTAGTATGGACCCTAATGTCTCTACTCGACTTCAGGTTTAGGAATGACCATGTCTTCGAAATGAAGATATGACATTACCTTCATTTTCTTTGTTTCAATCAAAAGATGGCCGACCAAAAAGGTGGCGTGATACGGAACATCCGCCAAATATGATGACACTTCATTGTCAGCATATCTGGTGGTGTCCGTTTGTGAGAAGCTAGGTAAAATATAGACAGCTATTATTCCAAGAATTGGGAATAATAGTTGTCTATAATTTGTTCGACACGTTTTTGTAGACGAACTGAATTGTCTGCAAAAACGGGATGGAACACACTTGTATCAGAAATTTAAAAATTTCTGATATTTCCTAAAAATCCCACTATTCAATAAAAAAAGCTATGAATGATTTTCATGCATTTCTGAAGGTAAAAATTAAAATCAAATCGTAAATAAATTACGTTAATAATCAATAGATACCTCTATACCTACCTGCTTAAGTATCTTCCCACCTTAACATTGAGCATAATCAAATCATCAAAAAAAAAAATTCGTCTCAAAAAAATGAGTTATTTTAGCCAATTAGTTTTCAAATTACAGCTTTTTGATATTTACATTATTTATAGCACCAAATTCATTAAACATAATAATTATATTATGTACGTATTTATATTTGTGGCGACCATGTTCCTCCTCTCCCCTTAGAGCTTGGCCCCAGTTGACAGACAGTGGATTCGGTCCATCACAAAAATCCACTTCTTTATTTGTCTAGGAACTCTAAAAAACACACAATTCATAGTATATAGGCTAAACAGATGAACTACAAAATTTGTTCTCTGTTCAGCCAAAATATACAACAAAAATGGCAAACGGCAATACGTCTACCTATACATATGTATGATGATCAACATTAGCCTAAATGTGATTACTGTGAATCACGATACTCGCAGGCCAATTATATACGCTGGCAACGCCTATCATTAGTCACCAGTGAATCGAGTCTTAAAAAGATTAGCTGCCTAACCAAAATGGTTGAGAAGAACACGCGATTAAATATTTAATGCCAGTGGGTTACGAGGTTCAACCCACAATATTAATCACTGAAGAATGCTTGTTGAAGACTCTCTGGAGGGGAAGCAAGATGTCGGCCAAAAAAAATGCATGGAACCTCTTATATAGGAAATTTTATGTCGAACAAGTTTTTAATAATTCATTTTTTGGATAAAACCTTTTCCTAGGGAGTTATGAGCAAAGAATCATCTTTTGGTGACAAAAATTAATAATAGGAGGTGAAGCACACAGGGGAATCATGGAGATCTGTAGTATGTTTGTTGACATATTAAAATACTCGAGTTGTGTGGACCAAATTTCAACTTTCCCTGATTTTTTTCAAAACAGTATGTTAATTTGCCAGTATTAAACAATATTAATTATTGTTTTTACTTTCATGTAGATGAGAAGAGAGATAGAGGATCAGACAAAGCACTTTCTAGTAGGACGATAGGTATCGAGTGAAAGGAAAAATGAGAGATAGGCTGAATGAAGCAGAAAGGGTGGAAATAAGGAGACAGAGGAGAAGAGAGTGTGAAAAGGAGGCATAGTATGTAATTTAGTAGGCATGCTGTATGAAGGAGCTGGTTTCATTTAGCAAGTGGACCAAGCCAAGTTAGCACCAGCACCACTTGCAGCCAGCATCTAGTAATAAATCTTAATGAAACTGATGCTCGGCTAGCTAGATTTGTAACCATTGGGAAGGTACGTATACGATGCATGGTAGATTTTGAAGTTACTTCCCAACAAATTATAGCGTTCAGTTACGATGACCATGCACAAAAAGTAAAATAAAGGACCTGTGTTTCGATCATCCGAAGTATTGGGGGGTCGAATTGCGCCCCCATCCCTTCCGCGTGTTCGTTAACATAAAAATGATACTAGCCTGTCGAGTGACTTGCCGTCAAAAGAGAAACACCGACCATGACGTCCTTTTCAGACAAAAAACGAAACGCCAGTATCAAACGAATAAATTTATCATCCGAAGTTTAAATACATATTATATTCGTGCCCCAGCAGACATCGTATTGATCCCTAAAACCTTCGCTAATCAACAAATCTCATCGGGCCAAGTGAACTTTACGAAGGATTTAAATTTCGGTTAACGATAATGGACACCCGTAAAAACCATTTAAAAGTAATTTCAAATTTTCGCATCGTTAAAGCAACTCGTTACCGCTCAGAATATATTTCGAACGATGTACGATAAAAGTTCATTGTCTATCGTTTCAAACAAATTCTAAAATTTTTTCACTTTCCCGTTATTGATTCGAGTTTGACACTTTTTTTTTTTTTGGGGGGGGGTGTAGCGTTTTTTTTACTTTTTTACGTCGTTAACTTTTATCCAAACGTCAAATACATTTTGTGTCAAAAACAAAAAAACAAAACAAAAAAACAAAAAAAAACAAAAAACAACAAAAAAACAACAGAAAAACAAAAAAAAACAAAAAATTTTCGACACGTTTTTGTTTTTTTTTTTAGATTTTTGTTTCTGACGAAAAGTTTACTGTTTCTCGAAAAACGTGTTATGAAAACCAACCAATTTACACCACACGTAGAAAATTTGTTCGGCATTATCTGAACGTTAAGTTTTAAATCGTGTCGAAAAATAACGTAAAATATGTAGTATGGGATATACCTACATTGAATAATATGTTGAAAGTTAAACTTTTTGGCCAAAATGTTAGAACGGAAAATGGTGTGGAAAAAACAAATTTCCCCCATAATCTCGCCCGAATGAACGACTAAATCTGTTTTTTCGCGTGTAATTTTTGGAATATTTTCCCCCCTTTCTTTTTTTCTGTTTGTTTTAAAATCATATTTTTTCTCCGGTTGACAAAGGAATTTTTTTTTTTTTTTTTTTTGTTTGTTTTTTAATCAAATATAATATTTGCAAGTTTATGTACGAAAGTTTTGGACGATGTTTATTTCGATTCATTCGTTTCGTCATCGCGATAATATTTGTTTGCAAAATTTGAGATTACGATTTCGTACCCAAAAATTGAGGCGAAATTTCGATTTTTTTAACTTCTAAATCAGAGGACCTATGCCTGCCGTACAGCATTCATTCTAACAAATATAGAAAATTTCTTTCGTTATGACATTTGCTGTGGGCCTGATTACGACACCATCACAAATTGCTACGTCACTTTACGTTCAGATTATTCGAACTGATGTTGAAGCATTAGTCTGTGGCTTTTTTTTATCTTTCCATCGAGACTCAGCTTAGTAGTTATTGCAGAACTATTTAAGATAATGGTAAGAACACGAATATACTGTTGGCCCAAATTAATTTCTAAACTTTATTCTTACTTGCACCATAATTATAGGTATACTGTGGTTGAATAATTACTGCACCACGTTCTGTGAACAAGCAGAAAAAGGGTAAAAATATTAAATTACACAGCGAAATACTGAATGAAAACAAAATCATTGATAATTATTTCCTTATAACTTCAGCCTTCATAATATGTTATTTTGTACCTCAGCTGAACTGAATACATTAGAAAGTACCACTCTGTATGTATATTCTACCGTAACTTTGCTCCAATTATAAACTGAATCACTGTAAATTAAGGATTGTTCCATAAGGCCTATTATCTGGAGTATCTTAAGCTGATATAATTCACCATAGATTCTATTGAACATCGAAGGGCAGTATGTTCATCGAATAGATTGATCGATATATTATGGTCGACGAAATAGTATTATAGTAGTTTAAAAAAAAAAAAAAAAAAAACTCCAGTGCCACACCAATAAACGGTTTATTATTACGTAAAAGAGTATAACAGAGGATATGTTGACAATAAAAACACCAGATCGAGAAGTAATCAGAGGTGAAATATATCGAGAGAATAACCATTAGGAATAGTTATGTCCATGTTGCCAACAACTGCTCAAACAATCAGCGTAACTCCCAACAGATTTCTTATTAGGTAAAAGTGGCCATGAACTTCTGATAATTCTCACTTCTCACACATTTTTCACGGAGATTATAACAATTTTTATTTATTCTTTCATTCAACACCACAGTATAGCTATATTTGGGACTTATTCTCTCTTCTACTTCATGTTTTTAAATTAAAACGAGTTTCTTGATGATCTGCGAAGTAATTTACTCAATTTTCAACGAACACTTATGATGTTTGAAGGATCAAACGTCAACATATGTACATATGATTCAAAATTAAAATAATATAGCATACCAGAGTAAGAAAACAAGCAAGCCAGCTAATAATCAGCATCCATTAAGTGAGTGGGGTATTGTAAATAAAAATTGGGGGTCGAACTTATAAAAATGACACAACTTTGCCTGATAGAATCATTTCTATTAGTCCTTAATAAGTCAACAAAAATTAGACAAATATTTTTTTTGAAATACAAATTTTTTCAACTTTCGTAGTTACTTACTTTTAAATATTTAATACGTATCACAATTTATGTGATACCTCAAATTTGATGATCTTTTCAATACACTTTTTATGCTTTTACGAAGTTTTTATGGGTACAGTTGGCCATTCTAATAATAAAAAACGTGTCATAATTTCAGCACCCTCGAATGCGTAATAAAATAAATAAAAATTCTCAACATCAACGGATGTTTGAATAACAAATGAACTAAAATTTTCCCGCATCTTCGGATTCTAAATAAACTTAAAATTAAAAATTCCCAGTGACCAAGTCGCATAATAATTATAATAAATTTAAAAAATAAATTTCCCCAAAATAATAATTTTTGCCATGAGCGCTGTAATAATTAGGCTAAGTGCCGTTGAAATTGATTAGTTTAGTTTATATCGACGCTTTCACAAGTGCTGTCCACGGTATTTTATCGGATGTGTTACAACCGTCCAAATCTCAGGCTTATCACAGTGCCATGCCATTTTAACAAACATAAAATGAAAACTTGGAAAAAATAATGAGCTTCTCTTTCACCGCACGGAATTTTATCCATTGTGTGAAAACAAAGCTTCATACAGCAAAATTCCAGATGGTTTTTTGTCATCTGGCAAAAATCCTTGCGTGTGAAATAAGCCTAACAACTTAACCTCAACTCTTGAGGTATCTTGGTAAAATACGCCCTGTTTACTGCCAACTATCAACGTCAGTTGATTATTTATAGGTAACTGGGTTTTACTATTATGATAACTGTTTCTCTCTTTCGAATATTGACGTATATTCGAAAGTAGGGAAACTTTTATCTTGATACGGCCTTATCTATTACAATTACGGCTAGTCCGTTCTCGTAATTTATTTGGCCGATCACTCTCTGATCAACTTCGGTACTGGCATGGTAAAATTTTCACATTTTCATGTTCAACTAATGTCAACTGTATGAAATACGCCTCATTCTCATTCATCCCCGTTTATGAGAATGATCTCTTGTAATCTGTCACATTCAATGATTTGTACCTTTGTTGATGTTAATAAAGGTCCAGGTATGTACTTTATATCTTGTTTTATTGTTATAATGTGCTAAACCTTTCTACACATGGGTGAAGTGGCGGGGCTAGTTGTGTTCACATTTTTGTAACATGTTCCTTCTTTGGTGGGTTTTCTGTGTTTCGTGTCAGCTGTTTTCTATACTTTTTGGCCTGTTATTTCAAAATTTCCACGTTCAAAGGGTTACTGTGAAACGTACCCTGGACTGGCTATCTAGGCGCACAAGATTTTGGATTTATATCTGGTGTTGGTTTCTCAATTTGTGTTTCCTGGGACTTGTCAAATGAGTTTTGAAGATGTGTTAGGATACTACTGTAATCTGTAGGTGATTTTTTGTAAAAAATGTGTAGTCAACCAGGTTTATTTTATGTGGCGTGTTGCCACCCCAGTTGGCATACCACACTCTTCATGGTAAAAACAATTTTTATCCCTCCATTTTTAATTTCTCTCATCTCTTTAAACCATCCCATTTACCCTACCCCCGGATATTTCTCACTGATATAGTAAATAATAATAATTCATGTATGGTATTTTGGTACCATCTCTTTTTAATAATAACTGATTTTTATTCTCATCACCTTTAATTTTTTCACCAAGCAGCCAATTTCTATACTTTGATATAACTTTTTTCTCTGCTGCTTGGTTAACCAGCATTTATACTTATAACAGGCAACATCATTCTCCCATTCTAGTCACCTTTATTTTTATTCAGGTCTGTACAGTATTTTTCTAATCAAACAATGTCTTTTGTCATGGTTTAATTTACTCGACGCACTGAGTTAAATTCTCTGTTATTTACTCGTAGTGTTTGTTGGTCCCTAATTTCTGCATGGCAGTTTCTCAAACGCACATGGATTTTTGGTATTTTTAATAATAGAGGTTCATGGATAAAATTGTGGTAGAACATACTCTGGTAAGGCTGTGCAGGGCTGGGTTAGATTCGTCACAATCAGACATAATTGATGGTGACCCTTGAAGTGTGGGTTTGATGTGTGCTATTGGATTGATTTTTTGGCGTATTTTTCCCCAGGACGTCCCCCTGTGGTTGTATACCACAGTTTTAAATATTTGTTAAGTGTTTCTCATTGATGTTTTCGTCGAGGCAGTGTAAAAAAAAAAAAAAACTCAAATTTTCGCCAGACTTACTTATTGACAATGAAAGGAGAAAAATGTACAATTTATGGAAAATGTATACTACGGAAAGGTATTTTCAAACCTCTCATTACGTCATGAAGCTAAAAATAAATTCAATAGTATAATAATTTTGTAAAGTGATGTGAAAATTCTCCAAAAATCGGTCACCTTTGATCCATTCAAGTTCGTAATACTTATCAGTATTTCTTTTCCATCCATTCAATACGTCCTACTCAAGAAAAACTTTCAACTTCCGTTTTAATTTTTCCACTTAAGGTGGAGTGTATATATATACCTATATTTTTTTAATCCTTAGATGTTGTACCTATTCCATTTTTACACAGGAAATGGGGAAAAAAAAGCTCGAAATTCGAGGATCTGTTGAGGTGGTTTTTTTCCTCATTTTCGTTTCAATTCTGTTGTTTTTTTCTCTCAATTTTTACAATTGCTCGTGATGCTCGAATTACGCTATCATCAAAGCGTTAGTAGCGTCGTCTAAGTGCACCGAAATAAGTGAAAAACTTATCGCGCTGAAACGTCGTTGAGTCGCACTTTGCCAGTTCAAAAAATTAGTAACGACTTTGGTTCGTTGGGTTATATACCTTGTTATTCTCCAAAAGAGCCTCAGTATAGTGGGCTCAGCTGGTTAATCACTTTTCTTGGACGGTTAAATTGATGGTGTTAGAATTTCAACAATGGTACAACTATCGACCTATTGTTAGTTGTGAGAATAATATTGAGAATGGGTTGTGAAAATAGTTTGAGAATGAAAAGCTGAAGTTACACAATTGAAAAATGAAAGTTTCAAGTGAAAAACTTGGTTCGAACTAAGTAGCTACATTAGTAAAGGTCCATTTGTCTGCAATTATATTCCCAAACGTATTTACTCGTACTTGGCCTGCTACAGAAATAGCATTAGCTTTCAATTATGAAACCTGAACCTTTGCAGAAATGAATAATAATGACAGCTATCGCCTACATAATGATTGTGCACTGAGATCGATGCAACTTGAAATCCCAAAAAACGATCGTAGGCTCCGCTAAATACTGAAAAAGAAAAAGTCCAAAAGGCTCAAAAAAGTGACGTTTTACACGAAAATACAGGCTCATGTATTTTTTTTAATAGGTAATCCTTAGAGCTTATGAATAATGAGTCAAAATACGAAAATTCGAAATTTCTTTGTTAACCTCCAGTGACATCGTTACCAATCTTCATCATTTGAGAAGGTTTTCGTTAATGTTTTGCAAATTTACCAACAATGTATTGACGATTAATATTGTATTTGTTCAATAAAGGCGGTTTCTTTCGGTTCTTTGATGGGGTTGACTTCGAATGAACTGCGTACCAACATCACCACTGGACTTGTCAGCTAACGTACCCACGTGTAAGGACGCGGTATTCTGTTTGTAGTGTGAAAAAATACTTTAATTGGATGAGAAAATTTTCGTAAAACTTTTTATGCTTGCTTCGAGGATCTTTTGCTCATAGCAGAACCTTCATTCCTAAAATGAAATCAACTGAGAAACTGTACGAAAACGATAGAGTAGGTACCTACTTATCGAAAAGTTTGCCGAATTTACATTACATGATTACAAACAATTATTTTAATTTCCAATATATTTAACATAGGTGTCAATGCTTACCTTTCTGAACCACTTAAAATTAATAATCAGTATGCTCTCAGGAATCTAAAATTCTCTACGATGAGTTTCTTTCTTAGAAACTGACAGGTTTCGACACCACCAAATTTATTGATCCAACTTTTTTCAGGAGCCTCGAATATGGATGCTGGGTTCTTATCTGTCACAGTTTAAATTCCAGGAACAAAAATTATTTTGGAATATTTGTGTTTTGTAATTTTGGTCCGAAAAATTTCCAAAAATGCTTCACAACTGCCCACAATTTCTTTTCAAAGAGAGACACCAATAAAAAACCATACGTTGAAAAAAGATGAACATATTCAGAGAGAAGTTTCTCGAACAAATTTTTATTTTTTCTCTCTTTCCACAAATGTTATTCTCTCTTTTTAGAAAAGATAAGACAAGAAATTTTATAATGATTGAAGTTAGATGAAAAATATTTGGGGAATCTATTTTGGTCAGTCGATATTAGTCAGAATCATCGAGAAAACCGATTTCTTTATTAAACTTGACCTATTTTTTACCTAAAAAGGCCACAAATCCATGGGATATTCTATAGAAATCTTTTCTATTTTTGACTTTACAGTTTCGATACACATTATCCGCGAATTCCAGAACCTTTTAAAGTATTATTTTACAAATGACGAATTATTTTGGAATTACTCTGAAAAAAAATTTGAAAATTTTGGTTTTTATAGGGGAAGTAGAAAGTTTTAAAATTTTTGGGTTGAAAGGATTTAGTTTCAACATGCATGACAAATCCACCAAATCACTATCTTGATTCACTCACCTCAATTTTCTCATCATAAACTCCCTTATTTATTAAAATCAAATTAGCATTTGTAGATTCTGGAATGAGACAACACAATCATGTTATGCCTAGGAGATTGATTAATTGTAAGTGCCATTATCGTCCTACTCCCTTCACCCATCATTGGTTCTTCCATGCAGATGAGTTTTCTCATTCTATTGGCATCATAAATATTCTTCCCTCTAGATCTTCATGAAACGATACAATTTCCTTTATTTTATTACTGTCCTCTCCAAAGACATTAACCTCCCTGTAGGTACCTTAGGGCATAATGTAAAATTAAAAAAAAAAAAAATTAATCTACGTCACCTGACATAATGAAGTAACTAAAGGCATGGGATAAATTGAGGAGTTTGATTTCAGAAAGCAAGAAGTAAATTTTTCGCTTTCTTGAGAAATTAAGAAAGAATGCTTCAACCTATAGATGAAGCAGAGATAAGTATCATTGGAATGGTCAACTTATAGGTACTTATAACAACTCCTAACCCATTTGCTCCTGAGTGTCATAGTGTGGGGTTGAAGGGATTTAAAAACTCATTCAATTGAGATTTGCACCAAAACCACATTACGTTGCTTTCATGTGAAATGGGTCTTATGAGAATGCAAGAAGTCACAAAAAAGTTATTTTTATTAAATTAATACAAAACAAATGTCATCTGAATCACAGCAGTTATATTATGTTATTATATTATTCTCCTTTAGCTTCAAATTCTTTTCGACCATTATTAGCAGTAACCTGAAGTGTGCTTAAGGCTGCTAAATCAGGATAAATTTGAATTTTCGCACATTGACCATTTAGTTCGAAGGTTATACTATTCTTATAATATGCAAAATTTTGTATAGAATACGTCGTAATTGTCAAAGGTTTCAAAAAATAAGTTTTACCACAATAAACGAAACAAAAAAGCCAACCAAAAAAAAAACAATATGCGGAAAATAAATGAATAATTGCGTTTTGATTTAAGATTTGATGGACTTTTTGCGTTTTGTACAAAAAAGGACCCTCAAAACGTACGCGTAATTGAGAAGAAGAGCTGAAAGATTTTAGCTTTTATGTATTTTCCCAGGAATTAATGTAAATTCTAGGCATTATAGATATTGACTGATTATTGATTTTTATTGGATTAATTTCAGAGAAAAACTTTAATTAGATAAATGATAGAGGACAAAAAAAAATTCACGTTTCTGACTGAAATTAGTCAGAAAAATATACGAAATCTTTCTGTCGGCATTTTCCCCTCCAACCTGCAAATTTTTGATTTTGACTGCAACATAGACTACCAGTATTATATATCCTAGGTATCGACATAGAAAAAAATTTAATCAACGCGAAAAAATAGTGTTACTAGTTTTCGTTCATCGCGGAATGGAAAGTTTTCATCATTTCCACTGATAACCCTTTTGTGAGGTAAATTTTAATATCCCTTTGCAAGAAAACCGGGTAAAAATTGGAGTTTATCATTTAAAAACGCCAAATAAGGTCCAGTTTTTCGTATTTTCGGGTGCTGCAATTACGGTCTAACAGATTAATTCGAAAAATATTCGCCAAAAATTAAGGAATCACCTTCGACAAAGATAGAAATATATTTTTCTATCTTCAAAATTAAAAAGAAAGAAGTCGGTGTGCGTGATAAATGGCCCGCCACGTGAAAATTCGAACTCAGTGACGATATAATTAACCACTCCTCTCCGTTCGTCGCACCTCGTCAACACCAAAACGACACCAACTTTTCTGTTAGGTAAAACGAACGTCTCTTCAGCCTACCCAAATGGCATCTCCATTTCAAACCCGAAATTTTGTGTCAATTGGCATGAAATTTGAGAAAAACAATCCTTCGTCCTCACTAATCGTTGTTTTCCTCCATCGTAGCGCTGCTAAAGGGCAAATTTCATTTTAGAAAAACTTTTTTTATTATTTTTTTTTTTGTCGTCTCTTATTTTAATCGTCTTCCCCAAAAAAGAATCATTCCATCAGGTCAAAAACATAAGCAGGCAGCGGTATCGGCATGTGAATTTTGGTAACTTTACTCAGCTTGTCGACGGACAGCTTTATGTCCTGAACGAAATTGCGCCACCGTCGCGACTCGTATTTCTTGACGGGTCGACCATCCTCGATGACGTATTCGTTCGTCCCGAACCGGTCGGACCACAAACGGATTCCGTTTATTTCGCGCCAGTCACGCGCCGTTATCGGCGGCCACGGACACGCGGATCGGCCGGAGTGGCGGTCGGGCCGTGTGGCGGCCGCCAAAGGCGGCCCCGGCTTGCGGGCACGCCGCGTCCGCCTTTGGCGACGCGTCGACGTCAACGTGTGGTGAACCGGAATTTTGGGGCTGCGACTGAAGCGCTCGGCGGGCGACTGAGACGGGCGCCGCGATGCGGCGCCGGAGATCGTCGGCTGCCTGTCGAACAGCCGCCGGTCGCCCTCGTCGACGTGGCTGGAGCATTGGTCGTCCACGCGACTAGCGAACGTTTGCCAGTCGGTTGGAAGTGGACGTGGGGTGGGCGACGGGCTGGTGGCCCGCCCGGCGGCGGGAATGGCCGCATCCGCCTCGTGTAACGCCTCCTCGTGGCGATAGTGGAGGTATTGGTCGGTGGTGGGCGGTGCGGGCCGGCCGGAGGTTGGCGGCGAACTGCGGTCGACCGAGGGCGTCGTCGAAGGCCAGTCGACGGTGGCGGCGGCGGCGGCGGCGGCGACGGCGTGTGCACGTGAGCCTGGAGCGCTGCTGGAGTCGTCGAATGGGGCGTCACCTTTGCCTGTGTCGGTGCGGAATGTCCTGTTGGTGCGGTCGCCGCTGCGGGCCCGCTTTTCAACCAGCCTCTCATCGCGGGCTAGTTCAAGGTTGGACGCCCTTTCGACTGACTGCTTTGCGGTACTCTGAGGTCGAGGCCTCAGTCGACGCGTTCCGAACAGGTACAGAAATACGGTTCTCAGTTTGGACATGACGTCGTCATCACGGCGGGTTTGGTAGCCCCACTTTTTGCGGTAAAGGCCGACGTTGTCACTTTTTTGCTAGGCAATGGTCAGTTCTGTGGTGAGTGGAGAGACTGAATTTGTCGACTGAACTGATTCAGCTACAGCTGGGGGGGGGTGTATAGCCGTTGAGACGGAGCTGCTGCGTTATCATTGTAAATGATTGTGGTGAAGATATTTGTGTTCCAAAATGCACGCCCGTCCCGTGCCAAACGAAAATGTGTTGTGGTTTATTATGTGTGTGCGTGCGCACGCGCATGTTTATTCACATATAATTGCTTAGCACTTTTGTCTGACCAGGGTAAGAAGTGCGCAAGGTCATAAGCCATAACCACGTCTGTTTGTTTGAAACTCGATGATTGTTTACTCTACAAACTAAGCTCAATTTATGCTCATCATTGTACATCAATCTGAGTCTACACTCTTCATCACCCCCAACCAATTTCCAAGTCAGTAAGTGATTCTGATATCACAAACTCTTTGTACAGCAGTAGGTAAATGATAATTGATGTGTGGGTGTATATGTGTCTGTAGGTGCGCATGTATGAGGTTATTTAAAGTTTTAACAAATAAATAGCGAGAAAAAGAAAGATGTGGTTTCTGATGTAGATAGCAAATCATTTGAATTATCGTCACCTTAGAACGAAACTAGCTTCAGTTTAAAAATGCCGTTTTTTGTTTTATGCACATCAAAATTCCCCTTGTGCTGCCCTCTATCATTTAGTAAAGCTATCTCAAGTCCATACTGCATAGAAATTGAAATAAACTTCAAATGCAAACTATCTTATATCAGGGCGTGAAAGAATTTGTTTGTGTAGAACTAACTTATCTCCACTATTTTCTAATTTATTTGAGCAGAACTATCTCAAGTTCAAGTTAAATTAGTTTATTTTCTGGGATGAAAGAATTAGTTCGTGCAGAAGTAACTAAACTCCACTTTTTAAAATTAATTTATCAGTGTAAAACTATCTCAAGTCCAAGATAAGCTACTTTTGCACCAACACTTTTATTCAATGCTCAAGACAAAAGTAACTTACGTGAGAATTTTATTATTTCCCCAAAATAAGGGACGTAAGATATAGTATTGAACAAAGTTAACTTATAGGGGTATCGTATGTCCCACATAAGCTACTTTTGTCCTGAATATTGAATAAAAATGTTGGTGCAAAAGTGGCTTATTTTGGACTTGAGATAGAGTTTCACTCTAGGATGACGTTAACATTTGCATGTTTGGCAACCAAATAATTTCTTCATGTGGTCCGCTTCATGCTTACGTCATGTCTCAGCATATTATGAGCAATTAAATAATATTTGGTGGAGCATTCTGCACTGTAACATGTCTTTATCAGCAAGTATGTAAATACGTATGTACTCCGCTCCGTAAAGCAATCTATATGTTAGTATAACCACGTATTGTCTGTGTGAGTGCATACAGTAAATGAATATGAGTTTTAAATGTTCTGCACCTATTATATGAGGTCTGTGACCCTTCTGTCAACGAAGAGCCAAGCCCTGAAGGAGTGGGAGTTAGGATTACATCCCAATAAACATATTCAAATAATGCAAACAGTGTTACGAAATCAGCCGTTGCTCATTGGGTGATCGAAGAAAATTGAGTTTCAGTTGGACAAAACAGATAATTCAATATTCTATTGATCGATGGATCATGGTTTTTAAACTGTTTAATCAACCATTTTTATAAGCTTTTATTATACTCACTACTGCGATTTTAAAATATAAAAATTTTGCCGCCAACCTTCCGCAATGAAACGAAATTTATTTCGCATGAAGCTGAAGCTAAAAAAAAAAAAAAATAAAAGCTCATATTTTAAAATTTCGTTTTTACGTAAACTTATTTTTTCTCATTGTTTGAAACAATGTGGTTGTTTTTAAAAATCTTATAAAACATTTTACTCAACTTGTCAAGAGAGAAAAACGATTAAACATGGTAGTTATGGCTATTTGTCTACATACCAAGATACAGCTGCACAGAGACAAACACTTGAAGTTTTTATTGATTTGAATTGAAGAGAAACTACAAAAAAGTGACTTATCAGCTTTTGGCAACTCAAAGAACACACTTTCTTCTAAGCATAATGTCAATGTTTAGTCAAAAATCATAATAATTCTGCGACTTATTTGCTTTTTGAAAATAATCACATTTTGTTGGACAATTTTCGGTCTGAGTAAGTAGACACGTCTTCAACTTTGACTGAAATTCTGCTCTGAAACAAAACAAATACAAAGTTATAATAATATATTACGTTTACTGATTCTCGATTGTGATTCTCTGAAAATTTAGCTGTAGAATGCTAATCATATAAGACATTTTTATTGAAAATATTAAAAACTGCACCTACTTAATCTGAGGACAAGAAATAATATTCTGAAATTTCATTTAAAATTCCAATTAAGTTGGTCAAAATAATTTCGAACGAAGGCAAATTTGTAAGATTTGGAACCGAGTCTTCGTCTAAATAAATTAAAGTTCTAAATTAAAAAAAAAAAACCAAAAAAAAAAAAACTGAATAACCCGTCTGCATTGATAAAATCTATACCGATATATAGGAACATAAGTATTTAAGAGGAAGTAAAAAACATATTAAAATTCAATGCCAACCTCCTATATGTTAATGTTGCTAAACAAATCATAATTGCAGGGAAACAAGTGATTCGAAGATTACGAGTTATCGATTTGGCATAATGTTATATTCTTCTACACGAGTTAAAAAGTAGATAATCGTCAATAACGTGAAAATTCAATTTAGTGAACATCCATAAGGTACCTAACCTACCCAGTCGTTAGAAATAACCTGTCCGAAGACAGAATGCTTTAAACTCAAAATTTGTTTCTAATTTATTACGTGATTATCGTCCAATCCATGAATTACCTGCGATTCGAAGGTTCGCCTGATTATGGATGAATATTTTTTTGCCAACCTCCGTTCGAATCTCCAGAGACATCACTCGCACGCTGGAAATTAATGAACGTATCCACTTTCCCCGCATAAACAACATCTTTGCAAATAAATACTAATAAAAAGCGTCGTATATAGGCATAGACTACCGGCGTATAAGGGGTACGGAAGATAGGCAGTCGTTCCCTCTGGCCCCCCCCCTCTTTTCATCCATAAATCCCGGAGCTTATTGCGCAAAATATACGTGTACCCGTAAGAAATTAAAAGATGTTGGGGTTGGTACGGCTTTCGCATCAGAAAACTCGTCTGCTGCGGAAACGATTTCACGCCTCAGCTTTTTTTCCATTTTTATGCGTACGAACATTTCCACAGTCTACCTTTTTTCCTTTCCTTTACACGCCACGTTCTCCATTTTTCTGGATTTACTTTATTTTCTCTGTCTCGCTCCGTCCCTCTGTATCATTTCCTCGTCTTTGGTCTCCGTTCCCTGTCTCCTTACAAAGGATGGCTTTCACTCCGTTTGTCTCTCCATGGCCTTCGTCTCCCATCACTTTGGCTCCTCTACAACTCTCTTCCTTTGCACTGTCTCATCACCCTTTTTCTCAAATTCGAAATCTCAGTTTCGTTCATCCTTACCACTTCATTCGCGCGTGCAGGTATTGTAAAACTATGTCGCCAATGTCTGTGAAAGTAATCACTTAAACCTCGAAGGTAGACATCAGACATTTGAGATTTGAAACTATTGGACAAGTAGGGTAGTTGTCCGATGTAGTAAGCAGGTGAATTAGATGATGAATTATAGGTATATTAAACTATAAATAAGTAAAAACACTGTGTACCGCACCAAGAGAAAAGGTTTATTTAGGAAAAGAAAACAATTCATTAGATATTACTCAACAGAATTGAACAACAGAATACGAACGAATAATTATAGACGAACATAGTGACTGGTCACATATATCAATCAGTGTAGCCAACTAGTACTCGACCAACATAAATATGAATAGTTCCAACAGAAACAGTCTGAATCGTTTTCGTTTTCCTTTTCTGCCCATACACTCTCGTATATTGTTTATAGATTTACAGCGGATAGGTACGTTCCTCATTGGAGGACGTCTTCGTTTAGGATTGTTTGTTACGAATTATTAAGTCCATAAACATAGTGCTCGATTGGTGGCGTAGGTTTGTTCAAACTCGTAATGGCAAAACAAAGCTATATTTAGGAATAATTTAATGGGATTTTTTTTTTTTTTTTTTTTTGAACTTCTCTGTTCGAACATTGATCGTAGCTTGAAACAGCGAAGAGAAGAGATAGAGGTACTGAAATTTACGTTTTTCAAAGAAATGTTCACTTTAGCAACTATTTGTTCAAAATGTAACTTCGGAGAGTCTTAATTTTGTGAAAATACTTTCTTTTTTTTTCACCCGAGACCCGTGTAGACATTAACACGAACAAGATAAAGACCAAGATTGTGGTAATCTTGAACCGAATTGTGCCCAGTGAATCTTTGGTCATAGTCTGGATCGTAGAAGACTTATGCTAGCATTGATGACTAACTTTAACTTAGCCTAGCATCGATTTTTTTTTATCTGCAAAATATACGAGCATCTGTCGGAACTGATCAAATTGGGAGAAAAAAAATTGAAACGTCCAAATTTTTCAAATTATTCGAGTTGCAAATTAACAAACATTTCATTTGCTCGTATTTTTCCTCAAGTTTATCTAAAAACTGCAAGAATAAAGCCATGAACCATGTAATTTATTACTGATCAATAAACCTATGAAGATTCTTTCAGTGCGAGTGAAACTTTTTTTTAAAACAAAAAATAATGATAAGAATAAATATTTACCCCGTAAAAAGTAAAAATCACCTTTTCGAAATTTCTCCAGCACAATTTACAGGAATTATTATGGCCTTTATCATGTAGCCTTGCGACTATGCAAATTCCGTCTGATGTTATTACCTACGAAACGTTTTAATTGAGCTCTGAATTCAATAACTCAAAAATTATCTGATGTAAAAGAAATTTTAATAAGGTCATATTTTTTATCTTTTTTAGGGTATTTTTATAGATTTACTGTTTTTTTCAAATTGTCTCAATTTTATGCAGAAATTCTGTTTTAAAATGAATGGTTTTTAATATAAGAGCCATTTCATTTATTTTACACGTACGATGTTCTAGAGGGGTAAAGTTGGTACACTACTACGCTTGCACTCTCCCTGAGGTTTTTTGTTTGTTTATTTTTTTTAAACAAAATACTAGTTTTTTTCTTTAGAAAAGTCTTTTTATTTTTGATGTGTAAACACTTTAGCGCTTGGTATATGGTAGAGGCTAAACAAATAATTACGATCATCAGATTCACGTAACTGTAACTTTTATAATTGTAACTCTCATTTGTGTGTGTTACATGACGTGTATGTGTGTAGTTGTGTTTACACATCAATCCTTCATGGGTTTAGCCCAGTTTAACTTATGTCTTTTTGATGTGTAAACATTTTAGTGCACAGTGTCTATGGTAGGTGCTAAATGAGAATTACAATTGTCAGATTTGTGTAACTGTAACTCTTATAATCATAACTCTCATTTGTGTGTATTACATGATCTATATAATAGGTACATGTGTGGTTGTGTGCATTTCGAACACATACGCACGCATACAACCACATTATTTTATGTTTACACCTCAATCGTTTGATGAGTATGTCCCAGCAGAACTCGCGCCTTTTTTTTCTTTTATGTTGGTTTTCCAATCCTATAAAAAATTCAAAAGGTACTTATAATTCAAGAAGAATTGAAATTGAATTTCCGTCTATCAATAACAAAAAAAAAAAAAAAAAAATCATCAAAACCAATATCAAGGATGAAAAGTTTTACTGGAACAAACATAAAAATATGAAGCAGAAAAAAAAAAAACGTAGATCGAATGGATGACCTCGTTTATTTTCAAAGTCGATTAAAAATAGATTTACATTTACATTTTAGATTACCTATCTTCATGTTATAGACTTCCCATTTATACACAAAAGAATCATGCACGCACTTTTTTTAGAATATCAATCGCTTGCAAGTGCTCGATAGCAGTTCTCTTTACAAACCAAGGCAGTTCAACGGAGTTCATCACGTCAGCTGAAAATAAAAAGTACTATTGGCTGTTCGAAGTTTCGCTAGGTAGAAATTCTGGTGAGAAACCGAGCGAAGAACTTTTACATTCCTTCGCAATATTGTAGGGGGTGGTTGTTCAAAGAAGAATTTAGAATGAAGTTTATGGAACGACCTTAAATTGAAATTCAGAATAAACCTGCCACTGTTCGATGTTTGTGTTTCAAAATTACAATCAGTCGTCTAGAACTTTAGGTATTCACGCAGTCTACTTGAACGATTTCAAATATTTCGACGTTCGAGATTTTTACATTTAAGTATATCTTTTTTAAGATATGTCCTTTTGTGTATCGCTTTATAGCTACATGATAATTTTAGGAAACAAGGTCTTATCACAAGTTCTGTCTGAAATCGTATTTCACGAAATAACTCTCCATCAATGGGTTGAGCCTCTAGTTGATTTTAGTCTACTTATGTTTCTCTTTAACTAACTATCCTTTATTTCGAAGTACTATGGGTAGTGCTTTCTTTCATCTTCAACTAAGATACTGTATACATTGAAGATCGACATTAAATTAACAAATTATTCATCGAGTTGAATTTCTCTCCGATTTTATTTGGAGAAATTAAATAGGTTGCAGTGATATGAGACAGAAAACTGACGCAAAATCAGCCCAAAGGTCAAATGTGTACCTAACTATCGATTTCAGTTTTGTTTAACGCACAAGCCAAAAAAAAAAAAAAAAAAAAAAACGGAAAATTTCCTTATCGCTCTTTGCACTTTTGACATTCGAATAATTTTATTATTTCTCTTTAATTTTTTTTCCATCTTATTTCGTATAGTTTCCTCATTGCTTACCCCTATGGCCGTCGTGCCTCGTTTTCTCGTTCTCTCGTCGCATAGTCGTTTAGAAAAACTTCATAATTGCACGCTCGTTTCATTTCTACCCTCTTTCTGACCAGCCCTTCAAATGGTTACCAAAACATCACCTCGGGTATGTAAGTTAATTATGATATTTATACGGCCCACAGCAGAGAGAAAGTCAATGTTTTCCGTGTTGGGAGGCGACGACGGTAATTCGGGGTAATTTTAAAGGTAGTAAAGTGAAGTCAGAGAGGAGGGTCAAATGGCGGCGAAAAATAGGAAAAAAACACCGCTAGGGACCATCAAATCTGAGTTCTGCATTGTCGTTAAGGTTCTTAATTGTCGAAACAGTCGACGAAGAGTTTTGTTTTTCGTTGTTGTTGTTGTTGTTGTTGTTATTGTTGTTGTTTTTTTTCTCATATCTTTCTTTGCTCGGGTCGGTTAGACGGCTGAGTTTTCGACCTTTAATATGTGGCGCGAAAATGTAAGTGAGTACTGCTAAATGGAATTGGTAGATTACGAGCTTTGGATGCTGAGAGAAAGCGGAGATCGTGGCATTTGAAATGATTTTTTGTTGGAACTGGCGTATGCGGTGTTATCTGATGCACTGTTCCCATTCAGCAATGGTAAGCATAGACTCGCAACCAAAGTATAGGTCTGCGTATTGTACACACATATTGTCTATACCGATAGTGTGCATACACTACAGAATGGTTTTTATCACAAAACGTCGCCGACATTTGGATGAAAGCAACAAAAAGAGATTCTCACGACACTGATAAGGTAACGGAACGTTGAAGAAAATTGTCTTTTCTACTGTCGCCTTTTCGAAACTGGAAGAAAAATAACAGAAAATGTAAAATGCAAATGAACCGGAAGAATATTAAAATTAGAGTGGCTATCTTACTGAAATGAGCAATTGACAGAACTTGAAAGCCGCAAACAAAGGCGGTAAAAAATAAATGAAATTAAACAGATTCGATAACCCGCGTCTAAACACTGGCGAAATTTCAGGCTGGAAAGTTTAACCAGAAAACGTAAAATAATTTCTTATTTTTTCGCAGAGAAACATTAATTTTATAATCATGGTTTAGCCTACGCAGCCTGTATGAAGTCGCCTTTATCATTGACTATCAACGTTATACATAATGGACCAGAAATACCCTATTACCACAATAGCACGTTTTCTATGCCAACACCGCTTCCCCACTTTCTCGGTTATCACATTTCCATAAGCCATTGACAGGTACAAAGGTGGGTTCAAACTTGATCAACCACGAACGAATGAGGCATTTATTAGAATCGTGTCCATGCCTGTACGTCTGAATGGTTTATAATTTACACAATTAAAGGTAAAATAGAGGAGGGTGTCCACATAAATTTTGTGATGAATATTGAAACTAAATACACATAACTAAAAGGGAATCAAAAATTTCCCAATATACTCATTTTCCCCTTCTTTACAAGCTAAAGAAAAAAAAGCATACTCAAGGACAAATAATTTTATATTGTTGTTTTAATAAGTTTAAGGTTGAAAAAAATGTTTCAATTCTCAAAATTATTATTTTAGTTGAATTTAACACCTTCCTTATCATACTTTTAGAAAATCTTAATTAAAAGTAACTATAGTTTGAAGATAGAATATTTATGTTTTGTTGGAAATGAACACTATTTCTCAATGAGAACAATATCACAGGTACGATTTAGGAAACTATAGCTGCCTAAATCGTATACTATTTGAAATTTGTTGATAAAATCAGCTGTATTTGTGGCAATATGTGAACGAGGCTAGCGTGAATGAAAACATAATAGAAGTAAAGATATAAAAAGTAGAAAATATATTGTTGATGATTCCGAAAATATTATTTTTGTCATCACAGGCAGTTAAACTGAAAAATAGTACGATTTCGATAATCTTACCCTACTTGCATGTAACCTCTCCTCAGCGGTCAATAACCTGCAAAGTATTCAGTCTGATCAGCCAATTTGGTCTCACTCTTTCATTAGCTAAATAATTTTGCGTTCACTGAATGAACTCTCCATTTTGAACCAAAGCAAAATTCACTTTCCTAGTCGGAGCTGAACAAAATTTTCTATTTATTCCTCTTTCAACGGCTAATCTTCAACTTTTAACCGGTCTATCGTGGGTTTTAGATGTCAGAAAGATATATCCCTGTCTGGTGACCACAAATAAGAAATATTTTTGCTGTTGTTGTATTTTGCCTACGTCAAAAGACAAATTGAGATGTTGGGTCGTTTGAGCGGCGTACCACAAGACCAAACTTTTAAGCGAACGGCAGTCAAACAATGCACACAAATAGTCGTCTGAGCGTAACAAATTGTTTGTTGATTTTCGGTTTGGCTTTTTTTTTTGTATTTCGCCAAGGTTTCTTTGTTTTCTTAGCTAAAAGAGTTTCGACATTGTTTGGAGAAAAACTAACAACATTTTTCCGGTCGAAGAAACTCCATATTCGAAAAACGGTTACTGTAAACCTTTATCTCAGTTTTTCTTTTTTTGCTCTTTCTTACTCGCTGGTCAAAGTCGAAGTACATTATCCTCCGACAGCTTTTCTAAATAACGCCGATAAAAATGACAAATGTTGCGGTGGTAAAAAGTGGAAAATATGTTGGTTTTTTGTGCCAAAAAAAATGCATTCAGTCAAGTCCGGTCAGTCTGTCAACACTGGTATCAGACAATTATCTCATAAACTGAATACTTTTAATTCGAATATCTCAGTTGGAAAATATGGGCTATGGATTTCAATTATTATGGTGCTATGTCTGATAAAGGTACTGCATCTTAAAAAAAAAAAAATACAGAAAATCCATATTCTAACCAATAAAAGAAGGACTATAATCAAAGGATGACCCATTGAATCCCTCGCAAAAAAAAAAAAATTAACATAAGCCAAAACCTACACCTTAGGTTTTCAGAGTATTTTTTGACTTTCTTATTTTCAAATGCAGTTTAGAATGGTTCAAAATAATGTCCCTAATTATAGAATAATTTTATTAAACTTAAATGTTTTACTTCTTGTTTTGTGTTGATATTTGATTCTTTATTCACATTTCAGTCTTGTGAAGACGTTTCCTTTTTTGATGAGAGTTGTAAAATATTTATTTGTGATATAAGTGCGTAAAGTAGATAATCTTGATACGGGTGCGATCCTTGACCCACGATGGCGAGTAATGCAAATCACACGACTAGCAATCACCTATATTATGCTTCTCGTAAGTGTCGTGTACTATTTTTTGCAACAACTTCCCCACCGAAAAAAAAAAATTCACCATTTAAAAACATTTTTTAAATGTATTTAAACAATTTCAAACACGAAAAATTTCCCTTTAATTTGTTTTCTTTCGTTCGTTGTTCCATCTCATTTTTGCAGGCGATTCAGTTTGTCTACAAAAACGTGTAGAACAAATATAGACAACTATTATTCCTAATTCTTCGAATAATAGCTGTCTATATATTACCTTGCTTCTCACGGACAAACACCACTAAATATGCTGACAATAAAGGGTAATCATATTTGGCGGATGTTCCATGTCATGCCACCTTTTTGGTTGGCCATTTTTGATCTATAATAAAGAAAACGAAGGTGATGTATTGTCTTCTATTCGAAGACATATTCATTCCAGAACTAGTAGTCGAGTAGAAACATTAAGGTCCATACGCAATGTTATGGATATCAGGTCTCACCATTATTAAGTATCAGTAATAAGTTAAAGTTTAAATGTGTTTTGTAATAACCTGAAGTTTAAATTTAATAAAAGATAATATTTAGAAATTATCTTATTTGTTGAGATAATTCAAACATTGAATTACTCTCGCAACATTCGTTTATTTTCAAGCAGATTATAGCTGAAGATCCATAAAAATTCTGATGGAATACAGATTTAGGTATAATTTCTCTTCTTTCCACTTGTACCAAACCTATCTTTCTAGCTTAAATAACGACTGAGAAATTATTAATTGAAAAAGGAGAGGTTTCTAAATTCTAAACACTGCAAATTTTCTATTAATTAGCGTTTTTTTCGTTCGTTTATTTTAATACAGCTAAAAATGATCAAGAAAATAAACGAAAACCAAATTCGAAAAAATTTTCTCTTCTTTCTAGGAATTCAAATTACAGTTCCCCAGCTTAAATAGTAACTGAGGAATCTCTGATTGAATAAGGATAGATTTCTTGATTCAAAAAACCGGCCAATATTATATCAGGTAATTATCGTTTTTTTCGTTTGTTTATCTTCAAACAGCGAATGATAATTAAAAAATTATATGGAAATTTTGTAACTTATATCCTCTTTCCAGCAACATCAATCAGCTTTCCAGATTAAATATAGATTTAGAAATCATGAAGTGAAAAAGTTTGTTTCAAAGATGAAACGTTGCGTTCAACTGAAATGGCAACCTGACCATGAGTTTTTTAAAAAATCTAAAAGTGCAGAAATTTCACAATGTTGGATACGACGTAGTGCGCATGCGCAGCCGAGACAAAATTCAACAATCTTAGCAAGTCCTAAGTAGCGAGTGCGCGAAATTTTATTTTTCGACATTGGGGTAAAATCTTCTACTTCACGTCAATATGGTTAACAAACATGAAAACAGCAGTTTTTAGGGTGGGTGTTTGCAAAAACACTTTTGTCGAGCAACTAGTGTTGCCTACCGAAGTATTTTCCCATCGAAAATTGCGGTATTTTGTATCGACACTTCCAATTCAAAGCAAAAATAAGGAAATCCAAAATCGTCATCATTCGCCACACAATTATACTGTCTGTTGGCACGTCGACTCGAGGGTTATACCTGCGTTAAATACACTTTATACGACGGGAGCGTTGAATATTCGAACACTAGTATAACCGCAAAGGCGAACAAACACAATTGAAGCATTATTCAAATCCCTCGACTCTCTCGACCGCACGAATCACTTTTGCAAAAACAAATCGCATACGATACGAATGATACGCTAATTTTCGATTATGAAATTATATGGCTGTGGTGTAAGAAGGAAAAATAATGAAACACATTCGAATAGTTCTCTCTCTCTCTCACTCTCTCACTCTTTCACTCTCTTTATCCAGCTATACGGTAATTTTAAGTTTATCGAGTTTATCGAATTACAACCTGACATATAAAATATAATTCTTTCGTCAATAATTCGATATATTACGTATATAGTGAACTACAATGAGACACGTATAACCCAAAATTTGCTATACCTACGCTGAGACAACGGAAAGTTTTCCAATAAATTGTAGCGTAACATGAGCAGCGCGCTTTTTTCCACTCGTCGATGTTGTTTTTCAACTTTCAAGTTCGAAATTCAACTTGGATCTCTTCGGCGTGAAATTAAACTTTCTGTCGATTACTCCATCCGCATAGTTCCAAACTGAACGTTATTCGAACTCTGAAAGAGACATCGACGAACAAACGGGAACTTGTTCAACGTTTAATTCAAGAACTGATTTTCGTTCTTACGTCAAATATATCAGCTTCAGTTTAATATTCATAGACTCTTTGTAAGTACTTACCTTTTAGGCTATCTCACTTCTTCACAAAGTACCCCCTGTAGCTTCTCTTTTTAGAACAGGAAAAAGGAGTCAGAAAATCCAATTTTTCCTTGCAAAATTGTACAAAATAAAGGGACACTTTTCTCAAGGTATGTGAAAGCTGGAGACTTGAAATTTTTATGGACGTAAAAGGCAACATTACCGAAGACTTCAATACGGGGGTTTTAAATTATAACATTTTCTCCCTTAGTAACAAATTTTTTTTTACAAAAGTGCTTTTTCAACATCATTTTTTAATGTTTGGAAAATCATTAAAAATTTTAGAAAGCCTATGTGAAAAAAAGCCTGTGTCTGTTCATAGCGAATGTATCAAGAAACGAAATTTTAAAAAAATCATCAAAATCGGTTCAGCCAAAGCTGAGAAAAATGTACCTTTTGTTGAAACAATCATTTGTTTGGAAAACTTGATTTGAAAAAAAAAAAAAACAAGTGCGTTTTTAAACTTAATTTTTCACACGTTTTTTGAATACTCTGTGACAGTTGTACAACTTTCTTTCAATAGATATGATAAAACCTTCAATGTTTCAACAAATTTTAATTCGGCGTTACATCTCCGTATAAAGGTAATAATTTCAACCCCCCTTCGCATACACCACGTTGCAAACGAGAAACTGAAATTTTCTGCTCGCTCTCTGTTTATCGTTCATTAAAAATTAGACTTTTAGAAGGTTTGTGGGACTGAATTATTGGAATTTGGTTAAAAACTCGAATATCAGAGGTCTGAATCCCACAAGAAACTCATTTTCGAGCCAAAAAATTCAATGTGGTCGTCGCGTGGTGACCATTTCGACTATACGTACTGATATGACCTATAAATTCTAAAGGGACAACTTGCTACTGACGTGGCTAATTTTTTATTTTCCTGTTGCATCTAGACCTTCTATCAATGGATACGTGTTCCATCCAACAGCCTCTTTCTATGCATCTGTAGACATGACACGTGGAATACAGTTTTTGCACGAATGTTTCGTATCTTTATGCAGACATTTTGTAGCACTTTGACGACGCCGCCAGTCGATTGAAGCGAAATTATTATACAAAATTATTCGATCTTTGTATTTTACCATCCGAAGTAGGTACCCGTTGATGGTACGTGAGATTCTGTTCCATTAATGTCACCGTTGTAAATTGAATTTGCCGTTATTAGCACTACGCTGTTAATACAGGAAATCACCGCCACAATACTCTCCAGTCTTTCCACGTACCTAAAGAATATTGCCAGTGAAAACGTCTGGCCAATATATTTTACTCCACAGGTCATCTATCCATCTATTCGACGACGTCCTTTTCGACGAGAAATGCTCGAAAAATGAACCGCATGCAATTTAATGGCATCAAAACGAAGCTAAATGCAAAGGGCTCGAAGAGAAATCAGCTTACGAAAATGCTAAATTGCTGTGGCTACGGAGGAAAAAAAAAATTTGATGACAAAGCGTCGATAAAACACCGAAGCGTACAATCTATAGTCAGATTTTTTGTTCACACCAATTGAGTCCAACACTTTGTGACCCGATCTACAAGCGAATCTTTTGAATTTTTTGCATTCAATCGCAGAACGCCTTCAAAATGGTACCTAGATAATTATTACGAAGTGGACTCAAGTATTTTTTCATTTTCTTTCGCACATAAGTTGGGTATTTCATCATCATTTACACGTAAGTGGGTACTAATGTACTAAAATGTGGTTCTCCGATAGGTAATTACTAAATGAGGATCCTAGAATCAAAACTGACATTATCCTACGGAAAAATTTTTCAAAAAAGCCTAAAACAGACACACGAGTGTAGACGTGACATGGAGCCTGTATTTCTTCTTCTTGTGATTGCTAGGAAACCCGGTAAACGTGTCCGATTAATTTTGCACATTTTACCCCCAAATATCAAAAACTGCTCGGTGGTTGAAAAATGGGAATGTCAGCTTCGTCTCTAAAATAAAACTTTAAAGGGGAAACAGGAATGCATATTCCACCATTAAATTACATTGGAACTGATTGAAAATAATTGATACATAATAAAATTTATTCATTCAATAACTTTGTGCAGAGTTAAAAGTACCATTCCAGAATCTAATTTTTCAGGTCTAATTTTATGAGATGGGTCTCAAAAGTTGAAAATTTTGTACACGTGTTTAAAAAAATGAACTTAGGTAACACGTATATTTGTTTTTTTCTTTTTCGAACTGTATTTTGATGGTGAGAAGCATTAATATTTGAAAAATTAAAATTTGATCTACATTAAGGTTAAGTGGTCCAAACAAGGATCTATCATTAAAGACAAAAATTTTTATATAAGTAGTACCTACACCTACGGTAGGTAAAGTAATACCTCATACAATAGCACACGCTTCAGTTTTCGAATATAACGTCATAATATTTATGATCAGTGAATGGACTAAATTTTTAATAACATTGAAAAACATGTAAAAAATTTTATCGTGTGCCTTGGTTAGTTTGCTTGAGATCCTCCTTCAAAATAATTTCTACCAATACTGATTTTTCTCTCTATTAAACCAGAAAAGAAAAAAAAGTTGTTTATGGATAAAAAAAAGTGTCTATTTTTTAACTTTAATAAAGAATGATTCGGTAGTGACATGATTTCTATGTATCTTATTAGGTACTAACTCTACTTATTAAGGTAAATGTTACCCAAAAATTTCAGTTTTGAAATTTCCCATTTTTAATATTTTCAATGTTCCAGCATTTTCATACTAGGGGTACAACAAACACGGAAATGGGTTGAAAATTTTCTTTATACCTTATTTGGAATACCTTGTTGTGAAATGGATTTTCAACAAGAATGTAGCCAAGAGCAATTTGCATGTTCTGCCACTTCATACATAAATGTATAGGGAGCAAAAACCGAGGCCAACACTGCCAATTTTTATTCAGTTTTGTGGGCTTTTATAGTCAACTCTGTACACGCACACAGACACACATATGTACATATAAATATGTATATATGCCATAGAAAGTGCATCGTTTCTATTTAATAACTAATAAGAAATGACGTACGAGTTCGTGTACAAGTCAGTGACATCACCAAGATCTTTATCTATCAATTAGTCACAGTCGAAACATTGTCGGTTACCTACCTGAATTTACAGGTAATTACAAACAAACGAAAATTTATGTTTAAAGTGCAAGCCACTAATAATTGGCTGCCTTTAAACGAGGACTGTTATTGAGGGGGCCAAGTCCCTAAGCTCACACAAAGTTGATGATCCCCAAACCTCACTGTAATGGCCAAAAGAGGTGGTAATGTACCTAATTAGAACCACTTTCAGTGTTAAACCATACACGATATATTTAATACTGGACAAGATTAATACCTCTATAATAATTTAAATATTCAATTTATCATCCACAACTATTGTGGACCTTAATGTATTTGAGAGACTCAATAATTAAAACACAAGGTTGAATTAACACTTTTAATAAAATAATAAATTGTATGACAACAGTACATAAGATAATACGTTAATTATTATACAATAAATTTAACATATGGGATTACAACCCTTTAGATAAGACTGTCTATAAGTTAGTAGCTCTGTAAGAGAGGCTCTAGGTACTGAGTAGGAACTGTGAACTGTCTTATTCCTTCAAATCGAGGTTTTATATACTCGTTCGGGGTATGTAAGTGTACATGTTGGATAGGCTAAGTGAGGTAGGGGATTGTTATTATAGGGTTGTGCTGACTCGCGATATACTCGAGGAGCAATCAAAAGTAGGTCATGAATATACAGATATCTATATATGTAGAATTAAATACGGGTAATTTAGTGGTTGTTTACAAAGAGCTATAGGACATTTTCATTATTGAGGTAAAGATGAAAAATTTTTGTAAAAATTTTACAAGAAAGTGACAAAAAATATGCAACGCAGACTACTTATGGATATGTACACGTACCTATTTTATTTTGTCAATTTGTTTATACATCAAGTAATTTATTTTTTACATTACCTAATCATTTTTATTTATCTATTTTTAATCTATTTATTTATTTATTTATTTATGCAATAGATAAATAAATAGATTTACTCATTGTATATTAGTATAGTTAAATGGATTATGGGCATTATCTCAGGGTCAGCTGGAGGGGATATATCCACATCACTAATGTAAATAAAACATTAAAAATTCATGTTGTAATTGAACAAGAAAGTTGCACTGATAATAACTCCACTATATCATCTTTATAACATTTGTATGAGATCAGTCAAACGTTGCAAATTCATATTATAACGAGATAAGAAAATAGCAGATGATAACATTCACACTATGCCTAACATTTCGGAAACATTTGCGTGATGTATAAATTTGTTAAAAAACATAATGGTAGCAATGTTATATTGTGAAGTTTGTATAGATATTACTACAAATGTTTCTCCGATAAAAATCCTGATTTTCCAGCTATCCTTGTTCTGATTGACCGAATTTTCAGAAATGTTGAAACAATTTTGGCACAAAATTTGCAAAAATTATTGTTTCAGTCACATTTGTGAAACTTTTGTCAATCAAATCACTACAATGTAGAGGTCGTAGGAATAAAAAAAAAAAGAAAGAAAACGTTGCCACCAGAAGAAAAATTCTGAAGAATTATTTGTATTAAATAAATTGGTCTTCATTAATCCAAAAATTCTAGCGATTTTATAAAAATTAAAATCCAAATTCATACGATTCGTTTATACTTTATTGTTGTTTTGTGATCCGTTTTTGTTTTTAAGCAAAAATACTCCGCTAAGATATTCATCGGACGAACAAGTTAAGAGTGATAGGACAACGAAGCTTTCAACCTTAACAAAGTTTCATTTCTTGTTTACTGGACTATGCAGAAAATTTATTTAGTTTCCTTTCGTTTATAAAAATCAACGTTTTAAAACTTTCGAAACTTTTGGAGAAAAAAAAAACATTACTGCTACAAAAGTTTGGAATGCTAGATAGGTATTTATATTTATTTATTTATTTTTTTATGTTTTCCTCTCTTTTGATTTATTCGCTGTGTTATTGCAGGGGCTTTTATTTTATTTTTATTTTTTTTCTGAATTAATTGTATGGTAACCGAAAACTGTCGAAACGATTATTGAAAACTATGGCGTGAATGGGCGTGGCGTGCTACTGGACACGAACAAAAGAAATTATCGACGAGCATCGTTTAAATATTATTGCGCCTTGGAAAGTTCGTTCGAGTAAAAGCAACTGGCTTTTAAATAGTTTTGAGAGCTGAAACTCGAAAAGTTTCGCAAGCCATATTTTCGTGGCTTAACGCGCTTGATGACCCGATTGATATCTTGCTGAGGTTCGAGTTCCTTGAAAAATTATTTCGATGATACGATCAAATCGATCCGAGTTAAACGAAATTCCTTGGCATAAGTGTCGATGAAGTGATATCGTCGAGACAATTTAAAACAAAGTTTGAAGGGCATCCAATATTTTTAAGCTCGAATATCTTCGTGATAAATATACTTTTACCCATAAAGCCTTGCTTTATAATTAAGTAATAGAATTATTTTGAAAAGAGAAAAAAAGAACCGCCCGATGTGGCTCGCTGATTTTATTTAACATAAAATATCCTTTTGTCTTATGCCAGCGAAAAATCATCTCAACTTCAAAAAAAATGTATTGCAGGTAAAGTGGTCCATATAGCCTGATAAATATTCATAAATTACAAGTACGTTTTTTGTCTGCAAATATTTGGGTAAGGTAAGACAGTTTCAGTTGTCCAAAAAAAAAAAAAAAAAATTAATGGCATAATGCCCTATAGTGTCTTAGGAAATTTGAAAATTTCCTTATACAAATAAAATGATATATTACTTTAGCTTGAATGAACATTTAATATTAGATTTTTAAGTAATTTGTTGTCTTTTGACCACAAAGTGAAGGCGTAGATTGAGAAAAAGTAGAAATTTAGAAAAATTCAGTTTTACAAAGGTGTCTGTGGAAATACATTTCATCAAAACTTTGATGTGTTCAAAAGACTGTGCAGCAATTATTTTACCTAAACATTGGAAATGTGAAAGTATGTCACACTCCCAGAATGGGACTGTTGTAACTTCCAAATTAACAATTTTAAGTTTTTGATCTAAACTTATGGTTACAGTAGCTGTTTGATTGGATTAACTGACTTACACCAACTTATACCGACGGACTATTCCACAAATATTGAAGTAAGACTTGGTACAAAGTCATGTAACATCCCCACATTTTTCAAATAACCCTCCTGGTGTTGGTTAGTGTTAGTTGGTGTAGTCTTATCAAGCAGAGCTATAATTTTTAGTGAGGAATTCAATGCAATAAGACTACAATAACTTACCTAATGTTAATGTGATAATTTACACAAAGAAACAAGGGATTATTCCAAGAAATAGAAATAATAGTCATCTACATTTTATTTTGAAACATGTCTATAAATGACAAAAGTCTATAGAAATGTGACGGAACAGTATTTTCTTGAGAATACTGCAACATGTTATATAACTATGTCAATAACTCGATGTGGAGAAAATACTCGTATAAGGTTTTAGAAGCTTGCACCTCTTGACAACAGTCACTTCCCAAAGGCTGGCATATTTTCATCTTTATGATGTTAAACAAAATAACACACGTATGTTTGTATGTTCATACCTGTACGTACATACAGGTAAGATACATTATATGGGCCGTAATTAATTACCTGATAAGGATCTTGGTGATGTCACGGACCAATCACCTAACAGAGGCAAGAAACAATAATCTATGACATAATACCATCTGTATATGTACATATGTGTGTCTGTGCGCGTGTTCCAAATCCACTATATAAGCTCACAAAACTGGCTACAAAATTGCCAATGTATGACTTGGATTTGGCTCTCCCATACTTACAATGTATCAAGTGGCAGAACACGCAAAGCTGTAGATTACCTTCTACATGTGAATATCTCTCACAACAAAGTATTCCACACTGGACTTTAATGTTTTGAAAATTTCTTAAATAATGGATACACACTGCAGTAATGTAACGATAAAATATTTCCGTCATAACGTTCACTGCAATGTATTATCGCTAATCCCTTTATAATCATCCACCTTATGTAATATCATCACAATCTGTGCATGTGACCACCTAATTGTTCCCATAATACAAATTCGTACAATGTCACACAATATATCTCCATTTCACTCACCAGACATTCCAATCAATCTCTCTTTCTCATTCATCCGATGATAAAACATGACTATCTGTCTCTTCGTATTTAAAAAATTTTCTGTATGTCAGTGAAATCACCTAATCTTGAGTCATTTTGATTAGATTACGTCAATCAGAATTACACATACCTTAATTGTATTAATCTGCGAGACAATTCGGACATTGATTTTGTGAATCGCCAAAATAATGAGATCACTTCTTTTTTAACCATACAAAATTAAAGAACTTGATAGACTTGTTCCAACACAAAGTGATCCAAATCGAACGGTTGTTCTCCCGAAGGAGATAATTTTTCCTTTTCTAAATTTAACTTCATATTATTTTCGAGAATATTTTATTCGAGAATTCGAGAATTTGTTTGAATTTAATTTTAAAGTGGAATATTTTTTCAAAATTTCGGTAAAAACGAAGTAAAATTTTAATTTTTATGAAAAGGGTGAAAAGCTTAAAAATTTTTGGAGGCGAAAAGTTTTAATCATCACATAGTACACTTTTTATTAGTTTCTTTTTAGAAGTAGATATTGCTTTCATTTGAGAGAGCAAAAAAACATTCTTTATCTTAATACTATCCCCCACGTTGCCGTGCTTTCAAAAGGAATATTTATACCATATTTCAAAATATTACAAGGGCGTAAATCACAAGGAAATATTTTTGCGGATATTTTGCTGTTTTTAGCTCAGTGAATCCTCGCCCTGATCATCACACGCTGAAATAAACTAAATAAAGTATGGCTTCATTCACGTTGAGTCGTAATATTTTTCAGTAAATTACGTAGGCCTAAAGACATTTTTTTCAGTATCAATATTAGACCTCCGATTATATTATGTACCTAGTTTTCACTATGAATGTGGCATAATTTATCGATTAAAAACGACTAACCTGTCTCATCTAAAGGGTAAAGTATCTAATGTGCTCACAGCTCTGAAAAAATCTAAGAAAAAATGAATCGAATCACGAATTCGAATCCTCCGGATAAAAATAATTTTGTATCACGAATCCGAATCCAAATCCTAGGGTTTAAAAAGGATTTGTATTCGAAATTTTTCAAACTCTTTTCCAAATCCATTTACCACGTATCACAAATATTTTACCTACAACTTCAGAGGCAGACTGCCGATTTATTTCCATGGTTGGCAACTTAACACTCAACACAAATACACACCACGTAGCACAATGCTTCAGGCTCCTCCTATCATTTAGTACAATTTAGTACTGGACATCCAGCATCCCTATTTCACCGATGTTAACGAAACCTGTAAACATTCTAAGTCCTAAAATAAAATGGACGTTGTTTTTCCGAGCATGAGTAGTTGGTCGTTTTTTGTCTGTTTTTAGTTTTTAGCTGGGTCTTGGACCTACGAAGTTAAAGCTATACATATAAGAATGTTGATGTATATCCACTGACATCGAGTGAAACTCATATCTATTTCACTGCTTTAGGTGTTTATTCTTTTATTGTTGGCACGGATTTGTGGGTTTGCGTTTTCACTTTTATCACTTTTCTGTGTATTTTTGTTAAAACATAAAAGAATGTATGGAAAGTCAAATTAAATTAAGTGATAAAAATGAATAATACAGAAAAACAAGCTACATCATTAGACGATGTGGCAACCAGTGCCGGATTAACCCTACGGGGAAGATGAACAATTGCCAAGGAGCCCGAGGCTTCAGGGAGCCCTTCTGGGTTTTGAAAAAATTTTATAAATCAACTACTGCATTAAAATGCTAGTGGAATGTGGAAAACTTGCATATAGTCTATCCACGAACGTATAAAAAGATGGCTTTTGGAATATGGCTTTGAAAAAAAAAAACTTTGTCAGAAAACAAGGGCCCTTCACTGCTTCACTCTTCACGTTATAAGCATACCTAATTCACACATTGGTACACTTTGGTTTAGCCTTAAGGCCCAGCCCCAGCCAAAGTGTGTATTTTGATTTATGACATTATGTGAACGTGAAAAGCACACCCAAGGAAGGTAAACTAATTCATACTAGGTAGTCTCATTGAGTTTATATGTGAGAAGAGTTTCTACTTGTACTTACATTGAACGAGACTACCTAGTACGCAGTAGTTTACATTCCTTGCCTTGGCCAATTGTTTTCTGAGTAATTTTTTTTCAAGGTAAAATTATTAAAGCCATCTTTTTATTGATCGACTAAAAATGACATTTTAAAATATGTGGTTGCTAAATTCTTGCATTTAGTTCAAATTGAAAAGTTTTGATGTTAGTGTGATGAATGTTTAGTTCTCTTTAATTGCACCCTATTGCAGTATATTTTAGACTAATTCATTTAGTTTAGCTAACAGTTTTGACGTAACAATTTTTTAATCATATTTGTAACAATTTAATAATAATTCATGGAAATATAATATTGTTTTCTTTGTAGTAATGTCATTTTGTAGGTAAATATACATTGGCACAGAGTTCAGTAGATTTCAGCAAACTACCTTTTTTCTTCTAATGAAAGGGCCCACTTGAGGGATTTGCCCAGGGGCCCCTCAAACTTAATCCAGAGCTGGTGGTAACAGGGTTTTTGCTTTATTTTTATAATTTTTTTTAAATATTTTTTAGGTTTGTTTTATTTGTCATGAAAAGTGACCCTAGGGTGATACCATTAACATCAACTATGAATAAAAACTGGAAATAAAAAAATATGAATTATCAAGAAATTTTAGAAGTATTTTAGAAAAGAAAACAACTGTTGAAAGGAAGTGATATAGCTATACATTTCACTTAATAATACTTAACGAAGACGAAACAGTTGAAATTGAAACATTATTGTAAATTGTCACATTTTTCATAAGTTTATCGCAAAATTAGAATCAAAAAAATAAATGGTCACAGATAACATCATATAAATGGATGAAAATTTTATTTTCTTTTTTTCACAGTTGAAAAACATAAAACACAGGTTGAAGAAAATGAAGAAGGAAACGAAGAAAAATAAATAAATAAATGTTCACAGGTATCGGCACAAAATAGAAAATTTTATTTTCACAGTTAAGAAAAAAAGTAGAACTCAGGCTGAGGAATAATGAAGGAGGTAAAGGAAAAACATAGTGATTTTAATAGGGTTTTTTGCAAGCAAAACCCCTAAAAAGTATTTGTGATTCGTAGGGTTCACTTTCGTGGATTCGAACCGCGAATCCTTCTTTTCTAGAAATGTTAAAAAGGAATCGAATCACGAATCGAATGAAAATTTTGGAAACGAATCAATTTACGAATCCGAATCCAAGATTTTACGATTCGAATCCTGCCCGACACGGTGTGCTCATTGCAAACAACGAACTGAAATTCAAAAACCGTGGATACACCCACCTTCTGATTTCTGCCCACTCCAAATACCGGTGAATATTGTAAAAACTGAACAGGAGTAATTTCGTTCTTCTGGTGCAGTTTTTCAGGCCCATTGCTGCAGCCACGCTGGCGATTTCGCCATCGAGTGTCACTGCATGGTTCAGAAGACATCCACAGTTAAAATTCGAACCTTTCCCGTCGACTAGAAACGTTAAATATATATTATTAATAATTGCGAAACTTCACAAGTCAACCATTATTTTGGCAATTGTTTCTAACCACCCTTCCATCCACCGACTCCCATTCGGTTAGCAAAAACTTTAAACCTTAACGACGACCCGAATAAGATTAAAACAAAATTAATTACGTTTTATCCTTCTAAAGTTGTCTGTAAAATTACGCTTCTGTCAAGAACATTGATAGCATTTTAATTGATATAAAATTTATAATTCTCTCAAATTAAACGCGCGATTCGACAACAGAACATGCGGTACTTTGACCTCCCAATTTTTGTCAGCAGCATTGCTCAGCTTATAATCCATATCGCAAATATCGCACTAACTGTAAAAGAAATATTTAGGCAGGTACAGTAAATGTCGTTTCTATAGAAAACTTCTCTGACGTCGTCGTCACGTCGCATCGTCTTTCGTAATTCGTGCACCCGCATTATTAAATGAAGTTTAAAATTGGAATAATTTTTTTCGAAGGTAGAAAAGTATAGAAATTACTGTGTGAGAACGAATGCAAGGAGACGCGGTTCCGTCTGAAAAACAGAGACAGATTAACTGTGGGGATAAAGTGAAGGAAGTACGAAAGTAATAATAAAAAACCCTTGCGCAGCAAGCTTCGCAAGAAAAAGTAGATTTTCTTTGTTTGAAAATCACCTCTATCGCCAACATTCTTCCAATAAAGTAACGTATAAAATATTTAAATTTTTTGCAAAAAATTACCAAAAAGTAGTATCACGCAAATACGATGCATAGTACCTATATCGTGTTTTCAAAATATTTTACCAATGAATTTTTAATTTTTGTGTCACAAAATATTAATTTTTTGTGAGATGAAAAATTATTTCAAGTTCTAACCATATAGCACGATCTTAGGACATAATTTGATGGTCCTCTTTCCTCTAGCAACCAGTATGGAATACCTTGTTGTGAGAGATATTCACACTAGAAGGTCTTCAACAGTATTTGCGTGTTTTGCCACTTCATACGATTAAGTATGGGAGAGCCAAATCCTCGGCAAACACTGGCGATTTTTGAGCCAGTTCTGAGAGTTTATATACAGGATTTGGTACACGCACACAGACACACATGCATATGTATATGTACGTAATTATGTCATGCGTTACGTCGTTTCTTGTCTCCATTGAGGTGGTAAGAAACAACGCAGCGCGTTTGGTACCGGGCCGTGACATTACCTAGATCGTTATCAGGTAATTGATCTCGGCCCGTACAATGTATCTTACCTGTACGTACGTACAGGTACAAACATACAAACGCACCAGTGTAAATTCGTTTAACGTCATAAAGACGATTATTGCCGGCCTTTGGGCGGCGACTGTTGTTGAGGGGTGCGAGCCCCTATTACCTCATACGAGTATTGTCCCCACAACCAGAATCGTAGATTATATAACAAAAAAAAAAAACACAATTATATGTGAAAAAAATCTCTCATATTACAAAACAATGTATAGTGCCGTTATCTACGTGCTGGTTATGAAAATACTAGCGGAGGTTATAGTGTTGTGGTATGCCAAATTTGGTTTTTACCTGTTACACAAATTTTCCTTTTTTTTAACCTTCACAAGTTCTCAACCAATCACTTACCTGAATTTATTCACGAGGTACATAATGCGATACCATACACACGATATCTGAAAATGAAAAAATTGAATAAATAAATGTTTTATCGATGATGAAATGATGATGAAGTTGAAATATTTTCGAAATAATAATGTTAAAAACAAAAAACAATCTGATATTACAAATACCAAATTAATAGTATCCCACAGTGAAAAATTCCAAAGTTAACACTGTGAGGGAGAAAAACTGGAAGGGATGGAAGGGAGAGACTCAGGGTTTTTTCTCACCGAACTCGTGTAGTATTATATTTTAAGAAGGTCTATAAAAAGATCAAAAATTTACCTTTGATTGTTTTAAGTTTTCCCCATTTTTCTATAATTTCCTTCTAGAAAATCAACCTATTATGATTTCACCATTTTTCCTACTCAATATGAACCTTTTAACCAAACATTATTTATGATAAATAATAACTATAAAAACAAAATACCAGTTATATTCGAAAATATACACAACATACTAATTTTTTAAAAGGTGTCATATGGAAAATTTTCCAAGTTCAAAATTATATAAAAAGTATAAGGGAATTCACAGGACTTGCATAAGTGATGGTACCAAATGGAGTGATTTCTTCTAATATCAGAAAGTTAGAGCTGGTCCAGATAATTTGTGAGAGAGGAGAAATCAATTCACCTAGTTCCATTTCTGATAATAATAGAATAAAAGAACATGCTACAAACAGAAATGGAAGAAGATATGGGAAAAAATATTAGATAATAAACTCTATTCCTCAAAAGAAGAATGTAGCAGATTATTTTGTTTCAAAAATTTTATGGATACCTCAATTTCCTTGTTTATATCTAGTATACAGAAGCAGGTGGGGTGGATGAAATTTAACCTTTTGCTGATAACTGGTTGTTTTTAGGTTAAAAGGAGTGTTTTTCTTGATGAAGCTTAGAAAATAAATTTTTTAGGACCATTATTAGACAGGTAAAATAGGGAAAATTACACTGAATAGCTAATAAGTTGAGAACAAATTTACCAATTAAAACCAAAATAGGTAAATCTAGTCCTTGTATAGAAGGTACTATTTGTACCAAATTTTGTGACTATTGAAAGTGAATTGAAATTTCTATTGAGATAACATGAAAAATTAGAAGATCAAACAGCCCTAGGAATCGAACCATAGTACCAATAAGAACCAAATTTAAAATCATGATAGATATACTTCAAGTCAATACATGTAGGTACTAAATTTTGTGAATATAGCTTGAAAATTACTTCTAGTGGAGCCATTAATCTTCCATAAATGCAACAAAATTGCCCCCACCAGATATACCTATAACGGATATGTTCATTGTATTATTATATTGATGTACATATTCATCTACATGAAAAAATGTATTTTATTCTGTACATTTTCCCCTTTAAAATTGTACAGATAACTGGTGAAAGTACCATTACTTCCTGCCAGCTCTCAAAACATGTTTTTAACAGGATATTCGATGACCTCAGTGCACAGGTCCCTCAAATATTCTCGAATAAATAAATAAATCCCTTTAATCAGAAAATCCCTACTTCATACCTAATACCATGTAAAAACGTATACCCTAACAGGTTATATAAACTCTTGTTTTAAAATAATTGTACAGTAACTTCCCATTCTCTTAGTCTTAGTACTGTAAATTCATACTCTCTCAATCTTAGTACTGTGATTGATCAAGTTGTATTGAACATTGTACTTTTGTGTGTACAAATCATTATTTCAATTCAAAGTCTCTCTAAAAGTTAAGGTTCACAGTAGCTGTGGATAATAAACTCAATAATTTAAATTAATTCTCAGTAATAATAATATTTCTGTGAATATTGTTATAACTTGAATGAAGTGTAGCCACACCAAAAGAGGTTCACTTTCAGTACTTAACAACATCCTTTGGCCGTTACAATACCGAAAACCCAATTCGCATCATTATTGATGGGTATTTTCCTTGACTTAAGACAAATATGTATACCAAATTTCAAGGCTGTCGATTAAAAATAATTTCTGTACGTAAATGCATATAAACTGACCTATCTAAACGAAAAACAATAGTGTTTTTCCTTAGGTAGACCCAAATATTTGTTTCAAATTTAGAATCATCCGATAACGCAGATGGGGGTACATACAAAAATACAAATGAATTCTCAAAAATAGTGTCAAAATGTTCGGAATCTTCGTGAAACGAAAAACGTACCCGCTTCCACCCTTGGGTACGAATACTTGGGGAAATTTTAACAAAAATCTACTCAAAAAAAAAAGAGAAGAAGAAAAAGAATATGCTTATTTAAGTTAGTTTAATATGCAAAAAGTAATCGTTAAACAGCAGAAGAAAATTATAGCTTCATGTTTTTCTGCTTATTTTTTATTATTATTACTATTACGATCGTTATTGTGACAAACAATAAGGGATTTGATTTGATTCGTATTCAGATGGAGACGTCGTAATTTTGGTGGAGGAAACTTCTTTTATCGAATAAGTATATTCGCAAAAAATACTTTGTACGGAAAATTTGTTTTGCTAAATTCTTCTTGAAAAGCCGGTAAATTGATGCGGAATAAACTGAGAAACAGAGAAGAAGCGCAGTAATGATTTTCTATGGCACAATAAATATACTCGTCTATTCGCACCACTCCCCGTTCCTCTGTGGAATAAAATTTTACGAATAAGAACGTACACAGCGTTTCCTTCGTGAATGGAAATCCACTGTGCCGAGTCAGCCGTAATCTATTATTCATCGGTGCACTTAAAAACGCTAAAGGGCCGCTTGAAGTTTCTCCAGAAGAGAAAGATAAATAGTAGGCTCGGTTGTTTGCCTCAAATTATTGTGTACGTCGAAGACCTTCATACCGCGATAAATGCGGTATGACGTGTTCGAGCATTTTATGTCATGTTTTGTGTGTCGCAGTTCTTTTAATGTCGCTTTGGACGTGTCATTCGTCGTCTGTCAGTCACCAAAAAGTTGCCGCATTCGGCCGCTCGCGAAATAATTTAAACGTTTCAAACTAGCGAATCGACTCGATAGTAAAATAAAAAATACGTTTTTAGCCTTAAGTACGTCCGGTTATGCAATTCGCATTACCTCGGCTGTTTTTCCCTCTGAATACGCCCTTCGAGATTGGCTATTTGCACGATGCACTTCCGCACTGTAAATGTGCAAGTGAAACAGCTCTTCTATTTTCCGCACCTCTCAGTTTTTCGATTTAGACAGCCACTTTCTTAGGTCCATTTCCCTTCCGATGCGTTAATTTGTTTTTTAAATTCGGCTCGTTGAATTACTCACTGCAGATTGACAAAATGAAATTTCGTAACAATTGAAGAGAGAGGCCAAATATTTTTTATTATACTGCATCGATGAACCCTTACTTTTTCAAATTATAACAACTGGGAGCTGAAAAAATGCACTTCCAGTGAACCTAATCGAATATCTCAGAAAAATGAAAGGGATAAAAATATAGTTTCATTTTCATCACATTTCGATACAAATCGACTAGGATTTTTCTAAAATTCTAACAATTTAGAGGGTATCATTTCCCCTTTTTGAGGAGGTAGTTGATACTAAACCTTTTATTGACAATACATTTTAGTACAAGTCCGGTACAATTCACTGAGCCCAATTTTCTTTGAAATTGGAGCAATTAAAATTCTGGAATCATATAACACCACCCGTAGATATAGATACTTAAATATCTCAAGAGGGGAGGCGGTGCAAATTGCTTTATCATTGGTACAATATTTTCGTACAAATCAGGTACAATTGATCGAGCTTATTTTTTCAACAATTGGAGCAATTGTGGGGACTGTGGAGATGTTTCTGCTCTACATATACCTGAATATCTAAATAGGAGAGGGGGTACAGAACGTTATATCATCGGAGCAATTCGGTGAAAATCAAATAAAATTCATCGAGTCAAATATTTTCAAAATTGGAACAATTGGCGACTACTGTTTCCCCAACTTGCCCCAGTAGACTAATTTAAATATCTGGGTGAGGAAGTAGGTACAAAACGTTTTGTTGCTAGAAATTTCGGTACAAATCAAGAACAACAAAATTCACTGAACCCTATTTTTAAAAAATTGAAACATTTGGGGATACTATCATTTCTTTGGCCTCTCCACAAACTTTTGAAAGTATCTCGGGAGAGGAAGGAGTACAAAACGTTTTACTGGCGGAACATTTTTGTAAAATTGAGGAAAAATTTAACGAGCCGAATGTTTAAAAAATTTTGGCATTTTGGGGAAATCAGTGAAATGGACTTCAATTTCTTACCGTGTTGTTCACTTTATTACTGCTTAAATTTTCATCGAGCGTTTGTCTGTTGTACAGGCAGCACACGTTTTTATTAAGCCGATTTTTGTGTATCTTTCTCATGATTCAGTAGGTAGGTACAACATAAAGACATGTTTTTCTAAATGGTTTTGACTAACTAATTTCTTCGGACATGAACCTCGAAAATGGTAGGTAGGCTGTAGTTTTATGTATACTTAAAGTTTCAGGGTAGAACTACAGCTTTTAGATTTGGAATAGTGTGCAAGTATTTTATGTCTTATTTTGGGTGTCAGTTTTTGTGCGTTACCTCGCATGTGATGCTCAATTGAATGTTACACCCATATATCAATTTGTAATATCTAGTCCTATGTCAAGAAGTAAAAAGGTAGGTTCAGCACTGACTAAACCTCAAGTTGTAGCATAGGATTACAACTGCGAATAGTGTCTAAATAGTATCTATTCGTGCATTTCGAATTATATTTTGTGAGTCACTTTGTGTGTGTTGCCTTTCATGTGTTGGTTAACTGAAAATTACATCCATATACTGATCTATTGGACATAAAATTACCTAGCCTTATGTAAAAAAATAATAATAGATTTATTTATGAAGATGCCTCAGTATGTAGCCGAGAAGTACGTCTCTTGGATTTGGAATAGTGAGCACGGTTTTGGTGACGCATTTGGCAGTCGAATTTTGTATTTCACTGTGTGTTTGTTGCACTTTATGCATCAGTTCAAGTGAAAGCTGCACCCATAAGCCCAATTTATTGCGCCATAAAATGTGTAGATTCAGTTTTGACTACTTATCAAATTGTAGAATAGGACTAAGACTGTCGAACTTGGAATAGTACGCGCACATTCTGTATAGAATTTTTCATATTTTTTTGTGTGTTTTTCAGTCAAATGTGGCTCCCACATACCGATCAATTAGATCTGGTCTTAAACGAAGCCAGTTTTATGGGGAAGGTTTGGGGTATTGTAACGGTATAGTTGTTACAAATAAACACAATAGTAGTTTAAGAGTATATTATTATAAAAAGGTGAACAGATTATTACAAAGTATGAACAACGTAAGAGTAATAATGAATTGATTAATAATAGATAAAAGATAGATGATAGATATACAGAACATTAGACTATTTATAAGGGTGAAGTTCGAGTGATTTGAATTGGGTATTGTGGGAGGTATGAATATGATTGGTTGTTTGAGGAAAACGTATTTTAGGTAAAACCAATTAAATTAAAAGGAAAGTACAAAAAGTAGGAGTGTTTAAGAAATTAATAAGAATTGGAATTATTGCAAGGTATCGAAATATATTCGTAGAAAAGATGACATCATGGAATATAGACCAAAACAGTTTATGGTGTACCGGAGGTGATGTCATCAGACAAGTCAAGACTTGAAAGACAAGTTTGAACTAGTTTTAAATGACGTGAATGAAAGGAAGTGTAAGTAGATGGAAATATGAAGAATAATGTGGGAAAATACGAGTTAATAAAGTACGAGAATATTTGAAATAATATGTATGAAAATATCATTACAGGTATGATATCCTCTATCGACAAATAAAAAATTGTAGGTACAAATATTCAGTTTTTCAAATTTTACATCTATGAAGTATGTAAAACATTGTCACTCCTGTAACGTATATTTTCGTCTATTTTTTAAATAGGACAAACATATTTGTCCACACAGTTTCAAATACCAAAAATGTAGGTATTCATCAATAATTGAAATATCCTGTAGTTCTTTGTAAACAACCACTAAATTACCCGTATTTAATTTTATGAATATAGATATAATGTCTGTATATTCATGACCTTACTTTGCCTGTCCCTCGAATATGTCGCGAGTCAGCACATCCCTATAATTACAAGCCTCTACCTCACCTAGCCTATCCATCACATACACATACATACCAATCGAAGGAATCATTAAACAGTGCTACAAGTTAGCTTTCTAATAGATAGTCTTTGTCTGAAGGGTTTAATCCCAAATATTTAACCTAGTTTATAGGGTTTGAAATAATATTATTTAATATACTTGTGTCGTACAAATTATTGTTTTATTAAAAGTGTTAAATCAATCTTGTGTTTGAAAAATTATTAAAGTCTCTCAAATACGTTAAGGTCCACAATAGACGTGGATGATAAATTAATTATTTAAATTATTATAGAGATATTAATGCTTGTCCAGTGTTAAGTATCTCGTGTATGGTGTAACACTGAAAGTGGTTCTTACTAGGTACATTTACATTACCACCTTTTTTGGCCGTTACAACCCCCTCCATAAAAATTCATTAATAAATTATAAAATGTGATTCTATCCAACTCCTAGAGGAAATTCTAAAACAGGGCCTGGTCTTAAATAGGTAATATATCAAAAAACATATATATGGTTTAAATTATCGAACAGAAAATCGATTGGACTGCAGCACATAGATTGGTGTCACACAGGTGCATATTGCGTCACTTTTCGTGTTCTGGTCGTCGTAGCTTGCTTTTTTGTGTCATTTTTCATGTCTCAACCCTTATGCGTGTATTGGTGGCCAAAAATCACTTTGAATACCCACTCCTATCTTTATGTCAGAAGAAACAACGCATCAATACTCAATAGGCTACCTCCCCTTACCAAAAAATCAAAAATGTAATCTTTGAAATGTGTAAAATCACACACACACAGGTCGTCGTCAGTGTTTTGTTTCATATAATTGTTTTCTTGAATTGTATAACGCAAGAACGAAGAAGAATGGGCAGTGCAGTGAAATTACATTCACAGATGCAAACACTTGGCAATTCGTTTTTTATCTACAGAACCAGTTCCTCAACACACTCTTTGTATAGAAATGACATTGTATTCGTGCTATTCATTTTTCCTTATTATTAGCTCAATATTGATTATTGTAGTACGAGTGAAAACCTAACTGTCTTAAATTTCACGATAACATGAACAATTGAAGGATTTTTCAGATATTTATTCCTCGTTTTCATTATATTAGTTCATCATTTTGTCCTTCAACTAAGACTGAAGGTGCCCTGTGAAGCTAATCCTCTTGTGGACAACCTTCGGTTTCCGCAAAATAAAGTATTTTATGCATAAAATTAATCGTGTCTTTTTTTCTGTTTTATTATAGGTGAGTCACGAAAAATATGAGTATTATTATTCAAAAAACTCTCAACAAAGTGAATACGAATGAAATGGACCTGAAAACATGTGCCGAATCCATAGAATTAGGACCAACCGAATAAATTACGTAAGAATCAACCGAAACGGAATATTTGGGCCTGCAGAGTGCAGATATTCCGAACGAAATTTGCATTTTATTTTTTAGTCGCCAATTATAAAGGCAAATATATTAGTATCGAAGAGAAAAGAAAAAATTCACAAAATGTAGAAAACGTGTTTGTTATTTGATAACGAATTTTCGAGCGAAAATTTGTTTGGTAGTCATTGAATATGTTGACGATATGGATTGGCTCACTACGGGTGAGTTTAATTTTCATTTTTTTCTATTTGATTCTGAAAAAAATTCAAATTGAATTTAGCAATACTGCCTCGCACGTAATTAGGAAAAAGTTTCTAATTGAAAAAATATTTATTCTCATTTCCATAATATCCAGATGAATGTAATCGGGTATGTTAGTTATCCATAATCATTTTACCTGCTGTTGTAGCTACATAATTGCGTATGTATTTTTTCGTCAATGAATAGAACCAGTTTCACTTTCCCAGTGGTTTCTACTTGCACGATCAACTAACAATGATTAAATTGGCACTCATTTCAACCATCTTCCCTCGGTACATGTATTATTTGGCTGACTGCATGTGCAGCTGCAGCTGTAGCAACTTAATGGCTCGATATTTTGGTGGAAGTTCGGCCTCCAGAAGATAATAATACGTAATATCTGTCCAACCTACAGGCATTTACTGCATTCAATGTTGAAGTATACCTACTGCACGACCTATTATTCCATTTCCGTGGCCGATTCAATCTTTCAGTTAACTTGTCCGCCTAAACTGCTTATTCAGCGAGATAGTCTAGACAATTTGGAAATAGCATCGAATTCTCCATAAACTGTCGACTTGGATTATCATTGATTGAAATAATTTGCACAATGACAAATTTCTTTTTCACATTTCTAAAATAGCTTACCACGACTGATATAAAACACCAACACCCACACTCATTCCCAAATCGAAAACTCTAGTTCGAGGAAAAAAAAAAACACCCATACTCGAATTTACATATTCCAGTCATCGAATAATTCCGTTATTTTTCATTGGAAAACTACTGCGACAGTGTTCCAAAAAAATAATGGACAGTGATTCGTCACCTTGGAACAAATATTACATTCTTGTAGCCATTTGTCATTAATTTCCTTCGGTGAATAAAATTTCAGCTTAAATGTGTACTAAAATGGGTCGTGAATAATCATTGTTCAGACAACCGAATGTTATTCTCTTTCTTATCCTTTTCGTCCCACGCAACGGCGGTGCCTTTGTGCGTGTCACTTCGAGTATGATTGAGTTACAGGTGGAAAACTTCATTGGGTCTGATCTTCTAAGTACGCATAAAATATTTTCAACTTCGTTGACATTTCTTCGCTGGAAGATGAGTTACCTTTATTTGAAGATGGGAATTCAATTTTCCACCACCGAATGAGGTCGGAAATTTCAGGAAAGTGGATGGACAGCAAAATTCGTTTGGCACAATGGCGTCGTGGACTGGCTTTGACTTTTTTTTGTTTTTTTTTTTTTTTTTTTTTTTAATCGTAAGTATGACGAAAATTTCGAAAAAAAGGAAAACGACCCCATCCAGCACTCCAATACACAAAAATATCAAAGTTGACTAAGAAAAAAAAATTTCAAAAAATAATTGTCTCGTGCCATCCTTTATACTTAACCACTGAGCCACAGTGGCAGATGCTGAAACTGGTTTGTCACCGACATACAGTCACTTCTCATTTTAATCTAATGATTTATGACGTCATTGTGCCAAAAAAAGTTTGCTGTCCATCCGCTTTCCTGGGATTTCGTTAATCTTGAAATTTCGAAAGCCAATAATATTTGTGACCGGTATCTTTGGAAGCCCACGCGCGAACTTAAATGCAAATTCAACGAAATTCATCTGTACAGAAAATTCTGAATGGGCGTAGCAGTCAAGGCCTTTGAGGGGGAGGGGAAAGTGTACCAAAGTTATCGGCCCCGGACATCTTTAGGGGGCTCGGAATGGCCTTTATTTATAAATAAATTATAATTTTTAAGGATAAACGGTGAAAAAGGGCGTCAGTACCGATCCATGATGAAGTTTTTGGAAGTAAATTTTCCGAAGTTTAAAAAAAAACCCACTAAAATACATGTTTTAGAACACATAACGTAACTAAAAAATTTATTTCGTGAGAAGAGCGAGCGACATTGTTTTCTGAATTTATAACCCTTTTCCAAAAACAAATCCTGCATCTGGAACTAAGAAGGGCCCTTCAGTTTATTTCTCATGGGCTCGAAATTTCTCTCTGAGGCCTCGGTAGCAGTGAATGGATAGGAAAAATGATCTCATTTCCAGTCGTGCAGTAACGTTCGTAAGGAGTATAGCCCAAGTCCCTGTTGAGGACACATTTTCTTCGAATTCTGGCATGTTTCATCGGCTGCTTCTGCTTGATTGAGGAATTTCGTTCAATTGTTCATAAAACTCCAACGCAGAAGTAACAGTTCACTAGAAAAGGTAGGTATTCCAAGATATGCGTTGCTATAATGGAAGGATAATTACGTATTGTACCATCTGGCAGAATATTCGTATGCTGGTTGGGTAGTAAGTGAGTACTTATGTCCGTTTTTCATACAATATATTAGGTAATATTTTCATGCAATACATATTTTATCTCAAAGAAGCACAAGTGACTTGGAACTGTAATCGTTTATTTGAATGAATTCACCAAATTTATCGTTTCAAATATCGCATTAAATATTTATGGATGAAAAATCGATAGTAATCGATATGGACTGAAATTGTCGAAGATTTACTTAGCATATTCCTACTTAAAGTGCAAGTTGATTTCGTTTACCTCGAGAATATAAACTTTTCATTGTAACAAAAAAAAAAAAAAAAAGAAAAAAGTAAAACCTAAAGACGGTTCCCACTCGTACAGTGAATAATCACGGAAGTGTAAAGGCTAAACTTTTTGCTAAATTTTCCATTTCTTAAACATGTCAATTTGTGCCGTCTTCGTTAATAAAGTCAAAACGGAGAAGATCAAACGACAACAAAACCAACGGTTTTTTCCTCCTTCATTCGCAGATTAATATTTTCATCCCGAAAATTTTTGGAAATTTATTACAACCGATAAAAATTAGACTGCTCTGCTATTTGGTAACGTTACAACTTTGTTGCGCCAAACCATTTATTTGGCTTTTCACGTCCGCCAGTAAATGATTACCAATAAAATTCTACCCCTTTTCGTGTCATTACCGTTGTTGTTTTTGTTGTTTTATTCAGTCGTTTTTCCACCCCAATCAAACTTTTCGATTATTATTCTCTTGGAGGAAGAAAAACAGTGTAAAACGAACGGTAAAGTACATTAAAAACATTTGAAAAACAACGGAGACGGACCATGTTTTTTATTATTATTATTTATTTACAGCACAAATCAGCTTTCTGCTCATTTTCTATATTCCAGAAATAAGGTTGCGTTATACGAACGTTTGAAAAAATGAAAAAAAACAAAAAAAAAACGACAAAAACAATAAACTGATTTATAATTTTCGTTGAGATTAATTTTGGGTTTCCTCTTCACTCTGGTGATCGTTATCCCCTCTCTAAAAACACACACAATGAAGACTATAATTACGATAACGAAAATTAAGGTTCATTTATCGAATTCGTTATACATAATTGGACGAAGGGACTCGGATTCCGTGTAAAATGGCTTTCCCCTTTTTCGTGATGAAAAGTGAAGATGTCATTGACCCCCCAGTCATTGTATTATAAGCCTATATGGTTATTTTTCAGGATACGCTGAGGCCTTCGTCTCTCACTCTCTCCATCTTCTTTTTGTATAGACCAAATTTTCGAGTCTATTATAGAAACACCAAAAATACCAGGTTTGTGAAGGTTCTGAGAATTTCCTTTTTGAATTTTCGGTCCGAAAATTTCGTGCCAACCGAACGGCAAAGTCTCTTTCTCGAATAAGAGAATGTGGGTAGGGTGGGCCAATAGTTTACGTTCCATGTATAGTCTACCGTACGAATACCAAAATGCTTTCGTATACCACTATAATCTAATTACGTAATTAATCGAGCATACATTGAGATAGGTCTTTTATTTTTTATTTTTAATTCACTTTTTTCATGAAAAATTCCTTAAAAATAATTTTCTGGTCAATGGATTGCAATTCACAAATTGGATGGAAACATCTAAATATTTTGAAAAAAATAAATTGAAAACAATCTAAAAAAAAGGGCTACAGTGTCTGTTCCAGTGGACTGAAACACTTGGTGTGATACACATTTTAAGAGCTGCCCAACGTAACAGCAGATCTGCTAGAGGAAGTAGGTTTTCGAAAATTATAAAATAAATCGCTAAAAACTTATTAATAGATCATAATAAACTTGCGATGATTGTATTAAATTTTCTAATTGCTTTTGACGCAAAATTACGCAATTAAAAACAATTATATCTTTCAAATGTAAACAAAAATAGGCTTTTTGAAAATACCTTCCCACCAATCCGTACCAGAATTGCTTGCATGGTGCAATAAATAATTGTAGTTTATATTTTTTGCGAATTTCGTAGTTATTGGTTCGAAATCAATAATATTCAAAATAACTGCACCGTAAGTACTGTCTGGCCGATCTGTGCTGAAATCAGTAACATTTTAATAAATTTGTGTTCCGAATGACGTTCCGATTAGTCTAAAATTAAACATTTTATAGCCAAAATAGAAAAACAAAAATAATGTTACTGAAAGTACCCCATGGCCGATCAGTATCAGAATTTATAGAAAGTTATAACACATGATAACGAATAGTAGTTTCAAATTTCATAGCTATTAAAAATTTTATAAGCGAATAAAAGAACACAAAAACAGTAATACTGGAAGTACCGAACAGCCCATTCTCAATAAAACCAATAGGACACCTTAGCTTACAACCAACGTTCATTCCAAATTTCATGACTATGGAACAAAATTTTCAACCTGTACCTGATAATAAAAAATTGATTTTATATAATATATATATGTATATGTAAAAAGAACACTCTTCTTTTTCGAATGACTACTATTTTGTTTGTTACTCTCGTTCTTTCATGAATTCGCAATGTTTATTTTTGTTTGACCCACATTAAGAAATCGACACAATTCGACTATCTAATATTTACCGTTCCAATCATGTTATCTTTAAGTTACGTCATTTTATGTATTATCGACTCGACCATCCTTTGTTAAATGACATCATTTTTGACCATACACAACATGACCATTTTTCCTTTGTAATGAACGTCGATTTCATTTATCGAATTCATTCATTCATTCATTCGTCCATTAATCGCCGTTTCAGAAAGACAGATAAAACTTAGTCGTATCTTCGTTCGTTTCTTTGTGTATAATAATCTTGAATTTTCTAATTTCACTACCGTATTTTAATCGTGTCAATAAACTCGTCTTTTGATTACGAGTTCACGAAACTTTATTTACGTGCAAATTAGATCGAGTGGAATACCCGGAAACGAACTTACATATATAGATATACATATAAATATATATGTATAGCTATATGCGAGGAGGCAAGAGATGGGAGAAAGAAATAGTATGAGTTACCGCAAGTGATGTTGTTGTATGCGTAAGCAATGTGTATGCACACAACCACACACCTACTCACACAGACATGTTTTTTCTTCTCTCTATCTTCTCTCCTTTACACCAAAATTTACACCAAAATTTACACCAAAATTTACACCAAGATTATCACCAAGATTCATGCCAACTGCATTCTCATTTTCATTTTTATTACTGTAAGGAAAATAAAAATGTGTTCCTGTGGTATTTCAATCAGGGTGGACGCATGCCACAGCAAAAACCAAGTAGGCTATACATTCCTTACACTCAACTTTCACAAACTTACCTGAAATCAGACAAACTTAAAATATTGAAACAACCAGAGTCCAATTTAAATCTAGTGATTTTTACTTGGCGTACAAAATACAAGTCCATATAGCATGCCAAAGTTATGAATTTTAATACTCCTGGATATTTTAACCTATGAGCGACATGCATTTTAAGTGACAAAACAGATTTCCTTGCATATTGTTTTCTAAACATGTGACATCACTGTGGGGACGATACTCTCATGAGGTTTAGGGCTTGCACCCCTTGACAACAGTTGCCGCCCAAAGGCTGGCATATATTTGTCTCTATGACGTTAAACAAATAAACACACGTACGTTTGTATGTTCATACCTGTACCTATGTACAGGTAAGATGCATTATACGGGCCTTGATCAGTTACCTGATAAGGATCTTGGTGATGTCACAGACTGGCATCAAATGCGCTGCGTTGTTTCTTATCACTTTACAGAGGCAAGAAACGACGTAAACTATGACGTAATACTATATGTATATGTATGTATGTGTGTCTGTGCCAAATCCACTATATACGCTCATGAAACTGGCTACAAAATCACCAGTGTTTGCCTTGAATTTGGTTCTCCCATACTTAAATATATGAAGTAGCAGAACAGGCAAAGCTGGAGATTACCTTCTACATGTTAATATCTTTCACAACAAGGTATTCCACAATCACAAAGTTCAAGAAGTAAAATTATCACCCTTCATACCAACACAAAGACGGCCTAGCCAGACATGTTTGGTAACGCAAATAAAAGAACAAACGTGTAACACAAAACCAGTGTATTAAATTAAAATAACATACCAATTAATCAGCAGCAAAACAAAACACAAGTCCAACGAGGACAAGAAAAATGAATGTTCACGAGAACGTTATAAAATTATAAAATAAAACAATCCAAAACAATATGAAAGTGTTCGCACCAAGAAAGCCAAAACAAGAGGAAACGAGAAGGCACCAATGATCATCCAACTTACAGCAAGCTATGAATCAGATGATCTGGAGCTCTCTGATTGGCTTCTATTTTTCGCCCTTCTCAAATGAAACCAAGTCCAAGAGAAGGGAGAAAAATTCAAGCTAATCGTCGAACCACTTGAAATTAGGTGAAAACTAGGAACACTAGAATTCTTGTAACGTATAGGTAAAATCACACGTATACCTCATTAGACATTAAAAAAAGATGGTTTTTCTTTTTGAAAATGCCTAAACTTTCGCAGGGAGTCATTCCACGCCAGCCATAAATGCCTATTCAGTCCCATGCTTAGTTCAAAATAAGCATTTATGCAACCGAGTGCTATATAAATTGTTTCGTACCAACAATCACCGATATTAAGGCGTTGTTATGTCTTCGTTTTTCAAAATGGAGCAGCTCGCTATTTGGAACACATTTAACAATAAGATACACGAACATACAGTAACACACCTATAAAATGCATCTTTTCACTCTTTACCACAAAATATAGACTCACACTTTCACGTCTATTATTTTCATAATATTCGCATAGGAACACAAGGTGAATCAAATAGCCCGCACACAAAACATACAAATTTTATGGAAAACAAATTTCGTTTCGACGGAATAATTTTGAAGAGTAAATAATTGTAACCACATTTATTATGATGATTGACGATACCTATTTGAAAGCTATTTTAATATTATTTATGGAGATAAATCAACCGGTATTATTACGTTTACGCTCGTGCTGAAAATATTGGGAAATTTTCTCCAATCAGTCGGTCAGCATTCGCTTTTCATCTAACGACGTGCTTTAACGTTTTTATTTCGATTCTACATACCCTCCTTTTCCAACTACAACACCAGCGGTGAGCAGCTTAAAAAGTCCAAAGTAATGAAAATTTTTCAGTCAGAACTATTCATCCTACTTCAAATCCGCTTTCTTGGCATGACCTATGTCATTCGATAATTCCATTATAAGTTAATAGTTCAGTCAAATTGGTTCGTACGTTGTATCTACCTATTGGCGGTGGAGAAAATATCGATACGTATCGATATCCATATTTTTCGTACGGGTTATGTACAAGTATCGATATTTGACTAAATTAGTTTAAAATCTACTCGTTATATGACGATATTTTTAATTAAATATCTCTATTTTTCGTATTTATATTTTCCATAAAATATCGATATAACATATGAATATGAAAAAATATCGATACGTATCTATATCCATATTTTTTGTACGAGTTATGTACAAGTATCGATATTTGACTAAATTAGTTTAAAATCTACTCGTTATATGACGATATTTTTAATTAAATATTGATGAGTGAAGGACCTCGGATGACGAATAAAAAGACGTTTAAACTCAGTCAAGCTGTAGAAGTACACTATATTTCATGTAAAACGAGTATAACAATCTGTATGATAGTTTAACAAGCGATACAGAGTTAGACGAAGGTTCCCGATTAGGTTTCGATTGAATAAAGTTGAATGAGTGAGAAAGAAAGTGTTACCATGAATGAGAGAGTTTAAGAAAAGATTAAGTGTTGTTCATCAGTGTGGAGTGAAAAGGATTGGTATACCCAACACCCCTCCACAATCCTTTGAACGGAGGACGAAATTATTTGTTCAGATTTGCACAAAAATTGATAAAAATATTTGGAAATACAATTACACTTGAAATATTCGTAATATATAAAAAAAATAAAAAGGCAAGTGGATTGTGTTCATTAAAAGCTAAAAATTGGTAACTATCACATGCTACATTGTTAATAATTATTATATTTGTGAAATTATGGTAACTAAGTTGGTAAATTATACAAAAAATATAGGTAATTAAGTAAGTGTTTATCTTGAAATAAATCAAACAGCAAATGCACAACATACAATTGAAATGAAATACAATAGTGGGATAATTTTGTTTCTTTAAGGGAATATTTGATTGTAGAATCGTGAAAAGCATAAATTAAAAAAATTTCCAAATAATAAAAAGATTTAATAAAAAAAATTCGAGAGGATATAATTTTGATTTGAAGAAAAAAAAATGAAATGGGGAAAATCTACTTAAAATTAAATAATTCTAGTAAAGAATTTCAAAAAAAAATAAAATAAAATTCAAGAATTTGTGTGAACATAATTTCAAAGTAGAATAAAAATTTAAATAAAAAGATCAAGTCTTTGTTCAGATAAGCTAAATCACATAAAATAAAATTCAACAATGTTCGAGACAAAGTTGTGCAGTATTTCTAGTATTACAGGTTCATGCAAAATGTAGATTTGAATAGAGAAAACGGCGCTAACGAAAATATGAATAGTTTAAGATAAGGAGGCGAGAGTTTGTTGCACCAAACAATAGGTAAAGTATACAAGTTTGAACAAAAGAACGAAACGAGCCATGCTTATGTGATGAAAGGTACATTCTCGGACAAAAGTGTTTGCCAAATGCTGCAAACAAATTACTGAAAATTGTTTGTTTTCAATTATTTTTTCGGCCAAAAATATCCTAAAATAACAGGCATTTTGGATATACAAATAAAATTTTGATCTGACAAGAAATAATATGCACAAAATTACGAAAATGTTATGAATCAAAGTTAAATACCTGATGTTAGTATTACTAACTTTTACAGCAAATTACAATTTTTTATGACTGAACACCAATTTTTTTGACTTCTCTGACAAAATGACTGTTGAATTTGATCATTCTCGATGTGATGAACCAGCTAATGACTCTTTATTTGGACTTTGGCAAATTTTATACAGATGAATACTGTATTTCAACGAACTCTGACTGGAACTTGGATGATTTTAACAATTTGAATTTTGACTAGATAATTTCTACATTGGTAACTTGGCAATTTGAATTAATGACGAGTTATGACGATTAATTTCAGCTGTTTCACTGTAAGCGATCATTCAACTTGCAGTGGTTTGTGACGATATGATCCAATAATAGTTTCGGCGAGTTAATTTCACACAATCAGGGAGATAATTAACGACATTTACTGACTTCTGGACAACACAGGCAGGGCTTCCAAACAGTTCAGCAATCGACGACAACCATGGAAATTCGAAAACACAACCAAATTTGACACACAAGCAGGGTGCAAATTTTTTAAGCAATTGACGTCGTTGACTACAAGATAATCAGTGAATTAACAAACAATTTTGGTCATTAATATTTTGATCCAAAATTTTACAAAAGCACAAGTTGGAGCTAAGTTAGCCAACATAAGAATTTACAAAAATGACAAAAAAAATGCATCGAGCTTTGCAGCAGATTTTTGTTTATCACAAACGATTAAACTTTTGGTTATTAAAAAAAATTTTTGTTACATAGGTTTAAAGATTGTTACCGAGCTCTGCTACCATGATGAGTGAAGGACCTCGGATGACGAATAAAAAGACGTTTAAATTCAGTCAAGCTGTAGAAGTACACTATATTTCATGTAAAACGAGTATAACAATCTGAATTATAGTTTAACAAGCGATATAGAGTTAGACGAAGGTTCCCGATTAGGTTTCGATTGAATAAAGTTGAATGAGTGGGAAAGAAAGTGTTACCATAAATGAGAGAGTTTAAGAAAAGATTAAGTGTTGTTCATCAGTGTGGAGAGAAAAGGATTGGTATACCCAACAAATATCTCTATTTTTCGTATTTATATTTTCCATAAAATATCGATATAATATATGGATACGAAAAAATATCGATATTTCACACCACTACTAACTATACTGACCATCTGAATTTATCTTTTAACCACAATCATGTGGTGTACGTTTATTTTTGCTCGAAGTCGCCGTAAAATAGTTTTGATAAATTTAACACTGTCCAGTGGTGGTGTATGTCTTTTTTTGTTTTTTTTTTTGTTTTTTTTTCAACCCTTCTTCTTTCCACGTAGACTTATAGGGCTTGCGTTAAGAATGTGTATAATTTTAGGTGGACTTATTCGTAAAAAAAAATAGGTACCTACGTAGGTAGGTACTCGCTAATGCAAAAAAAAAATAATTTTTTTTTCATTAATAATTTACGAGATATTAATTTAGTTGAAATATTACGTTGTACTGGCGAAAAGCAGCCTAAAATATATAAAGAATAAGAGAGGAAATTTAGACAGTGAAAATAAGTGGAGTGTAGGTGAATGAAAGAGCGAGAGAGTGTGAGAGAGTGTAAGAGTGAGAGTGCGAGAGAGAGAGAGAGAGAGAGAAAGAGAAAGAGAGATAGAGTGAGAGATCGTAACGAAGGCTCGTTTAAAAGATTTATAAGTTCGCACAAGAGTCGGTGGCACATACCAACCCCCCAAGGGTGCAAAATAAATTCAACGTGCGTGCTGTTTATATAATACGACGACATTCACCGTTCGCGATTATGAACTGACAATGTTATTTTAAAAAATATGCTGGCCGAAGGCAAAATATATTGCTCACACGTTTATGTTTTTCCTCTGCTTTTTTTTTTTTTTTATTTTTTTTTTTACTGTTGCTCTTCTCTCTATTGTCACCCGTAGCCGTAGGGGATAGTTTTATTCAAGCTCGCGCACGTGTCGAAAACCACCATATCGGATTTAAACGTAAAAAAAAAAAAAAAAAAATTGTTTTTCCTACCTAAGTAGTTTTCATTATTTTTAATAACTAGCCGTCCTACAGTGGTACCTTAAGTCAACGCGAAAACTAAACTAAACAATTTGAATTTTCTTTTATTCCTTATCGCAGTCATTCAAAAGCTGACCCACTTCCCGTGAAAACGTTGAATTACCACTCGAAAAAGGTCCGCAGGGCGAATGCGAAAATTCTACCCTCACAAATAAAGTGGATGCTAATTTTTTAACGTAGGTCGTCGTAAATTCTATTAGCAAGTTCGTACTATTTGCGGAGGGGCAGAGAATTTTGTTTTTTTTCTTTCACTCTTTTCCATTTTCTACCTGGCGAAATTTTCTTTTCAACTTCGACTAAAACAACTAATAGTCTGTAGGTAATCAGAAACTTTCGTTAAGTAGATTATATTTCAGCGGCCGCAGAAATTTCTTGCCATGAATAATAGAAGGCGCAGTTGAAATTTATAATTTTTTTCTCGTTCTTCGTTGCTGGCATTTTGGTAGGTTAGGTACTTATAGTCTGTTGTTTTCTTTTTTCTCGCATTCCTGTATATACCTTTAGGGTACATAAATTTTCCGTTATTCGTTAAGAAGAAATGAATAAGTTGCTGAGCGAAAGTGAACTGCTTTACCGTAGGCACGGTTTCGACGTTAATGGCCGAAAAACGTGGTATCGTTTATTAAAATCGTGGTGAAAAGAGTTTTTGTAGCAAGTAAAAATTTCGAATGAAATTCGACGGGCAATAAACTACCCCATGAAACCCACTTCTCATTCGAGAGTGTTGTGAAATGTTCGCGTGAGAACTGTATTCGGCGTAAACCTATCTAACTTTGTTACAATATATTCGATCGCTGTTTGAAAAACTTTAACCAAAACTGTCGGGTGAAACGAATGTGGGATAACATGTGGCACTGACTTCGTGACATTGATGCTCGTATTATTACGCGCAATCAGGCTGCGTAGAGTAAATTATTCGAGCGTTTTTGAGTATTTTTGTTAACAATTGGTAAGGCATACGAGACAATCTCGACCTTTGGAAGCTCACCCAACCACATTTTCAGGACGCCTTTCTCTACGTAATACGAAAAACCAAATCGGAGTTTAAGTAAATAAAAAAATAACTGTAATTTATAAATGTTCCGTCATATTTAGGTAGACGAACATATTCGCCAACCTAAATATTTCGTAACAAGCAACGGCAAATATTTTGTAACAAGGAACGGCGAGTATTTCTACTAAATATTCACCATTACCTCCTATCACCAACCTAATTATTGATGCTAGCAGATACGCAGACGAACAACAAGTCAGCATATCTGTCAACACAATTTTGGTATGTATGGTAAGTACACTTTTGACAAATGTAAACAAATAGGCGCCAAAAAAAGTGACCGGGTAATTTGAATTACACCAGGACTTCACTTGCCTTTCTTCCAAGTATTGACAGGAGTTACTCTGTTCAATCTCGTGAAGTTCGAAGACGTTTTTATATGTCGCAATTTCGTAGTCTGCCCTAGAGGAGTAGATTTAAGACACAAAAAAGTGATAAATATAAGATACAATAATGCGGTAATTTGTAAAGTATTCTTTTCTAAATAAAAGTAGATACGAAAACAACTCTACTTATTTTGTTGGTCTCTACGTATTTCTGGGCTAGAGACGTAACAATAAACAACAAAAAAAACAAAAAAAAATGTATTGGAAATCATCATTTTTATTAAATTGTAACAAACAATTAATGTTATCTGCATTGCAACAGTTACATTATGTCATTATATTGCTCTTCTTCAGCTTCAAATTCTTTTCAACCTTTATTAAAAGTTTCCGAAAGTGTGCATAAGGCAGCTATATCAAGATAAATTTGTAGTTCCTCATATTGACCATCCAGTTTGGAAGATAATCTCTTCTAATTTGTGCAGAACGCGTTGCAATTGTCAAAACATTCAAAAAATCAGTTTTACTGCAAAAAAAAAAAAAAAAAAAAAAACCCACAAAATATTGTAATGTCGAAAGTAGGTGACTTCTTGCATTTTGATGTAAAATATGAGTGAATTCTTCAATCTTGCACAAAAACTGATTCTAGATACTTAAATGTCCATTAGAAAGGAGAGTTGATAGGTCTTAGCTGATAGTGCCAACCGATTCCTAGTTGAATATTTCGTCGGATGAGACATCTAGTTTCAAAACTATCGAAAAGTGACTACGTGCATTTTGAAATCAAACTCCTCAAATTCCTCTTAAAAACAATCCATCTCACCCCATCTCTTACTGTATCTAAAGGCTGAAGCATTTATTTTATGAACTGTTAAGCAACTAATGTATAATCTCACTCACATAGAGTAATTTAGTCAACTAATTGGATCTGCCAGCTCATATGTATTTTCCCAGAAATTAATAAAAATTCTGGGCATTGTCCATGTTGACTACTGATTATTGATATTGATTGGGTTAGTACCAGGAAAAAACGTAAATGTGAGAAATAACTGAAAACAAGAAAAAATTTACGTTTCTGACTGAAGTTAGTGAGAAAAATATGCGAAATGGCGAAATCAAGTCTTTTCATCGGAAATATCCCTTCTGTCTGAAAATTTGAAAATTTTCCTAATTTGTCATTTTGACGGCTACATAGGCTACCAATATGTGTATACTGTATAGGTACCAACATTAAAAAAAAAAAATTCAAAATTATAAAATGGAGTCATCAGTTTTGTTTTATCGTAAAACGGAAAATTTTCATCACCCCAACCTCTGATCATTTTGTGAAGTCACTTTCAGTATCTCTTTGCCAGAAAATCGTGTAAAAAATGGAGGATACTATTTAAGAACACGAAATAAGAACCAGTTTTTAGTATTTTCAGTGGCTGCAAATAATGTCTAATTATAGATTAATTCAAAATACTCGCTAAAACTTAAGAAGAGTCACCTTCGACCATAGAAACGCTGGTATTTTAGTCTCTGCGCCGTAAATACGCGGAAAGATACTGCCCGCATTACACACAAAATGGAAATTGGTAACGCCGCGCCGTTTTTTTTGGTACTTACTCTCGACGTGGTGCCTCTGGAAAGAGGCACCCATGCGGAGTTATTCAATCTCGCAAATTAATGATTTATTAACCTTATTTTTATAATTTTTCTTGCCGTACTCATTTTTAATGACCTTCATCTTTGCATTCGTAAGAAATTTGTATTTTTCTCTCTCACCAACGCCAAATATTGCTGCAACCGACGTAAATTTATTCGCACCATCATTCATAGCCAATTTTTTATTTCTAGTATTACTATAATCCTTAATAAAACAACAACCCTTAAAAGTGTAAGGTAGTTTCGTGTTACATAAATATAGCTTTTTGTGATCGATGTAAGAAACTACTTAAACGAAAGAAAAAAAATTTTTATAAAAAAATAGAAAGCAAAGGAGAGAAGTTGGAACAAAAAAAAAAAAAACAAAAAAAAAAAACCAATGAAGTCTGGACGATTCGATGAAGTTCTACGCGAAAAAAGCCGTTATTTGCGGTCCAGAATCAGAGACTAACAGTCCGCTCGCCAAAGCGGGTATAAACTGCGAAAAACTACCCCCTAACGTTTTTTATTTAGTTTTTGGCTAAGGCAATATGAAAAAGTTGAAATGAATAATGGCAGACGAAAACGATAGACGAAGACGAAGAAGTAGGCTAGTCTCGTTGAACGAAAAGTATTGGAGAACTATACGGCCGAGTGAGGGGTGAGAAGGAAATAACTTGAGGCCTCTAAACAGAAAGCAAAGCCAAAAAGAAAAAAAAAAGTAAGAAAGAAGGAAAAGTTAATACAGTTTTTCGTTATGTATTGAGTCGGGCGGAAACTGTTGACCGGAATTAGTTTCCAACAAAAAGTTTTCAAGCTTTTACCACCCTTATTTTATTGAAAAACCGATGAAAACGAATAACAAACTATATGTTGGCACATGGAGGGCAAAAAAAAAAATTAAGAAGAAAAATGGGCGAGTATGAAAAACACGAAGTTAAAGTAGGAAAAATTACTTGATTTTTGATTGTGTGTTTTTTTTTGCTTCGCTTTTGTTTTTGTATTCGTTTATTTTATTTTATGTTTTTTGATATTAATTTTTCATCGTTGTTTTTTGAAATCGAAAATGATGAATGGGCAAAATTTGGTTAAAATAATATAATTTACACCTTCGCACCACAAAATACGAACGACTCCGACGTGCTTAATTTATGGTCGGCGAATTTTTGGCTGGAAAACTATGGACTTATATCCGGAACGAGGGGATGTATTCTTGTCGAAGAGGGGTGGAGGAGGGTGAAACTGAAAATATCACGACGCGAATCTCTTATGGTGTGTATATCGGAAAATTACGACTGTCGAATACATTTTTTATTGTGGGTTGTGTCAGCCCAATCATTTAATTTGCCATTCCACAACTCCACTTCAAAATGAGGAGAAAAGGTTCAAAATGCTAGAAACCAGCGAATTTTTAATAAATGGGTTGAGTACCTGTCAGATAGACTACTGACTATTCTTAATTGTCAACCTTAACCAGTTGTTTCGGCAGATTAAAACAAGTAAACCGAGTCAATGGACCCTTAGGAACCGAATAAAACTAATTAATCGAAAAAAATTATCTAGATAACCACAAAGACCTCGTTTTATTTCGAATATGGTGAAATATTTTTTACTGGTCTATATATCAATATTTTGAAGAATTTATAGCCCCCAGAATCGAATACTCTCCAGCATTCACATTTTTGACGTTTGAAATTTAAATTACATTCTTCAGTCTTCCATTGACCAACACAACCTCTTCTAAAGAGTTTGCGTGTTCTCCCACTTTATACTGTAACGTATGGGAGAGCCAAATCCTTGGCAAACACTGGCGATTTTGTAGCCAGTTTCGAGAGTTTATGTATCAAATTTGGCACATGCACACAGACACACATACGTACATATACATATGTAATTATGTCAAACATTACGTCATTTCTTGCCTCTGTTGAGGTGATAAGAAACGACGCAACGCGTTTGGTACCAGGCCGTGACATCACCGAGATCATTATCAGGTAATTGATCACAGCCCGTGCAATGTATCGTATGTACATACAGGTATGAATATACAAACGCACAAGTGTGTAAATGGTTTAACGCCTTAGAGACGATTAATTGCCAGCCTTTGGGTGGCCACTGTCATCGAGGGGTGTGAGCCCCAAAAACCTCATATAAGTGATGTCCCCACAATATTATTTAACATTAAGTATTGATAATCTTTGTTGGAAAATTCACACACATTATATGGGAAATTGTGTAGAATATTATGCATGCTGACATGAAGAATCAAGCACCATTATTACGAAGTAATTGTTGATAATATGAGAAGATAAATTTATTGCAACTTGGATATCTCCATCATGAACAACATTATCCAAAAATTCGTATCATTCTTTACCTTCAATAAACATGTTATTTTGACATGCATAATGAAAATTCAATGTCTGAGTTCAAGTCAGATGGAAGGTTAGTTTATTACAAATAGTCACAACAGGGTCTTAGATAACTTTAGATTCGTAAGATCAACGAATTGAAAACAGACAAAAAACAAACCTACTGTGCACGTGCATAAAATCTATGATCATTTATGGGTTTCATAATCTTGGCATGTTCGATTAATATTGGCGAGATACAGTCATACACCTATTGTTTGTTCGCACTGTAGCATATTTAATTTTCACATCACTTTTGCAAATTTTCATTAAAAATATGATAAATAATATAATCCGAAAATATCTTTCTTTTTTTTTTCGTTTTCAATTTTATTTTATCTAAATAATTCCGTATCCATGAAGGCTTACTTCTCTTCGAGTCCATTCTAGCATCATTACTTACTGAACCAAATCACTATTTTCCATCCCTATCAATGGAAATTATATTTCTTGTAAAGAAAATAATAGTTGATAATATTTTTCGCGTTTCTAGAAAACGAAATTTCTCGTCGCACTTTAATCATTTTTTGTCCCAAGAAGTTAATTAAGTACCTATTTTTTTTCTTACATAAATTCGTTTTGATTTTGTTTTTCAAATCCAACTTCAGCAATTTTCACCGTTAGGTTTTCTTTCAGTTCCTTCGTTATAAAATGACTGCGTATCCAGCAGACATCGTCAGATGTCATTTAACTTTTTTTTTTAATATTTTAGTATTCCCTCTACAGCAAAAATATTGGCACTAATTGAAACGGAAACGTTCCAGTCGAGAGAGGAAAGCTTTTTGGAGAGAAAAAAATAACTAAAAAACATTTTATTTTCGCATTCAAATGCCAATTTCGTATTTCCTGTTTCGAAAACTGAATATCCTTCGCGCAAATTCGATTACAAGTTTCAGCTTGCGAGTATTTTGTGTTATATTATTTACAAAATAATGTACATAATTATTGGCTAATGAAATCGCAAAAGTTTCTTATGATTGGATGATCCTTAATAATCTTGCACCGTTGAATTCGACGATTGTGTAATTTGAAAATGTTGACGTTTTATATCTGGTTTGTGGAGTTCGAAAAAAGGAAATAAATTTAATTCGTGAATGTTAACAATTAAATTTATCTCGAATATTTTAATATAAAATGAGTCCATTTAACAATTTGAGATTATATTTTCTCGATCTCTAGTTCAGTGTTTTTCAAACTTTTTTTTGGTCATGCTCCCCAGCCTGGTGACCGCAGTTCTGTGCTCCACTTGGTCGATAAATAGCTTTAAAATCGTAGATATTTTGTTTATTTGGACAGGTAGTTTCTCACATGCCTCTGAAGCATACTTGCACCTCCCCTTATTGGGGAACAGTTGGGAACCACTGGTCTAGTTTTTTTTAACATGCTATCAAGCTTAAAAAAACAACATATATATATATATATATATATATACTTAAGTCTACACAATAAATGACTAGGTTTTAAGAGTGAAGATAATGTAGGCTTACACCCAATGAATAATTTTAATCATCGATTTGAACACGATATTAAATCTATTAAAATAACAATTCAAAATTTTAGAAAAGTAAAGACAATTTTGTGTCGTCTTTGAGAAATGACGTACAACTAATTTTGAATTGGCCTAATATCGTCATAATTTTGAAGAAGGACTAAATATGACGTCTAACAGATCGAATATTGAGGCTACTTTCAGCTGAACGACTCACGACAACCGACACATGAAAAATTAATCTCAAAAACGACACAAAATACGAGCTCAGTCTTAAGCACTATTTCTCTCATTTTTAGAAAAAAAATTCGTTTTTTTCTACTTTATGGCAATTTTTAGACCATGTAAATTATAAATTCTTCCTGCTTATACACTCTCCACTAATCTGCTTTATGTTTCTGGATAAAAATTTATTGCCATAAGCTTAAAAAGTATAGGATTTTAGGTTCCTTTCAGGTTGTTCAGTATGTGAGATTTGTTTCGACTAGTCCTGAAATAAACAAAAAAAAAAAGGCGTGAGTTCCGCTGTGGCTACACGAGCTATACTAATGAAGGATTGATGTGTAAACATAACATTAGTGGGGTTGTGTGCATATGCAACGCATTGCACACACACACAACTACACACCTACATGTAATGTAACACACACAAACAAGAGTTACGGTTGTAAGAGTTACAGTTTAACAAATCTGGTAATCGTAATTCTCGTTTAGCCCCTACTGTAGACCAACTGCTAATATGTTTACACGTCAGAAATGCACTAAAAATGAAGGAAAATTTTTAATTATATTTTCTATAATGAGCGATATTTGGTCCCACATCGACATCAAATATATCCTCCATATGTTAGGTAAAATGGCCCCGGTGTTGAAAGGCAATGAATTTTGAAAAGAAAAGTATTGCCTTTTGACAACGTTGTTTGTTACAAAATGATATACTAATAAAAACTTCAACGAGATCAAATGAGTAGTTTTTACGTGAAAACGCTACAAACAAACAAACAAACAATTCGTCTCAGCAGGCACTTGGCATGAGAGAGGAAAATAAATTTTTGTTTTGTTTGTACGTTGTTTTTGGAATACGTGAATGAAAAATAATTGTCTGATAAATGCACTTGTGTGTAATAATGATTCATCATTCACCTTTTACGGTGCTGCCGTGTACGTGTATAGGTTACCCGACAACATTTTATAATTCGATGCCAGGACCATATATTTAACCAGGACTTCAAATGCAGACTGTTTACCTCTCAAGGCATCAGTCTTTACAGAACGCAGTTTGTGTGCCACGTACGCTCCAGGCAGCAATTTTCAAACCAACGTTTGATTTCGATTTCACGTATAAACTTTAAAACAAAATTCAGGCACACATGTACACACGCTGCACAGAATTATTACATTTATTTGCACATTTCCTCGTTACCACTGCGAAAAAACGACTTTCCACCTTGGGCTTCATCATGAAAAACGAATTTCCTCCACGTCCTCGTCGTCGTCGTCGTCGTCGTGGTCGTCGAGAATTTTTCCATCGTCGTCTTTTTTTTTCTTTCCATTTTTTTCCAACTTCCGCCTCGATAATATCCGGCAATTATGACACATTACACAAAATAAAGTACATTTTTCTCAACCCTTTTTTTCGAGGCACGTACTTCACCTATTTTATTTCTTTATTGTTCTTCTCGACGTTGATGCTGTATACGTTATTGCTTCTTAACAGGAAGAACACAAGGGTGAAAAAAAAAAATTAAAACATATTTTTCTTATCTTCCTCCATTTCCTCGATTCTTTTTTTTTTTTTTTGTCGTCCTCTTTTCCAGAGTTTAGGTCAGGAAAAAACAATTCCTTTTCTCACTATTTTTTCACACTTGTTTTTCACTTTTCTGAGATCGTTTTTTTTTCTTGTTGTCTTCAACACTTGTATTTTTTCTCCATTGCACCAAAAATAGTCGCTACATTTTGAGTTACGCTTGAAACAGATCCCGTATAAATTTATTAATTTTTTTCTCAAACGCAAGTGAAATTTTTTCTTTGTTTTGTTATTTTGATTGTTGATGTTTTTTTCGTTTCCTTTTCTCAATTTAGCCGTCGTTTGTTGTCCCATAATTGATTGATATTTAAAAACACGCTATGAATTTACGCGGAAACGTTTGAGGGAATTGAACCAAAATTAATTTTTTAAATAGAAACTTTTTTCTCTCCAGTGAGATGGTGAGGTAAGTGTACTCTACATTTTAGACTAAACAGAAGCCTAATAAAATGACTCCTTTGACAGAAAAAATCTTCTAATGTTGTTCGCAAAAATTGTCAGCTTCTTGGGAGAATTCACCAAGTAGTATTTGTCAAATTGTTCAGGAGAGCAAAAACAAAATTTCAGTTTGGTTTAATAAGAGTCAAGTAGACTTCACCAAGTCTATCAAGAATGGCATGCAATTCCATGATAGCTACGTATTTTTACCAGTAGAAAAAAGTAGTTTTTGGCACTTGGCGAATTATTTGAATCCGCATTTAGCAGCTGGCTATTTCTGTCTGAGTTTAGTAAATACTTCTTGTTAATGATTTTTATTCTCGATTTTTTGAAATAAATAACGCACTTTTGATAAAAGTCAATTTTATTGAAATCTTCCAAGACGTCAACAAAATTTTATATTGATTTTTCTCAATTATTTTGGTTTACTATACCGTTTCATGTTCTAGTATTCAGCAATACCGATTATAAATTTTTTTTTTGGGTTCTAAACACCTAATCAACTCAGATTACTCAAAATTACAATCGGCAGTTCGAAAACTCAACATAACAATCAATTATTAAAAAAAAAAAAAAAAAAAACGGGTGTTCTTTTTATTTTTGGATGTACCTTATTGTACCTATGTTTGAATCTGTACGTCCAATGTTAGAATAGCCACCTATTTGAGTTTACGAAAATTATGGTTTTATGGGGTGTATGCCTCCTATGAATTTACAAGCATAAAACCTTATATTTTCTCAAATACGAGCTGGAATATTAGGCTTCTATGGGACTGAATCTATTAGAGGCTAAGAAATTTTCTAATTATCTTCATGAAACAATCTTTTTAAATTAGTGACCAGTATTTAAATTATTATCTAGTGGTATAAATAGTCACAAGCGAGGAGAGGGATTGGTTAACTGGTACCAATGCCAAGTTCCAATGTCAGAAAAATGCAGAAAGCCTGTTTCTCAGATCCCTGGATTCAGTATGTGGCAACCACATAGGCGGTGTCAACTCTCGTCACCATCACCCGGCACTGTGGCCGTGTGTATACGGTAGCCGTATTTTGGTGATGATGACGATTGGGGTAGGTATTCCTGTTGATCGACGGTTCTATTCCCTGGGCCAGCGGAATTCCTACATTGGTGACCTCGATGTGATCTGAGAGATGGCGAGGGAAGTGCCATCTCTCAAAGGAATATGTCAGCCGCCTAGTACGCCTCCTCTCTGCCTCACAATGTGAAGGCGTTGAGCACTAGCGTTGAGGCGGTAGGTGTACAAGGTGCGATGCGGGGATGTATTGAGAGGGGGCATCCACCACTTCCTTACACACACCTATCCTTCCATTAGTAGCTCTGCCTCCATTGACCCATACTGTGCACTGCTGTACTGGGGGAGAGTAATGTGGTGACCACATAGGCGGAGTCAACTCTCATCACCATCACCCAGCACTGTGGCTGTGTGCATACAGTAGCCATATTTTGGTGATGGTGAAGATTGAGGTAGGTATTCCCATCGGTCGACGATTCTATTCCCCAGGCTAGTGGAATACCTGTACAGTACATTACGTATCAATACACATAATTATTTAGAATGAAATAAAATGCGCTTTATTTTTCTTTGGTGCCGTTTACGAACTATCTATAAGGGCCATACAGAAATCATGACTATAAAGAAGTGTTTGCGAGTTGTCTATATAAATGAAACCCAAACGCATGGGCAGAAGTGAACCATTTATTGATAAGAAGCAATTTTTTTATTATAAATATAAAAATGTGGTTTAAATATTCCTCATTTACGATAATAAATAAAATAGGTGTTTCAAGTTTAGTTGTTATTGCATTCAAAATTAAACTTTTCAACCAATCCAACGACATATCCATCTCAAAACTGTCAACAAATAGTGTTGTCAAATATCAATTTTTTTTGTATCGATACAATATCGATATTTGTGGAAAAATATCGATATTTTATAAAATTTGATAAAAAATTTTTGCAAATGGCTCATCTGAATTATTGTGATTTAAAACTATGAAAATAAAATATAAATTTTAATTTTATAAATTTGAGGAAAAGAATAATGGAAGCAAAGTAAGTCAGGGTATTTATTTGATATTGTTGATGTAGTTGTAGATACAGACGTATGTGAACTATGTTTGAGAAATCTCATTTTGTACTGGAGTCAAGATCAAGTTATTCTTAATTCATAATTTCATAATTCATAAATATCATAAATATCATCTGTCATCAGTTTAAGTTATTACTCATTCACTCGTAATTTTGTCAATACCACAACCACAACCACAGAAAAAAAATTAAAAATTGGGATTTGAAAATATCGATATTTTTGGAAAAATATTGATACGCAAAATACCGATATTCCTGGAAAAATATCGATACGTATCAATATATTTGACAATACTATCAACAAACGATGTTCCAAAGCACATATCAAAAAAATCAGCATTAACGTTGGTACCGTACTACCCAGTGTATTATCTCACTTTCATCATAATCTGAAGCTGGTACAAAATTGTAACAAACAATATGATGATGTATTTGTGCTCTTAAAATCTGTAACATTCTCCACAATATCATTAGAAAAAAATAGACTTTAATCAGGTTCTGAAAATTTTTTCGGAATCACTGCATAAGTGTTGCTAAAATTTTATTATCTAATATGGGAAGTGTTGGGCCAAACTGGGATTTGAACGGGGAATATAAAAATATTTTACTTCAAAGAGTAACAGATCCCTGCATCAGTAAGAAACTGAACTTCATTGCACAGTCATATTATGTTAGCAGTCGCCCCATACTCCTCCCATCTGTACTTCTTAAATGGAATGCTGGTAAGCTGTTATGACAATGGCAGTGAAGTTGCATAGTATGAGTGTAATATCTGTATGGACCACTGATATAGTCTTAGCTTCATTTACTTGCTACTGCTGCTGTCTAAACATGTTGGCTGAGAAAGACACTATGGTGAGCAAATCTGTGGGAATTTTTAAGCAAGCAGATTAATGAAAATTAAAAAAAAATTTTTCTCTCAATCACCATTAGAGATCGCCAATTTTTGAGCCTAGTCAGAATTTGAGCTGAGGGCCCCTAAAATTTTGTCCATCGAAAGTAATTGATGACGACACATGATTACACTACAATTCAGGGAACGTTTTTTTTCATTTCATAAAATATATTTTGTAGCTACTTAATTATATAGTTTAGAGATTGTCATAAACCACCAATTTATTTCTTGTTGAAATTTTTGAGGGGATAGATATTGTAGCAACGGGTGATTGAGACAAACGAGTGTACTTGTGCACTTGTCAATCATCTAGCAGGCCAGTGAACACAGAGTCCACAAACAACCTTTTTGTGTTCACGGCTTTATTTTGTCAGTATGCCAAACTTGAATACTGAGCTAGACTCATACACACACACAATCAACATCTGTTAAACATACAACACCTAAAATTTGTGGTTCTGAGGTGTATACATACACTTATACCCACAGATATGATAAGTTATATACTTAGTGTAGTTTCTGACTCAAGTTTGGAACTTTTGTAGTAGATTAGATCAGAAATATTGAACAATCACAACCAAAATACTGACCACTTCTTAGATATCATACACTTATACCATCTATATACATACCTAATTCATTCTATTGGTAATTTTTGTAGACAATATTCTTGAATTTGAACCATCCCAAATCATAACTCCTTGAATCATAAAATAGCATCTGTGTGAGGTTGTATAAACAGGTTTCAGTGTAGACACAGTTCTATTACTGATTGGCTCTTATTATATAGCCCTATAAAGCATAACTGGACATTATTTCTCAACAGTTCTGTACCCAGTAGCTCTTATATAGAAACTGTATTTACCTACCATCTCTCGTACATATACTTTAGGTGCTCAGCAGCACAATGAGATTTATTTTCCTCATTGGTAGAGGCTTTATAACTTGGTTCAATTGGAACATATATATTTGGCTTCAAACTTAACACTACATGAAATTCTGTTACCAAATATCGCCAGCCACTATACATTCACAATTATATTCACTTCCCTATGATGTACTGTTTTTTATCTTCGCCATACATAAAGTATTATTTCGTTAATAGATAGACATCTCTCAGTTTTTGTTTTTTTTTATAAATGTTTAAATAACACAGAACAATCACCAACAGAGCTACTATCACTGTTTACTTTTTTATTTTACCATTGATAGAATTTATTGGCAACCTACCTATTTGACATAAAGATAAAATTTGATTACATTGAAAAATTTATTTATTTTTAGCAAATGAGTAGATAACTTTATAATTATGAAAATTATTTATCTGTGATTACGAGGTATTTATATTAAAATCCGCAAACTGGACTTGTATTTGATGTTATGCTTGTTAATGGAGTATCTGTTAAATGTCGGCTAGTTGGCTTTGAAATGTTGCCAATGATTAATGAAGCTCAGGAACAAGGATACTTCGCACATCTGGTTAGAGAAAAGGGGAGAACAATAAACACGTTCAAACCAATAGCCGAAAAACATTTTAAAATTAGCTAGAAGTTCATATCTAATTTGCAATAGTAGGGAGAATCTGATCTTCATATTTTACAAAAATTAGAATATCAGTAATTTATTAATTTTAATCGAGCATCATGATTCATGAATTCATGAATTCATGATAGTCATAATAATAATCAACAATAACAACAATTATTTTTAAATTTGGCCAAGCAACGCTTCGGGTAGTTGTTCTAGAAAAATAAAACAGAGATAACACCCCATGGTCTTTACTTCTACAGAATATAATTTACGTGGTGGTGGTATTGATTCAATAATTTGTTAAAATACTTTACTACAATATTATGTACGATAAAGAGTTGCTGCACCCAGTGTTTAATAACGATCAAATAAGATTAGTTCAACAGGTTCAACATCTCATCCTCCTCGGTCTTTACTTCTAATCTTTGACTATATAATACTGGACCAGTAGAGAACGATGATTTCTGGTTAGATGTTCTGGCGCTGAATAGGCAACCATTGTGTGCCTTCTGACGTACTTTGCACTACCTTTATGTATGTTATCCTCGCGAATTTAGAGGTTGTCTTCGTCGTATCAATTCTAAGTTGGTAAACTCGGATAAAACATCGAAAGTAAGCATAAAGTACACTCGAATTGCCTACTTTTACGTCGGCATGTCTTGACATTAAAAAGTACATAGGGCTTATACAGCTTTACTAGTCCAATACTACGTAGTCGAAGCTTTTAATATAATTAAACGAAGGTGTGTAGCTATCCTTCTTGTGGGTAAATTCTAGTTTATACGGTGTCATTTTCTTTGGACTTACTCCAGTATATCCACAGACTCACAAATATGTAATTCTTAAAAAATGAAAATATTTTATCAGTCACAAAGCTGAATCTGTTCGAAAAAAAAAAAAAAATTCTCTCATCACCCCGTAAACTGTAACCCCAAGAATAACGTACCTTACAACAAAGTCACCTGTCACCCCTTCTTCATCCTTCGCAGAAGTAACGAAGCGTTTTGTTTTTGTCGACGAGAATGGTTACCTACACCAAAATCATTTTGTTTGCCTCATTAGTACACCTTTGCACAGGGCTGCGTATCGCCGTAGGTAATGTTGATATCTCGTATACCCTTTATAGTCCACTCCTCATTTGGCACCGTTTACTCGAAATTTAGCCGGGAAACCACCATTTACAACCTTTTTTACGTCAAATGTTCGAATAAAATTATTCAAAACATTTCCGTCTTTTATTTTCGGGTGGAAAAAAACCCAAAAAATTTACATATTGAAATCTGCCGAGTCAAAAAGAACACGTAATCTACGGACTCCTCTACGCGTACATCCCCTTAGGTTTTATTCGCTGAAATACGAATACATAAAAGTGAGAAGCAGTAGCAACGAAAGCAGCGTTACTTTATTATTTTAAAGCAGTTGTCGTTCGAAACCAAGTTGACGAATATTTTTTTTATTTTTTTTTATTTTTTGAAAAGAGACGAACTTTTATTTTAACCCCCTTAAGTAGGTACATATTTTCCGCATCCCAGCTCATATTATCCCCTAAAGAGTAGAGGAAAAAAAAATACAACCAAGGGATGTATATTATAAAGAATGATGAAAAGAAGTGATATAAGTATACAGATAATAAGAAAATAACGGAGAAACGAAACATTTGAATGACCTATATTTTCGTCTGTTTCTTTTTTTATGCTCGATGTACCAATGTCAAGCGGATTTTTGATTTCGTACTCGACCAAGTGGAAAAAAATTATCTGACGATGGAGCCATTTTTGTATTCTTCAATTCGAATACATCCTAACGAGGCTTAACAAATTACCTTATTTTCGTCCTAGGAAGTAAATCCGTCGTTGAAATAACAGAAAGCGACGGAAAAAAAAAAAAAAATGTCTAAGAAGAGGAAAAGAAAGAAGAAGAAGAAGAGTTAATCTGTTTTACCTGCTGTAATACAATTTTCTTTGAAACAAACCGAAAAAAGAATAATAATAAAGAAAGAAACGGCCCAAAAATAGTGTTTAAATTTTTCTTTTTTTTTCTCCTTCCGAAATTTATACTCGTAATTTTAAAATTAATTAAAATTATATTATAAAAGGTTTTCTTCTTTTTTACTCTATTTCTGCTTCTTTTCGCCCCTTGTTTTTTTCTCCCTTATCGTACGCCTCTTCAAGGTGATATAATTTACGAGGAAACGTGCAATTTTAAATGATTTATACCGTATTTCAACTCGTAAGACACAAATACTTAAAAGGGAAAGAAAGAGTAAAGTAAAAAAAAAAAAAAAAAAAAAAAAAAAAAAAAAAAAAAACAGCGGAACAAGAGGAAAGATGGAACGAGTATAATAATAAAAAGCTTTTAAAGTTTATTACAAAAAAAAAAAAAAAAAAAAACTTGCAGAAATGAGGAAATAAGGATGAAGAATGAAGCTTTCGCGTACTTACAGAATAGTAAAAACTGTTCTTATTGTATATCGATTCGTCTCGTTGTTGTTCTCATTGAGATTTTTGGTTTTCAGTGGGTATTTGAAGGAGGTACGTAGGTATATGCTTTATTTATTTTAAGTTGGCGTTTAAAAAAAGAAAAAAAATTTGTGGTATTCTCTTACCGAACAGAAAGCTGGGAAGAAAACTGTTCTGCGTGCGGAACCTCCATTTTTGCACGTCAGAACAATTCGCCACACCTTCTGCATCCTCGTCTTATACATTTACTAAGTATAATTAAAACTAAAAACGTTAAACAAGTACTGCATTTTAATTTTATGGAAACGTATAGAGGTACCTATCTCTTAATAATATTCTGTATACGTTTTAGCCATCGTACGCTAGAAATATGTAATGCTCCTTTTTTTTTTTTTTTTACCCTCTTTTACTTCCCAGTTTAAGATTGTAAAGATGTAGATAACAAATTAACTTTATTTCTTCTCTCTCTCTTTTTTTTTTCTGGTTTGATGCGAAAATTCAACCATAATTATATTTAGGTCGTTGAATTCCGTCATTAAGTTTCGTTTATATTAACTTACCTACGAAAAATGGTGTAGTATCTCGTAGAGTTTTTCCAGAAAGTTGATTCGCGTGGAAAAGGTTTTCGGAAAAATGGATGTGAATTTCATTTTTATTCATTCAGTGTACGTTTTACTCTACCGTATGTATGTATACCTACTATGTGATATAGGTATACGTGTACCTACATATAAAATACAGATGTCTACCCACTTGTGACACGTATCCCGGAAGTTGTTTTCGAATTCAATAAGTTGGAATGGAAAAGCAATAAGTTATTTTGAAATTAGGTAAACTCATCATTCGAGAACTGGAGGCTTCATTAACATTTTTGCACATTATGCGGAGTCGTCTATTCTAGTATATTTATTTATTGACTTTCCAGTCCGAAAAACGAATAAATTGCGTTGAACCATCTTTTTGAAGACAACCAAATTACGTACGTACCGGAGGTACTTCAGTTAGTATTGTATTGCATGAACCAAAATACGTCCGTGAGGGCAAGTTGCCGGAGTGAAAACATGAGACACCTGAGGAGAAATAACAGCGCATATATGGCTCTGACAATAGAAATTGCGTGAACTCAGGCTGAATTTAGATGTTGTAAATTATTCTAACAGCCCAGTTCACAGCTTATGAAAATAGCCTCCAGTGCAGTAAATGTGCTCGGTTGAGTTACTACCTACCTTACTACTAGAGAAAAGATTCTTATAAACTCATTTTACTGACAGGTAAATTTACTGGTGTTGATAAAATGGAACTTTTTAGGTTGTGAGGGGCCTCGTAATGAAATATCATTTTGTCAAAAACTGCTAAAAATATGACAAATTTCCAAATTTTAATGTAAACTCTTTTTTTTATACAAAGACTCGTAATATTATAAAATTTATTTTAATTTTATCTAACACGAGGTGTTACCCGCAGTTTCACTTGCGTGGTGTCTAATAATTCGCTCATTAAATGCAATACGTCACATCGCAAAAGGTACAATTTTTCAGGAGAGCAATTTAAAGTTTTAAAATGAGAATAATCGTGCTGAAAATGGTCCTAGAGGAATAATACAAAAATCTCATGAAAGTTTCAAGATCGAATTCTATATTCAACATAATTAAAATTTTTAAATTCTGTCAATTATCTGATAATTAAATAAAATATCACTATAACTTAAACTTATGACGTTATTGCCAATAAAATTTTATCTAAATAATGTCATATAGTGAAATTGGACTTTATTGATTATTAATTGTTGAAAATTTTTCAACAAAATACGTGCAATAACAATCTTTCTTCAACATTCAGAAGAATGCTGAAAGAATAATTTGCAATTGGTTTTGGTGAGATCTCCCAGTTCAAGAACCTTTTTGCAAAAAATCGCATTACCCACAATTTTTGAGTTCTACAATAAGCATATAGTTTTATTTTAAACTTTTGGAAATAGTCAATAATTTTGATAAATTTATGGATAAATAGTAATTTCTTTTTTTGATTCAAGTTAATTTTTTTTTTTTTGAAAACATGCCAAAAAAATTGAAAACCAGAATTTAGAAGATAAAAAATGATGTATGGTCTTTATTTACACAACTCAAAATAAAATTTTTATCTTATTCAGTTAATTCAGCGTAGTCTAAGTTCTTAGTAAATTTAGGTTTTTTCTTATATTATACATAACTGTTTTCCCTCATTAACTGTCTGAAAAAGGTGAGCAATTGGTGGGAATATATTATTTTACTTGATAACTATAAAATATGGGATGTCAGATGGTGAAAAACTACACTTTTTCCATTCTATTTGAATTTTCAGTTCAAAGTGTGATTTTTTAGCAATATCTGATATTCTGTTATTTTATAACTTGGTTTCTGAGAAATTTCCCACCAATTTCTCCATATTTTCAATCCTTGTCTTGCCTAAAAACTGATTTACCATGACCATGAAGAATCTATCCAGACATTTAGCTCATATAAATTCCAATTTTGTATAAAATTTTCATCTCTTACCAATTGCATTTTTCTCATTAATTGAAACATTTAAATCAAAATCCCAGCCTGATGGAACATTTTAAAGCCAATTTTGGCTCATAAAGAGTGAAAATTAAATTGAAAATACTTACCTACTTTTTCCTGATTCTGTGAGCTAGTCAACCTAATCATAAAAAATTGTTACAAGTCTTCAAAAATAGTTCCATAAAATCTAGGAATCAAATAGTTTTTTGACAAGTCCAAGAGATCAAAGATCACTTTTTTCCTGGATCTATTCTAAGTTTAAGAGTAAATGAAGGTTCAAATAAATAGAAGTGGAAGCAGTTAGACATTAATAATAACTAATTATAAACAATCACCTTGATTTTAGCTGTTTGTCTTGCAATTACCTATGAAGCCATCTGGTAAATAAACTGGACCACCATTTAACTATTTTTCCAAATTGTTTCTCAATTAACGGATGGGCAGAATTTCCTTCATTTTTTTTAGGAACTGAAATTAAAAATTTGTGAGTGATTGATTTGATACTGAGATGACAAACTGCTTAGAAATAAAGTACAACCATAAAGATATTATTTTGCTTTCCACAAAAATTATCATAATAGTAAGTAATATCAACATCTGGATTTATATGGCCTTTTTTTTGTAGATATTTTAAAACAAATTCATCCAACTCATTTACCTCTTACCATATTTACTCATAATTAGTAATTGTGGTGAAGTTGAAAACATCAAATTTAGACATATAGTAAAGTATAGAGATGTGACTTTTAGGAAACTGAAAAACAGCTGGCAATATGTAAATAGCTTCAATCTTATCACTCTTATCACCACTGTATTGTTTTCATCTCTGAACTTTCCAGCTATAAATATACATACTTTTCTCTTGTAAGTGTTTCTCATATTCTTTTATCAATTTTTTTTTACATTGGCTTTTTTTAAGGAACAGCATGAAATATAATATTTTTTTCTAACTTCTAAAAGATTCTTTATTTCATCGGTTTTTTCAGTATTATTATCAATTTTTGGAAGCCCCAGCTTCAGCAGCATCTCTTCTCTATGTATCTTCATTATTATGGAATATTAATACCAAAGTATTGAATCAATATTTAGAATTATCATCAAAATTTATTAAAGAAATAATTGCAAGAGAGGCATAATGTGAGATAATCCAATAGTTGAAGCAAATTTTTTATGAAAGAATGTCGTAACTTTAATATCCTACGGTACATCACTTCTTAGATGAACTACTCTTAATTTGTAACACTGTTATACAATGAAATAATACATCAAAAATCAGAAAATCATTATGCAACAACATTATATCTTAAAATAATACACTTTAGCATCATACAATTTTCTAAACAAGAACGTCATAAGTTATAATAACACCTTAAAGAAGCAAACTTATTTTAGATAAATAAAGTAATATCATTGTAATATGACATTCTTAAAGAGAAAATGAGAATCTCATCATTGAAAGTACCATATCACGAGTGTGAAAATACAGTATTTCAAATTGAAAATATTGAAAATTGAAATGCTACAAAATTATTTTCTGATCTCAGGTGGTTATTTTTGTAAATATAAATGTGACGTTCTGCAGATTAAATCCCATCATCATAATGGATCCTTTGGTAGTACTAACTCAAAATTGAAATTTTTGGACATAACATTCTTGCATTTAATGAGCAAATTGTTTCAACACATTTTTTGTAGACCCAAATGAAACCCCATGAGAAAAAACAACAAAACAAAGTGTGAGAGAAAGAATCATACCCACCTCACTACCAATGGACATCAGACGATGAGATAAGAGAGAGTAAGAAATTTTTTTACATTCTCTCGCTCTTTTTCGTTTGTTTCAAGAAATGTTCTGTCCATTTTCTGTTTTTACAGACGGTAAAAATTGGTAACTTTTCTCCCTAGAGAGCTATGAACATTCTCCATAGCTATAAACCGTCCTTGGAATTACAAAATTTTTTGTAGAGAATGTCATGAAAATCCATCGAGTGGTTTTGGAGTGATACTGTTTCTGACAGTTTTTTTCCCATAGTATTTTATAATACGTAAAGATTTATCCTACTCTGTCTATTACACCATACCATATAATGCAGTTAATGATCTTATTAACTTAGTTAACAACATTCCAGGATCAAAAGGGTGGATTTTAAACCAAAAAAGTATATCGGTTTTTTTTTAAACTTCGAACTTTTTACTTTTGCAAAAACTGAATGCTTTAATTGATGGTGTAATTTATACGTATGTTTCTTGAGACACTATAATATTAAGTTAGTGCGTTTATGTATGACTGTCCACTAATATCAGTCGATGTAAAACATTCATTTTCTGAACTTTTACTGTAAAACATATTGATACGTATCGATATTTTCTCTGAAATATCGATATTTCCAATACCTATTGATATTTTCCTGGTAAATATCCAAACTTTTTATCATTTATCACTTTCAAGATTAATCTGAGATTTGTTGGAACCACCAATCCTCCTCCCCTCACACTCCTACGAACACTCCTACGAACATTCGACCTATAACACTTATCTATCTGGTAATACTGATTCTGTGACCATTACACTCTCGGCAATACTACATTAGTCTCACATAACTGAAACATTTTAATATATATAACTTTATTCTTTTACTGAATTACACACTTCTCAGACGCAACTTTGTTCACATTTATTTTTATGTTTGTTTTCACTCAAGTTTGAATCCTCAACCTCTACAAGGTTGAAACATCGATCAATCATTGGTGGAAAATTGGGTATGGAAGAAATATTGATAGATGCCTATCGATATTTTCCCTAAAATTGTTGAGACCACCAATCCTTCTCCCCTCTCACTCCTGTGAACACACAATCACACAAATACATAATTTATTTATATCTATTCGCGGCTACACTGTTTTACCACTTCCGCCGCTCATTCGTTCATTTCCATTAACATTCGTTTATCTCACTTAAATGTACTTTGCTTAAATTATGTATCTTCTCTGAAATACACTTTCTTCTTGGACGGAACTTCGCTTAAATCATTCTTTCTTGTTTCATCTCCGATCCTCATCCTCTATATGGTAGCATCGCTTGGTAACAATCCTTGTACCTGAAACAAAAAAAAAAACAAAAAAATTAAAATCTTTTAATACTGTGAATTTTCTAAGTCAAAACTTTTAATATATTTCGTGAATAATTGTGTTTTTTAGTCATTTTTGTAATTTTTTTTTTCTTTTGTGTGTTGGGTAACATAGTTCCAACTTAATTTTTTTTTCGAGTCATTTTTTTTGTCATCGAAAAATATTTGAGTGCTGTAAACATTTAATGAGTTTCATCATTTGCTGAATTGGATTTGCCCTGCTTGTGTATAATCCGGCCAAGTGTTCAAAAATTCCAAGACTCGTCGATTACTCAACTGTTTGAGAGCCCTGCTTGTGTTGCTCAAAAGTTGGTAAAGTCATTAGTGTCTGCCCTGCTTATGTATGAACTAATTCGTCGAAGTCATCAAATTGGTAATAAATTGCCTTGAGCCATCAGAAATCAATCAGAAACCAACGTAAAAGCTTCAAAATCATCAACATCAAAATTGGTATTAATCATCTCAATCAAAGTTCATCATTTGGCATCAACAAAAACATCAAAATTCAACTTAAATACTCACCAAAGTACGTCCTCCACAACCAAAGGGTAGTTCAACCATCATAGTCCAGAGCATCATCTCCAAAATCCTTGAAAACGAACCTGAAAATCAGAAAATCACTGGTTAAAAAGATATTAAACAAAAATTTTCCGCTGAAAACAGGTAATAAAAAATATATTTTTCGTAATTTTTTGGCTTTTTTTTTCGTATATTATTTTGTATTTTTGCACCATTTAATCTTTGGGGATCAAAATTTAACTCATATATTTGAAAATACCGTTATTTTAAAATATTTTTGGCTTTTTTCAAAATTCAACAAAATACAAATTTTGGCAAGTTCATTGCAAACTTTTGCAGCCACTTTTGTCTTTGAGTGTACAATTTGTGACGCAAGCACGGCTCATTTTGTTCTTTCGTTCGAACCTGTACATTCAACCTTTGTTAAGTGCAACAAACCTACAAACTCTTATCTACGTTCATTGAATAAATACGTTGGGGGGTTTTTCATTTTCAAACCACCATTTTGTTGCAACTTGTAAAATTTTGCTGTTGCCCAATTGTGTCGCCAATATTTTAACGAACTTTTTTTCAAATTCATACTTAATATTTTCTTTTGACTTCGAATATTTTTATTTCTCTCTATCACACACTACTTTCAATTACGATTAATTTATTTTGAAAATACGAAAATATTTCTTTCTAATCTTCAATTTTTTTTATTTTTAATTTTTTTTTCTCCTTTTACGAATTTTTTTTTGCTGTGTTGTGAATTTTTTTTTTCTCTTTCGTTATCTCAAGAAATATTTTAACTCATTCATATTATATTTTGGTGCATAATTATTTCAAGTCACCATCAACCACATTCATTATTTTTTTTCTCGTCATTAATTATTTTGTTTTATTGGTATACAGAATTAGATCAAAACTTTCCCCTGTTATCTAATTTTTTTTTAAATTTTCCTTTCCTATTCCCTGGTCTGAAAGTAGCTAATTTCATTTCACACTGACATTTTTTATTAATTTCATCATCTTTTTTTTTACTTCGAATATTGAATTCTATTACAAATCACATTGGGTTGAAAAAGTCTTGTTGTTTTTTTTATTTTTTTTAAAAGGGAAGAGTCCAATCGCATCTTTAACGTGTGTTCTCTCATACCCTGTGTGGACTTACTCGAGAAACACACCCGGACAAAACAATATACTATCGTCATAAAATAAATTGTTTGGTTAACACAGGAATGGCAATCCTAGTCTTGCGGCATTTGCTGGGGATTGATATCCGTAGTTTATTTATTTTTATTTTTATTTTTTATTTTTTCATTCAATTCAGTCAATTCATTCATTATGAATACTGAAACTAACGATAGGGTTTCAAACATTTTCCGTGGAAATGGCTATGAGGGATGATGTGCAACTGTCATCAGCACCCTAATAGGTAAAGGCTGTCACTCCACAATCTTTCCTACTGCTCGTGAAACAAGTTATATTTATACGTCATCTGAAGAACGCCTTACTTCCAAATGGCTTAAATTCTTTCAAACTCAAGAAAAGGGCAAAGCCCATATTTTCGAACGTCTTGATAAAAGAATCCTTCATCGCGTCAAAACATGTGACATTGTTTCTCAAATTTTTGAAATTTTGGATGCTGGATATCGAAATTAGACACCTACTAACATCATGGTATTAAAATCAAAATTTCAGTCCCTTCGCTTCGATCCAAGGAGAGGTACCATCCGTAGATTCTTAGAATATTTTTCATCTATTGTGGAAGAACTACGTGATGCTAACTACACCCTATCTGAAGCAGATGAAATAGATCAATTAATGATGTCATTACCCGAAAAATTTGATACTGTTTTCTTTGAATTCTGTCAATTAGAAATTGAAAAACGAACTACTGTCAGGCTCACAAAAATGATACTAGAAAAATGTGATCGTATAGAATATTCTAATAAAATTTTTCTCGGGTTTAATCAGCCCAAACTATCATATCAACCAATGAACCCAAAAAGAAATTTTTGAAATTTTCGAAACAATAATGATTTTAATAACCAAAATTCCAATTACAAAACTACAAGTTATCTAAACAATCACAAAAATAATTCAGAAAAATCAAATAATTATCCTCCAAAAGATAACATTTCCCAAATGGATGTTACCTGTTTTAGATGCAATAAAAAAGGTCATATGTCAAGGACATGCCCTAATGAAAAATCTACCACTGATAACACTCCTCAACCCCCTATTCAGAATAGTAGTTCAAAATCTCAAAATTCCATAAACACGAACCCCCAAAATAAAACAAATGATAAGTCCAATTTTCGTATTAAATATTCAATGATGTTACATTCAAATCTTAATCATTTAAGTTTTGATGACAACGACAAAGAATTCCAATGGCCCAAGCCACCAACAGTATCGAAATCTGTCCCCCCAAAAAACCAACTCCACACGATATTACTAGACAGTGGAGCAGATGACCACATGGTCAACGATCTCTTAAAATTAAGAAACATACCTAAAGTAGACAATACTCGTAGAGCACTTTGTGCTAAAAAAGGTGTATTTGTAAATCCCACTCACGTCGGATCTATGTATGACAATGTCTGTAATTCTAAAGCAGAATTTTCCACTATACATTTAAAAGAAGTCTATTACGATCCTGATTTAAGCCTTGATATTTGGTCAGGTGCTAAAATCATGGAGTCTGTAATTTTCAAGATTATAACAGACACTGATCATGCAGACATAAATAAAAAGTCTGGTGAGATCACAATAACCGCTCCAAAGAGAGGTTCCATGTGCTACATAGATTATGAGATTGTAGATGATGATGAAGAACAAAAAGTCTATCAGGAGCTTGTGTGTATGCCTGTACCTAATACAACAATAACTCAGGAAGATCATATAGATGATCAAAATCAAAACTTTGAGGAACAAATTGAGGCAGAAACTAGTAATCCATATCGAGAGCAGGAAAGCATTGACCAACTTCAAAATTTACAAGATACTGCAGTGGAAGCAGTCACTAAGGAGATTTATTCCAAATCTAAGGACGAACTAAATGGAGAGAGTGTTGGAATAAATAGAAAGCATAAAAAAAACATAAACAAAAATAAAACACTTTGGCATAGAAGATTAGGTCATCTAAGTGGCAAAAGCCTTAAAGCCTTATCTAAAGTAGTTGTAGGCATGCCCCAAAATTTGGTTTTTAGAGATGACAACTTTGCCACTTGTGAAATATGCATAAAAGCAAAATCCACCCAACTTGGTCATCATGTTGTGAGAACTCGACCAACTAGAAGAATGGAAGTAATCTCATCAGACATCATGGGACCCTTTCAAGAGGCATATAACAGAGAAAAATTTATTATAACATTTATCGACCATTACTCGAAATATACTCTTGCTTTCCCAATTCACAAAAAATCACAAGCCTTTGATAAATTTAAAGAGTATTATCTATCTTTTAATACGAAATTCCCTAATGATCCTATCTCTGTATTAAGAACAGATCAAGCCAAAGAATACTCTGATACCAAAATGACACAATTTTTCTCTGAAAAAGGAATCACTTTAGATGATGGTGTGGCATATACCCCCGAATTAAATGCCATAGCTGAAAGGAAAAATAGAACCTTACTCGAACAAGTCAGAGACATATTATATGACGCCAAAATTTACTTCAAACTCTGGTCAACAATAGTACTAGCTGCAGCCCACATCATAAACCGAAGCCCAACCCGCGTCAATTTAGGAAACATTACCCCCTATGAGAAATTATACGGGACTAAACCTGACATATCCCATCTTCGTGTATTTGGTGCTATTGCCTATAAACATGTTCCCATTGAACAGAGACAGCAATCAGCAGTCAAAGCCAAGAAGAACGAAGAGGAGCATCTTGACCCTAAATTCTTACCCCGTGCTATGAAAACTATTCTAATCGGATTTTCAAATGTAGGTTATCAGGTATTGGACCCCGTAAAAATGAAATCCTACAAATCCTGTGATGTAAAATTTGATGAGACAAAAACATTAGCCGATTTTACCTGCAGACCTGAAGAATTACAAGTGAAACCCTTAGAAGAGGAAACAGAGGCAATCTACAGGGTCAATGTGCTAAAACAAGCCTCATCAGACAACTCACAATTTATAGAAGACTGTATGCCAGTAAGATTTAGTGATATTTACCAAAACCCTTTCAAGAATGAGTGGCTAAAGGCTATCAATGATGATCTGCAATCAATGTCAGACCTTCATGTGTGGAAAATTGTAGATCGTCCACCCAACGTAAAACCCATTGATACACGTTGGATATTCACGGCCAAAGCCAATGAAAGAGGAATAATGTGCCCCAAAACTAGACTCGTAGCTAAAGGATTTATGGATTAATCCGAATATACCATGACTGAAACCTATGCACCTGTTGTGCAACTATGGTTAATTAGGTGGATCTTATCTGTAACTAACATGTTGAACCTACAAATGGTTCAATACGATGTCAAAACAGCATATCTAAACTCTAATATTAAAAATGACATCTATTTAAATATCCCACTAGGTTGTAACGTCGATAAAACTAAATTATTAAAACTTGAAAAATCCATCTATGGTCTCAAAACATCAAGTAAAAATTGGATAGAGTTACTGAATACTCATCTTTCTACTTCTAATTTTACTAAATCTAAAATCAACAGATGCGTCTACATACGTAAAGATGAATCGGATGGCATTGCCTTTATGATAATTTACGTAGATGACATCCTTTCAGCAACCAACTGCCCCAAGTGGATCCATGAGATTACCACCCATTTTGAAACACGCTTTACTATGAAAGTCATAGACAATCCATCTCATTTTGTAGGTTTTGAAATTGAAAGAAATTGAGAATCACAAATTATAAAGCTCACACAAAAACAACAAATCCAAAATATTCTCCAAAAATTCAAATTATGTGATTCTAACCCTTCCAAAACTCCTATGGAGACAGGCTTAAAGTTGAGCAAATCTAATGGAACCGATAATAAAGAATATAGATCTATGATTGGCGCACTATTATACATATCTAGAGGCACAAGGCCAGATATATAATTTTCTGTTAATTACCTTTCAAGATTCCAAAATTGTTCGGACGACACCAAAAAGAATCACGTACGTCAAATTATTCGATACTTGAAATCCACCATTGATCTTGCACTGGTTTATAGATCAAATTCCAAAGGCATATCTGCCTATGTCAATGCATCCTATGCCCCTGACATTGATGAACAACCTATAGATTTAACAGAATTAGAAAAAGGAAAATCTATGACTGGTTATCTAATTACTATGTACGGTGACCTTGTAAATTGGGTCGTTCATCGCCAAAATATTCATGCTTCTTCATCTACAGCAGCTGAATTGATTGCTCTTTACAATTCTTTTGAGGATATTGAAGTTGCTTGGCTACTCAACCGTAAATTTTTCTTAGTTGACACTCCTGTAACAGTCTATGAAGACAATATTTCTGTTATACATGTTATTTCTGGAGGAGGTCAAAAATGTCTTCGAGCTCTTATGATTAAATGTTATGGTCTTGCCCAGGCCTATAATGACAAAATCTTCATTTTCAAACAAATAGCTACCGAAGACCAATTAGCTGATTTACTTACAAAAACACTATCCAGTAAGCAGCACATTTCTTTAATCCATAAAATCCTGGAATCCACAAACCTCGATCCATAAAATGTCAACTCAAATATCAGATCCATACCTGCAACACCCATAAAACAAAACATTCTACATTAATATTTATTAGTTAAAATCTTTATTTCCAAATATACTTACCTTATATATTGCATGATATTTATCGCTATCCCTAAAAAACTTAACATAAATTAATTTTAAAAAAATGCATATTACCATAATTAATCTACCTTATATATATATATATATATATTAAACTTTTACTTACCATACTCGTCCAATTTAGTTACCATATTTTTCTTTATATACACATATTTTACCATTTTTATACATTTTTTTCTCAATTCATGTTAAAATATTTTTTGGAATAATAAATTAATTAAATTTAACAACCTCATAAATTTTAAAACACTTTTGTAACACCCGCAGTCGTAATTGGTTCAAAAGATTGTAGGGGGTGTTGAGACCACCAACCCTTCTCCCCTCTCACTCCTGCGAACACACGATTAGTTTAATATATATTTTATATCTCTATTCGCGGCTACACTGTATTACCATCTCCGCCGCTCACTTGTCCATCTCCATACATACTTGTTTATCTCACTCAAACTGTACTCATACCTAAATTATGTAACTGTCACAAAATACACACTCTTCTTGGACGCGACTTCGATTAATTCTTTCTTTCTTGTTACTAATTTATGTCTTCACGAGTCCTCATCCTCTATATTATTTTGCACCATTATCTGTACATAAATTAGTTATTTGTGATACAAGTGCATAAAGTAGGACTGGTGATTTTGATCCTTGTGTGATTTTTGCAGCACGAGCTAAAGGCAAGTGATGCAAATCACAAAAATATCAATCACGTACTATATACACATGTGTCACACACCATTTTTAAAAACACCCTCCCTAAAAAATGAAAAAATTTGAGATAAATTAATACTTTTGCAATTGACAAACATATAAGGGCTAATTATCACTATATTATCAACCAAATCTCGTGATGTAATAGTTAAAGTGCTAGCTTCCAAACCCAGATTTCAGTGGTTTAAGTCCCCAAATTAGAAGAACAACTCTCACAAAAAAAGAAAAAATATGTATGTAATAAAATCAGTAGCTGAAGCTGATTACAATTAATGTGATAACATTTTCATATTATTTGACTTTAATCCATTGATGGATTCTACTCGATTCACCGACCGATTTTCTTCCAGTAAATATTTTACCTACTTAATACATTGATAAAAATTCAATTTCGATGTTAAATGGGAAATACATGTAAATAAATATCGATCTGGTTTATAAAAATTCGATATATAAAAAAATTTATATTTTTCGATGTTAAATGGAAAATGCATTTAAACCAATATCAATATTTTATCGATGTGTGAGAAAAAATAGGAAAATAAAGAAACATCGAATTCGAAAACAGATCCCATATAGAAAATAAAAATGTTATCACATTAAAAAAATGAGTTAGACCATATGCCAATGGGAAGGGCCAGTGTATGAAGTAATACATTGGCCCAAGACTGTGTATAAAGACTTTATACATCAAATCAAAATGGTTCTAAAATCAGTTGTTTCATACATCGTCAAGGTACGTATATAAATGTAGTTTATCAACAGGTGTTGCGAAAAATATTTCTTAAGAGATGATGACATCATATTTCCAAAATAAACATGGAAAAAATTTTTTTTTGATAATGTATAAGTAAAAATATTTGCAATTTAAAGGATTTGACATTCAAGTTCTTCATTTTTCCAATTTGACTTCTTCTAAATGTTTAATAATGCCAAAATTAAAGTTTTTAGCCCTGAATTTTAAAAATCTATTCCCTACATAAAACTAAGAAAATTTTCCTTCTCTTGAAACAAGTCATAATATATGTGTTATAACGTTGGGATCAATTTTTACTTTATTTTGTTCTAATTTGATCATTTTTTGATTTCACCAATTTTCCTTTCTGCATAAGGAAATGAAATTCTTTCAATTTTGGCGCCTTTCTAGGGAATTGTATTTCCAACCATGACTGGTCAATTTTATTTCTCAGTGCTCGACTATTTTTTGACTATTTTATTGAGAATTTTCCATTTTAGTTTTAAAATTAAGGATTTTGACAAGTTTTTTGATCATATTTGAATTCAAATTGGATCACCCAACAAATGTTAGCAACATGTATGCAACAAACTTTAATATAACGAAATTGTATATTATACACTGAAGTTCAAAAGTGAGCATTACATGTAAGAAAGTTTGCAAAATAAGTCCAGCAAGTGAGCAATTCCCAAGTCGTCATATAAACTCACTTTTGAACCTTTATATAAATAATGATCAAAAAATGACAAAACGTTAAAATTCTATCAAATGATAAGTCTTGCCCACAAATCTTAAAAACAGAACAAAATATCAACCTCCTCATGCCGGCATATTTAACGTTTTATGTGATCATACCAACGGAGAAAGGTACACAATGAAAGTGTTGTCTCTCTTATTTTCACTCTGAGACATCCACGGCTATATCAGTTTCTCTTTTTGCCAACTATCGATAAATTTCAACTCTAATCATGCTTAATGAAAGACTCACGTTTTTCTGAAAAACCACATACATAACGTGGATACTTAAAAAGCTGAATATTCTAGGTACGTACGCTTTATTATAACAAACTAGTAAATATCAATATAGAGAGATAAAAACAAAAAACTCACATTAAAAAAAAAGGAGAAGAAGAAAAGAAGTAAAAATCTATTAGTTTTATATTCATTACAGATGATGGAACATAAAACACACTCACACACACATGAGTGCACACACACACACGTACATACATACGTATATACATACATACATTCATACATACATACTAGAGACCTAAACAAGTACGTAAAAAAGTAATCGTGTAGGAATCTCGGATTGCCTTACAAAACGATGCGAGTACGTAATCAGAAAAATATTACTCGTAGCAGTGTGGCATCGTAGGCATTGTAACGATTATACTCATATGTAATCGCCGTGCATTTCCCCAAAGTTCTGCAACAATATTATAAACCCTATCTTGGAATGCATTGCATTTATTAGTATTACATTCAAGTGATTACTAATGATACCACGATGCGATTCCAATTACTTACTCGCATCGTTTGCTACACGAGTACAAGTACACATGGGTAGTCGTGTTACTCGTCTGACAAGTATTTTGTACTTGTAATCACACGATGCCATACGTACTTGTGCAGGGCTCTAATACATACATATATATATATATACCGTTCAATCAATCCAGCTAAAATTCTGAGGAATTATTTGTGTTGTTCCATGGAAAGTTTTAAGCCAACTAGGAGTCCCGTAACCCTCCTGGCGAAAGGTTGTGGGTCTTCACCTCTGCACATCCAACACATTTTTTTAAGAATAGTTTTCACATAAATATATCGTACACTATGTTATTAGTATAACTAAATTTCATATTTTTATATCACCCTTTTCTGAGATATGAAGCAAAATTAAACTAAATAACTAATGACTCTTTAAAAAATCGATTAAATTCAAAATTGATAAGTCAGTTTCTTTTGTCAGAGATAACCTTTGTACCAAATTTTGTGACTATTGATCGAAAATTACGCCCTGTAACGAGTTGACAAGAACGGTACATACATAGAATACAACACCCATACGCCCGCGCACACCGTACATAAAAAATTTGATTTCTTTAGCCTAAAGAATAGAATGTCAAAGAAAATTATTTTGAATATATTGCATTTTTTTTTCTCCGTTCTTTCCGTCTTTTGAAACAAAATAAAATGAGAAAAAGTAAGAAAAGCCGGATAGGATGGTGTTACTAGATGTAGCCTTATACTTGTGAATGGTTTCGTACTCAACTTTTTAAACGTTCTCTTTCATTTTCTTCTACTTTTTTTTTTCTCAACCCCCAACAGCAACCATTCGAAGTGCTCATGATATACGATGTGTAAAGATGTTTCTAATTTGGCTTCTTCTTTCCTTTTTTTTTTCCCACTGCTGCTGTTTGTATGCGACTTGCATTCACAAAAGAGTAAACGTATTTTCTCGTCTTACCAATTTTGTAAATACGATTTCTTCTTCTTTTTTTTTCTCGCTCCTTTTTACCCAACTTTTTTCTCCTCTTTTTTTTTCTCTTCTTTACTTTCTTTCTGGAGAAATATAATCTTCGTAAGTGAATGAATGAAAAGTTGTCGACTGAATTTTGCGAACTTTTGCATTACTTTAGACGAATCCCCCATAAAAACGTTCTTCACCGTGTCGAGACGGCGATAAGTTGCGGCAGCAAGAGGTTGAGGGTGATAGGCGATGGGGTGAGGAACTAAAAATATTTTACTTTTCGAAATTCAATCTGAAAGAAAAGTGTGAAATGTGTTACGAATGGTTTCCATCCGCCTCCATCATCGCCAAATCGAAGCGCTATACGAAATCATAAGATGCGAGTTTCTACGGAAGGAAAGCCAGCAGCATCGCTGGCTCTTCAGAACCATTCCATTACATTAGAATATTATGTTTCCGTAAACGAGCGTTGCAGATTTCCAGTTGCATCGTTTAATTAGTTAATGCGAGCGCGCGTCTTTTCATTGACGAAACCGAGTCAATGTTTTTCGCTGGAGAGGACCCGCGACACTACACCGCAGCCAGGTCGAGAAACGGGCTGAAAAGATTCGGAATTTTGTTTTCAATGTTTGAAAAAATATGAAATTAGTATAGGTACCTGTTAAGGTCGTTTATTTCATCATTTTCTTATCTGTATTTTTTCGTTACTTGGTTTTTCCGTTTATACGTATATTCAATTTATCGTTTAGTTACTTATCTTTTTGTACATCTATGCATGAGTTTCTCGTTACCTTAATAGCCTGCTTCGTCTTTAGTTAGTTATATTTTTGTAGTTAAACAGTTCATATATATTATACGTTGTTAAACATTGCTCTGGTTATTTTTTTGAGATACAGAATTATGGTCCTTCGGGCCGGATATACGTACGAATGGCGTATACGGTCAATTATAATCCTTTTCGTAACACAGTGAATAAGTAAAATTCAATTTCGTTTTTTGTTAAAGTAATTTTTTTGTGTTGCGTGCAGCAATAAGTTGCCGGTATGGAGGCTCTAAATAAAGAGCGACGATATTTGATGCTTAGCCTAACTCGTTTAAAGTGCAGCATGGAAGAACTATTGAAGTAGAAAACTGTCTCGATCGAATTAGTTTGTATAATGGAGTCCACTTTAAACGATTACTATTGGCCTGAGTATCAAATGTTCGCCGAGATTGTGCAAAAAGCATTAATGTTACTTGATGACAGTGATGAAGATTTAGCTTTGGATTCTCATATGTTGGATGAGCTCAGCAAATATCGTGAAATAAGTGTCGTTTTTCAAGGCAAAATAAAAAGCTACCAAGCCAAGCTGTCCGATGAGCGAGTTCGAAAGTCAATCGTGTCTCCTTCAGGGGTAGCTGAGTCGTTGTCCGTGGTGCAGCACCAGTTCACTAAAATTAAAGAAATCGAACCGCCTACTTTCAACGGCGATTTGACTAAATTTTTTGAGTGGAAGAATTTATTTGTCAATTTGATCCACAATCGTCCGCCTAGCGAAATGGGTAATACTCTGAAGTTATATTACCTCAAAAAATCGATGATAGGCGAAGCCGAAGGTTTACTCACCGATTTTAGCCTATCTGATGAGGGTTACATCACAGCCTGGGATTTCGTTATGTTTCGATTTGAAAAGCGCTGCTCCATAGTAAAGGCATTTTTTTGTAAATTGCAGCACCTCGAATTAATAAAAAGCGAATGTGGATTGCAAAAGTTATTAGATGCAACCAATAGTGTCATTCGTGGCTTAACTGCAGCAGGAGAAGAAATCAATGATACTTTCTCTCGCTTTTTAGCTTTCCACACCTCTAAAAGCTGGATGCTGCGACTTTAAAATACTGGGAAGATTCCTTAAGCAGTACGGATACCTACCCTAAATTTGAGCAGGACCGAGGTACCATGGAACACTTTTTTCCTTTTTGTCTTTGGCGTGAGTTAGAATTGAGTAAGAAATTTGGGACCAATAAATTTGAAAAGAACGAACCTTCGTCGACAAAACAAAATCAAAAGTAATAATTAACATTTGATAGTTTTGTAGACCTTAACTTTGGTTGAGACTCAAATATAAAACACAATTAATATTTCAACACTTTACTATACATTTAACACATAAAATTGGGATTAATTAATTCACATAATATTTTAGAACATTTAGTTAACATAACATTAACTGATTTTAGCTGAGCTGACCAAGACTAGACTGAACTTAACTAAGTTACTCCAAGTTACTCTTAATTGCTCATAGATTGTTAGAGTTTATATATCAATTCAGGGAACATGGTGTAAGTGACTGGATATGGTGAATTTAGACTATGTGAGGAGGAAGTTTGTTGAATTAGAGATTTGTTAATTAATCATAATATTTAGGGACAGGTAAATTTGGTCTCTGTTTATGGAGACAGTGTTTTTATATTTATCACGTTTTAAATGGGAATAATTTAGGAAATAATTTAGATTGTTTACAAAAATAAGAATGGGATGTTTAGATAAAATTTGAATACCTGAATTTCTGGTATTGAGACACTGTGAACGAATATTGTTCGTATTATTTATGAAATATACAAAAATATACGTTACAGAAATACCCTTCGAGGATACATATATGATGGAGATGACATGCTGCTGTTTTGCAATGGGATCGGCTGTCATTAACATCTACATGGAGCATACGTACACTGGTGTACAAAATTACCCCATATCAATCGACATTAACCAATCAGAATAATCAGATTCTCCAGAATGGGGTAATTTGTACGCTAGTGTTTATAAACAAATACACGTGGCAATTTTTTCTTCCAATCACATTTTTAGAAAGAAAAACACGTGGTGTTAGTAGCACTTTTATAGATCAGACACCAAAACCATTATTATGTCATCTACATCATATATATATTCTTGAAGGAAATACCACAAATCATCAATTTCCATTGGTTAGTTTTTTATCAGTGATGATTTGAAAATATTTTTGTATTGTGTTAAATATTTTGGTATTTTATCTTTAATAATACATTCTGTGTGTAACAGTTAATTAGAAATTATTAATGAATGAAGTGAAAAATCCCTATGTGGGGCAAGAATACACACTTTTGACAGACAATGATCGATACCAATTAACAAAGCTTTAGCCTAATAATTTCATTTATAAATTAAAATTATCGTTTTATTTTATATTAGGAAGTTTTTATCAGAAGTTTAGCTTCATAAAGCTAAGAAAATGATCGCAATTTCAACCATTGATTAATAGACACTGAAATAATGATAAGTAAAATACTTCTGGGCTTTAATGAAAGATTAAATATGTTTGGTGTCATTCAATTTATTGTATAATCTATAGTAAAAAGATTTTAACTAAATACTTTTCGATTATGAGCATTTTTTTGAACAAAAATACGTTAATAGTTCTCTTGCCCCACAGCGATAATGCTCTTACACAACATCGTGGGAAAGAGTACTATTTAATACTTTTTTTTAAACACTCATAATTTAAAAAATATTAATCAAAAACCTATTCATGATCGACATGATACAATTAGAGGTGCATATTTTATATTTTCATAACTTTTTTTTTTTTAAATAGGATTCAGATTGGCAGTTAGAGCTTGCCAAATCTTAAGTGCGTAGGTACTCTTGCCCCAACTTATTCTACACTAACTTGGTGTTCCATCGAACTGACGGTGATGTACCTTCATATATATTAAATATCATTAGAAAAAAATATTTTTAAACAAAAAAATTAAATTTATTTTATCTAATACAATAATATGAAATACACTGCATCCAAAAGTAAATGTATTTAGATAACAGATGATATCTTCTATTTGAATTGTAATAATATAATTATTATTAGGAAAATTTACTACTTTTCAATTGCAACCATTTCCTAATGAATTTGCCATTTTAAGACATTTTTCACAGTATCCTAAACTTTCCAAAGATCGAGTTTTTCATTCTTTTAAGCAATTTTAATTGGAAACTTATCAGAAAAAAATTAAAAGGTATTTATAGTATGTTCCATGGTACCCTAGGTTTACCTTCTTACTAGAAATTAATATAACATTTAATACAAGTGTTTTTGAGTATTGGTAAATATGAATAATTAATTACTGACAATTAAACTGCTTTGAAACACATCCTAACATTTGAATAATCAGCTTCTATTCTATTGGTCATACTTTTTGTAAGTTATCAAAAGTTTACTTTTGGCATAATTTTGATAAATATTGCAGTAACTGTAGAACAGCCAACTGGATAACGATAGTAAATAAAGAAAGTATTTACCAATGTATGATGCATGTTATGGGACAAATTTGTCCAAAAATTAAAGGGAAATCAGTGTGGTCCATGGTACACTTATTCCATGGTACCCCAGTCTCCCCTACCTATCATATGACATACCAAAATCTTAAATTCACAGGTACCTATCTCTCACTAAATATTTGATACAAAGATTCATTTACTGTCAAATCTGGCCACTAAAGTGAAAATAAATAATTAGAAAATTTTAAAAATTAAATAAAAGTTCCCTAATTTAATGATCTGCCATGAGTGGCCTTTATTAGAGGCTAATCACCTACCTTAAGTTTGTTTCACAACAAAAATTCACCCACTAGTCTAAACTTTTTCAATATTTTTTCATTTTTCTTTTCCTTTACTCCTCAGCCATGTAACTTTGATAAGGCAACTTTTATTAACCCTGAGGCGGGTAGAAGCTAGATCATTATTCGCTGTATGCGCCCTAGCACCTATTGTTAAAGTACCTAAACCTGTTTAGGCTACCCCTTCTTCATTCTCTCCATCAAGCAGAAATTCTAATATCTAATTGTTCTCGTTTTTTCAGCTGATCAATTAACCATCAATCATCTTCTGCCCTTTATACAGGTTACTTCTATGTTTCTGGTCTTTTTTTTTTATATCTGCAAACATGATGTTTGATTTCATCATGGATTGATTTCTTCATTGGTAATAGGGAGGTCCTCGGTTCTCTATTCTCAGTAATGTTGGTTCTTATTCTATTTACTGGGCTATAACCTCCAAGCGCATAAGCCAATTTGAAGATTCTTTTTCCATTAATTCATGAGCTTGGTTTAAAGTGGTTAAAACGAATATTTGGCTGTCTGTGCAGGTTCAGGCTAGGTTAATTACGCCACAACCAGGTTTTTCTATAGTGAATGGCATCCTTAGTTCTTAATTAATGAAGTTATTTGGGAAATATGAGTAAGTTTTGGTTATGTATCATTTGGATTCCATCACCTGGAGTCGCATACTACATCACTGTCTAAAAATGTTTTGTTTATGTTGATGAATTTCAAATCCTTTTAGGGTAAGGTTACCAAACTCGTATCACATTTAGGTTTATCTGCCCATAATGACAAAAATAATATTTTCAGAATCCTCAAAAATACATTTTCTGATTTTCATATATACCCATAATTGTATTATGTTTTCATTCACCCTAGCTTCACTCAAATATTGTCAAAATTACAGTTGATTTTACCAAAAGATTCCAAGTGATACAATTTAGATAACTAATTTCTTAAATCATACCCGTCAGTTTCCTAAATCATATCTGTGATGTTTTTTTCATTTTTAGATATTATTTTATTGTTTTCGGTGTTGGTTTTATTTTATTTTTATTTTTTACCATATTACTGGGGATATTTTTAATAAATAAATTGCAATAGAATGGTCACAATGTTCTGAAAAAGTGGTATGATTTAGGAAACTCATCACCTTTATCAGTGATACGATTTAGAAAACAATATTCGCTTTCATTCTAGAACAAGGTATGATTTAGGAAACAGTGTTCACTTGCAATAAAACTGAAATTTTCCATCTTCAAACTATAATTTCAATTAAAATTTTCCAAAAATATGATAAAAGAGGGTTTTAAATTCGACTAAATTAACAATTTTGAGAGCTGGAACATTTTTTTCAAACTTAAGTTTATCAAAACAACATGATCAAATTATTTGTCCTTGGGTACGAGTTGTTTTTCTTAAGCTGGTAAAGTGAGGGAAAATGATTTAATTGTGAAAATTTTCGGTTTCATTGTGGTTATTTGTACTTAGTTTCATTATTCATCACATGGATCAGTAATTGACTCTTCCATTTTTTAAATATCGACAGTGGTAGGTACGATTTTGGCAACCATACCCTATATTTCATCATACTCGATTGACAAAATTAAAACAACTGGAGGAGACTTTGTAAAGAATCAATCAATCATTATTATCTCTCAAAACAATAACACAATGACTCATTTTCAGCCAAATATAGAGTATTAATTTTCGTTCATACGATCAAAGTAATTTTAGAACCTAACTCATCGCGTTAAACTCGAACTGCAGCAACTGGTAACAGACGAGAATCCGCAAAATAATCATGAAACATAATTATTCTCTAATGTCTCTCAATAAAATATTTCATACGCAAATTAATTTACTGACGCAAGAAAGTATTTCATTTATGTTCGACCAATGAATTTTAGAGTATGCTGAGTAAGTATTAATATTGCAAACCACTTGTACACAAACATGACGTATTAAACGAAGCCTTAAATAAATTATTAATTAAAAATTTTACCAATTCCTCCATCCGATCTCTTTAACAATATTTTTCTCGAAAACAAAACAAAAAATGAAAAAAAAAAAAAAAAAAGAAAAAGAAAAAGAAAAAAGAAATAAGTTGAACGCGTTTTTCGTTCTGTTGGTTTTTTATCTGAAAAATTTATTACGCGAGTAGTTTTCTCGTCCGAGTGGTCGGTCGCAATGGGTCATTTAGTCCGATCGTTATTTATCTGGACAAGATTTAGAACTCTCTTGAATGCCGCAAAGGATTTCTGACCATTTATACATTTCAAAAAGCTAAAAAAAAAAAAAAAAAAAAAAAGAGAGAAAGGAAAAACCGAAAAGAAAATACACCCGAAACACATTATGCATACGCGCGCACGCACACGCACACCTTCACAAACACATCCAGCACCATACATGCATCCACCTTTAAAACCCCCAACCAAACGATGCGGAGATACAGTCTGCGTATTTTGGCAAAGCCATTTTCACTGGCTGGTCTAAATGTCGGTGGGTGCACAGGCATTTATACTCTTATCTTGTATTTTTCTTTCATTTACATTCACGTATATTTTGATGTTGATGTTTTTGTTGTTGTTGTTTGTTTTTTTTTTCTTCACTTTTTGCTCTTGTTTCGAAAGTTTTTGTTGCCCTCAACTGACCACTAAAAATGATAACCGGCCTGTGTGTCGCGTTTTATTTAATCAACTAACGACGGCGGTCTTTATTTTACAGCGTTGTCTGACTGTTGGAGGTAATTATATGGAAGCATGGAGGAAAAACATGGGAGATAATTTAGTTTTCATTTTAATGGATTAGCTTACGCGCCGCCTAAATGAATTTCGCTTTTCATTGGGGCGGCCAAATTATGGCTGGCTGGAGGATTAAAGACAACAGCAAAAAACAAAATTGAATAATACAGAAACGATTAATAGGAACCTAGCGATAAATAGGTAATCTCAGTTAGTGTCGTAGGTTGCAGATAGAAAATTTAAAAATTCACTGGGATTTCGACTCGGTTCCTGCGCAATTAACGGTCAGAATCCAATTTTCAGGGCAGCGTTTGCCAAAATTCATCTTAATCCGACGGAAATCAGTCACTAATTTAGACGTTACGAATGTCTGCGAAAATAATCTCACGACATGCTATCATTTACTTTTCTAACAGTATGTTTGAACTAAGAAAGGAGCATATTAGGTTTTGTTGTTTCAATTTTGTTTTCTAATTAATTCTACTTTGTGAGGCAGGGGCTAGGGGAGTATTCTTTTTTATATTACGTGATATTCGAAAGATTGAACATCAACATCGTCGTGCTTTGCTTAGATGATGAAAATAGTAGTTATTTGTGATACGAGTGCGTACAGTAGGTAATTTTGATACTAGCGTGATTTTTGCAGCACGAGCCGAAGCAAAAGAGATACGAATCACAGAAGTAGTTATCACCTCCTTCGCACGAGTGTTGCACAATATTTTTTCGACAAACACTCCAAAAAAGTTCGAACAAGAAACGTTTTTTCAAAATGTTTGTTGATGCCTACTCCAAATTATGTAATATAAAAGCAGTCAGTTTTTATTAAAAATTTTCTCCAATAATACTAAATTTGCCTTGAGCACATTCGTTAGGCTAACTGCTTTGCCTAGGTTTGCTCACCGAAATCACATATCTCTTCAACTTTTAATTCTTTTTCTCCATTTTTCAAATTAAATTATTTTTCCTTCGCGTCACCACCTGGTTTTTATCCTCAGAGATGTTAATAATAATTGTAGCTACACGTGCTTCAATGCATTATAGATCAAAAACCAGTTTCAATTTCCCTTTCTCCCTTTTTTTCTAACGATATAGCAACTTTTTCGTATTTTCTTACTGCAATCTTTTTCTCTGCTCCATCAATCAGTGTTTGCCACTCGATAAAGCAACAACGCAATATTTTCAGCATTGAAAATGCTTCTCGAGTCAATTTGTAGAGAAGTGTCCGCCACCCAATTTTTACCAATGTTTTATGCATGAAGAGTAAAAGAAGGTGTAGAGAAGGACGGGAAAAAGGAGAAAATGGTAATGAAAAATAAAGTAGAGGTGCGGTAACGTTGTTTCGTTGTTTCGAGAGAAAATACAAAAAGAAAAAAAAAACAAAAAATGAACCGTCACTCAATTTTTTTTATTCATTTTCAATGCCAGCCTCCTCTCGTTCTTACAAAGGTGAAATCTGTAAATTTTACGTTGGTCTTTTTCCTGTTTATTTAGTAGGTACTTACTCACCTTTTTAATACATTATAATGTTATTGTGACGTCCGAAAAAATCACAAAAACCACACAACAAAAAAGAGTCAACAGATAGGCAGGTAAAAATAGGAACTCCTGCATGGCCAAGTGTAGGAATAGACAATTAGGGAAGAGTAAGGAAAATCACCTCATGAGACAAAACATCCCAATTACCAGAAAAACCAACCACCCCCCTCCCACCACATGCCTGTTAAATTTAGGCTATCATATTTAATTTCGATTCCCAAAAAAAGTAATAGAAAACAAAATAATGAAAAAATAATTACTGATCCAAGTTGACAGCTTTGCAGTAGCTTGGAGACGATGCAGTTTCTATTGTGTAATTTTAGTGTTGCCCCTCGTTGATTCGGCTGGTACAACCCCGCTGATGAGCGTTTGTGTGAAGGGAAGCAGCTAAAATTGGAAAAATTCACAACTTACGGAATTTTCAGCTTTTGCTCCTATTGCTTAGTCTGGTTGTGAATGTAGGATCACACTGGAAACGTGGTTTCTGCGCCCCTCTGCGATCCTTTTCAAATTTTGAAAAAGCCCAAATTTGTATTTGACCTTGAAAATCAATGACGAAACAATAAGAACTGTGTCAATGATCAAATTTTTTGTGAATTCCAAAAATAGGCTTGAAACCTTGTGAACAAGGGTGATTTTAAACACACGATTTGCGATAATCACGATAACATTAGACAATTCGGACTTGCCATATCGAATAAGTTTTCTAATTTTGAGTGAAAAATATTAGAAGAAAAAAAACACATTTGAGGCAAATACTATCGTGATATGTTACACAATTCACTGCGCACCTACAGGGAGCAGAGGTTTGGCAGCAGCACATAGTACGCTGACTGTCTGTACTGGTGTTGTGGCAGTTGCCAAGCAGTTGCACTTCGGTTAGGAGAAGTGTGACTACGTTATTTTATTAGTCTCTCGGACTATAAACGAAGTTAGGGCTAAGGCCACTACATGGTAGCAGGAGCAACAAACCTCCTCCCTATAATATGATTTCCCTTAAAAGAAACCTTATACATAACTAGAATTGAAATTAATTAACTCTAATCACGAAACATTAATTCCAATAAAATGAAAAATTATATTCTATCTTCTTTTTTTGTAAGAAAATACGAAATAATTCTTCATACAAAAAAAAAAAAATCACTTCCACTATTCAAAGAATAAAGTACATGAATATAATCTGTAATATTATGAAAACGTCATAATATATAATTTATTTTACAATAAATACTTCATGAAGATTATCTTTTAATAAAGAATAATTTCCATCAAGAACTAGGGACGACCAAATAAATTTGCCGCCCCCAGTAATTAATAAATACATAATAATGACTAACAAAATTATTATTCACACACGACTATGTAAAAAGATGGCTAAAAAATTCCACCAATGTGAAATTTTTATAGCCACCCCCAGTATATAGTGTCCATCTACAGTCATTTTCGTAAATGGTGGCAAAAATATTACTGGAACTAATATGGCTGCCACACACGAAAATACGCAAAAAGAATTTAGCTGTTAAAACAATGACCAAATATAAGGAAGATTTCCGAGTAAGCCTTCCGCCGAGAAATATTTTTTTGTCTTTGTAAAAAATATACGTAAGCAAGAGAGAAAGAAATAATATTCTCTCTCCCTCGCACTCATAGGAAATTAGACCAATTCTTATAAATGATGAAAAATATACGATTTCACATCTCATCTACATTGATCATGTAGATAAGACGAAAAATGGTATAGGTTGAAGGTCAAAGTATTGACTTCACCAGCCGATGCATGCTTGCAAATCCATGCAATCATACAATATAATACGCATCGTATTATATACCAATACTACCACACTTAATAAAGGTGACAGTATAATTGTTACGCACACAAACACAGTGAACAAACTGGGTAGTTATACACGCATGCATATTATAACTACCCTAGACGTACGATGACATTTTCTACGACATCAGGTTGAAGAAGATGCCATGCGTAAGATTAGCTCCCATTTGTTCTACTGTTTTTTGGTTAAAAAAGTGAATATGTTTGTGTTATTTTAATTAAATTTTATTAAAAACTTAATAATTAAGCGTTAAAAAACTTTTTCGTACTAGTACGAACTTCGTAACGCCATTTATAGTGATTTTTATTCGGTTTTAAAATTTCAAGCTCCATCAGAGCAAATCAAAATTTTTCAAAAAACTATTCGGTAAATCACTATGCATGAATTAAAGTTCGCAATAATTTATTATCATAAAATGTGTTTAAAATTCAACATTTTATTACAGTGTCAACCTGTGTTTCGATCTACAAAAATCGGGAGTCCACACTGTTTGAAGAAAATCGTAAAGATTTTGAAGAATAAAATTACGCAATTCCGTAAGTTTATACAATAATTAATTTTATCATCATTAATTTTGCAGTTATTGTGAATTAAGGACTTTAGTTTTTTAGCAAAACCCTTAATTATTCCATGATAGATCGCAATTCTCGTTCGATTTTCCCCATTAACAACGACGTGCGATGCAAAAATTTTGATCATCTTAAAGAATAATAATTACGCATTTACGTAACCTTTACTCTTTGCCTTTTAAATAATTATAAATTCTATTAATTATGCTTAGTAAAATGCTGTTTTATGCACATTTTTAAAAAATTATTTAGCTTTTTGTACGAAATTTGACTCGCTGATCCATTTAGTGTTCCGACAAAAAATGGAAAAACGAATCATTTTGTACAAATATGTAGGTTCGAACTTTAATAAACTTTCGTTCAGACGTGAGCTTATAGCAAAAATAATTAATTATATTAATATTAATTATGCCAGAACTCATATAAAAGGTTTTCGTGATACTAATTCCCTTTATATTTCAACAGGTTGCAACTTGTACTTCTGTTATTTCGTACCACAACCCGTTCCTCCATTAGCACTGTACGAGAGAATTCCCGCTCTTCGTATTCGTACCTGTCTATCCTACAAGAATAATACTCACGTGCTACGTAAGTCTTATACAAATTTCAAAATAATTAATTTCTTTTCATTATTTTATTATGCCATTTATTATATTATGTACTTTCGAACAATATTTATGGCATCCTAATAACGGAAACGATTAATATGAAAAAATTAATCGATTACGTATTATGGACATAAGGCCATAACAAAATTTATATTTTGTTATTTATATTATGTGCATTATTATTTGCGTATTTTTGCGACATTGGAAACCTCATTGCGCCCCTGGGTCACGCCAAAATTGTTTTTGCATGACCCAAGGTAAAAACATGTATGGTTTCTGAGTCTTGAAAATACGAATGTATATGTTTCGCGTAATTGAAACCTCATTGCGCTTACGGGTCATGCCCAAATTTTCTTTGGACATGACTCGTAATAAATAATAATTATTTTTATTATATTTCTTGTATGTAATGAAATTAAAACATCATTACGCTTACGGGTCATGCCCAAATTTTCTTTGGACATGACTCGTAATAATAATAATGACATGTAATGAAATTAAAACATCATTGCGCTTACAGGCCATGCCCAAATTTTCTTTGGATACAACTCGTAATTAAACACTTATTATTTTTTATATAAAATGAAATAAATATTCATTATCCTTAAGAATCACACCCAATTAATTAATTTGGGCGTAATAATTTTTGAATAATTAATAAATATTAGATAAAATTTTTAAAAATTTTAAAAATTTTATAAATTTTAATTATCAATAATACTGTAATCTTACACATACCCCTATTGTTGTAATTTGTCTAAAATACAGTATAATGTCTCATACCTCTGAGTGATCACGGCACTCGATAACATCCAGAAACTCAACAGTCTCTGAGGAAAACTTCCCAACTCCACCTCCTCCACTGGTTTCCCCCTATTGGAAACTAATAAAGAAAACAGGATTATGGAATACACCCAGGAGCAGTTGGATGAGTTAAACCTGGACAAGTCGAAGAAACCTGCATTCTTGGTGCCAGGAGGTTGGTTCAACCGATACCTGGTACCTCTAGGGACAGCATTGGGCCGCCCCCAGGATTCTTCAAAACGATCCCACAACTGCCAGATGTCGATATGGGCAGTGTCAGTTTCTGGGACCAGCAAGAACTCTTGCAATTTTTGCAAGCAGTATTCACCGCTGGAGATTATTGGAAAGATCTGAATGTAATGCTTGAGTCACAGGATCTTTCATCCACTCAAACTCGGCGTCAACTCAAAGCAATACGCTTTCAAGTTGAGGAACTTCGCCACATTCCAAGCAGGGCCCCATTAATGGAGACTAGAGAATCTCGTAGCGTCATCCGGGAGCTACTCTGCCTGGAAGGAGAAATTGAAGAGCGTTTTCCAATTCTCCAACCCGCAGTAAATACAGCTCCCAGGATGGACATTGATGATGGTTCAACTTCAAGAAAATTGCTTCAGGACTCTGTTCCTGCCGAACAAAATGTTGTCCCGACAGCCGCCTGCCCCAATCTCCAAAATTATACAGAAGAGGAATTGGATAGACTGGCCGAACAACGAATTTGTGCAAGACAGCAACGCATGGAAGAACAGATTGCGTTGGAAAATAAGGAACGTTCGATCGCCAATGAAATTGCCCAAGAATTGGCCAATATTCAGGATGTGGAACGGGACTTACAAAAACAAAAGGAGCACCTTCAAGAAATGAAGGAGGCTGCCGAACCGGTTTTCCACACAAACTATCACAATTTTCACAACACATACGTATCACAACCACTTCGTAGAGGTAAGGAATTTACTCCTACTAATAATGATAATTTGGATACATCCTCAAAATGATCAACTCCATCTTATGAGAAAACACAAGATGAACCGGTACATAAAAAATTATGTACTGATTCAACTCGTACAAATTTTAATCAGGAAAAATTTTCAAAAAATGCTTCACGCATTCAAAATTCTTTAACGGCATTAGTCCCTAAAACTATAGGCGACCAATTTAATACGGTAAATTCTCAATTATTTGAGGATTTAGATCCAATTCCTAAATGTTGGGAATTGGATCCATCCAGTAACACGGATGATATACCACTTAATAATAAAACACCAAAATTCTGTTTGGATAAGTGGGATGGCAAAATTTTAACTTATACAGGCTGGATAAGAAGTTTTAAAATGTATGTACATTTACGTGCAGATATTGGCATACCCCACAAAATCAAAATTATGCAAGATGCTATGCCAAAGGATTTGGTCAAAAAATTCAACCATTTTGCACCAGATAAAGTAGGGCATGATCAACGTTTGCAATTCTTACACGATCATTTTGGAGACTCGTCAAAAGTAAAGGCTGAAATCTGGTATCAGATCACAGCTTTTCCTACAGCTTTAGACAACATCTCCTCTATCCAAGATAGTATAGATGGATTGGCTGTTCTTATCGACAGATATAGGATAATCTCCAATATTGTCGATGAAGAGTAAATATTTAACGTAGCGGTCAAAAAATTCCCACAACGATCCTACATTAATAATTTAAAAAGTAGCGAGAGACACGTCTCTCACCTTTTTTTGGCAATTTGCAAATTTATTAAAATTTTCGAGTTAATTGACGACAAAGATGCTCCTCCAAAAAGAGATTTTGGGAGTAAAAATAAAAATAACCCCCAAAATAAAAATGAAAGCAATAGAGGTAAGCCTAAAGGCAAACCTGCTTTTGCGGCTGCCATGTTTGAAAAAACAGACAATAAAAATAAAAATAAAAGAAAGGAAAAGATAACTCTAATCCTTCAAACAAAAAGCAAATTAATAAAGAAAAATCTAATAAAAAAGACAATTCTTTATCTTCTTCTGTTTCAGAGGAACAGAAATGGGCGAGTTTGCACCACGCGAAAAATATTCCATTGGGAGTTATTAACACACCGCACCCACAGTATAGGCAGTGTATATTTTGCAAAGGAAAGAACCACGCTTTCCTATGCACGCACTGTGCCTATAACACGTTAGAAAAACATATGGAGTTTTATAACAAAAACATGTTATGCAATCTTTGTGCTGAATCGCATCCTGGAACAGACTGCCCGAAGAAACCCCCGAAGAATTGCAAATGGTGGTCATGCCTAGCTGAGGACCACCATTCCAATCTTTGTCCGACAGCAGACTACCCGATCACAGCTGGTAATTTCGATAACTGGATCGCAACCTTGAAGGACAGAAGAGAACATCCGAGTAAGTTTAACATTGACTTTAAAAATGAAAAGTCAATACAAACTTTATTAGAAAACCCTTCTAATTTACAGAACAAGTTGGATACAAGAAGCACTGAGCTGATTGCACCAACACCTCAGTTGACATCCCATCAACAAAAGGTGTACCTGTAAATAGTAAATGTTTTGCATCTCTTAGTAAATCTAAAAAATCTTCATCCTTTTTAGTTTTTGAATCATATGCTTCATCCAAACACATAAAAGAGCCTATAAAAATTAAAGTTTTTTTCGATTGTGGAAGCATAGATACTTTTATAACCAAAAATTATGCTTACAATAAATTAAAATGTAAAGGATATGATCAGGAATGGTTATCTTTGGGAAGTTTACAATACTTAAATGCAAAACCAACTAAGTCTCACTCAGTTGATTTTAATCTTTTCACTCCAAGTGGAAATATAGTACCAATTGCGGCAAAAACTTTAGATCATATAACTCTTGATCTAAAGCAACCGGATTTGTCAAAATTTTGAGAAAGTTTTCCTGAATATGCAAACATCGAACTTGCATCTTTGGATGAAAAACATATTGTAGGTTTTGTCGGCTCGAGGAATCGAACCTGGGACCTACATATTTGCCAGCTAAAAGCGGTGAACTTGACCACACGGCCATTTCACCACCGACTATAACTGGCGAATGTATTTTATATTTGACAGGGTATGGTGGTTCCCACACACTCCCCTCTAGAGAGACTCAACACGAGTTGAACGACATTAGATGCTGTGGGAGGTTGGGCGGAATCAGAAACGCCTCTTATACCTATACACACAGGCTTATACTACCTATACGGGTTCTATTTCCACTATATAGGGCGCCATCTATCAGCAACTCAAGTTAGGAAGGAGAGTTGTGAGTTCCACTATGCACCACTAGGGTGCGTGCGTGTCCAGCACACGTCAAGGGTCACCAGATGTAGGTTTTGTCGGCTCGGGGAATCGAACCTGGGACCTACATATTTGCCAGCTAAAAGCGGTGAACTTAACTGTACAGCCATTTCACCACCGACTATAACTGGCAAATGTATTTTATATTAGACAGGGTATGGTGGTTCCCACACATATGATTCAATTACTTTTAGGAAATGACTATATGTGGTCTTTTGTTACTGAATTAAATCATATTTCTACTTCGCTGACACTTATCAATACCGAATTTGGTTATATGTTAGGTGGTCTTTTAGAAGACAGTGAGTTAATTAATGAAACTTTCTCCCCAACATTTTTTGCTGACCCGCACAAAGTAGAAAATTTGTGGAAACTCGACGCTATAGGCATCGAGTCGAATAATTTACAAGAAGCCAAAGCAGATGCCGAAGCTCTTGAATTATTTTATAAAGACATCAAAATGGTTAATAACAGATACCAAATTAGATGGCTTTATCGAAACAATCCACCACCTCTTTCCAATCATTATAATCTCTGTTATAAAAGACTGAAAAACCAGTTACCAAAATTACGGAAATCACCAGAGTTATTCACAAAATATACTGAATATTTTAATTTATTAATCGAATTGGAAATGATCGAATATGTAGACTATAACGCAAAACCGGGATTGATTCATTATATGCCACACAAAGGCGTATTAGATTTAACTAAAAGCACCCCGTTAAGAGTAGCTTTTGATGGCTCTGCCAAAACTAAACTTTCTAAACATTCTATTAGCGATTGCATGTTTAAAGGCGCAAATCTCTTACCAGATTTGGTTAAAACACTTCTTACTTTCCGCAAGGATAGATTTGCTATCATTGCAGATATTAAGAAAGCATTTCACCAAATAGGACTCCACCCTGATGATAGGGATGTTACACAATTTTTATGGGTAAAAGATCCTCATAAACCATTAACAAGAAATAATATGGTGGTATATAGATTTCAAAGAGTTCCGTTTGGTATAATATCTGCTCCATTCTTATTAGCAGCTATATTGATGCACCATTTCAAGGTGACTGACCCAGAATTCTATGAAAAATTTGCTAATCATTTATATGTGGATAATTTAGTAACTTCATTACCCACATATCAAGACATGAAAAATCTTCATGACCGTGCAAACAAATTGATAATGGATATCTCCATGGAACTTTCCCAATGGGGGACAAATTGTATTCCATTGAGAAAGGACTTTAATCCAATAGATGCCCTAAGTAAACCTCAAATTAAAGTTTTAGGCCTAACTTGGGACATGGATAAGGATATAATCTTTATAAGCGATCCAAAGAAACAGATCGAATATAATAACTGGTCAAAAAGAAAGTTTTTAAAAGTTATATCTCAATATTTCAACCCACATGGCTGGTTTGCACCAGCTTTCGTCCCATCAAGAGTATTTATAAAACAATTGTGGAACGAAGGGTATAAATGGGATGAGATAATTCCAGAGGCTCTTCAACCAATAGCAAATGAATTGATTAAAGATTTATCCCTCTGTACAAATTATTGTTTGTCCCGACAAATTTTTTCAGGGACATTCAATCCAAATAAATGCCAGTTACATATGTTCGTAGATGCATCTAAAACAGCATACTGCATGGTAGCGTTTTTACATTTCCATAATCCAGAAAATGACAAAGCAAATGTTTGTTTTGTAATGGGAAAATCCAGAATTACCCCAATGAAGCCTATGACCATTCCACAACTGGAACTGTTAGCGACACTCATTGGGACAAGAGGAATCCGAAATATTCGGAAACCATTAGACATTGCTGCCAACCCAACCTATATTTGGTCGGGCAGCAAATGTGTACTTACATGGATGTTGGAACGTAAAGTCTTAACGCAATTTGTACAAAATCGGATTGAAGATATAAAAAACACTCCCAACATTGAATTTAGGTATGTTCCCACTCTAGAAAATCCAGCAGATGTTGGATCCAGGGGAATAGAAATAACTGAATTGTTTAAGACAACGTGGTGGTCAGGACCAAATTGGCTTAATTATAGCCCAGACACCTGGCCTATTACTGATCTCCACATTATTCAGTCATTACCAGAATTAACAGAAGAAGAGAAATCTTTTCCTGTAACACAAACTTTAAGGGAATCATTTTTAGTCTCCGATAAATATTCAGGTTTAATCCCTAAATTATCGTATGACGTATTTGACAACTGCCAACTGGCTAAGTTAAAAAGAAAACTTAAATCTAAAAAATGGCAAATACCTAAGTTTATTATGGAAAAAGAAACATTTATGTGTCAAGTGAAATCATTTGCCACACAAAATGTTATTCCACAACAAACTCAGAATTTGGAAGTAACAGACACTCCTCTCGACCTTTCAAATACACCAGCCAAAAAATAAGATAGTTTCCCGTACAAATACTTCATGCAGGGAACTATGATATCTCCTTTTAATATTGACCCAGAAAAGTTTAACTCTTTAACAAAATTAGAAAAAACCTTCTTTACTTGCTTAAACGCAATAAGAAAGTTTTCTCAGAAAAGACTTGAACGTAATAGGTGAATGAAACCTTATGCAATCTTACCCAACACATATCAGTTTGGGTTGCTATGTTTCATATATACAGACCAGAGAAAATACTTCCCTGAACTGTATAATACATTCTTGGGACCTAACCCCCTGGAATATATAAGTTACAACAAATTTCATATAGTAATACATGAGTCAGGAATTCTCAGACTCAAAAATTATTTACAATAACACCTTTTACAGAAGATGTGTTATCTCCTGTCTTACTATATCCAAAATCACACTTAACAAAATTAATTTTGTTAAATGTACATGAAATGCACTGTCACGCAGGAGTAAAATATACTATGGCTGCTTTCAGACGTGGTTATTTTACACCTAAAGCAATGCAACTCATGCCTAAAATTTTGAAACAAACCTGCTTAGTCTGTAAAAAACATTCTAATAAACCGTATGAGTAACCAACTCATTCGGCTTTACCGGATTTCAGGTTAATGCCGTTTTCACATCCATTTACCTATACAGGAGTGGATGTATTTGGGCCATTTTTAATTTTTGATGAATTCTTAAAAAAGAAAAAGAATGTTCAAGCAACACCAACGTCACCAAAATATAAAAAATGGGTTCTAATTTTCACATGCCTTTCCACAAGGGCTGTTTATTTTGTCTCTCTTTCCTCACTTAGGACAGATGAAATTTGGGTAGCGTTCCAAACTTTCTTCGCAGATAGGGGAACACCGAAAGTGATACTTTCGGATAATGCAGCCCAATTTGCATTGATTGCAACACTTCTCCCTAAGTTTTGGGATACGTTTATTACAAACAATGAAGTTAGCAATCAATTACTCAAAAAAGGAATATCTTGGTACTTTACACATTCTAAAGCCCCATGGTATGGAGCCTCTTTCGAGAGGATAATAGGCATATTTAAACCTATGTTCTACTGCATAATGGGAGCAGACCCTCATCATAAACATAATTTTCAAATTTCTTTGAAAAATATTCAAGTTGTACTTAATGAGAGACCCTTATGCCCTGCGGTAGATAATGCTGAGCAATGGACCCTCACTCCAGCTCATTTCTTGCACGCAAACTTTAGAACGTTTACTTTAGATCTGAATAAGCCCTTGGATGAATCTACTCCAACGACTAAATCCCTACAAAAATTGTGGGAAATAGATCAAATAAATTTAACCAAGTTATGGACAACTTGGAAAAATTTATACCTCCCCTTTTTAAGAGATAAAGTTCAAAAAGGTGTAGATAATGTTTACAGAAATGTACCCTTTGAACCTAAAATTGGGGACATAGTCCATGTCTTGGACTATATGGCAAAACCAGGGGTATACAATATTGCCAAAATTGTTACGTTGCACCCCTCTCGTGATGGTAAAGTTCGTCACCCAGATGTATTACTGCCTAATTCTAATGTAATAAGTAGACCAATAAAGTTTCTTGCCCCATTAGAATTAAACAGTGATGATAGAATTCCAACAACCTCAAGTTGAAACTCTAACTGTTCTGAAAACTAGACATACTCGACTAAGCATATAGAAATTGAAACAATGGAAATTGGCACCATATATTCAATTCCTATTTAACTGACTTTAGAGTTATGAATTCTATTCAATACTCATTACCACCATCCAGCCCCTTTTTAAAAGTGTAAGCGGGTGATAAGTGTCAGTAGGTACCTAACAATAATAAGATTTATTATATTTTAATAATGCATATAATAAACCTTATACAAATTTACTAATTTCCAATTCTTCCTTCACAGAATTCCTAATATATGGCCAAAACTCTTGTCCTACACCCGAAGACAATGTCCGGCAATTTGGACAAGCAGTCAAAAAAGAAACAATAAAATAAAAATTTCATAAGTTTTTTACTTTTTCACGTTTTTTTATAATTTTTTACGTTTATGTTCCTTTATGACTTTCCTTGTAACTAGTCTTAGTCATAATATTGTTTCTTGTTTTGTTTAAATTTTTCGTTTAATAAACTTGTTTAATATTATATATATGTCATTACCTCTAACAAGGTAATTTTCTTTCAGAACAGCAACAACTGATAAACTGACCATAGAGGTCAGATTGGTGTACACCACCCCCAGTATCGTGATATGTTACATGATCCACTGCGCACCTACAGGGCGCAGAGGTTTGGCAGCAGCGCATAGTACGCTGACTGTCTGTACTGGTGTTGTGGCAGTCGCCAAGCAGTTGCACTTCGGTGAGGAGGAGTGTGACTACGTTATTTTATTAGTCTCTCGGACTATAAACGAAGTTAGGGCTAAGGCCACTACAAACACCTCTACACGGTGCGATTCGACTGCTAAAATTCAACTGCCGGCTAGCCTAACTACACGGATTACACCACTTAGGTATCGAGAGAAAATACCCCCAGAATACACCACCAATCGCATTGCCTCGTACATCGCTCACGCCATCAAATTACAGCCAATCGCCTTTGGAAAAAGATTGAATATTTTGGCCGCTGCATCAGTTTAAATTCTAACGTATTTTTCAGCCCGGTGTAGCGAGCAACCATACGGACTGCTAAAGGTTAGGCAAGCCCAGACGAGAATATATACATAGGCTATTGTACATGTACCATAATTCGCGGCTAGGCTAGGCGCGAATAATAAAAATACGGACAGGCTAAATACGTAAACAAGTTTGAGTTTGTAGCCTAGCCGAGGAGAGAAAATACGTAGAAACATAGTATAATGAATTGAAAAAAATTCGTATATGTCGATTTCTCAAAAAGAATAATTCGGCGATCGTATTTTGCTGTAAGGAAAATTATTTTAAAAGAAAAAAATCGGGGGGAATGTAGAAACGGGAGAACGAATATCATGAAGGGAAATTAAGGTCAGGCATCTGATTATTACATGTGATTCAATTTCTCAACTGCCAATGGGCTAGCCTCGGACTAAAACTCGGCAATGTGGGCAAATTTTCTATTTGTTGGCGCTCCTCGGATGCATGGCTATTTTGGAAATTACATATTTACAAATTTATTTCCCATAGTATAGAACGGTAAAATATGATAACCTGACTGGCTATGCAGAGCGAGGTAATGCTGTCCGAGGTGCCATCAAATTAAGTTGGTCGTTTGCCACCTCCGTATGTTTGATTGAGTGTGTTTTTTGAAAAATATATCGATCTTGTGTGGGTGGAGTCGGGCACACTGCGGTCGTGTACCGCACATTCTAAATAAGTATAGATACTTAAATAACCAAATTAAACCTCTGAAAAATCAGTATAATAATATAATGATTCTATGGACAAGGGAATAGTATATATAATTATGAGCGACGATATTGGTTGCGCCGAGTCCTACAGTCGAAAATTCAGTCTAAGAAGTACTTGGTGAATATTCTAAATTTTTGCGTAAAGGTTGTGTAAACGTAGCGGGTTGTTTACACTCTACAAAGGCCTAATGAAGGATAAAAGAATAATGAAGACAAACAAATCGTCATTACAACCGCGTGAAACTGCGCTGAAATACACGACCGGTTATAGAAAAGACGCCACCCTCTAAAGAACTTCTACTAAAGGTGCCTCAGTTTACCCGGATCGAAAGTTACTTTCAAGACGAACAATATGACAAAGGTCATACGAGCGACACGAATATTAATCCGTTTTGCAAGTTTTCCCATACCACACAATACCTACAGAAGAAACGGGTAATTAAACTTCGAACTCGAAATGGCGAAAACTTAAACGGTGGCATGTAAAGCTATCCACCCTACGCAACGTTGGTAGGGGTACCCGTTACCTTTTACCATAAAACATCAAATAATTTCCTCCCAGTTACCCCCATTTAAAGTGCTTTGAGTGACAGAATTTTCAACGTATTTTTCTTTGTTCGTTGTTATTATTATTTTCGTTGTTGTTCTTTTTCTTCGGTCTACATCAAGCTCCATCTACTCCCTCTCATTTTCTCTCTCTCTATATATATATATATATATATCGTTTCTGTATGGTGGGCCTAAATTTGTATACTCTGCACGAATACATTCGCCAGGCAGATGTCTTCGTCGCGAACTTCCGACAATGTGAAATCTAGTTTCTTGAAATTTACATTCATTTCCCGAATATAAGGTTCTTTCAGTTGTAAATTACGTAAGTTTTTGGCTTTTTCGACGCGTTGTACACCGTAAGTATGTAGGCCACATATAAACAGGCCGATACGTGTGAACGTAGCTGAAAGTTAGACAAATGTGTACGAACGATCTCTGTTCAACCTCAATCTGACAATGAGTATAACTGACAACCTATCTACGAGTATAAATGCGCATTTTTCTTGAAATTTTAGAACTGTATTATGTAATATCCCCTATTTTCACCTTAATATAGAGATGTACGAGGAACAAAACCTATTTGCACTCGTGAAGTAGTCGGCAACCAATGCTATAGTGGTTTTATTGGCAGATTAAATAGAAAGTTCGAGCTGTGGTAACTTTTCAGCGGGTAGGTATTCGAATCATACTCGATGTGAACTGTACTTGTGGGTGAAGAAGGTGCTGGTTCAGTTTTACAGTTGAGAAGCGGTGAGCTGAACGTAGATTTTCCCACAGTGCGGAAGTTTTTACGTTGATCTCCGATAATTAAATGTGAGGTAAAGTTTGTACGGTTGGAGTAGAATCAAAATGTCGCTCCAACCCCCCAACCCCCCCAACCGCCATTGTCTAACGGTAAGTTAGTAATAGTAGGTACCGAAATTATGTCGTTTGTAAAATGTCGATATAGAGACACTTTTTATCCAGTTAGATTACAAACTGGGTTATTAAAATTTGCCTCGTAGAGGGGTTAGGGGTGGGGGTACTGCAAATTTTCCGTTTTACGACCAAAGAAAACTAATGACACCATTTTCCAATTTTGATCTAATTTTTTTCCCATGTATACTTACCTATAATTTTATTATGTTTATATACCCATAAATATAATATACAGGGTGTTCAAAAGTCATCTTCCAAGCCAACGTGTTTTGTAGAACTCATCGAGAGAAAAAAAAAGTTCATGGCCGTATTCCTTTTTTTTTAGTATTGTTGTCTCAGAGATACAGGCTTTCATATGCGTGTGTCGAATTAGTTACATATTCATTTGTTTGAAAAGAAAATGGACAACAGATGATAGCACACATCTTGTGGAATGGTTGCATGTTCAATCCAGGAGTGGAACACATTTTTTTTTTCAGATGATTTAAAAAATGAACATTAGGTATGCTAAATTTTCAATAAATTTTTTCTGATTTTAAATATATTTAACTTTGTTAATAGGTATTGAAGAAAGAGACCTGGTCAAAAGAACGTTTGTTAATGTACTCGATGAGTACAATAAGATTCACTCATCAAAAATTAAATTTTAAGAACTTTTTGAACTTCCTCATTTGATCTAACGATGAAAATTTTGAAAATTTGAGAGCCTTTTATCTCTGAAACAATCAATTTCAAAGTCCCTTAATAGGAACTTTCTTGCTTCTCTCGATAAGTTCTACAAGACATTGTTGGTATGAGAGACGACTTTTGGACACCCTGTATATGTATGTATCATCTAAATTTTTGGTTCTTGGTTTTGAAAAAACAACAAAAAAGAGATACGTAGGGCTGAAATTTTCACAAAAATTAGTCCTTAAATATGACCACGCGTACTGGTCCTGTAATTTCGAAGAAAATGGAAAAAAAAGTCCTGGAATATTGGTTTTTCCAAGATTTTGAAGAAATTGGTGAAGAAATCAGATTAAAATTTTCATGATAGATTTTCCTTATGATAGTGCTAGTCTGACAAGAGTTTTGTGCTTATTCGTTCAGTAGTTTTTAAAAAAACTGGAAAATAAAAGGATATGGCTAAAATTTTCATGACATGTAGTCTTTATAAGAAGGTTGGTGTCTATTGGTCAAATAGTTTTCAAGAAAACTTAAGAACAAAAAATTCCCAGAAAAATAATTTTTCTAGAATTTTGAAGAAACTTTAAATGGACATAAGATCTAATTCGAATTGTCAATTCATCAATTTAGAAATGATTATGGGTAAAATAAAAATCCGCCTATGACTACATAAGATCCATTGAATTCCAATAAAATACCTAAGCTCAGTTTCTCTAAATAACTCTCATTTCTTCAACACTTGATCAATATGTTAAAACCAAGTTGTTGAAAATCATGTATAACAGAAATAGACTGAGAAAATGGAACTCAAAGATGACAACTGCCGTAACAATTTATTAAATGTGTAAAAATATGAAATATAGATCTGTAAGATAATAACTTGGTGATGTGATAAGAAACATTCACATCTATCACAGTTCATCCATTTTTAATCGGCCAACAAAGTAATGCATTTTTTGATACACCCTTACTATAATAAAAATATAAATCAAATATGGAAAGTTCTATAACTATCAGAGTTTGCTCTTTTCTTTAAACCCTCTAATCCAGTTAATAATTTGGGACATGGAAACAAAAGGAAGATCAAGCTTAGAATAAAATGACTTCAATATCATCTCCATCATATATAACAAGTACCACAATCAATGGTCCAACAGCTCTAAACATCAAGTCTGTTAAGCTTCAATCGTTGGCTTCAACAATGGTAACTATTATGTATGATCATATTTAATATATCAGATTTTAAGAAGATTGTTTTATCTGAAATGTAGGGCTTTCACAATCCAGTTATGGGGAATTGGGTGAGATACCATGAGGCAAGATCTCATGGTTCTCAGTAGTATGTGGACAAACTGGTTCCATGTCCTTTTCTCTTTTGATCTAAGACATTAATATTTCTTGTGATCTCCGATCTTGGGCTGTCTATCTAATTTTCATCTTTTTGGTTAGTAACATTTTTTGGTCAACTTTTTTAAATATTCATATGACAATCATTTTCGGACGTCACAAGGATAGTGTTAAAATTTTCACCATAGATTTTCTTTAAGTTAGGGTAAGATTAGTAGAAGTTTGATGCTTATTTGTTCGGTAGTTTCCGAGATAACTGGAAGAGCAAAAATTGCCGGAAAATAAGTTTTTCCAGGATTTTCTGGAAATTACGAAAGAATATTATCGATATATTTTCCTTACATATTTCCTAGTCTGATAGAAGTTTGGTGCCTCGTCGTTTGGTGGTTTCCTGGAAAACTGGAAAAGAATTTTGGATTAACGGATTTAAGAAAAGTATGAAACTGATCGGTTGAAATTTTCGTGATAGATTATTATTATATAAGTGGAAATATGGCAGAAAACTGGTAAATATTGGTTTGGCAGGTCCTGAGAAAAAGTAAAACAAAAATGAACAAGTCGACTGTTTCACTGGAAGTATCTTTTTCATATTTAAGGCATAAGGGGTGAAGAGCGTCTTTTCTGCATTGCATTAATTTAGGTTTTATTTCATTTTTAACCGACTTCAAAAAAAGGTGGAGGTTATCAATTCAATCCGTATACGCGTTGTTTTTTTTTTATGTTTGTTCCAGCATAACTTCTCAACCTGTGTATTGACTTTAATGAACATTGTTTTAAATGATAGAGGATGTTTCCATGGTGGTCCATCAACCCAACAATTACAGTTGTATTGTCCATTCAACTTGAATAAATTAGGGAGGGAATGTTGTGGGGAATGTAAATGATTATAAATATATCAACCTGAATTAACAAGAGATCGAGTAGTCAGCAACCATAAAACTGCTGATTTTTTTTTACTTCTCACGTGGGTGTTTCAGGTTTAAACCTAAGGTGTGGCAATACTTACTGACGGCATAGTTAAACTTCTTTTTTATTTTAAATGGAATATTCAGCATAATATTACTCAGTTTCCGCTTTCATACGTTCGTATCTACCTAACTTGGATGGACGAATAAAATTTAAATAATTTATTCGAAAAAATCGACTGAAAATTGACGAGTTCTTTCAATTTGGTCCGTTTCAGAGCGACGTCATATAGTTTAGGATTTTCATTGC